>CM075980.1:49119524-49559327 GCA_038087875.1 Malacoraja senta
GGTCGAGACCCGACGTCACCTATTCCTTCTCTCCAGAGATGCTGCCTGCCCCGCTGAGTTACTCCAGCATTATGTGTCTATCTTCGAGTTAAACCACCATTTGCAGTTCCTTCCTACACAAAAAAAAGCTTTTCACTTTACCTCAGTACATGTGACAATAAACTAAACTCCACTGTAATAACTGGATTGTCAGCGCCCTTTACTATTGCATACATTGGGTATACAAGCAAAGAATTTAACTGTGACTTGTCACATGTGACAATAAAGTATTAATTGATTCATTCCTTCAGCACTCCGGTATTCCACAAAATACGTGCCACAATCAGTTGGTTTGTATTGTAAACTGATAGAAGCCACGGTGGTGGTGACCAAAGTAGTTTGTTAAATGGACTGGTGTATGGAAGCGGAAGTACAACCTTCTCCTCGGGCACAGGGTACAGCAAGGAAATATATATTTCCACCACATCGAGGTGCTGAAGAGGGGTTGGGAAGTGTAGAGGCAAAGGGCAGGCCACCGTGCTGAACACAAGCTAGAAGTAGCAAGGAACTGCAGGCGCTGGTTTACACACATAAAAAGACACAAAGTGCTGGAGTAACTCAGCGGCTCAGGCAGCGTCTGTAAAGGATCCGGATGCTGCTTAAGTCCGCCGAGTTGCTTCCAGCGTTTCGTGTCCCTTTTATACTTACAGAAGGTTTCGTGCCCGATGCGAACGTTGATCATGATCCACTCCATCACGCCGCCCAGTACAAAGAAACAGGGAAGAAAGCGATAGGTCCCGAAGTGTTTCTTCCCAGGAAATAAACCCAGCCAGCGCTGGAGCCAGGATTGCTGCCGCATCGCTGCCTGTCTGTCTGTGACTCTGCTCTCTCTGTGTCCTGGCTCTCTCTGTGTCTGTCTCTCTCTGCGTCTCTCTCTCTGTCTGTGTGTCTCTCTCTGTCTGTGACTCTGCTCTCTGTCTGTGTCTGCGTCTCTCTCTCTCTGCCTCTGCCCGGGTTAGTGGGGCCGCAGACAGTTCCGGGTGAAGCGGGGCCGGGCTCGCTGCTGGTCCCCAGACCGAAGCCGACCTCTCCGTCCCAGCGCTCCCTGCCCTCTCACAACGTTGACCTGTCACCAAACGAGGGCGGCAGGAAGGGCCGGAGCTTTGCACCTTTGCACAGAGCGTATCCCGCCTCTTCAGGCCGGGGACGTTGCTCAAAGGAAGCAGCCCTGCCCAGCCCAGCACCTCCAATCATTACTATTTGTATTGTCCTCCGCCTGCCGTGCTGGGGACCGTCCCCCTTCACTCACTCCTTCTTCGTTGGTTTTTGGAACAAGGCTGGGGCTTTCATAACTTGTGAACGCACCAATTTATACACTCTGGATAAAACCCAGGGCAAACTAATAACCCTGATCAAAGACACTTGGCAGTAATCAGGGGACGACTGCCTTGACCACAAAGTGCTGGGACAGGGCCGGATTTAGATGAAGAGGCCCCTCCCAATCCCACACCCCCACTGGGGACTAGAGGAAGATGAAAGAGTCCCCCAGATTGACAACCATGTGCAGCCGAGCGTGGCCAATGAGATAAGGGCTGGAAAGCTGCGCTTTTTTATTGCTTTTTTATTGCCGGTGCTAGTGTCGAGTTATCGGCTTAATTACTGAAGTGTTATTTAGAGACTACAGTGCGTTGTGACAGCATATGTAAGAAAGGCCTATGACAGTGTCAAAAATATTATACACCAGGCCCGTACAAAGCTTTTCAAAAAGGGGGAGTGGGGTGGCATAGCAGGATTACAAACATTTTATGTGAAATAAGTGCACGCATATCACAAGTGTGAAGCTCAAAGACCCTTGCAGCCGGGGTCCAGGGCCCGCTTAAGGGGCCTGGAAGCTCTGGGGTTTTAGATGTTCTCTGGTGCATTCTGAGCCTTATTTTGGAGCATTTTTGCTCCAAATTTATGACCAATGTTTCAGAAATAATTTTGGTTGAGTCAAGAGTAATGAGTGGTTGGAATGGGATAATTGGGGTCATTGTTGTATACATTTTTTATAATCAAGAATTGAAGCTGTCTTTGTTTTAATAATCAAGTTGTACTGTAAAATGTTATAAAGGAGCATGGCAAACACTGCAAATAAAATACTGTAAGTTTTTGCAGTAAATAAAACCTTTTTTTAGAAAATGTTTTGTGTGTTGATTTGATTGCCTGTTATTGTTCGACTGTGTTAGTGTGTGCACATTAAAAATATGATGCAAAATGAAAGTAGCAAACTATGGAATTCATATTTTTCAGTATTGTTATCAAGGAAAAGAAAGCAGTTCCAATTGATTGATATTATTCATATGGAGGAGAGAAAATATAATTGCTCTAAAACATACCTTAATTTTGTAATCTCACTAAAGATAATCCCTTCCCCCTCTCCCTCCACCTCCTCTCCCTCCCCATCTCTCTCCCCCCTCCCCCTCTGTCTCAACCCCCCCCTTTCCCCCTCTCACATCCCCTCTCCCTCCCACGCAGCGAGGCTCCGACTCCGCGCCGCAGAGCCCAGCCCCCCGGAGAAACGTGCACTCACGCTACGCAATATTCCATTACTTACCTGAAGTAGACACCTAGGATCTTTGGTAGACACGCGGCATCGAGGTGATTGTGTGGAGTGCAAATGGAGATCTGAACCTGCCCGGGCCCACTGCGCACACGCGTGAAGAGACAGCGTCATTTTGCGTCGCTACTTGCGTCACCGGCTTCCCCCAAATGCGCAGGCGCGCGGATGGTCGAAATTTTTTCCCCCCAAAACTTCCAGCGGGATGGAACCAGAATTTCGGGTAATTTCCGTCAAAGTGGAAACGCTGATAGGCTCCATTTTTTAAAATTAGTTCATGCAGCATCATTACTGGCCAAACTGGTTGAGTTTTTGAACGACATGGCTGCAGACTGGATCTGCCTTGGGTGGTGAGCCAGCCAACATGTGCTAAATCCATTTGATCTCATCCTCATCACTTTACCTGTTGTGGATGCATTTGGTCTCAGCATAATTGGTAGGAATGACTGCAGTCTGTGTAGAGACAAAGCTCTCTATTGTGTGTGTCTGCCACCACCAATATGCTAAGTTGAATACAACAGATCTGGGCAGCTCAAAACTGAGCTCAGATCTGGCAGCTCAAAACTGAGTGCCGTGTGTTCGATGCCGACTATGGATGTTGTCTGTATGGAGTTCGTACATTCTCCTTGTGACCACGTGGGATTTCTCCGGGTTTCTCCGGTTTTTCTTCCATGTAGAAAATAGGTGCAGGATAGGCCATTCAGTCCTTCGAGCCAGTCACCGCCATTTAATATGATCATCCTGAATCAGTACCCCTGTACCTGCTTTCTCCTCATACCCCTTGATTCCGTTGGCCCTAAGAGCAATACATTCCAAAGACATGCAGGTTTCATTAGCTTCTGTCAAATTGTCCCTAGTGTGTAGGATATAACTATTTGGGGTGATCATTGGTCAGTGCAGACTCGGTGGGCTGAAGGCCTGTTTACATGCTTTATCTCTAATATCTAATGTTCAGAAAAAGGAAATGCATGAACATAATAATACAGTACATATTTAAATTAAAATGTGTAATCTCACAGCCTGGCATTAGGGTTGACTATAGTCCTGTATTTTACCCATATCTAAAAGGAAATTATGGTTTAGATGCTGAACACTCAATTTTCCCACATCCCCAACATAGGCCGAGGGACGGGACCAGAATTCCCAGGCCAGCCCAAGCCACAAGTAGAGTGAGAAATTTGTCAGGCCATATGGTTACACATCATAATGCACATTTCTGCTACTGGTGGTCCACATTGTTTCATGGACAATCAGATTTGAACTGCCCAATTTATTCTGTCTCTCGCATTTAGTGAGTTTGTAGTGCCACACAACACAATGGAGTGTATCTTCATTGTGACGAGGAGGCTTTGCCTGCACAAAGACCTGGCGATGGTACTTTCTTCCAATGGATAGGGACATCTGTGGCAGGTATATACAGTGCCCTCCATAATGTGGGACAAAGACCCATCATTTATTTATTTGCCTCTGTACTCCACAATTTGAGATTTGTAATAAAAACAATCATATGTGGTTAAAGTGCACATTGTCAGATTTTATTAAAGGGTATTTTTAATACATTGGGTTTCACCATGTAGAAATTACAGCTGTGTTTATATATTGTCCCAAACATTATGGTGCCCAGAAATGGGGAGACTCATGGCTTCACAGGTGTTTGTAATTGCTCAGATGTGCTTAAATGCCTCCTTAATGCAGGTATAAGAGAGCTCTCAGCACCTAGTCTTTCCTCCAGTCTTTCCATCACCATTGGCAACTTTTATTGCTGTTTATCAACATGAGGACCAAAGTTGTGCCAATGAAAGTCAAAATAGCCATTATGAGACTGAGAAACCATAAAACAGTTAGAGACATCAGCTAAACCTTAGGCTTACCAAAATCAACTGTTTGGAACATCAATATGAAGAAAGAGAGCACTGGTGAGCTTACTAATCGCAAAGGGACTGGCAGGCCAAGGAAGACCTCCATAGCTGATGGCAGAAGAATTCTCTCTATAATAAAGAAAAATCCCCAAACACCGGTCCGACAGATCAGAAACACTCTTCAGGAGTCAGGTGTGGATTTGTCAGTAACCACAGGATTGGCTGTTGCGCCCAGGTCGGCACGCTTGCCCCAGGTCTGGCTGCAGTTCCCAGGTCGACTGCATGCCACAGGACTCGCTGTAGAGCCCAGGTCGGTTCCCTTGCCCCAGGTCTGCTGTGTGCCCCGCGAATGGCTGCAGTTCCCAGGTCGGCTCGCTTGCCCCAGGTCTGGCTGCAGTTCCCAGGTCGCCTGCGTCCCCGGCACTGGCTGCAGTTCCCAGGTCGCGAAAATTAATTGAAAAAAAAACAACCTGCTGGCCGGATGAATTCGGATTACAGGCCGGATCCGGGCCGTAGGTTGCCGACCCCTGTGTGAGGCCTCATTGTGTCCACATGCTTTAAAAGCGATTTGTCCCAAGTCTAATTTTCTTGGCTAACAATCTAGCCGTATATTTTAGGGTATAAAATAGCGTCTTCATTGCCGGGAAATATGGTAACATATCAGAGTGATGGCAAGAGCAAAGTATGGAGGAGAGAAGGAATTGCCCAAGATCCAAAGCATACCACCTCATCTGTGAAACGGTGATGGGGGTGTTACGGCCTGGCATGTATGGCTGCTGAAGGTACTGGCTCACTTATCTTCATTGATGATACAACTGCTGATGGTGGTAGCATTATGAATTCTGAAGTGCATAGAAACATCCTATCTGTTCAAGTTCAAACAAATGCCTCCAAACTCATTGGCCGGCGGTTCATTCGACAGCAAGACAATGATCCCAAACATACTGCTAAAGCAACAAAGGAGTTTATCAAAGCTAAAAAATGGTCAATTCTTGAGTGGCCAAGTCAATCACCCGATCTCAACCCAATTGAGCATGCCTTTTATATGCTGAAGAGAAAACTGAAGGGGACTAGCCCCCAAAACAAGCATAAGCTAAAGATGGCTGCAATACAGGCCTGACAGAGCATCACCAGAGAAGACACCCAACTGGCGATGTCCATGAATCGCAGACTTCAAGCAGTCATTGCATGCAAAGGATATGCAACAAAATACTAAACATGACTATTTTCATTTACATGACATTGCTTTGTCCCAAACCTTATGGTGCCCTGAAATGGGGGGGACAATGTATTAACACTACTGTCATTTCCACATGGTGAAACCAAAAAGTATAAAAATGGCCTTTATTAAAATCTGACAATGTGCACTTTAACCACATGTGATTTTTTCTATTACAAATCACAAATTGTGGAGTACAGAGGAAATAAATAAATGATGGGTCTTTGTCCCAAACATTATGGCAGGCATTGTGAATGGAGAATCCAGTCAAATAACCACACAATATATGGTGAATAGAATGAGGGGGTTTATTCATGAGGATTTGATACTGTGATTGTACATTTTAAGGTACGACGATTCAGGGTTCTTAATTTATTACATTATTATTAGAATCATATTAACCTGGGATAATTTATTGATTGCAAACCTGTACCTCTAATTCTCCACTCAAAGATATTCTTGCAATAGAGGTGGTGCAAGGAATGTTTCTCAGAACTATTCATAAAATGTTTTGATTGATTTAGGAGAGATTAAACAATCAGCGTTGTACATCTTTAGAATTTAAGGTTCTAAAGATTCTAATAGGGCGGCCATGGTGGTGCAGCGGTAGAGTTGTGCCTTACAACGCCTACAGCGCCAGAGACCCGGGTTTGAACCCGACTACGGGTGGTGTCTGTACAGAGTTTGCACGTTCTCCCCGTGACCGCGTGTTTTTTTTTCGAGATCTCCGGTTTCCACCCACACTCTAAAGACGTACAGATATGTTGGTTAATTGGCTTGGTGTGTGTAGGGATAGCGTTAATGTGCGGGGATCGCTGGTCGTGCAGACCCAGTGGGCCGAAGGGTCTGTTTCCGTGCTGTATCTCTAAATGAAACTAAAATTTAGACAAATGAAAGGTGATTTTATTGAAACAAATAAAATCCAGTTAGACTACTTTTGGGGTAAATGTACAGAAGGTAAATGGGATGATTTAAAAAAGTCACGGCATGAGAGTCAGGAGCTTATGATAGAACAGTGCACAGTTCACAGGTCAAGTACGGTAGGCAGTCTGTCACCACATTATAGGAAAGATACAGCAACATTAGAACAGTGCAGGGGAGATTTATGGAGAATATCTATAATGGGAAACATTTTAGTCAGTGCATGAGATACATAGGAATTAATAATATTTAGTTGAGGTCAATAACTGGGATGATGGAAATGTGTGGAGGGACTTAGATTTAAAATAGGTGATAGACCAGGGGTTCCCAACCTTTTTCGTCCCATTTACCCCTGGCAACTTTAATAGCAAATAACAATGTTATTTCACTTATTTATGAACAGATACCGGTATATTAGAACCAAACCCAGTCAGTCAATGAGAAAACATATGTACAAATCCAGAATCAACAAATGTACCTCAGGTTGGGAACCCTTGCGGTAGACGACCTTTTTTCACCGTCTGGAATTCATTACATTTTATAGTTTAAACAGTACATGGAAGTTTAACTGCAGTGGTGCAATATACGAGGGACTATGGGCTGGAAAGTGGGGGAAATCAGGTTGGATAACTCCTTTTAACCCTACATTAACATTATCTCCTTTTACATCACTTATTTCCATGATTTTATAAAATATTGCTTTACAACTCGAAAATCAGACATGCACATCACTCTTATTTGGATGTACTTTTCTTTTTTATTAATGAAAAATGTTCAAATTAGTCTCATTACAACACAAATGTACTGAGCAAGCATACTCAGCCTCCAAAGTACCAGTGAAAAAATGAAACTGAATTCTATACAAGGGATAGAATCAGTGCAAAAATATAATTGGGTTTTCCTAAGACCATCGCAGTCTAACAATAGTAAATTCAAATATCCAGTGACAGCTTATTTAAAACGTTTTTATAAAAACAAATACAATTTGACCATACAAGAAAAGCAGTAAAATAAATTGTACTACCATTTTCCCCAGAGGTACTAAAACACACATTCCACAGAACTCTTGCATTGTAATAAATGGTGGTAATGTAATAGGAATTGAGACATTATTCCAGACTGTACGCATGCCGAATGTTTAGAGTATCGCGCAGCATGATGTCACGTAAACGCCACAGTGCATCAACCATGGTTGTGTGAGCACCTTTACTCTTTAACCAGTGAGAAGGCAATCTGCTCTCTTGTTCTTTTGTAAGGTGGACATCTTGCCTTCTTGCTGCAAAGCAACACAAGACAAAGCTATCAAAATGGACATGTAGATTATTTTCATAACCTTTTTGTAAATATGTGACTGAAAACAGAGTCCCGGGCACAGTGCTTCCAAGGTCTCCTTGGAAGAACATTACCTACTGAAGCCCATTAAAAATTCCTAGGCATGGCTAATGACAAAAAATTCAAGCAATAGAAAGCAGTGGAGTAGGTATTTCTTTTTGCTCAATGGATACTCATCTAAACACCATCAGGTATGTTTAAGTTTTCCAAAATCTTGACTAAATGAAGGTGATAATGAATTGGGAAAAATTCTGAAAGTGTTATCAGTTCAGTTTTAGTTTATTGTCACGTGTACCGAGGTACAGTGAAAAGCTTTTGTCGCTTTTTAACTAGTCAGCGGAAAGACAATACATGATTATAATCGAGCCATACACAGTGTACATATAATTGATATGGGAATAACATTTAGTGCAAGATAAAGCCAGTAAAGTCCGATCAAAGATAGTCCAGGGGTCACCAATGAGGTAGATAGTAGCTCAGGACTGCTCTCTAGTTGTGGTAGGATGGTTCGGTTGCCTGATAACAGCTGGGAAAAAAGCAGATTTCCTCACAATTATGCCATGGCATCTTTGATTTCCCAGAAAATAATTATAGAGAATTGGAAATCAGGGAGATGCTAGGACTACTTTATTAATCCACTATTTGAGCAAGTTTGAACTTCATTTGAAGGAAGAATTGAGAAGCAAAACCCCACCCTCTCTGTCTTCATCACACAACCACGTGAAAGTTAATCTGCGGTCATTGTGAATTAAAATATGATTTACTTAACACCCAAAAAGAGTTAAGCAGCCAGCAGAGAGACCAATGTATTTTTATGACTACAGGCCTGGTAACAGATTTTTTGGAAAATTCCATTAATTGATAATATGATTGACATGATATTTTCAATTCACTCACCCGACAGTGATTGATCCCACTTGCTGACAGTGTTAGAGTCAGCACGGAGCCCCTCAATATATCGCAGGTAAGCTTCAGAGTGCAGTAATCGTTGAGTCTTTGGTGGAGGAGCCACAAACATTGGCGTCGATGGCTGCTGCTGGATAGCTTGTTGTGCTGCCACTTGTGTAGGATATGGAGGCGGAGCCTGCTGACCCTGAGGCCCAAGATTAGGATGAATACCAATCTAAGAGAATCATCATTGCAAAATTACGTTTAACCTACATATTTTAATTTGCCTTCAAGCTCTTGCTGTAACCGTGTGGTCTAAAATACGATACAAGTTCAAATAAGTAGGATTCACCTAACCAGATCTAATACTATAAAGTAATATTTTAATTAATAGAAATTTTAGGTTAAGAAAGGAACCAGTCAAACAATTTATTTTACCTGTTGACCATAAGGCACCCCTGTTGTGGTCACAGTTGGAGAGCCTCCCACCATGGTGGTCACACTTTGACCTATAACACCTGCAGTTTGAATAGAAAATATTTCAGGAGACCTCAACCAATGATCCAAAGATTCACTGACAATTATCTTTTCACATTTTCTTCTTAAGATACACATCATAATTTCATAATGCATCAAATGTGCTGATAAGCATTTATAATGGTTTCTGAACAGGGCCAGATTTCTGAACAAAGACAGTATAAAGGTAGTGTTTGAAGTTTTATATAATGAATCCTGATATTGCACCTCAAATGTGTTTTGCTGCACAATAAGATCAAGGCCAAATTTCTGCCTCTGCATGAAAGTATTTCTTATTTCAGTGCTAACTAGAGGCGAGACTTTCTTACAGTGGTCGACAGCAACATCGGCAAATTGCACTATCTACTCTACTTCTAAGTCCATGTGGCCCAGTGTAGAAACCAGGAAAATAATAAACTTCAAAACCCCTATAGAAGAGGAAAAGTTCAACCAGATTCAATCAGCACATAATGAGGTTGCTATGCCTTAGCAACATAAAAAATGAAGAAGCATCATGAATGATTTCCAAAATTAAAAATCCAAAGAATGTTAAATTATGCAAAGCTCGATGTTCCACGAAACATTAACCCTTAAAGTTTTTAAGCCAAGTGATGCATTTTTGATGTCATGTTTAATGTTTTTTTTAAACTGGAATTATTTGGAGAGCTTTCCAATGGCTGAAAATATAAATGCAATATCTGTTGCAATTCGCTGCCAAACCATGGCATAATAGAAACCAACCTCTTGATTATATTGAAACATTCAGAGATTCCATAATCCAAGTGAAATGAAAGCTTCTTTCAATATTGAAAGAGATGTCAAGTTATCATTATCATTTTTCTACAATGGACCATACTAAATCCTATGACTTTGACACTTAATCTTGACCTTCACGTAAATGACAGAGCAACATGATCAATTGTGATGCCCCGTCCCTCCCCAACCACACAGATCAGCGATACTGAGAGTAACTGGGCTGATTCCACATGTGAAATTTTAGAATGCTGAAATGAATTCTACATGGCTCCTTGAACATGGTCACACCCACCAGTAGATAGGGTGGTAAAGAAGGCTTTTGTTACATTGCAGTATTGAGCATAGAGGTTAGGATGTTATGTTGCAGTTGCACAAAATGTTGGTGAGGCTGCATTTGTAGTATCAGGTTAGGTTTTGATCAACTTGTTAGAGAAAGGTTGGCATTAAACTGGAAAGAGTACAGAGATTTGCGAGGATATTGCTAGGATTCGATGGCCTGAGGCTCGGCAAATTGGACTTTATTCCTTGGAGCGCTGTAGGCAGAGGGGTGATCTTGTAGAGGTGTTTAAAAGGTGAGAGGAGATAGATTTAATAGATACTTGAGGGACAACTTTTTCCATTTGGAGTATGATGGGTATATGGAAGGAGCTGCCAGAGGAGGTATTTGAGGCAGGTACTATAACAGCATTTATAAGACACTTGCACAGATACACATGGATGAAAAAGGTATAGAGGGATGCAGACGCTGGCAAATGGGACTAACTTAAATGGGGCCTCTTAGATGGCTTGGACAAGTTGGGCTGGAGGGCCTGATTCCAATAATCTTGCACAACAAAGATTCACAATTAATCTTGCACAGCAAAGGGCAGCAATATAGATGACACCAACAATAAAATACATACTCAATTCATAGTTTAAAGATATTGGATTTGTAACCTGAATGCTGAAAAAATATTACCAATCATTACACAAACAAGTTATTAGCAAAACATGGCTATTCGGCTAGTTCCAGTGTCAATGGAGTTTTGGTGTTCTAGTTGGCATTACACTTGTGCAAATTTGAATCCTATTTAAAGTCACTTCCCTACCTGCCTTTGCTGCCCTGTACCTGGCAAATTATATATTGGCTCTGGTAAATTCACATCCTCTGGTACAGTCCTATCTTGAATCTGTATGCAAACCTCAATGGTGTGCAAATGGCAGTTATCAATTCCTTCACATTTCACTCACACCAAACAGGATTTCACCATGACTAATGCTTTCTGCTTACGACTATCTTCCTTGCATATATCTGTAATGCTTTAAGACATTTCATGACATTCAATCACCGGATGGCGCCAGCAATGGCTGCCTCGCCAGCAGTCTGTCACGTCCCTTCTCTGTTTTTATTATTTTAAGTATGTTTTACATGTGTGTTTCAATGTTTCTTGGTTAGGTTATGTGGGAGGAGGTGGGGGAGGCAAATAGGGGGAAACAACTGGAGTGGTGTGGCCTTTCCTGGAGACCGGCCTGGAGCTGCAAGCCGCAGGCACGGCGCGGACTTTAACATTGCAGAGCCGAGGATCGCCAGAAGAAGTGCTCCGACCGCGGGGCCTGTGGACTTTAACACCGTGAAGCTGCGGTCTCCGGTAAGAAGCGGCCGGCTCGGGAACTCCATGCAGCGGAGTGTTCCGATCCGTCCCGATGTTGGAGTTTCGATCATCCCGACGCAAGGGCCTGAACATCGGACCGTCTGTAGCGGCGAACTGCGGAGGGTTCAAGGCCCCGACCATGGGTGAACAAAGGAAAAAGATGTCTGAACTTTATTGGCTTCCATCAAAGTGAGGAATGTTGATTCCACTGTGGTGGATGTTTATGTTAAATTTTATTTTATGTGTGTAATGTGTTCTTTTCATATAGTACAGCTGTATGGTAACTCAAATTTCACTGTACCTTAATTGGTTAAGTGACAATAAATGTGAACTTGAACTTGAAAAGTATCATGCTGTGTCAGTGTTGATCTGCTAAAGTAGTAGCTGTAGGACAATCATGTTAGCTTGCAACTTACTGATGCTGGTTGGTGCGAAGGCTACAGGAGCACCTTTTTTTAAATACTGGTCTTAACAAATAGCAGCAAAGTTATAAATAACTAATTCATATTGGGATTATCAAATGTAAACTAAATAGAGTGAAATTACCAAATGGAGTTCTACTTTTCAGTATCAATAGCTCATAACTATATCCTAACAAATTTTAATGGCTCTTAAATAAATAATTTATTTGGCAAGGAAACATTAACCCAATTAGATTATATTTCTTCAATCTTGTGGGACAATTTTTGAAAGTTGTTTTATCTAGAGATTAAATATCACATATTTTTGTCGCAAGCAGTTTGTAATTTTCACAACACTGCACGACCACTCAAGTTTCCATTGGAACTCAAGCCTTGTGCCGCAGAATGTGCCCCAGATGCCACTGAGGCAATGAATACTCTCAGTGAGATGTTTCGGGTAGGTGATGGGGATAGCGACTCGGACTTGCGTAAAACCCGACATGTAAGGGTTCACGGAATGTAATGCTTCCGTAAGTTGGGGAGTGCCTGTAAATGGTATCTATCCAATAAATATTTCTTAGTTATCTCTTGTTGGGCTTTTACACAATTAGAATCATTGACTGTTTAGAGTAGGATGGCATATAATAAACAAAAGAATGATTTAGCAATGATGTTCTTACCCAGCGGTTGAACGCCTGGGGGAAGGTGGGGTGGTGGAGGCACCCCAGGGTGAAGTGACTGCATGCTGCCCAAGCTGGCCATGCCATCAATAGGGCCTTGTAATGGAGGCATGCCTTGTGGGTAGCCACCTATCATGCCTTAAAGGACAACAAATTTCAAACATGCATCAAGGATGTCAATAACATGCAAGTCTATATCAATGTTCCCTCTAAATTAGCTCATTTTGTGAGAAAACATCTCTCATATGAATAATTTTGGATCAGTAATAACATGTTGGCAGACACCAACAAAAGTAAGCTGTGCATATTCAATTTTGGAGTATTAAGCCAGAAATGTGTTAATTTATTTTCTGATCCATTTCAACACTTAGAGGGAACCTTGGTCTGCACAATGAAACATGCACTACAAACTAATGGATAACGAAAAGTATAACTAGGGATGGATATGATTAGTATGTGAAGAAATAATGCAGGGTAATAAGCAGCTATACACACATCTTTCTAAACATTTGCATGGGATTAAAATGTGTTGGGTCACATCTCTATCATTCAATTCGAAAAATTGAACTTTCTAATCGAAAAGTTGGATTACCTACCGTTGGCAAGGTCTTCTCCATTCTCTGAATATTATCCATCACATACCAAAGTCCTGTCATCCAATGAGGGAAAAACAAAGGGACAATGTCCCTTTAACTCATTTCCAATGTAAAATTAAGCTAAGGCACATGATTCATCCTCTTTCTATATTTTATATATTCTTATCTTTTTTTCTTATACTTAGATCAATGAAGGAGGTCATTCAGCCCATCAGTTAATGCTGGCTCCCTGGGAGCAATCCCATTCTTCCTATCCTTACTTTTCTATATCCCTGCAATTTATTCTCTCTTTTATGTGTGCATCAACTTTGATTCTTCTTTAGTTATTAACCTATATAAAAGGGCAATTTACACAAGCCAATTAATTAAAGAATCGATTTTTGGGATCATGGAAGAAACCAGAGCACCCAAAGAAAACCATGGATATAAGGTTCTTTTTCACTTAGTGAAGCAAAGCAGTAAGTCATATAAGTATTGAGTGACAAGATTCTCTAATTTTGTCTGTTCAAATCCATGTCCAGATCAGTCAACAGGGAGCATGGTATATGGAGGATAACATCTTTCAAAAGGAGAGAGTGCCTATTAAAGGTAGGTGACCAGTGTTTTTATTCCTGTTATTTTCCACATACTATAGGATACTTCATACAGTTGTGCTGTATGTCAGGCTGTCATGTCAGGCTGCATGTCATGTCAGGCTGTTATTCATCGATTACAGCTCGGCATTTAATACAATCATCCCCTCCAAGCTGGTTACCAAACTCGCAGAACTGGGTATCTGCGCATCCCTCTGCAATTGGATCCTCGACTTCCTCATTCTGAGACCACAGTCTGTTCGTATTGGTGGAAATGTGTCAGACTTGATAACAATCAGCACGGGAGCACCTCAAGGCTGTGTGCTCAGCCCCCTGATGTACTCACTCTATACTCATGACTGCGTAGCCTGTCATAGTGCGAACTCCATCATCAAGTTCGCTGACGACACCACTGTGGTGGGACGTATCACTGATGGGGATGAGTCAGAGTACAGAAGAGAGATCGAGCAACTGTCCATATGGTGCCAGCACAAAAACCTGGCCCTCAACACCAACAAAACCAAGGAACTGATTGTGGACTTTGGAAGGAGTAGGATGGAGATCCACAGTCCCGTTTATATCAATGGGTCGATGGTTGAAAGGGTCAAGAGCTTTATATTCCTGGGCATGCACATCTCTGAAGATCTTTCCTGGTCCGAGAACACTGATGCTACTATTAAGAAAGCACATCAGCGCCTCTACTTCCTGAGAAGATTACGGAGTCGGTTTGTCAAGGGGGACTCTCTCTAACTTCTACAGGTGCACAGTAGAGAGCATGCTGACCGGTTGCATCGTGGCTTGGTTCGGCAACTTGAGCGCCCTGGAGAGTAAAAGACTACAAAGAGTAGTAAACACTGCCCAGTCCATCATCGGCTCTGACCTCCCTTCCATCGAGGGGATCTATCGCAGTCGCTGCCTCAAAAAGGCTGGCAGTATCATCAAGGACCCACACCATCCTGGCCACACACTCATCTCCCTACTACCTTCAGGTAGAAGGTACAGGAGCCTGAAGACTGCAATGACCAGGTTCAGGAATAGCTACTTCCCCACAGCCATCAGGCTATTAAACTTGGCTCGGACAAAACTATGAACATTAATAGCCCATTATCTGTTATTTGCACTTTATCAGTTTATTTATTCATGTGTGTATATATTTATATAATGATATATGGACACTGATCTGTTTTGTAGTCAATGCCTTCTATGTTCTGTTGTGCTGAAGCAAAGCAAGAATTTCATTGTCCTATCAGGGACACATGACAATAAACTCACTTGAACTTGAACTGTAAGAAGAGGATAGTGTAACACGTGGTGTCTGGCCAAATAATCTTCTTAATTATCCTACAAATCTTAATATTCAGCTTATGAATTTGTACAGCAACATGTGATAAAAACACAATAAATTTTTCAAATGGTAATTTTGCTTGTGCTGTCCAAAGCAGTTTGATTAGTTTTAGGATTTAGCCTCTTTTCCAAATGTATGCATGCAGACAAACTTGCCAAATTACTCAAGTAATTTTTTTTTCTCCAGCAAAACACAACATGTTGGAGGAAGTCAGCGGGTCAGGCAGGATCTGTGGATTGAATGGACAGATAACGATTCAGGACAGGACCTGAAACATCACCTGTCCATTTCTCCACAGATGCTGCCTGACCTGCTGAGTTCCTCCAGTCTTTCGCGTTTTGCTCACGATTTCAACATCCGCAGTTACTTGTGTCTCCACCTTTTCTACAGAATGGGTAAAAATTTGTTGTCTTCTGAAGTTTCCTCTCGCTCAAAGTATTTTTAAGAATCCTGTGAAGATGATCCATTTTACCTTAAAAATATAAAGCTGGCAACCTAAACAAATTGAATCCCATGACAGATGGTGCTTTGACATTCATATTAAACAATGTGAGAAATCAAAAATCAGAATAAGATCTACAAGCCAAAACAAATGAAATTTAAAAAAAGAATCACACTTCTTTTGAGGTAGCAAAATAGCATAAGATGCCTAATGTCAAAGTTTGAAGCTTATTAAAGTTAGTTTCTAAACTAGAAGGTTCAAATTTCAATTAAGGATTGAACACCCAATATTTCCATCTGATTTTGAAAACTCCTCCTCACAAAAGCCTTGCTGATGATTTACCTATAAACACAGCATCATTCCTGGGCCAAGATCTTAAAGCTTCCCGTTTAAAAGCATGGTGGATCACACATGATCTGCTGTAGTTCATGAAAAGTTGCTGCCTTTTTATAATTTCAAGGGCCATTAGGAATGAACATTAAATGCTGGCCTTCTTCGTGAAATGTATCTGTTTTCTCAACCTCTTCTTACAAGATTACAAATTATCCAAAATGGCGGAGCAAGTTCAGGAATAATTATAGATAACATTTATTGCATAATTTGTTCCGTGCTGAATAGATCCAGAGTGACTCTGCAGTTTCAAGTAAATCTACAATCCATTAGGTGTTTTTTGTGATTTAATGGAAACCCAATTTAAAAAACAAATTAATGGGACGCAGCCTTCTCTGCTTTTTGTGGAAGCTCTGATTAGGAGGTTCCATGGGATTCGACACTCACTTAACAGCTTGGTGATAACATAGTAGTTATTATCACCGGAATAAAATGGATGACCATACATTGCCATTCCGATGATACCATCAGTGAAGTTACGTGTAATGGTTACTGAAGGCAGTATTCCATATATTTAAAAACGTTGCCAGTACATGACTAGTTACCAAGTAGAGACACAAAGGAAAATGGAAAAATATTTTTGCAAAGGTTTTCATCCCTGAACCTCTCAATTTCTCCATATGGCACTCTTTAAAATATACAGTTGTAATCACGCCTTTGCTTAACTGCCCTAATGTTTCCTTATGTGGGAATGTGTCAAATTGTTTGGAATATAAATTCCTGTGAGACACCTTGCAATGTTTTAATTCATGATACCATATAAGTGCAAGCTGCTATTGTTACTATTAATTATTTATTATTAAGCTGCATTCAGTGGTTGATTAATGGCACTAATACATTTATCAAACAGGCTAAAAACAGAAATTACTGATTATAACTCTTAGTGACAGGATTGATTAAAATACAGAAGTAGGGATAAAAATTGCTGAAATTAAACAGGCTTATAGAAACTATATATTTAAAAAGTGGAGTATAGTCAACAACTAAGGAAACAATCAAAGGAATATAATACTGCAGCACAGCTTTTGCAATAATTGATAACCACACAACTGTAGAAGATGATAATAGACAAATAATTGTAAAGAACTTGAGGAAATGAAATCATGTGACTTAATTTGACTTAATGTTAAAGAACACTATTCCTGCAATTTTCTTATTGGATGACGTGACTATCCTTTAGTATGTGGAAGATAACGGGGAAAAAATATTGCCAGATTACAACCAATGTACATTTTTCATGAAAGTAGACACAAAATGCTGGAGTAACTCAGCGGTCGGTACAGGCAGCATCTCTGGAGAGAAGGATTTTCATGAAATGATTTTTAAAATTACATACATGTGGTTAACCTATTGCAACGGTTAGAACATTTTGCAAGTAACATCATATTCTCCTCGACTGCATACAACACCTTATTTTTGGAATACGGGTACTAAACATCAAAACTTCTAATGAATCATTATTTTTCTGAAAATATAATAATATCCTTAGTTTTTATATCTATTGATTGCACCAACTTATTTTTTGTTCACCCTAGAAAGTTTGTATTTTTGTGTAGCTTCCAAGGTTTGGAATACGATTTAGAGATTTTGATTTTTGTGCAATTCATTAAATATTTGCAATGATTTGCACTTTTTGATTGTTTGTAGTAAGTAGAGAGAAAATGCACAAAATACTTTGTATTTTAAGTTACTTCACAAATAAGACGTCTGCAAACAAAATTAATTTGGTGCAACAATGCAGAGTTCTCACAATCATTAAGACAGAACTTAATATTATCATTTTGGATCACAATATCCAGGAAAATGCATTAAACATTTCTGGTATGTAACCCTTGAGAGAGACTTTTTTACATGAACTTTTGGTAAACCACTATGGTGCTGATGAAAACCCTGCAATGCAAAAAAACAGCAAATTGACCCTCCTCCCTTCCCAAATTTGGTTGAAAGCAGTTTTCAATAGAATCGTTGGCCTTTGCCATTTAGCTAGTTCTCATATGCTACCTGTGACCGGGGTCATCTGCTGATGGAGAATTCCCATTGGTGTAGGAGGTGGTACTACCCCCATGATGGCACCTACAGGTGTACCAGCCCGTGGGGAGGCACACTGCTGCTGCTGAGCTGCACGCTCTCTCTCCTGCTGCTCAGCCTGCTTTGCTGCCCGCTCTGAAAAAACACGAACGTATATTCACATGGGCACACCACTCTATTTATTTATTACAGCACAGAATTAGAAATTTGCACCGATGAAATAAAGAAGATATTCGCTTCAATAAATATATTCACGAAGACTAACCTACATTCCTAACCCGAAGGGATTGTAGCCATTTTGTCAAGTTAAAAAAAAAATCCACACAATTGCCAGGATAACTTAACAAAGCCTTTTTCAAAATGCTTTCAATGAGAGATGAGACAACTCCTCTCAACCATACACACAATTTCCTTATAGACTTGGTACCCAATAGTAAAATTTGACCAAAAGGAACAGCACTTCTCAGCATTTCTGGTAATCTCTTCAACTGTGTGAAATAACTCTATTTTGTAAGAGCCTGGCAAAATCTACTTCTAATGCAATCCTTTGTTTACCACGATTAGCAAATGCCACGGCCCTCAAATAAAGGCAGACTGAAACATCAGCAAAGCCTTTTATTTTCTTTCAAATTAATTTTATCCTTGAGACGGATCTTAATAAACCTTACAGTGTATGGATGATATATTTAACTCAATAAGTGTTCAGGTAGCTGGCAGTAAATTCAAAATCGCATTATTTTGAAGTAAAAGGAATTGTAAAGATACAATGTCTGTATCTAGCTGTTGGTTTAACATAATTTAATTCAGGCACAAATTAGCTACTGTGATGTCAGGTTATTTTTTAATAAAACACTTTAAATGTCTTTGCTATAAAAAACAAATAATAAGCTACCTTCATACTCTGCTTTTTTGACAGCTTCAAGGTTTCTCCATTCTGTACCCACAAGCCTACTCAGCTCTCCAAAAGAGAAGTCAGGATGCTTGGCTTTGATAACAGCTCTCATTTCACTGCTAAACAAGATGTAACCACTTGGGTTAGTCTTCCTCTTTCCCTCCTTCTGTTTAGTGCCCTTAATGGATTTCGGGGTTGACTACAAAAAAGGAACATAGGACAGTTGAGAACGTTAACATTTCTAAGCCATATAAGCTTATGAGGAAGAACTTTGAGATATGAGTTATATCTAGTCAGTGGGGCAAAACCATATCCTTAGGTTCTGGGCACATTTTCTGTTTACGCTGCCTACCTTAAATAACCATACTATAAGCAGTTGAAAAAACATGTCAACATATAACATTTATACACAGATTAGTGATCTATAGTGAAAGCCTGCTAATTAACTGAGACAGAAATGAACAAAAGCAACTTTTTTTAAAAAGTGGGTAAGATAAAATGGCCCAAATGTCATACTTGCTTATTCTAATTGAAGCATACTTTTGAGTCGATTTTTAAATTCTATAGTTTTTCTGGTCCAATATCAGAGCTTCTCAGCCTTCTCTCAAGCAACTGTCAGTGCACTTTGGAACTGGCAAAGGAATGCTCAAGTGTGACTATTCTCAGCCATTTATTCAGTGATGTTACAGCTTCATTTAGCATCTCCCAGTTGACTAAGGTTTGGGCACAGGATTATCTGTGATCTCATAATTTTCTCATTTATATAAATCAAAGTGATTTCAATTGTTTCATTGATAAATTTGTGAACCAACAAGAATGACTGGTGCTCAAAAAACTTTGGACCAACAGAACAATAAAATGTTACACAACAGCAAACAATTGTATAAATAGATGATTCACCTTTTTAATGCATGAAACTGGAAATGCATTTTCAAAATTGTTACTTATTTAGTAATTTTTTTTGAGTGAAAATTTGAATCTTCTCCCCATAGACTTTCTTGGTATCACCAATCCATTTTTTCCATAACAGAAAACCCACAAGCTTACTCTTTAACATCCTCTGGCGTAACTCAAATTAACTGTAGAAACTCACCACCCTGCAAGATGACGAACATGTTTAAGAAGGAACTGCAGATGCTGGTTTAAACCGAAGATAGACACAAAAAGCTGGATTAGATCAGGACAGGCAGACTGAAGAAGGGTCTCGACCCGAAGTCACCCATTCCTTCTCTCCAGAGATGCTGCCTGTCCCACTGAGTTACTCCAGCTTTTTGTGTCTATCTACGACTAACATGTTGACTAAAAATGAGTTTTAATATTCAGAGGTTCTATGTTGAGCTAGGTTGGTTGCTGAGCCATTAACAATGACCTTAAATGCTATGGAACTGGATGATTCAAATATCACATGGTTAAGTTGGCCACCATAGCCGCATTTGTAGCGAGATTCTGTTATCACATTTAGCACCTTGGAACCATTCCAACAAAGGTAACCACTTTTTCTAAATATTGATTTTCAGTGCTACTTGAATTTTGTACATTTTGATGTTAATTATTCAGTTGTTCCAATCCAGATGAAATAGTACAATCATGATTTTTGATGAGTTGAGAACAGAATCTACTCAATTCTCACGTTCTTTAAAGTTAGAATTACTTTTGATTTAGTTCCACAAAATCTGTAAACCACACCTCCTCTTAAAAAGCCTCATGTGTTTAAATGTTTCTGTACCTGTCGAGCACCTCAGCAAGATCAGATTACTGTACCTGTGGAGGTGTATAAGGAGCTATTTCCATTTCATTGGGAACAGGAGTTTGTAACTGAGGCACAGATGGCTGTTCAGCAGTTTCAGCTTCTTCATCAACGCCTTCTTCGTGATCTTCTTCAGGTTCCTCAAATTCTGCAAATTTCATCTCGAGCTCCTGTATTTTCTTATCTAAAAGTGGAGATGGTTCCTTGTGGGGAACAATAGGTTTCCTGGAACAATATACAATCACAAATAAGTTTTAAGGAGCAACTGGATTGACTGCGAGTGGTTTTCCTGGAGGAGGCGATCGGTGACCTTTCGGAGGTTGTAAAATTATAAGGGACAAAGACAGGGAAGGCAGCCACTGTCTTTGTTGCAGGGTAAGGAGACAGGTTTAAAGTGAGAGGGGGATAATTTAAAGGGGACCCGAGGAAGAAGTTTTCCTACACAGAGGGCAGTGGGTATATGGAATAGAGGTAGTAGAAGCAGGGTAGTTACAGCATGGAAGAGACATTTGAATAGATTCATGGAGATGATAGTTTTAGAGGGATTTTGACCAAACAGGCAAATGGAATTAGTGTAGGTTGGCATTTTGGTCGGCATGGAAGAGTCGGGCCAAAGGGCTTGTTTCCATACTGTACAAATCTAGTAATCTACAGTAAAGCAGATTTCCATGTTAAATCATTAACGAGTTTCTCTTGAAGGCTTATACAGCACCATTACTTAAACCAATAATTAAATTAGTTATTGTTATACATTGGGATAATTCTGAATCAGACCCATCACTTGCAATGCCTTCCCGCACTTAACTGCCCGAGTAAAGTCATGATAGTCAATTTAGCTGAACTTTTGCACTCTCTTAGGCAGAGGGGTTTAGATGGTCACAAGGCCTCACCTAATATAATGCAGAGGTCCTGTCCCCGAAAGGATGTTAAGCTAATGATGGAGCTTTGACAAAACTTACATTGAATTCCATATATTTAAATGTCTCTAATGCCTAAAAATTATTTTAATTGTTGTATATAACGTTAAAACAAATAAAAATGAACAGTTAAAAGTATATAAAGCAATTTAAAATGTGTTATCTCTTCCTCCTAATCTGCAGGATATAGACTTCCCTCCAAAATGCATGGAGCTTCAGGTCCTGTGTCATGTCAAACTAATGTAGGATTTGAGAGGCAATTCTCCAGTAATGTGTTGCAGAATCCCACTAGCACTTAATTTCAACACACTAGCTGGAGCCCTCCAAATTTGTCAGCAAGACTCTCAGTATTTTATTCTTTTTAGAAACGGAACATAATGCATTGACAAAGGACTGCTACACTGTTGGAGGTGTAGTCTTTAGTTGAAGTATTAGAGCACACCTTTGTTTGACCTCCCAATTGGATGAAAAAGATCCTTAGATATGTTTTCAAACAGGGGGAGTCAGCCCTCGCACCCAGGCAAATACGTACCCTTCAATCAACATTATTAAACCAGTTGCTGTTAGTTGGACATCACCATACAGAAAGTACCTGTGGTATTTCCTATATTATAACCACACATCTTTAAGTATCTCACTAGTTGAGGCCATGAATTATAATTTGTGCATTACAGATAAAGGAGCCTTCTCAAGTGCAGACTAACAGTATTCAAATCAATGAGTAAAGTTTCACCATTAGAGGAATGTTTTACTATTTAACGACAACAAGCCTCACCTGAAATAGTACACTTCATCATCCAGTACTTTAGCAGATAAGGAAAATCGCTTGAGGCCTTTAAATCTTTTCATTTGTTTGTCAGTTTCGTTGTAACGACTTTCACAAATGTATACTTCATTTTCATTCACTTCCGTTGGTCGACAAGAGAGGTAGTCTTTAAATGACAATACACTGCACTTGCCTAAATGGAACAGCACCACAAGAATATTTTACATTAAATATATAATTTAGCAATTACACTAGTGCAAAGTGAAATCTGGTTTTGTAATATATTAGTGCATTTTTATACTAACCACCTATTTGAAGACCAAAATTAAATATTTAATTCTGCTGATCAAAATGTCCTCATACAAAATAATCAAAATGATACTCGTAAAATGTCAAATATTTTGCAGGACAGTTTATAGAATTTATGCTGAAACTTACTGCATTATTGCACTTTGTAACCAGTCCTAAGATATTAATTCCTTACCAATCACACAGGTCATGGTGCAAGTTTCTTCCACATTGCTAAGAAACACTTCCTTCTTGTAAAACATTTTGGTAGGCTCATGCTCCGTCTCCTCAGGATGAATGAATATGGGGCCGAAGAAATATGCAGCACCACCCCGTACCCACATCTTCTCAATCCTATCCACAAGGTGCACAAAAAGCACAAGTTACCATATCATTTTCACAATATTTACTTCTACATACGGTACTTTACACAACGGAGCAGTCTGAAGAAAGGATTCGACCCAAAAGGTCAACCATTCCTTCTCTCCAGAATTTTTATAAGACTAGCTACATTTTCAAACATTTGAACCATTCCCACGAGAGTAAAGTAATTCTTTATATATTGTTTTAATAACCAAATAGAGTTAATAATAGCATTTATTTTTAAACATGGTGATTATTGAAAAGCAAACCTGAAATTTTTATCTAATTTACCTGCCCACACGTGGTTGGACTAAACCATGAGATTTTATGAAAACACAATCTCCAATCTTGAGCCACAAATCATTATAATGCAGCTGTTCATAATACTGGCAGCCTGGTTCTCCATTTGAAATTTCCACTGGTACATCTTCTCGATCCTGGGCAAAGAGATTGAGTAATTATACATATGTGCTACCTGGTATTTAAGCAGATAATATGCAGTCACTCAGAACTGAAATCTTGATAGTCATATTTTGGAAAAAAGAGTAATAACTGTACTAGTCGGTCAGTTTTTTTGAAAATTCATGTCTATCTATCTGCTTTTATAACCTCCTCTGGCAACTAGTTCCAGACACCAAACTATTCCTCACACTTCTCCTTTAAAGTTGTGTAGGAAGGAACTGCAGATGCTGGTTTACACAGTAGATACAAAATGCTGGAGTAATTCAGCGGGACAGGCAGCATCTCTGGATAGAAAGACCCAGTCTGAAGAAGGGTCTCGACTCGAAACATCACCCATTCCTTCTACCCAGAGATGCTGCCTGTCCCGCTGAGTTACTCCAGTATTTTGTGTCTAAATCCTTTAAACGCTCCCCTGTCAGCTTAAATCTATGCCCTGTCGTGTTTCACATTTCCGCCTGGGTGAAAAGATTCTGATTATCTACTCCACCTATGCCCCTTACAATTTTATAAACTTCTATCATCTGTCTCTGCTGCTCAAGATAAAACAGTCCCAAGTTTGTCCGACCTTTTTAGCCAATACGCTCTATTACCAGGCAATATCCTGGTGAATCTCGTCTGCGTCCCATCCAAAGCCTCCACATCCTTCCTTTGGGTTCGCAACCAGAAGTGCACACAATTCTTCAAATGAAGCCTAACTAAAGTTTTATACATCTGCAACACCACATCCAAGCTTTTATACTCATTGCCCCAAACGATGAGTTGTCTTACAAAAAATAAATCACCCTACTCATTGGTGTTGCCACTTTCAGGGAGTAATGGACTTGCACCATGAGATCCCTCTGTACATCAATGCTCCCAATGGTTCGGCCATTAATTGCAAACTTTCCTCTTACATTTGACCTGCCATAATCCAATCTCACACTTGTTTGGATTATACTTTATCTTGCCATTTCTCAACCCATATTTCCAACTGGTCTACATCTTGTTGTATCCTTTGATAACCTTCCTTATTATTCACAACTCCACAAATGTTGACTTGTCTGCAAATTGACAAATCACCCCACCCACATTTTCATCCAGATTTTTTAATATATATAACAAACAATGGAGATCTTGGCCCTGAACCTTGCACAATATCATGTTACGCCTGCACGCCTGCAGTTGGAATAACAACTCTCCACCACCACTCTCTGATGAAGCCCATTTTACTTATCAACTAGTTTTAGATCCCATGTGACTTCTGAACCCATCCCCCATGAGAGACTTTGTCAAATGCTTTACTAATGTTCATGTAAAAAGCATCTACCCTCCAATCATTTTTGTTACGTTTTCAAATATCACGATCAAAGATATAATAAAAGTTTTCACAATCTTTTAGTATAAAAAAATGCAATGTTTATTTTCTTCTGAGTAAATGAGATTTTATTTAAATGTTATGGCATGCATGGAGTGTATTCTGCATTATCACAATGCTGTAGAAAATACAGTTTAATTAGCTTAAATATACTTGCTATCTCAAAGTAACAGTAGTGGGTATTAAGCTACAGTTCATTTCAATACAGTAATTATCATGCAGTTTCCATCAGCAAATGAAACATCCAAGCTTGTTGTCAATGAGCAAGGTAGTTGCCACAGTCATTCCCAATGTACGCCTTTGCATGTGCATTTCTGCCTACTTTTGTACAGCAAAATAGACATAAGGTTACGTGTGAAAGGACTAATGTGCAGCCTGGATATTTTCTTTCCACACAGAGGCACTGATATAGGCAAAAGTAAAATGTTGGAAATGATCAACTTTCAGAGGCAAGTGCCCTTATGCAAGAGGCAGAGCTGTTGGCAGGTTGATAATGCAAAGTGGGCTGGGTGAACTGTGATCTTGAGAACTACTGTAAAGGATAGAGGTGCCTTTAACAATTCTTCAAGACTCATGTACTTAAGGAAGGTATTAAATAAATATAGTTTTCTGACTCTTTTGCAGATGGCAGTGAATTTTCCTAGTTTCCCCTCCCAAAACTGACAAATGTGATCTTTACCTCCCTGAGGTCATGTCATTTCAGGAGAATATTAGCCAGTATATTGGAGAAATAAGTATTTTTAAAGATCTTATCTGCTTGATGTGAATTAAAAATCCAGTATTCTTCCAGTATTACACTGAAGTCATAGAAAAAGTTAATTGCTGCAATACGGACTGCATGTCTGGCAATGTGCTGTTGAAGGTAATTTCCCTGAAAAGTTCATCCTGATTCTTATGCGACAGGATTCAACATAAATGTAGATACCTTATCAATGATGCTGTTATTCTCGTCACCTTTGGTTTCTTCATTCATAGGTTCAATAGATTCTTTGTTTTCTATTTTGTCTGAATTAGCAAATACGGAAGCGACGCGAACTACTGGTAATGGTGTGTGTCGTGGAACAAATTTCACGGCACTCAGGGGCATAGTCCACAA
The DNA here is from genome assembly GCA_038087875.1 of Malacoraja senta. Classification (NCBI taxonomy): domain Eukaryota; kingdom Metazoa; phylum Chordata; class Chondrichthyes; order Rajiformes; family Rajidae; genus Malacoraja; species Malacoraja senta. The sequence continues at coordinate 49,145,564 of CM075980.1, forward strand.
TTTAATTTTTTTGAAAGATTTGGTCTTTGCTGAATATCGAGATTCACAGACAAATACATCTTCAGCTCGGAAACCTTCAGGTCGAATTTTGAAGTATTCCTGCATTCACGGGCAGTCAAAGAAATGAAAAGTAAAAACACATTTTAGCCATACCATCTCACCCTCATTTACAAGAATTAAATTACAGAGATAATATAAATTCTTCAAGGAAAACAAAAAAAATTCCGTACAATTATGAAGACGGGTAAAATCAGGAATACAAGTCTCAATCTAAATTATTTGTAAAAGACAGAATATGGAATGATAATGTAATATTCAATGAGGAGTCCATATTGCCCTTGTGTTAATGGAACATCGTTGTCATCTGCAACACGAAGTTCCAGATATAATCAAGAATATGCTAAATCATCTAATTTCTGATTTGCAGTAGTAAATTTGTTATTAGAGGTCCAGGAGATACCGAGTTGAGGAGGAAAATGTTGCAATAAGCGAGTTTGGTATTCCGACTGCGCATGTCCAGGTCATAGGTCACTTGCGATAAACATTCTCAGCAGCTGTGCTGCTGCGTGTGTGCAGGCCTGCGCTTCGTCCATGGTTGGGCCCAGGCCCGGGTCTCTGGCGCTGTTGAGTTGCTGCATCCCCGTCCCCTCCCGGGTGTCCTGTCCCTGTCCATGGGCGGCCGGAGAAGGCCCTGGGCTGGCGGGGCGCCAGTGGCCCTGGGCTTGCAGCCGGCACGGGGGGGGAATGGGGGCGCTGGCTCCAGCGCGGCTCTGCTTGTCCTGCCGGGTTGGCCGGCAGCCCTGGACTGGTGGGGCACCGGCCCAGAGCGATGGTGGCCCCGGGCTTGCAGCCGGCGCGGGGGGGCGCTGGCTCCGGCTCGGCTCCAGCTCCCGGGAAACATCGGCTGTGTCTCTCGCCTTGTCCAGTGGTTGTCGGTTGGCCCCCTCGGTGCCAGTGGGGGCCGAGCGCCGGTCATCCACACAGGGTGCTGCTGTGGCTCGGTGGGTCAGGCAACATCTCTGGAGAAGGGGCTCGACCCGAAACGTCACCCATTCCTTTTCTCCGGAAATGCTGCCTGTCCCGCTGAATTGCTGCAGCGTTTTGTGTGTGTCCCCGTTGATGGCTGGTGCTGTTTTCACTGGCGGCGGGGGGGGGGGGGGGGGTATGGCCGGCGGCCGCAGGGTGGGGCAGGGGATGCGGCTGGCGGTCCCCAGCACGCCGGGGAGCGGGTTCCTCGGGAGTTGGAGCGGGGTTGGGCTGGAGTTGGCGCTTCTTCTCCGCGATGGCTGCGGGCCTGGGGCCGCCACTGCTCCGAGCAGATGTCCCGTCAGTCCGGGGTCACCCCGGACGTCTCCGGCCACCCCCATGGCGGGTATGGGACCTTCTGCGGGGCGGGAAAAACGACACGAGGACACACGATCCAGAGGCGGTTCGGCAGCGCTGGGGACCTGGGTTTGATCCTGGCTGCGGATGAGGCGTGGGTCTGTGTGCTTGCAGCAGCCGAGAATGTCTCTCCACAGGTCCAGTCTCTCCCCCTCTCTCGCATGTGCCCCCCCCCTCCCTTTTTCTCTCTCTTGCTGTTACACCCTGCTCCCCCGCTACCTGGCACCCCCGTTCCTCAGATTAAATATATTTTTAAACATAAATTATGAATAAAGATAAGAATTTACACACAGTTTATACAGCCAGGGCTTTGTTCGCTTTTTCTTTATCGCGAATGACCTTTGACAAATCCTGTGATTCCTTGCGTTTTTCGGAGTAACTAACTCGCTTATTCAGAATAACTAGAATTTCAAGTAATCTTTACCATAAAATGTTAAAGCAGAGGATCAATCAAAGACTATATGATTTGGCTGCGATGTATCTCATGAACAGGTAACCTTCCAAGGTTTCATATTAAAATGGACATATGAACAAAAGCTCTTTGGGCAGAATCTCAATTGGCTGATTGCAGAATTTCAACACAAATCCATATTTTTCAGGAGCGAATTACATGAGGATAAAATGTAAAGAAATTGTGCAGGAATCAAAGTGTATTTCTTCTCTTTTTGAATGCTTGGAAAAGTTTACTTTCTAGTTGTACCCAAATCTCCCCAATGCTGGCTTGACTCCAATTTTCTGCTGTGAATGGACACTGGCTGGGTCTACTTTCTTACTGCAGTATTAGAGTTGCAAGAAACTATTTGCAGAAAAAGATGTAGTGTTCTGCAATTTCGTGACAATGCAATCAAGTACAGTATATATTGCTCTGTACAGTCTACAATTCCCGATAGGTGTTATTATGGGGTAATCAGAAACCATATACTCACCTTTACAAACATCACTACACATTTGCCTAGAATTTTGCTGACTAGAATCTTGTTATAGTAATCACTTTTGAAAACTTCTTTTTCAAGAAATTTTCGTGTAGCCAAGTGGAAGGTTTCATTTGGCCGATAAAACCAGCAGCCATACAGCCATTTCTCACCTACAAAATATATATTGAATCCAAGAGTTAGTTACATGTTTAAGGGATATGATTGCCAAAGTGATCAAAAGCAACAAAACTGATTTTAGGCAAACAGGTATAATTCTAGACTATCTAAAAATGAAAGACGTGGAAGGAGGCAAGTATAAATCTGTTCAGGAAATAAGTAAATAAAAAACAATCATGGAGCATCTCAACTACCTTAATATTTACTGGACAGAAGAAGAGATACAAGGGTAGAGTTTTTCCAATCCAGGCATGCTCTATTCAATCGCAATATATGTTAAAAAGGTCAACAAATGAAGATGTGATACAGTATCTAGTCATGGGGAATAAATCAAAGCAGAGAAAAGTAGAAGTAGGCCAAAATCTAGGCCGATAATAATCTTTGTTATTTTTTTTTTTACACTGGATCACTGATAAAATTTTGAAATGAATGAGCTACTTTAACCACTAAATTAACACACAACGCTAATATTAATTCTTGCCCATTGTGCTGCATGCACATAGGCACCTTCTCTTTATTATGCAAAGAATCAAATGCACGCACATACACTCACGGGCTCGGACACAGGCGCCCTTGCTCTTGACCTCCCATCTCAATTCCAAACCCTTCGCACACATTACCCTTGGCCCTGCAAACCCACAGTGCTCCCTGCTCCTACATCCCATTATCAGAGGTTTCTCACCTTCCCTTCCATTTCCAGTACTCTGACTTCTTCCTGCCCTTGCACAGACCTCGTCTATTACAACCATTTCCTCTCTGCGCATGCCTGCCCAGATTGCCAGTTGCATGCTAGTCTCCAGTACCTGATCAGTCAAACTCTCATCCTGGCTGATGACCTTAGCCATACTTTGCCCCAGACTCCTAATACCAGTGAAGCCCCAGCCCCTGGCAGTTCACACCACTGCACCTTGCCAGTCATGTTTCATCTGCAGGTCTTGCATGTCACAATCGCAATTAAAATCTGTAAAATGTTGGTGGATTTTATTTTCTGGTTTTCTGTTTTTGAGAATTTTTCAATGTGACTGGCTGCATGGTGTTGCTGTTGCAGGATACAAGAGATCTCATAAAATTGATTCTAGAAAGAATCTCTACTTCATTGTGGGTGGCTTTCCTCAGGTCAGTACTGAGTCCTACTGCTTTGTTGTCGGTTGTAAAATTTGCAACTACATACAAGAATACAATAACCCTTTGCAATTACTTTAAATAGAATTGACAAAAAAGTTTAAAAAAAATTATGGACTCTCCCATTTAACTCAACTGGTCACTATTTCTATTTTTCATAACACCACCATAAATCTCTAAACCAAAATTAAACACAAATCAATTTGAATCAATTACCAGTGTCGTCTTCCCAGAGTCTCTCAATGCAGACGATGTGAGGGAGCAGGTTTGGTTCAGCTGGCTCAACATAAACATAATCTCCCACGTGGTACATGTTGTCTTTAAAGCTACAATCCTGGCTATATGTACGCTGGATTCCATATGTTCCATGGCTTCCTGAGTGATCATCACTCATGTTTTTTTCAGATTCTGTTCAGGAGAATTGCAAATGTTATTGTGTGCTTAAAATAATTATATCAAAATTATAAGATTATAAATATGTTTTGAAAAAGTACAGAAATCGTAAGGACTTCCATCTGGAACCATGTGGTTTAGGTTTTAAACGGAGTATTATTTGTTTTGAGCTGCCTCGATGGTTTAATGAATAAATGAACCACAGTCTTAAGCAGGTCATCAACAAACCCTCTGATATAGCAGGTTTGGAGATGACCTGTTGATGTACATATACGATGAACAGTTAATACAAGGAAAGGTAATTAGCACAATGATATACAACCCGGCAAGCAGTTAGAATCAGCACGGAAACAGGACCTTCAGCCCAACTTGTCCATGTTGACCATAATAATAATAATAATAATACATTTTATTTATGGGTGCCTTATACCAAAGTCTCAAGGACACCTTACAGAGTTTAACAAGTAAGAAACATATAATCGGAGTAAAATAAATTATAAAGACATCACCAATACACAAATTAAAGACAGAATTCGATCCAAAGACACAAAAAAAAAAAATCAGAAACACAATGTGAAGAGAGAGCAGCGGCAGCTAAACCGCGCCAGCGTCCACTCTCCCTTCCGACCGCCATCTTGGACACAGACTAAAATAGACACTACATACAAAAATCATCCCCCCACAATGGTTACCACTGTGGGGGAAGGCACAATGTCCAGTCCCCATGCCCAGTTCTCCCAAAGTCAGGCCTATTGAGGCCTCCGCTATTGCCTCTACGGAGGCCCGATGTTTACTTTAATTTAGAGACAGCCTAAAACAGGCCTGTTGGCCTGCCGAGTTCACACTGATCACAGATCACACTCGTTTTATGCTATCCTACTACTTATACTATCCACTCCCTACACTCAGGGCAATTTACTGAGGCCCTCACTGGCATGTGTCACTGGGAATAATCCAGAGATTACTGCACTTGAAATCCTGCTTTACAAACCTTTGGCCCAACTCCTTATAATCACTGCAGGACCTCATCCATTTTCCTACTTAGGTCACGTTCATAACAACTTCATTGCTGCTCACCCTCCACCTTGAGAATGCTCTGCAGCCACTTCGTGGCATCCTGGAGTCCCATTTTCAGCTAGTCATTGTCATGATGGAAGGGAACAAGAGTACATCTGAAATTAACCACTCTATTCATAAGGCCATGAACTGGGATTAAAGGCATTTAGACAAAATATTCTTCCCCATGCAAGTCTTCGTCATCTCATTTTTAGTGACCTAACATTTTCTATATCCATTCGTCTGATGAGCCATACCAATATATATATTTAAGTGGATGACGCCCTACTTTTTCTTTCAATATTTTTTAAATTTAAAATAATGTAAATGAGGGTCACATTTCAGGGAAGGCTGGATGGAGAAGATTTGGAATTCAGAAATGCAATTTAACTAACCCAAGACACTTTGCCCCCTACAATGACCCCAAAAAGTAAAAGCTGCCAAAACATTTTACAAAAAATGTCAGTTAAATACCTGATAATTCTTTCTTTTCCTCCTCTCTCTTCTGCTTATCTTCCTCTATTTCTTTTGGCAGCTTCTCCTTCTTTTCTTTTTCCAAATCATGCTGCAAATGTTTCAGAGTGAAGCTGAGAGCTGGTGAAAGCAGAATCTCTCCATTTTTGCACAGTTCATCACGTATCTTAATGAAAAAATGCTGCAGTTCCACTGCATCTTCATAGATTTCTGAATCAGTTCTGAATATACCACAAAGATAAATGTTGGTGTTATTTGTACTTCTGTACATTAACCTTTTTTGCTTTCTAAGGGTGATGATTATTTCGCAGTATCCTTCCAAGGCCTTTATACCCCATCATATACTTCAATTTAACTTCACAGTTGAGCCCAGACGGTATCTGTGTGTGGTATGTAGTGGATGGAAGGTAATAAGAGCCAAACATGAGCTTATTTTAATTCACTGTTTACAATATGTGGATGAGCTACTGCAACCAGTCTGTCTTTGGACTTTGACAGGAGACAGCTAAGAGAACTGTGCACACTAATAGAGAAAACATGCAACTTCCAATGAGAGAAAATCAGAATTTGGGTATGAAAATGTTCTCAGTGTAGCCATGGACAGGGCTCATTGGTGCCAATTGCTGCTTCCTTGGCTGAAGTCTGATAATTTTACATTATATATTATATATATATATATATATACACTAGACCAAGTGCAGACCCATTGATTGGGTCTGCTCCCCAACGCACCCATTCCCTACTCATAGCCCCCACGGGAGGTGTGGTCCTCCAACTCAAGCCGTTCCCGAACGCAAGATTCCAGCACTCCCCTCGCCTCCCTCAGCAGTGATCTTTAAAAAAAATTCCAATTGTACTTGCCCTGCATGTTGTAATAACAATTCACCCGCCCCCTGATAGTCTATCCAGTCTTGGTCTAGTACTTATTAAAACTCTGATCTTGTATGTGTTTATACGTGTGTGTATATGTGGTTGTCTTTACATCTTTGCAAAAACACTACGCGGTAACGATAATATTTTTACATATTCTAATTCACATTTTTCCCCTCTGGGCAGAGACCATCTTCACTAAACATTTTATACTTTATTTCTCGACTTATTATTGATTAAAGTTTTTAAAATATATATATATTTTGAATTTTAAAACGACCAGCTGCAACTGATGACTTCATAATGGCTCGGCTAGCAGTGATCAGCTTCACTGAAGATGTCATCCTATATTTCACGTTACTTGCGATTAAAGCTTTAAAAATGCCACTTTCAAAAGATTTTTACTGTTAAAATCATTCTTGCCAGGTTCCAACACACTTCGATCCAATGTTGCGACACAGGAACACACTGAGCTTTTCACTTCACAGGAGGGGGAGGGCGAATTGCTATTGCAACACGCAGGGCAAATGAAATTGGGGGCTACGGGTAGGGAACAGGTGCGCTGGGGAGCAGACCCAAAGGGTCTGCACTTGGTCTAGTATAACTTTAAAACTCTCAGTGTGTGTGTGTGTCTTTATATTTTTGCCAAAATGCTACGTGGTAACGATAATTTTTTTACATATATTCTCACACAATTCTCCCCTCTAAGCAATGATCAGCTTCACTTAAGATTTGATTATTATTTCATGACTTATTGTAGATTAAAGTTTAAAAAAGTAAAAACTGCATTTTAGGCTTCACCTGATGACATCACAAAGAGGTGGGCGGGCACGATGGCTCGGGTCGATGCCCGTTTCACACACAGAATATTCGACGAGCTTCGAGTGACGTCAGGGGGAGGGCCGCATTTAAATTAACAGACGCCCCGGCTGGGGTTTTACGTGGCCATCAAGGAGGCATCAAGACCGCGGCGGTGAAGGAGACATTGAGACGATGGGGCCGCGCGGCGGTGAGGCATCGCGGTGATGGGGTTCGGGCCTGTCGGTTGGCCTGGTGGCAGTTGAGCTGGGGTTGCGGTTCTTCTCCGCGTTGGCTGTGGCCCCAGGCTCACAGCCAGCGCGGCGAAGTGGCAACCCCAGCCACCACCCCCCAGGTTATTCACAACCTTCACCCCCTCCCCCCCGGGTTATTGACACCCCTTGCCCCCTGCCCAGGTTACTCATACCCCATGGATTATTCACCCCCCCCCCGCCCCCTCCAAGTTATTCACACTCCCCGCCTCCTCCTCCCCCACCCGGGTTATTCACACACCCCCGCCCCTCCCCCCCCCCGGGTTATTCACATACCCCCACCGCTGCCTTTACTAGATTTACTTGAGAAGTTTAGTGCTGCTGTAGTTGCCGCAAAACTAAGCAGCCTGGGTACAGTTCTAACCTTTGATGCAGCTTGCAGGGAACTTGCATATTCTCTCTGTGACTGTGTGGTGTTTTCATGGTGCTCTTGGTTGTTGGCTTATTTCAAAGGCATACAGATTATTATGTAAATTAGCTACTGTATATTAGCCCTGGTGTAAATGGATTGGGGGAGGAGGGGTGTTAGTGGTTATGTACCACAGGAAAATATTACAGGGAAATAAATGGGAGGATGGGACATCTCAAAAACCCAAGGGATTAAAGAACCTACTTCTTTGTTGTTATGAATCGAAGAACATTTCCATTTAAATCTACATCAGCCTTGTAAAATTAAAGTTTTCTTTTGTATTCGCTTTAACGGTTTAAAAAAAGTATAGATATTTTAATTACATTTTCATGGATGCATTCAGTTTACAATACAAAACTATTTAGAAATAGATAAGTTGAAAAATAATTGTTGCCTAGGCAAGGATGTGCTGATGCTGTCTTGGCTGTATTTAATGCCCTCTCATGCTGCACATCATGTGGCCATCTTGTGCCTTTATAGTGCTTTGGCACTTCTTAGATGACAACAGCTGGACCAGTAGAAAACAAGTAGAATTTCATTAGCTCTTTTGCGCATTAATTAATAACTATTGAACTTAATTTCAAAATTTGTCAAGGTGGAATATTAATACTTAATTTCCAAATTGGTATGTCAGTACTAAAAGCAACAGGTGGATGGAGATCTTTTTGCTACTTCAATAATAATTCAATGATTCAATAATAAATAGTCTCTATATTGTTCCTTGAAATTCATTTCTACACATGCATCGGGAATGATATCGGATGATGTAGATATCTACTAATAATATTGATCAGGAAAATAAATAGCCTTAGTGAAGAGTTGATCTAATTAAAGAGGAAGGTTTGTGCTTCCCATAGACTCACCTGTTTAACCGCCTTGCTCTTTCCAGCACTTCAAACATGTGCTCCTGGAAAACATCAAGTCTTCTATATCTATTAGTTTCAATATTTTTTCTAATAATTTCAAAAGTCAAAGGTGGCTTGTTAGGGGTGCTTGGATCAGTCGCTGGAATCTCTGCTAAAGAGTCACTATAACATCTCCCTTCATCATCCTGGTGGCTAAGGACAGAGACAAATAGGTTGTGTATCAACTCCTGTATGAGTAACTTTACATTGGGAATGTGTGCATCATCTTCTCCATCCAAATCCCTTTTGGTTTCCAGAAGGACTTTGTGAAGGACTAGTGCATCTTTATAAATAAGAGATTCTGGTTCGTTGTAAGTGCAAGCGTTGTTAAACATCAACACAAATTCATCAACAAAGGAGTCGACGTCCTGGTACTTATTAGACATCATGTGACTCTTCACTTTCTCCATGTCAATTGGTTTTTTAATTGTTAAATAGTAATCTGGGAGTTCTGATCGAGTAGGTAGTCTGAGAAAGATGGCACTCAGTCTTCGGCCTCTGACGTCTGTGTAATTTTTTACTGCTTCGTATAACTCATTTAGTTTTTGCTGCAGAGGAGTCAAGTATTTGGATTTTTTTGGCGAAATGCCACTCTTCCTGCCTGAAAATAAGTCAAAAGTGTTCAATATTGAATTCATATGGAGTAACCTTCCAAATCAAAAGAACGCTTTGAACAATTTCCAGTTCAAAGCCGACAACCATTTGCAATAATTACAAACTATCAACTAGCCATGAATAACATTCTTCTTTTTCAAAGAGCAGGATTTTCGATGAAAAGTGCAGTCATACAGCACAGAAACAGGCGCTTCAGTCCAACTCGCCCATGTTGACCAAGATGCCCCACCGTTCTTGGGCCACTCTTTTATTTCATCTTTTAGAATTTATCCACTTTTGGCCCATATTCCTCTAAACATTTCCTATGCATGTACCTGTCCAAATGTCTTTTAAATGTCGTTATTGTATCTGCCTCAACTAGCTCCCGTGGCAGCTCATTGCATACACACACCACCCTACGTGTGAAAAAATTGAAATCAGAGAATGTGGACTACTGCTAAAACTAATCAGGAAATGGACCAGATTACAAGCACAGGTAAAACATTCAGGAAAGCATCAGTAGCTGTGACAGAAATGCAAATATGAACCAAGACAAATATACTCAGAATGTTGAAATCATTCTGTTGTACCTGCAGTAAAGCGGCATTGCAGGTAGTCCAACTGTCGCACAGCTCTAATGGCTTGAATTAAATCAGTCATGGCCATAGCCATACAGCATGGAAACAGCCCCCTCTGCCCACTATATCCATGTCAATCTTTTTGCTAATCCCATTTTCCCACAATAAGACTGTATTCTTCTATGCTTGGCTTATTTATTTTCCCAAATGCCTCTTAAATGTTGTAATTGTACCCAACTCCTCTACCTCCTGAAAGCGCATTCCAGATATCAATCACACAATTTGTTAAGAAACTTATCTCTTGGGCGTTCCTTTAAAATTTCTATCTCTCACCTTAAAACTGCGCCCTCTAGTTTTGACATCCCTAACATGGGAAAAAGATTTGCACTCTTTACCCTATCTAGCCTGTCATAATCAAATATCAGGTCACCACTCAGCCTCTTTCACTCAAGTGAAAAGGAAAGCCCAGTCTATCCAATCTCTCCCCTTAACTTAAGTCCTCTGATCCAGGCAACAACTTGGCGAGTCTCATCTGCACTCTCTCCAACATAAACACATTGTGGCCCCATGGTGCTCTGTGTATTGAGTTTGTAAGCTTTCTTCATGACTGCTTGGGTTTCTTCCAGATACTCTATTTTCCTCCCATATCCCCAAAATATGCTTTTGTTAGGTTAATAGGTTAATGTAAATTAGTTGCAGGTGGAACAATCAGGGTATGGAGGAGGAGTGGAGAGTAGATTGTGGGTGAATGGGATGCTGTGAGAGTTAATGGGTCAAATGGCCTCATTCTATATCACAAGATAATATATACAATCTTATATACACATATATTTTGAAATGAAAGCGAACCAAAATACTAAATAAAAGTAATATTAATCAACTTACTTAGTTTCAGTTTAGGTGAAGCTGTGTCATCATCAGGTAAAGGACCCAATTCTTTTATTTTATCTTTTAGAATTTTCTCCAGCATATTAGCATCGTTGTATACCTGTTTGATAATTCAACAATTTTCATTTAATCAGTTGCGTGGAAACCCGATCAAGATACTGTTAGATGATACAGTGGGCCATTGGTAAATAGGTATTTCCATACATTAAATTATATATCATTGGAGACTTCCTCTAAAAGACCAATGTGATTTTCTAACATAGCAGCACAATGAAGAGTATTTTACTGTTGAGAAATCTAGTCAGGTGCCCACGAATGCCATTTCTTCTTGAATGTACAAGGAGTTATGTTTTTATGATTCAAATGAACTGCATCTTACCATAATTAATTTACATACCTGTGAACCCTCTTCATTATAGTGTCTTGCATTTCGAAACATTAATTTCAAATCATCTATAAATGCTTCCTCGCTTGTATATTTTTCATTACGTATGTTATGTTCCAATATCTTCAGGTCAATAGGCTCCAAGATGACTTTATAATAATCTGGATAATCCTTTTTTGACGGTCTAATCAAAAACAGCTCGCAATATCTTCGTCCTGTTGTTAGGTCACGTGACTCGATAATTGTATTGTATAGTACTTTCAGTCTGTGCTTTAAATGAGTCTCGGTTTTCTTTCCAATCCTTTCTAGCTTCTTATTGCTGGAATTTAAAAACCTGTGTGTGTACTTAATTATTAGTCTTCAAAAGAAAAACAGTAAAATAAAAGGAATAAATGCAAAACCAATAAATACACTGCATTTAAGCTAAATTATTTTGAACCAAATTAATGTTAAATCACGGAAGTATACAATATATAACTTGCATAAATAGTTTGCTGTCCAGTATTTGTTTACAAAATTACAATAAAAGTAGAGAATTTTCATAGTGATAAACATGATGATCCCTAGTAAGTTTCAGATCAATAATCTAAAATCTTGATATAAGCAAAGAATAACATTGTAACAGCTCTATCACCTACTCTTCAAACAAAGAAGTTGTTAACTAAATTTGTTACATTATCTGTTCTCCTTGAGAGAATGAAACTGTGTAAATTAGCATTGGGATATCAGCACTCACTTTAACACAAATGTATGGTGGGGAGTGTAACATTCCTATTATGTGATAAAATAAGTAATCTACTCTCTGAACCTGTAAGATTAGACTGAGGAGTGAGAAAAGTTAATGTAATTAATTTCTTTAATTTTTAATTTAGTTTTGGATGGGAACATGGATATGCAGGAAATGGAAGGATAGGGATCACATACAGGCAGAGGGGATAGTTTAAAATTGCTGGATTGTAAAGGCAATATAATAAGGGTGAATAGATAAATACCAAGCATTGGGCTACATAAAAAGATCAGTTCTTTTCAGCCATTTTCAAATACATCGATATTTAGCTTTTTACTTTTAATTTACTTTGTTCAGCTGAAATACAAGTGAATTAACAAAAAATCTCAAAATAGTTGAAGTATTCTTCTAATTTTTAAAATATATTTAAATATTTTTGCATTTAGTAACTGAAGGTTCAATGGAAATCTTCCAATGGTCACACAATCTAGTTTTAGATAAAAGTGGTTATGAAGATAATATATAATTTATTCGATTTTATGCATCTTGATACTCCAATATTCTTATCCTTACCCTTTTCTCTTGCCACTGCCTGTATCAGATGTTACAGAAGATACCATACTGTCACCATCCTCTGTGTACTCTCTTCTTGCGAGTTCCTTCCTCTTGGCCTGAGAGAATAAATCTCAGGAGTAAAGTAGCTCAGATGAAATTATTCAGAATACATAAATATTAAAACACACCACTGCATGACTTATACCTGCATGACTTGCTGCAGCTTCAACACACGTTTGAAGATTGCAGAATTAGGAATATTATAGTGCTTGGCATTTTCAAACATTAGTTTCATGTCAGCCTCCAGTTGGTCAAGGTTTTCAAATTCATTGTTCTTCAATTTTTGTCTACAATTAGAAAGGAATCCGACAAAACATTGACTGTTCAGGTAAAATTACACAATGTAACATTCTCTATTTCTTTTTCAATTATCTGGTAAATTGTGTTATCCCAAGATCATAATCACATGTTATTAACATGGTTATCTTATAGTTAAATAAAAAATAAGGGAAAGAATTTTCACCAAGCAAACAAAATCTCTCTCCAAGTTAAATTAATAAATAATATATTTACAATTATAATATACCATGGGTGGATGTTCTGGCATTTATTAGATAGCTTTTCAAGAACAATAAAAATATAAACTTAATATAGGTTAGCAACCAGGGGAGAAGAAACAAAGAGATGGCAAGTTATTTTTAGACACGATCTAGACATCATGGTATGCAAACGAAGAGTGAAAGTGATAAACAAAATTGGGTGATGCTTCTGACCATTCTCTTTGGAAATTGAGGCAATGGTTAAAGAAAACCCATAACAGATTTTAAAACTTGCATAAGAATTCCGAAGAATTGAAAGGTGACGTTGACATTTCATATAGTCCATAATATTTATGTCAGGGTTAACCCCATGAAACTATGATAACTTTAAGCCAATTAAGGAAATGTCAGGTGTGAAAACAAGACAAAGAGGATGGAGATCAATGAAAATGTAGAATACATCCTTGTTAGCTCGCTGAAGGTAACAACAAATCAAACAGAGATAAAATGTAAACAAGGACAGTCAGACGAGTCGGAGAACTGGGAAGGGGGAGGGATGGAGAGAGGGACGGCAAAAGTTACTTGAAGTTAGAGAAGTCAATATTCATACCGCTGGGGTGTAAGCTGCCCAAGGGAAGTATGAGGTGTTATTCCTCCAATTTGGGCTGGGCCCCACTCTGACATTGGAGGCGACCCAAGACAGAAAGATTAATGTGGGAATTAAAGAGGGGGAGTTAAAGTGTTTAGCAACAGGGAGATCAAGTAGGTTTAGCTGGACTGAGCGGAGGCGTTCAGCGAAACGATTGCCGAGCCTGCGCTTGCTCCCGCCAATATATAGGAGTCCATACCTGAAACAGCAGATACAGTAGATGAGGTTGAAGGAGGTACAAGTGAACCCCTGCCTCACCTGAAAAGACTGTTGGGGTCCTTGGACAGAGTCGAGGGGGGAGGTATAGGGATAGGTATTACATCTCCTGCGGTTCCAGGGGAAAGTACCTGGGGAGGGGGTTGTTTGGGTGGGAAGGGACAAGTTGACCAGGGAGTTGTGGAGGGAACGGTCTCTGCTTTCGCTGAACACCTCCGCTACATGTTCCTTGATCTCCATCCCCTTTGTCTCGTTTTCACACCTTCCATTCCATATTTCTGTATCTCCCTCTCTCCTGATTCAGTCTGAGAAGGATCTCGACCCGAAACGTCACCCATTCCTTCTATCCAGAGATGCTGCCTGTACCACTGAGTTACTCCATCATTTTGTGTTGATCTTCGTTTTAAATCAGCATCTGCAGTTCCTTCCTACAAAACTTTTCCAATCGTGGGGGAACAGACTTAGTCTCAAAATTTAATTTTCAGGAAAGTTAAACCCAGAATGTAAATTCCCTATATAAAAGAACATTGATTGTATTAAAGATAACTTCAGTAAAATGTTATATTTATATATATCCCTGGAAAGTTTAAACATAACTACATCTTTACCCAAATCAATTACAAAAAAATAAATTTGCTTTAAATTGAACGTTTCAGATGTAGTAATGGATGCAGGTTTCATGAGTCTCATCGTGTGGCACTATTCTTTTCATTTGTTCTGTATGGAACACCTTATAGCCCGAGGTGATTTCACTGATTAGACCCTCATGCATTAAAAATAGGTAAACTATATTAAGTCTATGAGCTGAAAAGATCATATTCATAGCTATTCCTGGTTTCATATTTTCAAAACCAATTGCCCTGGAGTAAATCACTCACTCTCACTGCTGCCTCCATATTTTAGAAAATAGTCCATATGCAGTAGCTTTGCCAATGATTTTCATAAAGTGTAGGTTCAGAAGACAGAAAAGCCGGAAATCTCCAGGACCGGACAAGCTCTTTTCAACCAGTCCCTGCAAACCTGTAATGTCCCTACCTGGTTCAAAGTCTCCACTATTGTCGCTGTACCCAAAAAGGCAAAGACAGGCCTGTCACACTGACCTCTGTAGTCATGAAGACCCTTGAAAGGCTTGTGCTGGCCAAGCTGAAAAATATTACGAACCCCCTGCTGTTTGCATACCGGGCCAATAGATCTGTGGATGACGCAGTCAACCTGCGCCGGCACTTTGTTGATTTTAGCTCTGCATTCAACACCATTGTGCCAGAGCAACTACACTCCAAACTTTCCAAGTTGACTGTGCCTGAACCCCTCTGTCGGTGGATCACCAGCTTCCTGACAGACAGGAAGCAGCATCTGAGGCTGGGAAAGTACACCTCGGACCCGCAGACCCTCAGCATAGGAGCACCGCAAGGCTGCGTACTCTCCCCCATCCTCTACTCTCGCTATACCAATGACTGTACCTTCACTGACTCCTCTGTCAAGCTTTTCAAGTTTGTGGACGACACAATCCTGATTGGACTGATCCAGGATGGGGAGGAAGTTGACATAGCTGGCGTCCTGGTGCCATCGCAATAACCTGGAGCTCAATGCTCTTAAGACAATGGAATTGATTGTAGACTTTAGGGGAGCTCCCCCTCCCCTCACTCACCATCAACAACACCACAGTCACATCTGTGGAGTATTTTAAGTTCCTTGGAACCATCATCTCCAAGGACCTTAAATGGGGAGCCACCATCGACTCCAGTCAAAAAAGCCCAATAGAGGATGTACTTCCTGTGGCAAAGCACAATCTGCCACAGGCAATGATGGTCCAATTCTATACGGCCATCGTAGCGTCTGTCCTCACCTTCTCCATCATGGTCTGCTTTGGCTTAGCCACCGAGCACGGCATTCAGAGGCTGCAACGAATCGTCCGATCAGCTGAGAAGGTTATTGGCTGCAACCTTCCCTCCATTGACGAACTGTACACTGCAAGGGCCAGGAAGCGAGCGGGTAAAATCATCTCTGACCCCTCTCACCCTGGCCACAAACTCTTTGATTCACTTCCCTCTGGAAGGCGACTCCGGACTGTCAAAGCCGCCACAGCCAGACATAAAAACAGTTTTTTTCCACGAGTAGTGGCTCTACTCAATAACCAAAAATCTGAAGCCTCCTTTTGCTCTGGTATTTTATTTAATTCTCATATTTTATCGATAATGTTTTATTATTAATGTTTAATGTTTTATGTGTCATTCCTAACTGTCACTGTATGTCATGTTGTCACTTGCAGGCGGAGCACCAAGGCAAATTCCTTGTATGTGAATACTTGGCCAATAAACTTATTCATTCATTAAGTGATTTTAATTAGCTTTCCCTTAACCACTCTAAATTGGCCCATTAACCTTACTGTAGAAATATAGAATACAGAACCAGGCCACCTCTAGTTCTTTTGACAATCTCAAATTGGTCGCTTTCATAGTTATTGCACTTCCAATTATCGGAAGTAAATTTCTTGCGCCTCGAGTTTTTAAACAGCATTCTCAAAATATTTGAAACTGATCTCTAAAGATAAACAACCATAGACTTAAGAGTTATACACGAGTCATTCAAGGAATAAATAAGCAGCCTTGCTTTATTCACGAATACAACACAGCATTAATTGGGAATAAACATAATATAACCAAACAGACCTGTACACTGCACTGGTTAAAATTAAGGAATCAGCATGATAATTAACTTTTTTTTCTTTTAAATGGCATAAATACCATTTCTTACCTTATTATTTGTAGTGACATGGGATGTTTGATTTGTTGATAATAATCAGGGTAATCTTTCTTGGAAGGCAGACGAAAGAAAGGCTGAGCCAGAAGATGTCCCTGACTGTTCCGATGATTCCTAACTGCTTCGAACAACTGATAAATTGGACTAGTTACATCAACAGATGAACCAATGCTTTCTCCGTCAGAGTCACCATCTTCGAAATGAGTGACCGCTAGGGAACCAAGAGATGTGTAGAAAAGCTAAAACAAAAAGCCACTTTCCAAAAGCTTTATTGAAATGTCGTGTCATTGTGCCTTACCACCTAAACCAGCCTCCTCCTCACTCTCAGATCCATATTGCAAAGCCATTGTAATTGCCGACAAACGATCTCCTTGTGCTGACCTTCGGTTCCTATTGGGACGGAATTTACAAAAAAAAAGGCCTTCAGAAATTCAGAACTTTTTGTTGACGCATTAATGCATAACATCAAGACTTCAGGGACATTTGTCTCGATCAGTCTAGTATATGGCCAAGGGAGTGGCTAACTCAGATAGCTTTGTGTCACTGCGTCAGGAGCAAAGTAGTTGTGTTGGAACTGAAGTACAAGCCTGCAATTGGACAAAGCAGGGAGTGAGGACTGTATGGCTATTTTCTTGTTAGGCAGAGCAGTCTGGGTCGAAAGCCGGTAGAAGGTTGAGGACATGTTAAGACTAAAACTCGTTAACGTTATTTGGACAATACAATATACCATGTTAATACTATTATAGTTAATAATAATTTAAGAAATTATAGTTAATTGTATTTAGTTTCATTGAGAAGGCTACCTAAAAATTAATATATTCTTTTTTGAAACTATTCACTGCTTCAGCAAGCTTTTCCATGGTTAAGTATCCATCACTTTATTACAACTCTCTGCAGGGTTAGAATGGTCAGTCTTTCAATCAAACTTAATCATTAATTATTTCTGTTATTTATCATTCTCCCAATCTTCAAATTGTGGTACATTTGTTATTCTTTAGAAGACAGCCTTTCTTGTATTCTTGAAATTACGTTGTACCTAATGACAACAATGTTTTAGAAGAGTTGCTAACAATTATAGAGTTAAAAATGTTCCTTATAGCAGTTACATTTGATATTAAGTTCCAGGTACTCAATGGCCAGTTATCTGTAGGGCAACATTACAGGAAATGCCAGCCACAGAGAAGACAATATATTAATGTATGAAGAAAAATGATAGAATAGTGGACATAACTGAAACAGAGCATTTCAGGATAACAAATTTTCAGGAGTACCAGTTTATTGGTATATTGCAGTACAGTACACTTCAGATCTATGGGAAACCAAATAATAATAAACAGCCAACTAGAATGTTATTTTAAAGATAAGGAGGTCACTGGAACTTAGCAGTCTTTGTGGTAAAATCCATGGCAGTACTGATGGTGATTTACAAGAAAGATGGTTTGGCATTTTGTCCAGTTAGGCTGACTATGAAATAGCTGTAGGATGGGGAAGGAGATAATAAAAACTTTAAATTTGTTCCCAAAGCAATTAACTCTTGTGGGAATGTAGGGAGAGGTGACAGGATTATGAACACAAATGGTCAGTGGAAGAAATGCAGCCACTAATAACAGCTTCAGATGACTTTTGAAGGGATTGGCATTTCTGTCACGAAGTGATGACCAGGAACTCACAAGAAGGAGTCTCATCTTGGGTTGGTCAACAATGAAAAGGACCTATTGACTAAGGGATTTGTACTATATTTTTGGAGAAATTATATTTTGCACGAAGATGTTTATAGTAAAAGATATGACATGCAAAAAAAAAGAAAACATTCTGTAAGTCGCAAAGCATCCATTAACATGTAGACAGAATTTGCATTCATATTGCAGGGCTGAGGGGCAGAGGGGACAAAATAAGATCGACTATAAATGGAGACCGAGAGAGAGATTGAATGACACCCTCACCCTTTCTGTCTTGACAAACGGCATCACTTGCATCATTCACTCTCTCTATTCCTCTGCCCCATTGCCAATTTTACTTTTTGTTCACTTCTTCATCAATGCAAGTTAACTTTTCATCAATGCAAGTTAACTTTTCATCAATGCAAGTTTCAATTACAATCTTTCCAAGTCCAACAGAAAAGTATCTCCGTTTCTGTCCCTACAAATGCTGCCTAACCTGTTTCCAGCATTTTCTGTTATATTTCAGATTTCTAGTATCTGCAGTATTACGGACTTAGCTCTTCTATATTATTAATCTTCAATAGCCATTAATATTAGCCTCAGAAGTATTGGTCAAACAAATTATGCACACCTGATTCGAAGACTGGATTTGGTAGGCTCCAAATTATGCTCAAGTTCTGCTCTCTTCTGATTAAATACTTTCTTAATGGTATTTGCGTCCTACAAGGATGAAAAATATATTTTTACCAACACACGTAACAGATTATCATTATACCAGACCCCAAACTATGGACCTGGATATGTCATACCTTTGAATTATCAATAGAACTGTACCAGAAACTGGCATGTAAAGATATATATTATTATTTCAGTAGTGCAATTCGATAAATCACATTATTTTACCAAAATAATCTGTATTTAGGTGGAAAAGTAAAGTACAGTTATGATTGGAAAATATAATTTACCTTGAAGATCGGTGACCCTGGCTCATTGTAGGTTTTAGCATTTCTTACTAAAAGTTCAATATCTCTAGCCATCACATTAACATTCTTGTAAGCACCATTCTGCGAAAAGAAATTGATATATTTAAGTTCGAGACAAAAATTCACAGTGATCCAAATATATCCGTTTAAAAAATAAGCTGAAAATGCATATTTAACAACACAAGCTGCACAATTGAGGGCTAAGGGGAACTGGCACAAGAGTCAAGGCCAGCATGGATCAGCATGTTCATAATGGATGGCAGCACAAACATCCTAGTTTCTTGTATTCTTGTGAGAAGAAAGAATAATCATTTATAAAATAATCAAACCTGAATCCTCTGTGCAACAGTCTTCAAGTCTACTGGCTCCTTAATAATTTCATAGTAGTCAGGATATTGCTGCAAATTCAAACATAGTCCAATTATTAAAAGGTTTGACTTTGCTGACAAACATATTTTGACTAGAGAAATGTAATATTTTCTAATGTCTGGTGAATTAACAGGCTTTCACATGGGGAAAGCCAGGGCCGGAATTTTGCCAGCCATGAAACCAGAAATTAATCTAATTTTTTTTTTAGAAGTGCCTGACATTCAGAACTATTTATAAACTAGTAAAATAAATGTACTTAAATTTAAAAAAATTAAAACAAAAACAAAACCTTTTTCCAAAATTACCTTTCCCTTTGTCCTGAATTGAGATGGTAACTTGTCTGGATCCTGATACTTTTGTTTCTGCTTGATCACTTTTGAGGAAGTTATACACCCAACCTCTATACTATTCTTAATAACCAGATTGGTACTCACATGCTTTCTCATGTACTGTTTACAAAACGTGTTACATCTACCTATATTTACACCGTGTCAGATCATCTGCTTGAATATTGGCAGTTAAACTTCTACTTTATAAAGTGCATAAAAATTAATGACCAGAACAAAGTTGGAATCCTCAAACGTCCACACAACTCATCAACACTCGCAGGACAAGTATTCTTCGGGGAGGTAATATCCCCCCCTTACCTCCCCCCATTGTTGATTTGAGTGCTCTAATCTACTGGAGACACAAGAGACTGCAGATGCTGGAAAAAAGGTGCTGGAGGAAGCCAGAGGTGACGTAGCACCTGTGAAGAAATGGACAGAGAATGTTTAAGCTCGGCACCCTCCTTCATGCTGAAGAAATCTATCAGTCCAAAGAAAGGTCTCAAGCCATAACTTGTCTGCCCATTCCCTCCCCAGATGCTACCTGACCTGCTGAGTTCTTAGCACTTGGTTTTTTGCTCTTGCTTACTAGCACCCTCCAATATTTAAATTTTACATTTTAATTTTTTTAATATAATTAAAAAAAAACTAACAGAAATTGTAACTGATAATATGTTTTAAATATTTATGAATGTCGAGCACATTCAATTTCTTTGTAACGTGAAAAGCCAGGAACCTATCTTAACCAGCTGTCAAAATAATCCTAGGACGTGCCCTGTCACATGATAAGGCGGTTCTATATTTCAATTGTGCTAAACAGTTGGGAACCTGGTTCCCATTTGAAGGCTTTCACAGATCTGGTCCATGTAAGAGCTGAACGCATTACTGAAAATTTAAGCATTTCATGTTTTTTTATTTTCACATTTAGACAGTCAATTGGTCAAACCAGCAACAAAGATTGTCCATTGATGGCGCTATTTTATTCCATTCATTTACCACTTCTGACCTTCACTTGCTATGTAAAATGACATAGATGATTGATTAACTTTACCAAGAAGTAGACTTCAGTAGAAAATATATAATCTTTCATTACTTCCTGTACCTGCAATTTTTGGGTTCTCAAATGTACAATAAAATATTTCCACAGCTCACTTATCATACTTTATCAGTCTTTTGTTTATTAGTAGATTTACTCACCACTCTGGATGGCAACTTTTGAAATAGCTCACTGACGAGATGACCTGATGGATCAGCATAGGTGGCTACAGCTTCAAACAGATTTTCCAGCTGTTCCTTTAGATTATTATAATGTGCTGCACCCTACAGGATGGCAAAAAGAATGCCCAGTAACCACAACTATTTATACCCCATCAATTGTAGATATTTTATAATACAAAGGTAGTAATTTCCTTTGAAATGCAAAGTTAATGTTTTTAAATGCAGATTTGATATTTTATTAAACAACTATGAAGAAATATACAAATAGTTTGTAACATCCCAAAATCTATTGGACAATTGTCCAGAAGAGAACCCTTGGATTGGATTTTTTATTTTTTTTAAACAAGATTTCTGATTATCGGGACATATTACAATTCTAAATAATCGTAAATACACCACTTGACAGAAATAGTGTTAAAAAAACAGACGACTAGGTGAAAGCATAAAAAAGGTTGCCGTGAACTGTCCAGGAAGAATTAAAGTTACACTTGTATGGTAGTGGCGCAGCAGTTAAGCACCCGAGTCATAATTCAGATATCTGGGCCAGAGTACAAATCCCACCAAGGCAGCTACAAAATTGAATTCAGTTAAAAGTTTGGAAAAAAAGAACTATTCTGTTTACAAATTATGAACATAAAATCGACAAAAAAAACACACACACACACACACACACATGCCTTTCATGGGAGAAAATTAGCTATTCTTAGCATGTCTGGCTACGGGGTTGATTCTGAAATCCCACTTAGTTATACCATTATCATTACATTCATACAGAAAATAATTTATATGAATGAACTCCCACAATTTGGAAACTGTGATGTTACTCCAAAAGCATGTGCAAAATCCCCTCATAAACATCTGGGGAGTGGTATTAAACAACTGTTTGACAATTTCTGTAAAGTGTGATTCTGCAAGTATTACAACATGCAAAATTTTCCCTTTACAATTCTGGGATATTTCCCGTTTCACCAGCATGACAGGCTTGCCAGAGGAAGTGACACAGTGCTGTACAGGCAAGAGAAAGTAGGATTTCGGAGTGCTCAGCATTGATTACAAACACCACAAATTCTCTCGTCATCAGATCAAACAATTAACTTCTACTGATTGCTACCTCCCATCCTCCTTTAGCTAACGAGTCAGTACTGCTCCACACTGAACCATACTTGGCAGCCATAGTGGAAGTAGCAAGGGCACAGCAAGAATGGAGAATCCTCAATTGTATCACTAAGTGTAGCATCACCATGGACTGATTTGGCTGCGACCTGAAGGACAACGCTGTCAGACTGGGTCTGCAGCAATTAGTAAGTCAACCAATTTAAAGGTTGAATCTATTCAACCTCATCCTCACCTATATACCTTGCCTATTTGTGCAGGCAAAGATTCCTCGTCACAATTAAGATACACTCCGTGGTGTTATGTGGCACTACAAACTCACTAAATGCGCGAGACACAGAATAAATTGGGCAGTTCAAAACTGATTGTCCATGAAGCATTGTGGACCACCAGTAGCAGAAATGTGCATTGTCATGATGTGTAACTTTATGGCACGACATATCTCTCACTCTACCTTTTCTATCAAGACAAAAGATCGATCCTGGGTTCAGTGATGAGTGCCTGGCGGAACTGGCAGACATAATACAAATAATGTGGTGCCAGCCTAGTAAAACAACACAGGATAATATACATGCTAACAAGATAATACGCATGCTAATATCAGCAGCAACAACATGCAAGATAATGAATAGATGAATACTTTGTTGTCACATGTGACAAGTCGCAGTGAAATTCTTTGCTTGCATACTTTGGGTATGCAAGTCGCCACATAACGGCGCTGACAAATTTACAAAGTATACACAGTATCTGCGCCAGGTCCCCACCACCCCCCACCCCCTTACTACGCCCCCCCACACATGACGGGTCCTCCATTGTCCATTGTTCTCTCCGTCACCCACGGCGGGCCCTCCATTGTTCCTTCCCTTGGCAACGGCGTCCTCACTCCACGTGGTCCGTCCTGCCGGATCCTCTCCTCGTGGCGCCGACGCAGGCCCCAGCCGCATGGCTCAGTCAACCACATGGTTCCGGCCTCGGCCCCGATTGACTCCGCCGGTTCCGACCTCGTCGACTTCGCCAGCCGTGGGGTCCTCGCCAGCTTTGGGGGCCCCAGCCTCGCCAGCCGGCGCTCCGGCCTAGTCAACTCCGTGTCCCACCGGGAGGCATACAGCGAATGCATCAAATTTAGCCTCTAGTGTCCTATACCATCTGGTTGTGAATGGTGATGGTCAATTAAATAGCCAATGCAAGGAGGAGGCTACAAGAATATTCCCAGCCTAAATGATGGCAGGACCAGTATACGAGTGCTAAGAACAAGACTGGAGCCACATTTAGCCAATAGAGCAAAATATATAATTGTTTAAGAAAGAACTGCAGATGCTGGAAAATCAAAGGTAGACAAAAATGCTGGAGAAACTCAGCAGGTGAGGCAGCATTTAAGGAGCGAAGGAAATAGGCAACGTTTAGAGCTGAAACCCTTCTTCAAACTGATGTGACGGTGGGGGGGGCGGGAAGAAGAAAGGAAGAGGAAAATATATAATTCATCAACTTTATTCAGAGAGCCCCACCCTCAGTCTTCAGTCAATTCACTCTAAAAAATGTCACAAAACGTCTGACAGCACTGGATACAGTAAAGGCTGTGAGAGCAGATAATAAAGCTGTGGCTAGAAACCTCTGCTCCAGAACTATCTGGTCCTCAAATTAAGTTGTTCCAGCACAATAACAATTGCCAATGTCGGCTTGATTTTGCGAGGACGACTCAATTCAAGACCTCAGCATAGCACAACTCTCACGTCTAAATATGAACAAAAAAAAACTGAATTTGAAAAATATGAGACTAACCATCATTGACACCTAGGTAGCATCTGACTGATTGACAACAAGGGACTCTGGTAAAGTTGTAGACAACCAAAGCTGGAGACATACCTCGCACTAAGGAAGGTGATTCTACTTGTTGGTGAACAATCATCCCGACCCTAGGATATCATTACAGAGGTTCAATGTAGTGACCCGGACCCAACCAACTACAGGTACTTCACCAATGACCTTACTTCCATCACAATGTCAGAAATAGGTATGTTAGCTGATAGGTATGTTAGCACAATAGTTATTACAACTGTTCAACAAATTAAGCAGTTTCACATCTGCGTGCAGCAAGACCTGGACAACATTCAGGCATGGACTGGTAAGCGACAAGTAATATTCATGCCAAAGTAGTACAAGGCAATGACCATCTCCAAGAGGAGAACATCTAATCACCTATTCACACAGAAATTGGCATTATCATTGCCAAATCAGCCACCATCAATACCTGGGAGGGGTGGGGGTGGGTGGGGTCACCATTGATCAGAAATTCAACTGGACAAGCAACATAAATGTTGTGGCTACATGGATAGATAAGAGATGAGGAATACTGCAGAGAATTACTCAACTTCTGACACTCCAAAATCTTTCCAATTTCAATAATACACAAGTCAGGAACTAATCATTCACTCCCTCCGCCGCTGACAGTCACTGCAGTGTGTACCATATTCAGACTGCAGTTTACCCAGGCTACCATGACAGCACTTGCCACATCCATGATTCTAACACCAACAGAAAAAGTAGCAGGCACATGGGATCAGATTCAGCTGAAGGTTTTCTTCCAGATTGTACACCATCGCGATTTGTAAATACATCAACAGACCTTCACCCTTGCTGAATTTAAACGCTCATATCCCCTACCCAAAAGCAGTGGGAGTACTTTCACCAGAAAAATAGCAGCACGGCAAGGCGACAACTTATTACCACCAGCTCAAGGTCAATTAGGAATGGGCAATAAATAAAAGCCTTGTCGGGAATGTTCACATCTTGGAAAATGAGTACTTAACAAAAATACTCACATCCTCATCACCAGCTGTGCCAGGATGATCCTGGCCATCATAATCATCCTCTTCATCTTCTTGTTCATAATCTCCTCTTTGAACAAATTCATTTCTGGTTCTTGTATACAAATCCCACAATTTACTTGCTGCTTTGCACTCAGCTGAATCTTCCTACAATTGATTAAACACGATGTTACCTGGTTTTCAACTACAATCCATGAACAAGTATAATTGGTGTTGCCAAATTAACAGACATCTATTAACTCTAGTAAATAGTTGCAGCTAAAGTTAGGTATTCTTTAATTATTTTTAAAATATACATTTAAAGTATGGTAGACACAAAATGCTGGAGTAACTCAGCGGGACAGTATTACGATAGTGTCTAAACTTTGAACTTACATCGTACTTTGAAAGCAGAGAACAAAAAATTAGTTGACCAGAAATATTTTAGAACTCATGTTTCTTTCTGGTAACCTAGGCAAACTGGTGGTGTAAGATTTTGGAAAAGGAAAGACCCTTCAAG
The DNA here is from genome assembly GCA_038087875.1 of Malacoraja senta. NCBI lineage: Eukaryota > Metazoa > Chordata > Chondrichthyes > Rajiformes > Rajidae > Malacoraja > Malacoraja senta. The sequence continues at coordinate 49,171,222 of CM075980.1, forward strand.
TTTGAATTTTTAATATCCTAATGTGGATACAGATTCACTTAAAATATGTTCAAATCACTTTCAACAACAGTTAGCCATAACTTGAAACCTCAAGTGCTTTGTCATTGGTTTCATAGAACAGAAACAGTTTAAAATGAAAATAGATTAATTCTCAAACATGGAACAAAAATGGTTTTAACTATCCAAAAAATATTTCTTGAACGGCCATTTCCAAGGGAAGGTATATTTTGAAGGTCCAAAAGATTAATATTCTACCTGACCTCATTACAAAATGTACTTTCATATAGTTATTTTTTTAATGATGTGATATTTTGCATCCATGTAATTGTGTTAATTATCAGTTATGCATAAAAAATGTTGAACACTCCAAATTCACAAAACTGATTTAAAAAAGTTCTCTAAAAGAGATGGAAATATACATGGAAATGTCAAGATTATAAATGCTCACTGGTTATATTATATCAATAGGGAATGAAGTTATACTATTTGAAACTCTAAAGAAATAAATGTTGGTGGAAAACTCTGTCGACACGTAAATATGAACATATTCTTACTTCAGATGCTGACAAATCTCTGCACATCTGCAATACGTTTCATTTTTATTATAAAGTATACCATTTTCTTAGAACAAGTTTTCATTTTCTATTTTAAAGGCAATATATAAATATCCTAAGAATACTCATCAGACAAATATACAAAAAATAAATGCAAATCAAGGAACTAAAGGTGGGAACCGACATAATGCTATAAGTTTGGTAATTCCATTAATTACCTTATAGTAAGCTTTTGCATTATTAACCATAAGCTGAAAATCAGAAGTTAACTGATCAACGTCATCATATTCCTCCATCTTTAATTTCTGCTGTATCTTCAAAAGATCGATGGGGTGAGAGACCACCTCGTAATAATCCGGTTGGTTCCTAATTTACAGCACAGTGAAAGATATGCATTAAAATTGTGCAACCTTCAAATTACAAGTACTGCAAATTTATGTTCAAAGCTAGTATAGCCTTCGTTTCAATTCACATTTCACACCCATGAATTCTATCCTCATTAATTTGAACAAATCCTAACCATGCTCCTCATTGTAACTGCTCAAGGCATGAGCTTTGAGCTACATTAACTTGCAATAATCAAGGCATAACGCAAGTTAAGCAGCACACAAAGCCAACTACCCGATTCTTCATCAATACTGGGACTTCCTAATGGCAAGGTGAAAAATCCATTCATAATTTTGAAAACACAAGGACTGTCATGCGTTTCATTAAATGTAAAAACTTATTAAAAACGTGTTCTCTTAATTTGCATTGTATCATTAACATTTTAAAATTGCCCGGTTAATTCTACATAATTTATAATCAGCCAATTGACACACAATTATTAGAAATAAAAGTGTGTAATAGGAATTTGCAAAGCTGCATTTATACGTGTTCTTAGTCAGAAAATACAAAAATAAGATTTCTTCCCCCCAAAATGTGCTTGAATTTTATTGAATTATATAAATCTTTTAAGGCAAGGATTCTAAAAATGCTACCTTCGCTTTGGTGCTCTGATGAAGAGCTCACATAGAAGTCTTCCATGATCATCCTTGTAATCTCTAATGGTATTGTAAAGTTCATGGCAAACAGCAATCTGTTGAAAGAAAATATTTCAAGCAATACTTCTATTTACAAGGTGTCACCCATTTAAGACAAATACGAGACAAGATTTTTGTTCCCAAAGGATGATGAGTTTTCAAACCTTCTTTCAGTGTTTCATTGTACCTCAAAAGATATATTGGACTTTATACACGACAATATTAATTCATCACAATGTCAGTCACTTATTATGAGGACAGACTACATAAAGTGCCGTGTTTTTCCTTTAATTTATAAAAGCTATCTAAACAAAGTGTTTGAAATATTAAGGAGTGGATGGAGGGAAACCATTTCCTCTGCCCTGGAAATATAAACCAAGAGGGCACAGATTTAACATTTGAGCTGAGCCATTCAGAATTGAAGTTTGTAACTAAATTTTCCATACTGATGGCAGTGAAATCTGAAAGCCTTTAACAAATATGAATGCAGGTTAGTACAAATTTATGACAGAGATAGACCAACTTTTATTAGGTTAGATATAACAAGGGATATGGGCAAAGGCAGAAAAATGAAGTAATAGATTAGCCGTGATCTAATCGAGTGACAGACACTGCAGGGCTCTCGCTTAACTTTTTTTCCCTGTTGCCAGCCGGGCAACCTCGGCAGCTTTTTAGGTTGCCAAATGACAGTTTAGGTGGTCATTTAAGATGGCTTGCATGACGCGTGCGATAATGTGCTCGGACGAAGTGCGTAGTTACCAGTCGGAATTATGGTCAATGAAGCACTCACATATTATTTCTGCTTCAAATAAAGTCACAAACTAAACATATTCACCAATCAAGCCATGATATATACCACAATGACATGTGGCAAAATTACAATATACTATCTCATCTCTTTTTACACGTTGCAATGAATGCAATTTCTATTATCTCTTTCCACTTCCAAACAAAAATATGGTTATTCAGCATATGATCAAACTCGGTGAGACCAAGCGCAGGCTTGGCGATCGCTTCACACAACGCCTCCACTCAGTTCGCAATAACCAACCTGATCTCCCGGTGGCTCAGCACTTCAACTCCCCCTCCCATTCCGAATCTAACCTTTCTGTCCAGGGCCTCCTCCATGGCCAGAGTGAGGCCCCCCACAAATTGGAGGAACAGCACCTCATATTTTGCGGTATGAACATTGGCTTCTCCAATTTCAGGTAGTCCTTGCTTTCTCCCTCCTTCCCCTCCCATTCCCAGCTCTCTCACAGCCTACTGTCTCCGCCTCTTCCTTTCTTTTTCCCGCCCCCCACCCCCCCCCGACATCAGTCTGAAGAAGGGTCTCGACCTGAAACGTCGCCTATTTCTTTCGCTCCATAGATGCTGCCCCACCTGCTGAGTTTCTCCAGCATTTCTGTCTACCCATTCACACAAGTTCTGTTATCCCACTTTCCTCACCCACTCCCTGCACATTAGGGGCAATTTTACAGAGACAAGTTAAGCTACAAAGCCAATGCGTCATTGGGATGTGGGAGGAAACCCACATGCTTACAGGGAGAATGTGCAAATTCAACACAGACAGTGCCCGAGAACAGGATCGAACACAGATCTCTGGCGTGTGAGGCAGCAAGTCCACCAGCTGTGCCACTATATTTTATTTTACAACACACAAAAAATTATATGTTGATAACTTCTGGTTACTAAAAAAAAAGAAACTATCTATTTTCAGTCTTAAATCTCTAGGTGACGCTATGTCCCCCTTTACAGCTACTGTATGTTTTAATTCAGTTCAAGGCTATTGGGGCAGTACATTGGCCATAAATTTGCTGCCTAAAATTGCCAGAGACCCGGAATTGATCCTGAATATGGGTGCTGTCTGTATGGGGTTTTGTTTTCTCATTTATAACATTGTTTACAGAGTACTATGTTTACATATTCTGTTGTGCTGCTGCAAGTAAGGATTTCATTGTTCTAACTGGGACGTGAGAGAATAAAACACTCTTGACTTACGGCGCTGATGTGTGGGATAGAACTAGAGTACTGGTGATCGGTGGTCGGCGTGGACTCAGTGGGCCGAAGGGCCTGTTTCCACGTTGTATCTTTAAATTAAACTAAAATCACTAAAACGAGAGGAAATGTAAAGAAGGGTTTCTACCCGAAACGTCATCCAATTTTTTCTATCCAGAGATGCTGGCTGCTCCATGGAGTTCCCCCGCACAATTAAAGCATGGAATAGTCTTCACCCTACCATAGGTACCAACCAGACGCAACTAAATTTAAGGTAGCTTTTTTTTCCCAAGAACCCTTTTTTGCTTAAGTCCAAGTCAAGAGTCAAGAGAGTTTTATTGTCATGTCCCATATAGGGCAATGAAATTCTTGCTTGCTGCAGCACAACAGAATATGTAAACATAATACAGAACAGGAGATAAAAGTTCAGTGTGCCTATATACTATAGACCATATATATACACAATATATAAACAGATAAAATCCAACAGTCTGTTATTTTTCAGAGTTTAGAGTTTGGTGGTGGTGGGTCCACCAGTTTAAATTCCATTTCGAATATTTTTGGAGGACCAGGAAACCACGAAGCAAGAGTTACTCCAGGGAGTCACTGCAGCTTCAGGGAGTGATTCTGCGTTTTTTTTCAACGGTCGTGGTGAGGCAGCGACCGGACAGCAATGGCGGCCAGAACTCCCACAATGCAAAGGGAGGGAGAAAGTGGCCGACGCCGACCACTTGACGTGGCAGTGCGCATGTGCAGGGCCGCACATGCGCACAACCACGGCCGATGATGTGCTCGGCAGCCGGCCGTGCCGAGCGGAGACCCGAGAACTAACGCCGAGCGGAGATCCGAGAACTAACGCCGAGCGGAGAGCCTAATGGCGAGCGGAGACCCGGAGAGCCGAGCGAAGAGCTAGCGCTGAGTGGAGAACTTAGTGGCGAGCGGAGACCCGCGAGCCGAGAGCTAGCGACGAGCGGAGAGCCTAGCGCCGAGCGGAGACCCGAGAGCTAGCGCCGAGCGGAGACCCGAGAGCTAGCGCCGAGCCTAGCGCCGTGCGGAGACCCGAGAGCTAGCGCCGAGCCTAGCGCCGAGCGGAGACCCGAGAGCTAGCGCCGAGCGGAGAGCCTAGCGCCGAGCGGAGACCTGAGAGCTGAGCGGAGACCCGAGAGCTAGCGCCGAGCGGAGAGCTAGCGCCGAGCGGAGAGCTTAGTGGCGAGCGGAGACCCGAGAGCTAGCGCCGAGCCGAGAGTCTAGCGCCGAGCGGAGAGCCGAGAGCTAGTGCCAAGCCTAGCGCCGAGCGGAGACCCGAGAGCTAGCGCCGAGCGGAGAGCCTAGCGCCGAGCGGAGACCCGAGAGCTAGCGCCGAGCGGAGACCCGAGAGCCGAGAGCTAGCGACGAGCGGAGAGCCTAGCGCCGAGCGGAGACCTGAGAACCGAGCAGAGACCCGAGAGCTAGCGCCGAGCGGAGACCCGAGAGCTAGCGCCGAGAGCTAGCGCCGAGAGCGAGAGCCGAAAGCCGAGAGCTAGCGCCGAGTGCCGAGTAGAGACCCGGACACGGATGGCGGGCGGGTACCCGGTTGCTTGCCAAGCCGCGCAAAATGGCATGGCTTTTAGGTTGCCCGGCGGGACTGTAAGTTGCCATTGGCACCAGGGCAACCGCTAATTTCGAGCCCTGCACTGAATGCTCTCCTCCCTCTTATTCAAAATGTAAGCTGCAAAAATTAAGTGACATATTAAATGTAGATTTAAAAATAAATTTGAAAGATGATTTAGAAGTTAAAATATCCTTTCCTAACTTTTTACACATTAGGCAAGTTTGTCTCAACATTCCAATATTTTGAATTGAATATTAAATACATTTTATTAGCCAAGTATGTATTCATACAAGGAATTTGCCTTGGTGCGTTGCTCGCAAGTAACAACACGATATATAGTGGACAATTCAAAATAAAACATTATAATTTAAACATGTGAAGAATGAAATAAAATACCAGAGCAAAAGGAGGCTACAGACTTTTGGTTGTTGAGCAGAGCTACTGCTCGTGGAAAAATAGCTGTTTTTATTATATGCGGCTGTGACAGTCCAGAGTCGCCTTCCAGAGTGGCCAGGGTGAGAGGGGGTCAGAGATGATCTTACCCGCTCTCTTCCTGGTCCTTGCAGCCATGTCATGCTTGGTGGCTGAACCAAACCAGACCATGATGGAGAAGGTGAGGACAGACTCTATGGTGGCAGTATAAAACTGGACCATCATTGTCTGTGGCAGATTGTGTATCCTCAGCTGCCGCAGGAAGTACATCCTGTGTTGGGCCTTTCTGACTGTGGAGTCGATGGTAGCCTCCCATTTAAGGTCCCTGGAGATAATGGTTCCAAGGAACTTAAATGACTCCACAGATGTGATTGTGGTGTTGTTGATGGTGAGTGAGGGGGAGGGGAGGAGGAGCTCTCCTAAAGTCTACAATCAATTCCACCGTCTTAAGAGCATTGAGCTCCAGATTGTTGCGATGGCATCAGGATACCAGCTGTGTCACTTCCTGTCTGTAGGCAGATTCCTCCCCATCCTGGATCAGTCCAATCAGGGTTGTGTCGTCTGCAAACTTGAGAAGCTTGACAGAGGAATCTGTGGAGGTGCAGTCATTGGTGTAGAGAGAGTAAAGGAGAGGGGAGAGTACACAGCCTTGCGGTGCTCCTATGCTGAGAGTCTGCGGGTCTGAGGTGTTCTTTCCCAGCCTCACATGCTGCTACCTGTCCGTCAGAAAGTTGATGATCCACTGACAGACGGGTTCAGGCACAGTCAACTGTGAGAGTTTGGAGTGTAGTAGCTCTGGCACAATGGTGTTGAATGCAGAGCTGAAATCCACAAACAAAATCCTTGTATAGGTCCCCTGGCGGTCTAGGTGCTGGAGGATGAAGTGCAGGCCCAGGTTGACTGCGTCATCCACTGATCTATTTGCCCAGTATGCAACCTGCAGGGGGTCCAGCAGGGGGTTTGTGATATTTTTCAGGTGGGCCAGCACGTCTTTCAAGGGTCTTCATGATTACAGAGGTCAGTGCGACAGGCCTGTAGACATTAAGACAAGTAATCCTTGGCCTTTTGAGTACGGGAACAATAGTGGAGACTTTGAAGCAGGCAGGGACAGTACAGGTTTGCAGGGACTGGTTGAAAATGTCTGTGTAGACTGGTGCGTTGTTCGGCACACAGCTTGAAGGTAGAGGGGGGAAACATTGTCCGGTCCTGGAGATTTCCAGCTTTTCTGTCTCTGGAATAGCTTTTCCACCTCCTCAATTGCTATTGTTAGTGATGGAGAAGTGGCCAGACTGATGTTGGGCAGCAAGGAGGGGGTGGGTAGTGGACGAGGGCCCAGTCTTTGCAGACTGGAGTCAGGCTGTGAGTAGGTGTGAAGTGGTGATTGGGGAGGAGTGGGTGGGGGAGGCAGGGAGGGGGTACCGGGGTTACGTTTCTGTGTATCAAAACTGCAGTAGAACTCGTTCAGGTTGTTGGTCAGCTGACCATTGTCCAAGGAGCGGGGGATTTTCCTCTTGTAGCTGGTGATTTCTTGCAAGCCCTTCCACACTGAAGAGGAGTCATTAGCTGAGAACTTGCTCCTCAATTTCTCAGAGTACCTTTCCTCTTCTCAGCTTGTACTTGGCCTGCCTGTAGAGGTCTGCATCCCCGCTCCTGTAGGCCTCATTTTTAGACTGGCGGAGCTGTCCGAGTTCTGCTGTAAACCAAGGCTTGTCATTGTTGAACCTGATCTGAGTCCTAGTGGGAGCCAATTCCAATGAGATAAGCACACTCCCTTTCCAATCATAGTAACTTCGGGGTTGGAACTGCAGATGCTGCTGAAGATAGACACAAAATGCTGTAGTAACTCAGCGGGACAGGCACCATCTCTGGAGAGAATGGGTGACGTTTCGGGTTGAGACTGAAGAAAGGTTTCGACCCGAAACGTCACCTATTCCTTCTCTCCAGAGATGCTGCCTGCCCTGCTGAATTACTTCGGCATTCGGTCTCTATCATAGTATCGTCAGTATTTTTGGACCCCTAATTTGTGAGACGTAAAGAAATTGACTGCTCTGTTCAACAAAAGCTATCGGGGCCGCTAAATTTTCTGCTACCATATTCCAACAGTGCAGCTGACTAAATTGTACCAATGTATTCTTGGAGGGTAGGAACGCAACACGGTCAGATTCAACACAGTCACACTTCAAATTCTGTTTGTTATGATCATTCAAATAAATCATCAAAGACACTGCTGCAACCTTCAAATATAATCAAATAAATTAATTCAAGGGTAAAGTTAGAATCCTAGAAAAGTCATCTTGCATATTGTTATTTTAATTATTACAAACAATTAGATTAAATACATTCGGAAGTGTTTTTGGAATAATTTGTGAAGAGGCATGGAGTGTATAGACAGGCAATTGAAAGATGATGTACTTTGACTACAAAGTTATGTTGCGAGTGACCAAGCTGCAACAGAGAAGTTAATAATGAAAATATCCATTATAGATATATGCACTGCTTAATGAGTTATGGGTGCTACATATATGCTCCACAATCAAAAGTAATCTGTTACATAGCAGAATAAGTTCTATCTCAAAGGTTGAGTAATGATATCTCAATGGGTTACCAAGTAAATGAGAAGTATGTTTACTTCACTTAGCTCTTTCCCTGAAAAAAGCCAAATAAAATGTTAAATCTGTTTAGTATCAATAAATTAATTCACATTCCATCACAACTACAGTAAAACTCTTAACTGGTATACACTGGACTTTGATGGTGCTGAAGCCTAGAATGTTCCTGACTATTGGATATTCTATCAATGCAACACTTCTAATTCTCTGTAATTTAAAATGTTACACAATAAAATAATATTTTTTTTAGTGGACTTGTTAAATTTAAAGAGAGAATGGGAACCAGACCGGAGTGACCAGACCAGAGTGGAGAGCAAAAAGGGAAGATTTTAACTTTTTTTCACTTTCTATCACAGCGAGGAATGTGGAGGAGTCACTGTGGTGGTTATTTATGTTAAAATGTATTTTGTATTTTCCGTTGCTTTTTATTTGTATGACTGACTTGGCAAATGAAATTCCTCGTATGTTGCAAAACATACTTGGCTAATAAAGTATTATTGTGATTGTGATTGTGAAAAGGAACATGGAAACCTGGTCCCTAGTGTGTGAAAGTGTGCAGGAACCAGTACCCTGGTGAGTTTGAGAGAATGTGGGAACCAGGTCCCCAGTGACTTTAAAGGAAGCACAGGAACCAGGATCCAGTGAGCTGAAAGAGAGCACAGTAACCAGAGCCTCAGTGCATAGAGGGAGCATAGCTTCCTGGACTCCAGTTACTCAAAGTGAGTGCGGAATCAGGATCCGTGATAACTGAATTCAAACAGGGGAACTGTGAGTTTAAGGGGACAGTTGGAATCTGATCCCTGCATGTTAAAGAGAATGTAGGTCTGGTTGAAAAATGAAAGGCCTAGACAGAGTGGATGTGGAAAGGATGTTTCCAGTACCGGGAGAGTCTAGGACCAGAGCACACAGCCTTAGAATAAAAGAATGTACCTCTAGAATGGTGATGAGGAATTTGTTTAACCATGGGGTGGTGGGTGAATCTGTGGAATTCATTGACACTGATGGCAATGGAGACCCAAGTCAATTGGGTACTTTTAAAGTGGAGATTGATAGGTTCTTAATTAATAAGAATCAAGGGTTACAGGGAGAAGGCATGGGAATGGGGGTTGAGGGAAAGATAGATCAGCCATATTCAAATCGTGAAGCAGACTCGATGGGCCCAAAGGGCCTAATGCTGTTCTTATGGTCTTATTAAACAGACAATTTCTCCATAAGAATTAAAGGATATAGAACACTGTCACTCATGGGCATACTTACTGGATCTACAGTTGGGACATTGGCAACTTTCCTTCTTTTTCTGCTTGATCCTGCATTGCTTCCAGAAACATGATGGCCATCATCACAGTCTCCACCACTAATGCTACTTGAAGGAGAAGTTGCTCTTTTTCTTTTTGAACCCATTGGAACTGGTAATATCTTTAAAAATAAGAGGTTCAACAGTGAGTACAGACAAACCAATATACTGATAAGTTTTGTAATACAACTAGAAACTTCAATATCTAGTTTTTCTCAATATAACATTGTTTAAACATTTACAACATTGTTTGGTTTTAATATCCAATTCAAACTACGAATACTTTTTTTTTTGTTTAAAAATCCTATAAAAATTACAGTAATTCTTGGTGGATTTCAGATTTTCTACATGGATAGACACAAAATGCTGGAGTAACTCAGCAGGACAGGCAGCATCTATGGATAGAAGGAATGGATTCCACATGGATAACCTGTTCTAATTGCATTCATGTTGGAAAGATTACAGCCATTGCTAAAGCGCTACAGCGTTTTCGGGTACTTTGTCTGAATCCTTTAACTTCCATGCTTATTAATTTCAGAATTATCAAAAAAATATCTTTACCAATATGAGGCTATATCACATATTCTGAGCAACAAATTGGAACTCATTATGACATTGAATATGCAATAAACTCTAGTTACAGTGCCCTCCATAATGTTTGGGACAAAGACCCATCATTTATTTGTTTGCCTCTGCACTCCACAATTTGAGATTTGTAATAGAGAAAAAAAAAATCACATGTGGTTAAAGTGCACATTGTCAGATTATATTAAAGGGTATTTTTTATACATTTTGGTTTCACCATGTAGAAATGACTTTTTGGAGGACAGGATAATTGCTGGACAGATTTAATACGTAGAATATATTCCATACAAGTCAATACATTTGTGCTTTTATTGGTCAATTAATGATTATCAAAAATAATTATTTTATAAATCTCCAGCCAGTCACTCAGAGCAAATAGGATATTTTTTTATTTTCTCTTCTTTACCTGATGAGAACTCTTCAATAAAAGTCTCCAACCAATTGAACAATACCAATATGGGATTGCATTATTCCATGACATTTGTGTCTTTGTAAAACATTATCTAACACAAAGGTAAGTCCTCATTTGGAAACACTACATTAGGATAAATGGTCATCCGATTCATATGTAATATTCGTCTAGTTGCAACTTCAGTTTTGTAACTAAGCAAACTCCCAACCTCTGAGGCCTGGATAAAGTTGAAAGCATGTGTGGGTGTGTGTGTGGGGGGGGGGGGGAGGGATACACAGTAATGATACCTCAAAGCTCTGCACTTGAAACAATACATACAGTTACAAATTTCAAGCAACATTTAAAAGATCAATAGCACACATTCTTACATATTTCATGTATCACTTTTGGGGTGAAGAAAAATGATATGAGAAAACAAGACTACGACAAATGACCATATATTTGGCATCACTGTCAAAATCACATGTAATCTAGTGTTTTGAAGCAAGAACAACACTTCTCACATTGAAGACAAGGGACCAGGTACTGCTGGTCCGGCCCAGCATCCTTCCTACTCAGTAACAGATCACTACACCTGTCCATTCAGGCCACCAGCGGCAAGGTCTGACCCGCATCAGGGCTTCCCCAGCAGCATACTCAGAAGGCCTTGCCCACAAAACACATTTGAAAGCAATGACAGCCAGAAAATCTCCACACCCTCATTCATCGGCTCAAAATACTGTATCAATTAATAGTTTAAAAAAATATTCCTAATAGCCAGAGCTATTTAAAAATTAGTTTAAAAATAGAATAACAGTTTCTCTCTTTACAGATGAAGACTGGCCAGTAGAGTGTTTCCAGAATTTCCTGTTTTTATTTCAGATATCCAACAGACACCCTTGCTTCATATCTGCAATCCAACTATCCCCAGTGAAATCAATAGGTCTGTGTACCTTGTATTACGAGGTCAAACCTGGCTTCGATTCTGAGAGGTAACTAATGGGCATTCTCAGCCAGGCACCATGTGACGAGCAGCAGCGTGAATGAACTAATTTGGCCTTTCAAATCCGACAGTACACGTACAATAAGGCCAAGATTTGCTTCCATTTAAATGGTTTAGGCTGGCAGTACTGTTTTGAACTTACCAAAGATACAATACAATACAATACCGTTTATTATCATTTGGACCTCAAATGAAGTTCAAACAAAATTTGGTTTCTGCAGTCATACAACAAGAAAAGAACCAAGACACAACATAATTTACACAATTTGGTTTATGAGGGTAGGGGGAAAGATGGGAAAGAAATCAAACGGAATCTTCCTATCATCATGCGTGAGGATTGACTTTACCAAAGAAAAACTTCTCATGTAACCTGACAAGTTTGCTCTGGTGAATATCCCAGCTCCCATTATCATACCTGTTGCAGTATATGTTAACTGCTAATGTTATTTTCCTAACAAGCTTGTCTGTAAAATTTCAACAGATTTAAGACCAATTTAATGGAATTTGTTTTGTTGCCAAGCATTGGTTAAGAATTTGGTGGCAGAATGAATCCCATGGGAAGCTCTGTCTTTATTTGTTTATTTCCTCACCCTTCAGATCAAAACATTGCAGAATGTGCAACTGGTATTGATGAGCCATGACCCAAAGGGCAGCTTAGTCGTCAGTGAATGGCCACATCATGTCTATTTGCTAAACAAGAGATTTAATGTTGGTGAGAATAAGGGGCAAATTAAAAGTGAATAAACAAAAGGAAACCACACAGGAGCAAGAGAGAGGGACAAGAATTTAAAATAATTAAGAACGATCAACTATCCACAGATAGAGACTCCACAATATTTTATTGTTTCATTTCCTCGTCACAGAAATCAAAAAGGACCTAACACAAACCTATTTTTCTGCAACATTTAAATTAATATTAAGACAGAAATCTTCTGAAACAAAAAATAATTGACAGTACGCTACTTTTCTGAAAGACCTATAAGTAATCAATAGTTTGGGGCAATTTACAACTCAAAGATATGGCTTCCTCTCAAACAATTCAAATTGTCACAATTTTAACAATGAATTCGAGAGGGGGGGGGAGAGAAGGGGGGCGAGAGTGTGATGAGGGCTGAGGAGAGTGAGGGGGGAAGTGAGGCGAGGGGGGGTGAATGGAGGGTGAAGTGGGGTGAAGGGAGGGGGGTGAAGGGAGCGGGGCCTGATTGACACAACAAAAGAAAAGGCGACCCTGCGCGTCACAGGCCCCTTCGCCGCCGCCCGGGCAAAAACTGGCCCAGAAACACCGCCCCAACGCGGCATTCCCTTTACTCCAGCCCCGCCATCGCGGCTGCCCTTACCGCGCTTGGACGATCAGGAAGGAATGGGTATAATTATGCGGGTAATGGCGACGACAGCGGCGATTCCCCCCTCTGTCTGTCTCCCTCCCCCCCCCCCCGCCTGACGCTCCACTCACTCCGGTCCCCAGCGGCAGCGGCGCCGTAAAGCGGGCTCGCTCTTGGCGACACTGACGCGAGCGCCTGCGCCTGTTTCCGGCGGACGTCACGTGGTGCTGCAGCCGGACGCCATGAGGCGGCCAAGTGAGTGTGGAGCCTCCATCAGCTCGTCAACGGCCGGCTCCCCCTCACCCCGTCAACGGCCCTCTCCCTCACCCCCTCCCCGTCAACCTGCAACCGCCCGCCGGCCGGCTCCCCCTCACCCACTCCATCAGCCCGTCAACCTGCAACCTGCAACGGCCGGCTGGCTCCCTCACCCCCACACACGCGCCTCCATCAACCTGCAACCGCCGGCTGGCTCCCTCACCCCCAACACACGCTCGCTCCTCCGCCCGGGCTCATGCTCACACACTTAATCTCCCTGGCCTCTTCTACTTTTTTACAGAATTAAAAAAGGCCAGCAAGCGCCTCTCCTGTCACAAGCGCTTCAAGATCCAGAAGAAGGTGAGTGAGTGAGTCGCCGCCACGAGTTTGGAGACGCGACCTCGCGGGTTAAATCTCTGGAAAGTTTTCCCTTTAAAGTTCGACAATCGGCTTTTACTACGTGTTCCCGTGATATACAGGGGTTGGTGTAATACAATGGGGAAAAAATGAATGTGTAATGTTGAGCTTTTCCTAATGTGTGCGCTTCAGATCGGCGCCGTTCCTAGTGCCGCGGCCTCACGGCGCCAGAGACCCAGGTTCAATCCTGGCCTCGGTCCCTGTTTGGAGTTTGCACCTTCTCCCCGTGACCGCGTGCGGTTTCTCCGGGTGCTCTTGTTTCCTCCCACATCCCAAAGACGTGCGGGTTTCTAGATTAATTGGCCCTCTGTAAATTGCCCCTGGAGGGTGGGGAAGTAGCTCCAAAAGTGAGATAACAGAACTAGGGTGAAGGGCTGATCGACAGTCGGCGTGGACTTGGTGGGCCGAAGGGTCCATATCAATGTTGTCTATAAACTTAAAAAAAAAAACATAATCACTATTGTAGGAATATATATATATTTTTTAATCATCAATCTACACACAATACCCCATAATAAAAAAGTAAAAACAGGTGTTTACAATTTTTTGCCAAGTAATTAAAAAGAAATAACTGAAACATCACATTTACATAAGTATTCAGACCCTTTACTCAGTACTTTGTTGAGGCCCCTTTGGCAATGATTACAGCCTCAAGTCTTCTTGGGTATGAACCGACAAGCTTGGCACACCTGTATTGGGTAATTTCTCCCATTCTTCTCTGCAGATCCTCTCAAGCTCTGTCAGGTTGGATGGGGAGTGTCAATGCGCAGCTATTTTCAGGTCCCTCCAGAGATGATCGATCGGGTTCAAGTCCAGGCTCTGGCTAGGCCGACTTGTCACGAAGCCACTCCTGCGTTGTCTTGGCTGTGTGTTTAGGGTCGTTAGCCTGTTGGAAGGTGAACCTTCGCCCCAAAGTTCTCTGGAGCAGGTTTATCAAGGATCTGTACTTTGCTCGGTTCATCTTCCCCTTTATCCTAACTAGTCTTCCAGTTCCTGCCGCTGAAAAATATCTCCACAGCATGATGCTGCCACCACCATGCTTCACCACAGGTATGGTGTTGGCCAGGTGATGAGCGGTGCCTGGTTTCTTCCAGACATGACGCTTGGCATTCAGGCCAAAGAGTTCAATCTTGGTTTCACCAGACTGGAGAATCTTGTTTCTCATGGTCTGAGAGTCCTTTAGGTACCTTTTGGCAAACTCCAAGCGGGCTGTCATGTGCTTTTTACTGAGGAGTGGCTTCGGTCTGGCCACTCTACCATAAATGTCTGATTGGTGGAGTGCTGCAGTTATAGTTGTCCTTCTGGAAGGTTCTCCCATCTCCACAAAGGAATTCTGGAGCTTTTTCAGAGTGACCATCGGGTTCTTGGTCACCTCCTTGTCCAAGGTCTTTCTCCCCCGATTGCTCAATGTGGCCGGGCGGCCAGCTCTATGGAGAGTCCTGGCGGTTCCAAAGTTGTTCCATTTAAGAATGACGGAGGCCACTGTGCTCTTCAGGACGTGCAATGCTGCAGAAATTGTTTTATACCCTTCCCCAGATCTGTGTCTTGACACAACCCTATCATGGCTTGGTTTCTGCTCGGGCATGTACTGTCAACTGTGGGACCTTATATAAACAGGCGTGTGCTTTCCAAATCATGTACAATCAATTTAATTTACCACTGGTGGACTCCAATCAAGTTGTAGAAATATCTCAAGGATAATCAATGGAAACAGGATGCACTTAAGCTCAATTTTGAGTGTCATAGCAATGGGTCTGAATACTTATGTAAATGTGATATTTCAGTAATTTCTTTTTAATTACTTTGCAAAAATTTCTAAACACCTGTTTTCGCTTCATTCTGGGATATTGTGTGTAGATTGATGATTAAAAAAATGAATTATAAATGAAAAATCCATTATAAAATAAGGCTGTAACGTAACAATCCTTTCTGAAAGCACTGTATATAGTTAATGAGGAACGATAGTCTCTCTTTAAAGGGTATTTAGAAGTTTGGTTTTAGCAGAATCTGGTCAAGACGTATCAAGGTGTCCCTATTCTTGTAGTCTATCTGCTTTTCACTAAAAACAAACATATTCATATTTGCAGCCTTATTTTTGTATATTCGCACTTAAAAAAAAATCCTATATTTGGAACATATAGGGGACTGGAACCTGCTACCTGCAAAGGTGGCAAAGGCAGCCTTGCCATAAGTTTAAAAAATATACTTGGATGAGAATTTGGAAAGCCATAATCTATGACAATAGACCAAAAACTGGGACATTTCTATGATTCTTTAACTGTCTGGTATTATATCTGAAGTTCAGAATATTGTTTGGGTACCCATGCATTTTGAAATAATCTTGGAGGACTGTGAATCCAATCTCACCAAAGCGATGGTGAAGGGTCTAGATCTGAAACGTCACACATTCCTTCTATTCAGGAGAGGCACTGGAATGTGGAAAGTAATGATTTTGATGGGGTTGTTGACATTTCTGCAAGTAATGTTTAGTCAAGAAATATATAGTCCATGGGGGCGGGGGGAGGGAGGGAGTAACACTTCCTTTAACAGGTGGTAGAAGTGAAATAAAATGGCCATGGTTGCCACTTTGATTAGGGTTTTAAGAGTATTTGGTGATATGGAACCAAAATTGTTAAAGGCGCTGTTAAAGCACATTTATTCTGGTTTATTGGTGGAATGGGCTTAAGGGGTTGAATGGTGTTGTCCTGGTAGTATTCCTGTACTGTGATAACTCTGCTAATGTGCAACACTTTTTGATTATTGCAATACTTAATATTTCAATTGCGTGTCCAGGTTCGTGAACACAAACGGAAAGTACGAAAGGAAGCAAAGAAGCATGGAAATAGAAACACAAAATTGCGAAAAGACCCTGGTGTTCCAAATGATGCTCCATTTAAAGAAGACATTCTTCGCGAAGCTGAAAAAAGGAAACAAGATGTAAGGGGGCTGTCTTGAAATACGAGTTATTCTGTGATACTTTAGGGTATTTGGCAAGTTTTCATTGAGCAAATTTATTGTTTTCATTTACCTCGCAACTCCTTTAATATCATGACCGATGTGGTCTTTGGCCTCATCACGCACAACCTTCCCTTTAATCCAGAATTCTTCTTGGCCTTCCAAATATATAATCAATTTACAGCCCTCTGGGGTAGGGATTTCACAACTCAGAAGAAATAGCCTCACATCTGTGACTGAACCCTTCTCCTGATTCTCGATTCTTCCATGTGAGAGTAGACCACCTCACTGCATGAATTATCCTTCAATTTCATGATGCTAAAAGATAATTTCCACACAGGCGACTTTTTTTTCTGATGTTCAGGGGCCACGGTCTCGAAATAAGAGGTGGTTATTCAAGGTGGATCAGGAGAGTTTTTTAACCACATTGTACTAAATATTGGGAATTCTCTGGCCAGAGGCACTGGGAAGCTTTGTCCCCGAATATATTGAAGACAAATATTTGAATTTTCTTTTTTTGGTTTAGTGCAGGAATATGGCACTGGTATAAAAGTTCAATTGTGAACTTGCAACGCGAAGCAGGCATGAGGGTCTAAATGGCTTATTTTCTTCATGTAACTCGTGCAGGAATTGATCTACTGAATCTGTTGCACGGCCTTTTTGGGAAGTATTCCTTAAAGGTAACTTAATTGGTGATTTCATTATTCTATAATAATTTGAGATGCATATTTCAAGTTGTTAGTTGGAAATTATTTGAATGAAAAGTTTGACCAGTTGGCTTTGTAAATCTATCAGGACCTGAATTGTATTTTTAGTTTAGAGATTCAGCCCCAAAACAGGCTTTTTGCTGACCATGATCACCTGTTCACATTAGTCCTCTGTTATCCTGACTTTCTCATCCATTCACTACACACTGGGGGCAATTTGGAGGCCAGTTAACTACAAACCCATGGAGAACGTGTAAGCTCCATACAGACAGTACCCAAGGTCAGGATTGAACCTGGGTCTTTGGCACTGTGGTGGCGGTACCTCCACCAATTCCTTTAGTTTAAACAAGGATACAAAGATTTACAAAAAAAAGTAAATGAGAGGGTTGGCAATGTGATTGGTACGTCCATTGTTTGTTTTTATTGCAGATGTTTTTATTTTCAATTTGTATGCAGGTCGGGCAGTATCTGCAGAGATAAAAAGTAGATGGTTGAAGGCATGGACATATTTGAACATGAAACATTAAGTCTGTTTCTCCTATCCACTGTTACAGAGCTCACAAATGCTATGTGTTGTGTGTCTTGTATTAACATTTTATGCAGTGTTTGGAAGTGCGTCTTTTAATGTGATTTTAAAAATATAAATTTCTAGACAATGGCCAATAATTTTAACTGGGCAAGACAACCAAATTGGTAGGTGGGTGTAGCTCTGCATCTATACAATTAGAAATATAACAAAGTGCTGGAAATGTTTGTCAGGCAGACTTAATATAATTTAACTTCTTTTAGCGGGAGGAGTTGAAGGAGAAACAAAAGCTTGCCAGACAGAAAGAAGTTGCAAAGAAAAGGAAACAGGATGCCAAGAAGGGAAATTCTGAAACAATTGAAAAACCTCTAAAGGTACAGATTTATCTGAGTTTTTTCAATTTCCGTAGTGGCAAAGGTGTTAACTTAAGAAATCTTCCCACCGTACTCATACAATTTTTTTAACTGCTACCTCTTTTCAGCCTGCATCTGTAAGTGAAAAGAAAAAGCCAGTCAAGTTTGAAGAGAAAAGTACATCTCTATGCAAGGAGCTGTACAAGGTTAGTGTGCAGTTGAGAAGTGAGAATATATTTACCATCATAACTGCTCATTTGTGTTTCACTTAATTTAGAACAGTATTCTAAATTATGTGGGGAATCTAATTTGGTTTGCTGAAGTATAATTGCTATTGGAAATTGAGGCTTAAATATATCAACAAGTTGAGCAACAGAAGATGCAGACTTAACAGAATAAATAGTGCAGTGCAGTGCTGGCTCGAAGGGCCGAATGGCCGCCTCCTGCACCTATTTTCTATGTTTCTATTTTCTATGCATTCCATGAAAGCTTTTTTTAGAAATCAGGTGGGGTAAAGATTGATTTTAAGAAATTATTTTACCTGAGTCCCCCAGTTACTACACAATTAACCTCTAACCTGTTTCAATACAATCACTGGTAGGAAGTAACTATTAAATATGAGAAGATTGTCAAATCCGGTCTTGTAGCACCAGCAACCAATGTTTATTAGTTGCATCATTGGGATTTGGGTATTATAATAGTTTCATGTAATTATTAGGTGATTGATGCTTCAGATGTGGTTCTAGAAGTGGTTGATGCCAGAGATCCTCTTGGTTCCAGATGTCCTCAGGTGGAGCAGGCAATCTTGCAGTCTGTGGGAAAGAAGCAACTAGTTCTTGTAATAAACAAAATTGGTAAGATAATATGTTAACTGCATAGTTTTTTAACAAAATTATTAAAGAACAGAATTGGGAATGGAGAGGGTGTGCATGTTTAGAATTTTGCCATTTGCAAAGTATAACTTTTTTTACTGTTTAGATTTGGTGCCAAAGGAGAACGCAGAGAAATGGCTGAAATATTTGGGAAATGAGTTTCCTACTGTAGCTTTCAAATCGTCCACACAGCTGAAAGACAGGACAATGGTATGTTTCCAAAGAGGTTCTAATTTAACCCAATGAAATGCTTTGTTTGTATTGACTGCCATAAAAGCTGATGAAAGTTGAAAAACTCTTGATTTGTATGAAGAGAAAGTTCCAACTCTGATTTTATGCAGTTGATTAAAAAATATTTTTCCAACAATTTATCTTCTATGCAATTAAACAACTTTGTTTCTTTCCAAACAAAACAGTATGATACAAGCCCTTTGGCCCATGCTGTCAGTGCCAAACATGATACATTTCCCTCCATCTCCATGTGGGTTTCTAAATGCCACTATCCTATCTGCCTCTACCACCACCCCTGGCAGTGCATTCCAGGCATTGACCACTCTGTTGGAAAAAAAACCTGCCTTTCATATTTTCTTTAACTGAAAGCTTCTAAAATATTGGCCTTGTTTTAAGATTGTATTTATTTAGCGAATGCAAAGTCCTTTAGCCAAGCAGTTGCCTCTTGATCTGCTGTATGAAGGGTGACAAGTCCTCCTTTAAGTCTTTTTTGAGGGCATGCTTCAATGATGTGTTGCATTGTTTGCTGCTCTCCACAAGCACACCGTGGGGTTGGGCTGCTGCCCCATTTGTGAAGGCTGGCCAAGCAGGGGCCAAGTCCAGTCCTGAATCTATTCAGCGTCGTCCACTGCTTCCTTGGGAGATTTGGGACGTCCTTGGACTCCCATTCCTTTTTCCAACCTGATTGGGTGGTGAAATCAGCTGGTGGTGGGTCCTTCCAAATTGGTCGTCCAGATGGAAGTCGAGCAATGGGTGGGTTGAAGATGTCCATGTGAATTGGCAGATGAGGGGAGTTTTTGGTCTTTTGGAGCATCCTTTGAGTGAGGGCTACTCGCCGGATGTGTGGAGGGGCTATATTGGATAGGACAGGGAGCCAGGGGAGTGGTGTTGAGCGGATTGTTCCTGTGATGATCCTCATTGTTGAGTTCAATTGGGTGTCCACATGGTGTGTGTGTGGGATGACCTGGACCAAACGGGCGCAATATTCGGCTGAAGAAAATGCAAGGGCTAGTGCTGAAATGCGCAGTGTGGGGGCTGCTGCCCCCCACTTTGAGCCAACAAGCTTACTGAGGAGATTGTTTCTGGACTTCACCATGTTTTAAGATGAACCAGGGTGATGCAGAGCCTATTTTCTGCAAGTGTGCTAAAGGTTGCAATGACCAATGTAATCAAATTGGCTGTATGGAATTTGTGTCTTGAGATATTATTGCTTTATTTGTAACCCCCTTTACATACCTTATGCTATTTAAGAGTTGCATGTATGCTAATTCAAACTAGTTATTCAGATACCCAATGCTGATTCCTTTCTTTATAGAGATGTAATGGGCTGCCTCATGGTTGTTCTCCAGTTCTGACTTTTGTGAATTTCACCAGCATAACTAAACTGTTCTGGTACCCAGGAACAGCAAAGATTTGAGGTTGGGGTATTAGCATGTGGAAATAAGAGTTCGTTATTCCGACTGCGCATGCCCAGGTCATAGGTCAACTGCCATAAACATTGGTAGCTGAATCTTTGTTTCATTGTATTTTCCAGCTTTGATTCTTCTAGGAGAGAAAATACTGCTTTCAAACTATGAATTAGTTGTATTTATTGTTCCTTTGTTCAAGCTACGATGATTTTGTCATTTTTATTGCTTTATGCTTCGGTGAGTGAGTAAGATCGTGCTGCTGCGTGGGGTCTGGGGCTGGCCCCAGGTCTCCGGCGTTGTAGGCGATTTTGAGTTGCTGCTGGGCCGTCCCCGTCACCTCCCGGGTATCCCGCTGTGTCCGGGGTGGCCCTGGGCTGGCTGGGGCACCGGCCCGGGCTTGCAGCCTGCGCAGGGGAAGAGGCGCTGGCGTCAGCTCGGCTCTGCTCCGGGGACCGTCGGCGGTGCCTCTCTCCTTGTCCAGTGGCTGTCAGCTGACCCACTCGGTGCCGGCGGGGGCCGATAGCTGGGGATGCACATGGGGTGCCGCGGTGTCTCGGCAGGTCAGGCAACATCTCAGGAGAAGGGTCTCGACCCGAAACGTCACCAATTCCTTTTCTCCCGGGATGCTGCTTGTCCAGCTGAGTTGCTGCAACGCTTTGTGTGTATCCCCGTTGATGGCTGGTGCTCGACTTGGCGGGGGGTGTGGCTGGTGGTCCCCAGCCCGTCGGGGAGCGGGTTCCTCCGGAGTTGGAGCGGGGTTAGGCTGGAGTTGGAGCTTCTCCACACTGGCTGTGGGCCTGGGGCACACAGGAGTCCTGTTGGTCCGGGGTCGCCCCGGACGCCCATTGGCGGTTCGTAAGCGCTTGCGGTGCCGGGGACCCGGGTTCGATCCTGGCTGCGGATGAGGCACGTATCTGTGTGCGCGCAGCTGCCGAGAATGTCTCTCCGCCGGTCCAGTCTCTCCCCTGTCTCTCGCTGTTACACCTCACTCTCCCATTACCTGGAACCCCCGTTCCTCAGATTTAATATATTTTTAGACATAAATTATAAAACACAGTTTATTCAGCCAGCGCTTCGTTTGCTTTTTCTTTATTGTGAATGACCTTTGACAAATCCCATGATTCCTCGGTGTTTCGGAGTACGAACTCGCTTATTATGAAGAATCAGTTCAATCTTCCATTTCCTCACAAATGTAATAGGTTACTAATGTATTGCAACACTTGTGTTTAAAATGTGTGAACACAGTTAATGATTTAATTACAGCATAGCCAAAGAAGTTTCAATTCTAATTTTTATAAATGGCTTTCACTTGAATAGGCACTGAATAAAAAATTGAGGAATGCTGTGGAGATATCCCGTAGCAATACCTGTGCAGGGGATGAAACTCTTTTAAAATTGCTTGGGAGCTACTGCAGAAATCAAAATTTGAAAAGCATTAATGTTGGTGTTCTCGGTGAGTGTGTTCTTATAAATTTAAGTCAATTACTTAATGTGCCTTTGAAATTTTCAAAATTTCTCTATCAAAATGACTCGGCATTTCTCAAATATCTTTGATTAAATATTATGAGCAACCCTTGTTACAATATTCTTTTACATCCCTCATTCGTCCAATAAAATTAAAAATCATTTGATTTGGTTACTTGCTAAGCATGCTGGTAAATTCAAATTGTCTTTGTGAGTGGAGACACAAGACGGCAGATGCTGGAATCTGGAGCAAATCATAAACTGCTGGAGGAACTTAGTATTTAAGTGGTATCTATCATGGCAAAAGTAGTCGATGTTCCAGATCATGACCCTCCATCAGACTCTCCCTGGTTCATCTATTAAGAAATCTACGGATTTAGAATTTGAATTGAATCTAAAACAACAGTTCCCTAATAGTTGTCTCACGATATAATTCAAAGCATGCAATATATTCAATATTTTGTCCTTACCGATCCTTTTTGTTTCAGGCTTTACAAATGTAGGGAAAAGCAGTATAATTAACAGCTTGAAGAAAATGAGAGCTTGCAACGTGGGACAATTAAAAGGACTTACAAAGTAAGCTGTGATTATGTTTGGAGATTTGTATATTTAAATGAAACAAAGTAGTTTTGGCCCAAATTATCAGGATAACCCAGAACCATTTTTCTGCAGATGTTCCAAAGTTGCAAATTCAAAAAAATAATCAAATTAGTTGTACAGTAACATTAATTAGATTTTAGAATGCACTTGAGAATAGTTTTATTTCTTATCATACTTTTATTGTAATGTGCATGGTGTAGTGCTCTACATTTGATTTCAATGAGGTTCTTGTGGGTATATTAGGACATGGTGTGTGAGGACATTCTATAAATTAGTGCCTGGTCAGACAGGAGGAGTTTGTAGGGCCTCTTGAAACCTGTCCTTCAACTAAATATTTTTTGATTGTTTAACATTCTTTTAATATCCTTCAATGCAATAATAGCAGGTGTGAAACTGGCTTGTTTGGTAATATTTCCCTAACTTTAGGTATTGGTATTTTTTTTGCTCATTAACTAATTTTAGCCAGGTTACTGAGTGAAAAATGAGGACAACTTACTTAGCCTGATTTTCTATGACTGCTAAAGATCCAACTCTGATTTCACTCAGTGTCACTATGCCTGCTTTATCTCTCAATAAAAACGTTTATGGTATTGAACTATTGACTTTCTTCACTGTGGTAACTGTAGTGTTATGAATACAGAACTATGCAGGAGGTACACATCGACAAGCAGATCAAATTATTGGACTGTCCAAGTATTATTCCTTCACCGTCAAACTCTCTAATTTCCTTGGCCTTGAGAAACGTGGATATTCAGGCACTTGAAAATCCTACTGCCATAGTCGAACTCATCGTGAAGAACTGCAATAAACAGCAGGTACTGATTATAGTTTATTCTCCTGTGTTGCTGTGAATATTTAAAATTATATGGTCTCGTTTAATAGGAAAGTAATTGTATTTTGAGTGAGAAATGAGGAAACTTGCATGTTCTGAAACTGTGTGACTGCTAAAGATCCAACTCTGATCTCGCTCTGATTTTTGGCCAAATTCAACATAGAATAATGTATCAAATTATTTGTAACAACTGTGAGCTTGATTTCTTATGTAATGCTGACTCCAGTGTATCTGTAAAGGTGGCATTGATCTTAACTGTAATGACTTGTTTGTGTCATCTTCAAATCACTGTCATTTCTAACTTCTCACAACAGCTCATGTTGCAGTATAATATCCCAGATTTTCGAACACCACTGGAGTTTTTCATGTTGCTGGCTCAGAAAAGGAATATGTTGAAAAAAGGAGGGATGCCTAATCTTGAGAGTGCAGCAAAATTGATCCTTTGCGATTGGACGGGGTAATTAAAATGTTGCTATCTGAACTATAAATGCACTATATAAATAAATGGCAAATCTTCAATGAAGAAATCCAAAATAGATTCATACATACTTTGAAGTAAAATGTGCACCGTATATGTCTGTAGGGGGCGCTGCTCTGGCAGCAGCCATGTCAGCAGTGCGTCAGTTTTTTCAACTATATTTTTTATTTTTAGTATGTTTTAAAATGTGTATTTAATGTTTCTTCGTGTGTTTAGTGTGGGGGGTGGTGTGGGGGGGTAAGGGGGAAACCGCTTCGGTCGCCTCCTCCATGGAGAGGCGACTTTTTCCAGGTCGCCTCCCCCGTGGCCTAACATCAAGGATCGGCGCGGCCTTTCCCGGAGACGTGCCCGGGCTTCAGCGGCAGGCGCGGCGTGGAGCGGGTGAACCCTCGCTGGAGGGGAGCGCTCCGTTTCGCTGGCCCGGGGCAGCCGGCAGCCTGAAGCCGCGCGGTCTGCAGAGCTCCAGCTGGTGCGGCGTCTACAGCCCGGGATCCCTCTTGGGGGACCCGGGGGAAGAAGAAGAAGCCATCATTGCCGGCCCGCGGCCAACTTCTACCGCGGGGCCGGCATGGACTTACCATCACCCCTGGAGGGGAGCTTCGACCGCCGGCCCTGCAGTCTACGGTGCTTCTGGCTGCGGCAGGGAACCTTAAATCTTGACCGCCGGCCTGCGGCCCACAACAATCTAAAGCCGCGGTCTCCGGTGAGGAAGAGCCGATCCTGGACTGACTTGGACTCTGGTCCTGTCCACGGGGGGGAAATGGAGGAGGACTGGCCAAATTTTTGTGCCTTCCACCACAGTGATGAATGCTGTGGTGGATGTTTGTGTTACCCTTTGTGTGTTCTTTTTTATTGTATCGCTGCTGACAACCCAATCCATTGCCGGGTCGCTGCTCATGCGGTCGACCGGTCGGTGCAGATTAAATGTATTGTTTGTTTAAATTGCCCCTCGGGGACAAATAAAGTGATTGGTAATTGGTAATATAATATTGGAATATTTCCTTATTTAAGAGCGAAGATTAGTTATTATACACATCCACCAGAGAGAGATATCACCGAAAAACTTGTGGATGGAGCAAAAAAAGGCTTTAATATTGCAGAACTAATAAAAGGAAATGTGACTACATTGAAAGGTAATTAATTTGTGGTACAAGTGAAATGTCAATGTTATGAATTTTCTAATTTCTTGGTTGTAAAAACAAATTAGCAATCCCATTGTGAGGAGAATATATACAGACTCTTGTTGCACAGCTTTAAATATAAATCATTTGCTGATAAGCTGCTTCAGTAGTGGAGATGAAAATGGGTCACAGTGGAATTTCACTTTATTGATGTTTTCCTACGAAGAACGGGCTGGGAAAATGTGTTCCTGGGATTTGAACAACTTCGGATAAACGGCAATGGGCTGTTGGCCCTTAACTGCGTGTCGCTCCCTGCAAATCACCTCTGTTAGTACATACCAGCCTTCAATTAATAGGCCCAAATTTGCCCTTTTTGCCTCCCTGCTAGTTGTTAAATGTCCTAATGTGGCCAGCAGCATAGTATTCCAATCTACGGGACCAACACATGGGCTGCTTCCAGAAGGAAACACTGAGAAATTGCAGGATATAGAAGAGGGAGAAGAGAATGATGAAGATTTGGAGGTAACAACTGCTGCGTGCATCTTTGGGGCTACTACAACAGTCCTTAAATCGTATGCTTAATCTAAGAATGGAATTGGGCACTACATTAAATACTGGTGTTTACAATTTGTATATCTCAATTTGTCATTTATTCCTCTTTAAAAAAAGTTGAAACATTTAATTTAGATGTGACTTTTAATAGTAAAGTGGATGACATATTCTGACGCTTCCTAAAATGAGGAATGCCAAAATAAGGGATATTAAATGAATCTATCCCTCTCATCCATGGTCCAATTTTGTGATTTTTTTGTTTCTAAGAATGATTGTAACAAGTATTGGTGGGGTTGGGGTTTATAAATGGTTAAGAGAAATTTAGATATGAGGTCACTTGTTATCTTTTAAAAAACTTCTCAGGCAGAATATGTTGAAGTAGATGAGAGTACAATTGAACGGTTAAAAACAAACAGATGTTCAGCAGACAACCAGTTGCAAGGAAAAGATAAGGAAATGCCCTCCAAGAAAAAGCAACACGAATCAGGTCAGTTTTTCTTTTGGTCTTAAGCTGTGAATGTGGAAAGAGCTTGTTTCGCCTCTGCAATTGCAAAAACAGGAACAATGGAGGAAGTATATAAATGCAGATTAAAGTTAATACTGATCCAAAAATGGAAATAATAAAAAAATATCTTTTACAATTGTTCTGAAATCTATATATATTTATATATCTATATATATATATATCTTGGAAAAAAGATATATTCTATTTGCACAGAGGAAACTTCAAGGGTTTCTCATTCTCAAAATTATTTACTTTTATTTTTGCCTTTCAGAGAAAAGCGATCTCCCAAGTCAAAAACATATAAATATCGATCTCTCCTGTGAAAGACCAATGGATGATGCGTATGATTTCAACATTGATTATGTTTGAGGATCCACCAAGGTGCACGGCTAGAACATTTGGACTACACAATATATTGCATTTATTAATGAACCAATCTTTATCATTATTTTCAATGTTTGTAAAGTAAGTATTTTAATATTAAATATGAAACATTAAATAATTTAATGCTACATGATATTGCTTATTTATTTCATCAATTTACAAAATGGAAATAGAAAATAACCTGCAAGATTGTAAAATACTTTGAGCATAAGAATTTGGAATATTTTTGTTTTACTCCAGCTTGATAATCCTAGTTAGTTTGTAATTAAGATGACAAATTCTGATACAGTTTAGGACAAATTGGGAAGATTTAACAGCCCTTGTTCATATGACACAACATTTAAATTGAGGATTTTTAATCCAGCCATGCAATATGGAGAAAAATTGAACTTTTCTAATTGGTGGCACCGTTGTAACATTTTAATATAAACTAAATACTGTGGGTGCTGAAAGTCTGATTGTAACATTCTGTCTAAACAAATCTTGGATTCATTTATCTAAATAAATGTTAGATTCTGATGTAATTTAGATTCTAAATTGGATCTCAATTTAGAAATCCAAAAGGTGCTTCAATATGAACTACCTTTCAAATGCCTCTTAATATACTCTTATCAGAACCAACATGAAATGCTTAAACTGATCCAAAGGAATACGTTTATTTCATAGTGATTAAAGCTTTAGTCAAGTTAAAAGCAAATTAGTTTCAGTACCTTCCTACAGGTTGTTGAAACAATCTGTTCCTAATTCAGTTTGCAATTCAACTAAGCTAATGTAGTTTATATGCTCAATAACATTTTGAATTCTTATTCTATGAAAATTACCAGAACCTAGTAATAAGGTTCATTTGTAAATGGCTTCTGTCCTACCCATCTAATAATAGGAGGAAAAAAACGTACCTTAGTGATAAACATATTGCTACCTTTTCCTTAAACAATTGAAGTGCAATTTGTACACCACAACAAAATTCTTCAAGAACTCAATATAAACATACTCTGGGTTAAAATATGTACGTTATGGTACTTCCTTTGAACTGGTTTACACAGGCTTTGAACAGTTAATGACAATTATGAATTTTAAAACACTACACTGTAGGTAACATCGTTGACATTAATTAAAACAGAATCTAAAAGCACTAATTGAATGTTAATTTAAGAAATAAATTCCTGAGTGGAAGTTTTTTTTCCCCACAAACTCATGAAGTTATTAGTTTAGAAGTCTCAATTTTTCTAATGAGCATCCTCTTCCTCTGGGTGTCGACGTACTGGGTGGAATTTTCCAGTAGGGTCTGGAATATACCACCTATCCCAGATTTCACTGTAAGGGGAAGTACGACCCCAGGGTTTGAAACGCCCATTCCAATGCAGCAACTTGGCAGCTTTAATAAAATGTGATGAATATCTGGTACCGGCACTAGACCCTACAAGAGGGGAAAAAATGCATTAATAGAATGTTAATCTGAAATATGCTGGTATATGCTCCAGTATGAAAAGACTAGACCCCAACCAAAACTTCACACCAACTCACAGCCTGACCTCAGTCTGCAAAGACTGTGCCTTTCTACACCCACCCCCCTCCAATCACCACTTCACACCCAATCATCCACACCCTCTGTGCTGCACAACATAACTTATCCAATATAAACAATAAAAATAGAGGAGGTGGAGAGGCTTTAAAGAGGACAAAAGAGCCGGAAATATCCAGGACCTGACAATGTTTACCCCTCTACTCTTAAGCTCTGTGCCAAACAGCTGGCACCGGTCTATACAGACATTTTTAACCAGTCCCTGCAAACATGTAAAGTCCCTGCCTGCTTCAAAGTCTTCACTATTGTCCCTGTACCCAAAAAGGCAAGGATTACTTGTCTTAATGACTACAGGCCTGTCGCACTGACCTCTGTAGTCATGAAGACACTCGAAAGGCTTGTGCTGGCCAAGCTGAAAAATATCACAAACTCCCTGCTGGACCCTCTGCAGTTTGCATATCGGGCCAATAGATCTGTGGATGATGCAGTCAACCTGGGCCTGCACTTCATCCTACAGCACCTAGACTGCCAGGGGACCTATGCGAGGATCCTATTTGTTGATTTTAGCTCTGCATTCAACACCATTGTGCCAGAGCTACTACACTCCAAACTTTCCGAGTTGACTGTGCCTGAACCCCTATGTCAGTGGATCACCAACTTTCTGACAGACAGGAAGCAGCATGTGAGACTGGGAAAGCACATCTCGGACCCGCAAACGCTCAGCATAGGAGCACTGCAAGGCTGCGTACTCTCTCCTCTCCTCTACTCTCTACGCCAACGACTGCACCTCCACAGACACCTCTGTCAAGCTTCTCAAGTTTGCGGACGACACAACCCTGATTGGACTGATCTAGGATGGGGAGGAATCTGCCTATAGACAAGTGTCATAGCTGGCATCCTGGTGCCATCGTAACAACCTAGAGCTCAATGCTCTTAAGACAGTGGAACTGATTGTAGACTTTAGGTGAGCCCCCCCCTCCCCTCACCCCACTCACCATCAACAACACCACAGTCACATCTGTGGAGTCTTTTAAGTTCCTGGGAACCATAATTTCCAAGGACCTTAAGTGGGGGACTACCATCGACTCCACAGTCAAAAAGGCACAACAGAGGATGTACTTCCTGCGGCAGCTGAGGAAGCACAATCTGCCACAGGCAATGATGGTCCAATTCTACACGGCCATCGTAGAGTCTGATCTCACCTTCTCCATCATGGTCTGGTTTGGCTCAGCCACCAAGCACGACACCTGGAGGCTGCAGCGAATCGTCCGATCAGCAGAGAAGATTATTGGCTGCAACCTTCCCTCCATTGATGAACTGTACACTGCAAGAGCCAGGAAGTGAGCGGGCAAGATCAT
Organism: Malacoraja senta; assembly: GCA_038087875.1. NCBI lineage: Eukaryota > Metazoa > Chordata > Chondrichthyes > Rajiformes > Rajidae > Malacoraja > Malacoraja senta. Next base: position 49,200,561 of record CM075980.1, read on the forward strand.
CTCTGACCCCTCTCACCCTGGCCACAAACTCTTTGAATCACTTCCCTCTGGAAGGCGACTCCGGACTGTCAAAGCTGCCACAGCCAGACATAAAAACAGTTTTTATCCACGAGTAGTTGCTCTACTCAACAACCAAAAATCTATAGCCTCCCTTTGATCTGGTATTTTGTTGGTTCACATGCTTGATCAATGGTGTTTTATCATTAATGATTTATTATTATTAATGTTTAGTGTTTTCTGAGTCATTCGTAAGTGTCACTATGTCATGTTGTTACTTGTGGGCGGAGCACCAAGGCAAATTCCTTGTATGTGAATACTTGGCCAATAAACTTACTTAGTTACAGTGGCTTGCAAAAGTTTTCATACCCCTTGAACTTTTCCACATTTTGTCGCGTTACAACCACAAACGTAAATGTATTTTATTGGGATTTTATGTGATAGACCAACACAAAGTGGTGCATAATTGTTAAGTGGAAGGAAAATGATACACGGTTTTCAAATTTTTTTACAAATAAAAAACTGAAAAGTGTGGCGTGCAAAAGTATTCAGCCCCCCCTGAGTCAATACTTTGTAGAACCACCTTTCGCTGCAATTACAGCTGGAAGTCTTTTGGGGTATGTCTCTACCAGCTTTGCACATATAGAGACTGAAATTTTTGCCCATTCTTCTTTGCAAAATAGCTCAAGCTCAGTCAGATTGGATGGAGAGCGTCTGTGAACAGCAATTTTCAAGTCTTGCCAGAGATTCTCAATTGGATTTAGGTCTGGACTTTGACTGGGCCATTCTAATACATGAATATGCTTTGATCTAAACCATTCCATTGTAGCTCTGGCTGTATGTTTAGGGTCGTTGTCCTGCTGGAAGGTGAACCTCCGCCCCAGTCTCAAGTCTTTTGCAGACTCTAACAGGTTTTCTTCCAAGATTGCCCTGTATTTGGCTCCATCCATCTTCCCATCAACTCTGACCAGCTTCCCTGTCCCTGCTGAAGAAAAGCATCCCCACAGCATGATGCTGCCACCACCATGTTTCACAGTGGGGATGGTGTGTTCAGGGTGATGTGCAGTGTTAGTTTTCTGCCACACATAGCGTTTTGCATTTAGGCCAAAAACTTCAATTTTGGTCTCATCTGACCAGAGCACATTCCTCCACATGTTTGCTGTGTCCCCCACATGGCTTGTGGCAAACTGCAAACGGGACTTATGGCTTTTTTTCAACAATGGCTTTCTTCTTGCCACTTCCATAAAGGCCCGATTTGTGGAGTGCACGACTAATAGTTGTCCTGTGGACAGATTCTCCCACCTGAGCTGTGGATCTCTGCAGCTCCTCCAGAGTTACCATGGGCCTCTTGGCTGCTTCTCTGATCAATACTCTCCTTGCCCGGCCTGTCAGTTTAGGTGGACGGCCATGTCTTGGTAGGTTTGCAGTTGTGCCATACTCTTTCCATTTTCAGATGATGGATTGATCAGTGCTCCGTGATATGTTCAAAGCTTGGGATATTTTTTTATAACCTAACCCTGCTTTAAACTTCTCCACAACTTTATCCCTGACCTGTTTGGTGTGTTCCTTGGGCTTCATGATGCTGTTTGTTCACTAATGTTCTCTAACAAACCTCTGAGGCCTTCACAGAACAGCTGTATTTATACTGAGATTAGATTACACACAAGTGGACTCTATTTACTAATTAGGTGACTTCTGAAGGCAATTGGTTGCACTGGATTTTATTTAGGGGTATCAGAGTAAAGGGGGCTGAATACTTTTGAACGCCACACTTTTCAGTTTTTTATTTGTAAAAAAAATTTGAAAACCATGTATCATTTTCCTTCCACTTCACAATTATGCGCCACTTTGTGTTGGTCTATCACATAAAATCCCAATAAAATACATTTACGTTTGTGGTTGTAACGTGACAAAATGTGGAAAAGTTCAAGGGGTATGAATACTTTTGCAAGCCACTGTATATTACAATTGAATAAAACTCTGGTGAGACTATCTGGACTACTGCATTCAGTTTTTCCCTGAGCATAACTTGGATAGCTAGGTGTTTTCTTGTTTGGTTATCTTGTCAATAACAATCCAGAGCCTGCTTTCACATGGACATTTTATTGACATCTGCCTTGATCCTTAACTGCAAGCAATCCTGTGGTAACAGCCTATATCAAATTATAAATGTAGTAAAATGTCAATGTGCTGACTTACTATTACATCCTATCTGAAAACATGTTTCTCAGACTGTCTTTCTCTTCATAGATTTTTAGACTGAGATTTGTGAGTTCAGAGGTGGTTAAAGAGGTCCATGTTGGAACTGCAGAAATCCACATGTGGGGTGGGTAAATAATGTGAGGTGACGCAGCTTTTAAGCCACTCGCACAGGAATTTTGTGTGCTCTGTGCATGGTCCAGATGTTAATACCATCCAGAAGCTCCACCACTTCAAAATGGCGCTGAGCAGACGTTCTCTGGAGCCAGCAAGGCTATACCTTTTTCAAATACATTTGCAGACTTTTTTCCCCCCGTCCATTTGCCTGATTCAGAGTAGGGTGTTAGGCATGCAAATGATGCAGCTTGCCAACACGTAGCAGATAGTAACTAAAATGTTAATGTTGATCTTGGATTCCAAAGCATTGCTAACTGCATAAATATTTCTATTTTTTCAATGCATTTAGGTGCCATTGTCGGTCTTCCAGCTTTCAGAAGCGTACTGCTTGCTGTCTGATTTCATGAGTTTTGTGCTGGATCTGAGGTCATTATCTTCAAACACCCTTTTCCTTAATTGTCCAAAGGCTGTGCTGACATTGAAAGGGGTGGTGAATTTAATTGATATTTGCAGTCACAGAGGGATGGCTCTATAGTGGTCTATGTATTCAACGGTCTTGTGAATCCTTGTCAGTGGGAAGGATGACAGAAGACCTTGGTATTGCAAATACAGAGGGTAAAACCCATTCTTTCATATACCTCAAGTAGCAAGTCAACAATTTCTTGAAGCTTGGCCTCTGCCAATGCCATTTGCCATTCCTATCAGTTCTGAGGTACCTCCATTTCCATAGAAGTTTGTTGAAGATGAGGTGCTGCATTGCGATGGGAAGTGGCCTTATAAGATCTTTAATGTTAAGCCCTTTGGTTAGTATTCAAGATTTGCATGCTGGTGTGGATTGAAAGTAAAGTGAAGCTTTATTTTTCCAGTTCCACAGTCGCACTAATTAGTGGAGTCAAATGTTTCAGTCAAAAAAAGGTCAGGTGTAATGTTTGGTGTTGCTCCCTGCATTTTACTTTGAACTGTGAAACAGTCAAGTTTATGTCCACTGTAACTCCAGATAGAATTTACACGGAAATTGGGTAATCTGCTCATAGGCCGCAGGAAGGCGGCATTTGAGGAGACTGAGGAGGGGAGCTTTCTGCTTACCACAGCCGGACCCTCCTATCTTGAGAAATTATGGCATCTCCAAGGTTTCCAGACACATCCTCCTCTTCCCAGAGGTAGAAAATGATATTGTGCTGAAAAGTTAGTCACAAACTCACCGTTTAGTTCAGATACTGTGTGGAAACAGGCCCTTGGGTCCACCGAATCCAGGCTGATCATCAATCACCTGTACACTAGTTCTATCCAACATACTATGGAATATTTTACAGAAGCCATTTAACCTACAAACCTGCACATCTTTGGAACATGGGAGGAAACTGCCCGAGAAAACCCACATGGTCACAGGGAGGACACACTAACCCCTTACAGACAGCACCCAAGGTCAGGATCAACCCAGGTCTCCTTGCAGGGCCCTTGAAAGCTTCATCATTGATCTTTTGACAACACTACTGTTGCCACTGATGTTTCAGTAACAGGTTGATGGACATAATAGGGAAGATTAGGTGGTGCTCAATCCAGAAGTTTTCAGTGTCTGTCTTGGGTCGCTTGCACAACAATGACCTAGCAGGTCTGAAGAAGGGTCTCCACCCGAAACATTGCCAATTCCTTCTCCATAGATGCTGCCTCACCTGCTGAGCTTCTCCAGCATTTTGTGTCTACCTTCGATTTCACCAGCATCTGCAGATCTTTCTTAAACACCTAGCGGGTCCTAATGCTCCCGTCAGGAGTGTACATCTTTTGCTTGTCTCTGTGACAAAGCGATGTTACAAGCGATTCAAGAGAAGCTCTGAAGTTGGCATTCCTTTTCTGTTTGTCCTCCAGAAAGTGGTGTGCATGTTCTCACTCAGTGCAACTGTTATGGGTTCAAAACATCTGAGTACACCAATGATGATAACAGAACTGTATTCCCATGAGGGTCCTGGCATTGTTCAGAACTGTGGAGTGGAAGGTACCTTTGCGTGTTTTTTTAAAAACAAGGGTCAGCATGGCTTCCATGAACTAGGGTACTGTCCTAATAACCTCTATTCCATTGTGGATATTGAACATTGCCTACGGAACACTATAATGTTGAGAACTATATTCTGCACTGTGTATCTTCCCCCTTGCTCTACATGAGATTGTATTTATGTGTAGTATTATCTGATTTGACTGGATAGCATGCAAAACAAAGGTGTTCACTGCACCTCGGCACGCATAACAGTAATGAACCTAAACCGCGCAGTCTATTCTCAGCTGCAATACTATGTTTCCATTATTAGACTATGAATGAAAGCATATTAGACACTGCAATATATATTTATATATTGTTTTGAAAAATATTTCTGATTAAACTAAACTTACCAAGATGCCTGACATGCCACAATGGATCAATGGATGAGTGTTGTTTATAGAACACCAAGAGCATAGGCGGTGTGGTAACACTACCAGCCAGAGCACCACCATACAAGTTCTCCCTGTGAAAATAAATGATGTGGCTATTAACACCTGATTGCAAAGATATGATGACATTTTTCATCGATTAATCAATTCCATTAAAGTCTAATTTGAAATAAAAATTATTTATTTTTTTACTTGAGGGGTAAAATAACCCACAACTTATAACGATCTTTAATTATGTAGTCATCTACCTGCAGCAATGAAAATTTAAGTTATGGGGGTATGATTGCTCGGTGTTCTGCTGCGACTCACCTTCTAACTCATCTAGGTCTTTACACTAAGAAAAAGGTGTGAAGAAATACTTCCCCTTTAGCCGGATGGGTACACCAACAACGCTCAGTATTCACCAATCAAGGCAAAGCAGCCCACATGATCAGAGCTCTATCCTCCACATAAACTATTCCTTCTTCCACCCTTGCTGCAGTTCCATTTACAGAACTCTATTATAGTAACTCACCAAGTTTTCAAAAGCACCTTCGAAACTCATGATGTGCACTTCCTAGAAAGAGAGGGAGAGCAAACTTATGGGAACGTTACCATCCCTATGTCTCACATGAGACTGACTTGGACTCGTTTTGCCTTTTCATCGTCATCACCAGAACACCCAGGAAATGGCTAATTAATAGCCATTCATCCTTCATGTGATCACTCAGCAGTTTATCACATTCAAAGTCAATTAGAAATGGGAAATAGACCATATTTCATGTATGAATTTTAAATATAAAATGCAGAACATTTAAGAATAAAATATAAATACTTAAGAACTGAAGAATAAATTGCCATGATTATGAAAATAGTTTATTTGTAATTTTCTGTTATTCTTACACTTTGCAAACTTCCCTGTTCCTCTATTATCTACACAAAATGCTGGAGTAATTCAGCGGGACAGGCAGCATCGCTGGATAGAAGAAATAGATAGAAGAATGAAGAATGGTCTCGACCCGAAACGTCACCCATTCTTTCTATCCAGAGATGCTGCCCGTCCCGCTGAGTTACTCCGGCATTTTGTGTCTATCTTTGGTGTAAACCAGCATCTGCAGTCCCTTCCTACACTGTTCATCTATTGTGCTGCAATACTTCTGCTTTAACCTGAAAATAAGGAAAGGTTAGTTTAACAGCAAATAAAATTAATATTTCCATGAAGATCGATATGCTTACAGTGTAATTATTAGAAACTTACAACACATTGATTTCCATCCATTTTTCAAGCTGTTCTGTGATGTTTTGTTGTTTCCATTCTGTGAGATTTGCTACAAAGACACCAGGATTGAAGGAGCATGTGCCTGCCTTCATACCAAGTTTTCTAATTGTTTCCTTTTTATAATCAAGGAAGCCCAAATATGTGTTCTAGAAAACATAAGAGTGGAAAAACATTTCTGGTGGGTTATTTTATTTGAAATGTAGTGATTTCAGTCTCACCCTCTTCTCTTCTCCACTTCACTTCCTCTTCTCCCCTCTCTCATCAGGCAAGAGTTACAGAAGGTTGAAGATGCATACCTCCAGATTCAGGAACAGTTTCTTCCCAGCTGTTACTAGGCAACTAAACAGTCCTTTCATCAGCTAGGGTGCAGTCCTGACCACTGGAGACTTTTGAACTATCTTTAATCAAACTTTATCAGATTTCAATGTTAAATCTTGCACTAAATGTTGTACCCTTTATCTGTGCCCTGTGGATAGCTTCATTCTATTCATGTATAGTCTTCTTTGACTGGATAGCACGCAACCAAAAGCTTTTCACTGTACCTCGGTACACGTGACAATAATAAACTAAACTAGAGCATTGTTGCTGCCTGAGCATCATCCATTGTTGCTGCCTGATCTGTTGTGTCTCCAGTACATTCTGCTTTGTTTTCTTCACCCAGTGTACACACCTCATTAGGGATAAAGTTAATACTTGTTATGAGCCTACTCTAATTTACAAATTACGTAAATACTTTTGGAAGAGCTGGGGGTCAGAAAATCTTAAGGTGGGGATAAACTGATCTCTTGGATAAGTGATATCCATATTAATTTATTTTAGCTTTTTATATTGAATGCTTTATTTGTTCAAGATGGCGCACTCAAAGCTCATGAAACGACATGATCCTGAATATACTCCACTCTCCTTACTTACATCAAATATCATATGAATATTTGGCCAGTTTCTGCTAATAGCAAATTCTATCATGATTAAAAAATACCTGACTTCCAGCACCTCTGACCAGCACCTTGGAAGATATTTCACAATCTTCAGAAAAAGCAGCAGCATGACCTGGCTTTAGTTCAGTGTCATAAAGTTCGCGGATGTCTCCTAATGCAACCAATATAAGAGGGAAATAAATACAAATATATATATTGTTGTGTTAGGCTCTAATCTCAAAAGTGCTTCATGCATTGAATTTTGAAAAGCTGTGTCATCTATGAAAGCTGTCTTGTCCATGATTCATTAATTTTCAGGCTTGTTTTCAGTTTACAGATAGTACTGGGCATGGAGATTTCAATAAAACTAGAATGAACCTCCCAATGAATGCCATGAATTGTTGATTGTTGGAAATAAAATAACTATAAACAGCTATTTTAATAAATAAATATAACAGAAAGCTCAAACTAGAAAATTATTGCACATTATTGAGTACTTCACTAAATTATGGAAAACATAATTCCTCTACACAACTTCGCATGTCATAAGTATATAGGATGTTTAAAATTGAAGCAACAAAAGATTACCTTGTACGATCACGTCATCATCCAGGTAAATGGCTTTCGCTGTGCCAGAAATCAACATCGGAAGGTAGAATCTTGCAAATGTCAACTAAAACAATGAAAATTACCACGCAAGATAAAAGTTTTAATTTTTCTTTCAAATCCATTTAATTAAAATATCTGAGATTATCAAAACAAACTGATGTAATGGTTTAATTTCAGACATCATAAAAATATCTTTCACTATTAAACGTCAGAAATTATTGAGATAGCCATGTCTTATTATTTATATATTGTATGTTTGTTTTATTTGTCATTTTCAGTTATCAAAATACTGATGTGGAAGGCATGAACAAATCTTTGAAAGTAATGATGCGATTGAAAACTGTATGAAAAAAAGACACAAACTTTAGGATAAAATAAGGGTATTTAATATAAAATCTGGAAAGATATGATTAACTATTATAAAACAATGGCCTGCTCAAAGGTGCAGGATTTTCTCCATTTTTTTCCCCACTGCGATGCACTGCCACAGAATGTAGTTGAGGCCAGTTCATTGGCTATATTTAAGAGGGAGTTAGATGTGGCCCTTGTGGCTAAAGGGATCAGGGGTATGGAGAGAAAGCAGGTACAGGATACTGAGTTGGATGATCAGCCATGATCATATCGAAGGGCCGAATGGCCTACTCCTGCACCTATTTTCTATGTTTCTATGTAGGAAGGATTTCAAGAGCTTGGGGCCGGTTCAAGAAAGATTTACAAGAATGGTACCAGAGTTGAGAGACTTTGATTTTGTGGAAGGTCTGGAAAAGCTAAATTTGTTCATGGAACACAGGATGGTTAATAATATGTTCAAAATTAAACAAAATTTGCAGAGTGAATATGGAAAAACTATTCAAGAGGGTCAGTAGCAATAGCTCCAGATTTAGAGTACTTGGTAAAAGAGTGAACGATGTGAAGAAAATGAATTTTCTTTTAAATATAGTAAGTTGTTATGATTCAGATTACTACTGTCTGATGTTGACAAATATGTTAGCAACTGAAAAAGGAAACGAATAATACATATGCTGAATTTGAAAAGTAAAATCTCATTGTGTTCAGCAAGGAGGACAGACTATTTGAAATGTTTATAGAAGATAAATAAAAGCAGATAATACTGGAATCACTCAATAAGTAATCTAGTCGATGAGAAGCAGAGTTAATGTTTCAGATTAAAGACCATTCGTCAGAATCAAAACACATAATTTACAGTTTCTGGATTTTCAATAAATCTTCCAAAGATTCAGGCCTAGCACAAAATGCTCATCTATGCTGCACTTTAACTCACACAAACACTCAAAACAGGGTACTCACTGATTTTACTTCAGGTGAATCATCGTCGCTTCGGACTTTGCCTTTCAAAATACGCAGGTCAAATTCTAGAATTTTATACTTAATATTCATCAGTTCTCGTCTCTGAAGCCAAGAGCTAAATCAGATGAAAAGAATAATTACGACCGTTCCATTCTGGAGTCAGATTAGAGAAGGTACAGAAAATATGAAGAAGGTTGATTGATATTTGCAATTATTTGATAATCATGTTCACCTTAAGTGACTCATTGTATCATTTGTAGTAATTATATAAAAGACCACATTTGATCTGGTGTTACTATATATACTGTTGATAGCTGCTATTACACCTCCCAGTCGCTCTTCAACAGCAGGGATCAGAATTGGAATCTCTTCACCAGTCCTCTCTTCTGTAATTCTCAAGAAGTCATCCGGTTGTACTCTATCATATTCTACAACATTAAATGCGAAAATCAGGAGGAAGTAATTTACTACATGCAAAGGTGACGTTTTAAAAATCTTTAATGTTAGTTATTAGAGAGCAACTATAGGTTCTTATTCTCAATGAACGGATTGCAATTCCTTCTCTAAATGAATTTTTCAAAGAAAAAATAATTCGAGAATTCATTTATAAAGCAATGGGAATCCCACGCAAAAGTATAGCTCATGCACAAATGATTGTAAAATGACTCAGTCAGAGTTTTAATTTTCCACTTATTGAAGTTAAATAATTTTTCAAACATAAAGATTTATGAATTTTAAATTTGGTCATTCAAATGTTCAATTACTGACAATATTCCTATAATAAAATAGATTGAACCATATTTTCCCTTTGCTGTGTCAGCCAGGCAAGCAGTGCAAATATTGCTTCAAGAGAACGTAATACAGGTCCACCTCCGATTTTCCGGCAACTGGTGGCCTGCCACCCCCCTTTTTAATCTGGCCAAAATCCCTCCCCTGCAGGTCCCCCCGAAACTGGCACCGAGGCTGGGTGAGCCCACCGATCTCAACCTCATTGGGACAGCAGCGCCAATCAGCGGGTTGAATTTGCCCCCTGTGGCCAGCGCTCTGGGTATGAGGGTATGAGACGTGAATTGGCCAAGATTGACTGGCAATTAGTTCTAAAAGGGTTGACGGTGGAAATGCAATGGAAGGCATTTAAAGACTGCATGGATGAACTACAAAAATTGTTCATCCCAGTTTGGCAAAAGAATAAATCAGGGAAGGTAGTGCATCCGTGGATAACAAGGGAAATCAGGGATAGTATCAAAGCAAAAGATGATGCGTACAAATTAGCCAGAAAAAGCAGCATACCAGAGGACTGGGAGAAATTCAGAGACCAGCAGAGGAGGACAAAGGGCTTAATTAGGAAAGGGAAAATAGATTATGAAAGGAAACTGGCAGGGAATATAAAAACTGACTGCAAAAGTTTTTATAGATATGTGAAGAGAAAGAGATTAGTTAAAACAAATGTAGGTCCCTTGCAGTCAGAAACAGGTGAATTGATCATGGGGAACAAGGACATGGCGGACCAATTGAATAACTACTTTGGTTCCGTCTTCACTAAGGAAGACATAAATAATCTGCCGGAAATAGCAGGGGGCCGCGGGTCAAAGGAGATGGAGGAACTGAGTGAAATCCAGGTTAGTCGGGAAGTGGTGTTGGGTAAATTGAATGGATTAAAGGCCGATAAATCACCAGGGCCAGATAGGCTGCATCCCAGAGTACTTAAGGAAGTAGCTCCAGAAATAGTGGATGCATTAGTGATAATTTTTCAAAACTCTTTAGATTCTGGAGTAGTTCCTGAGGATTGGAGGGTAGCAAACGTAACCCCACTTTTTAAGAAGGGAGTGAGAGAGAAAACGGGGAATTACAGACCAGTTAGTCTAACATCGGTAGTGGGGAAACTGCAAGAGTCAGTTATTAAAGATGGGATAGCAGCACATTTGGAAAGTGGTGAAATCATTGGACAAAGTCAGCATGGATTTACGAAAGGTAAATCGTGTCTGACGAATTTTATAGAATTTTTCGAGGATGTAACTAGTAAGAGTGGATAGGGGAGAACCAGTGGATGTGTTGTATCTGGACTTTCAGAAGGCTTTCGACAAGGTACCACATAAGAGATTAGGATACAAACTTAAATCACACGGTATTGGGGGTTCAGTATTGATGTGGATAGAGAACTGGCTGGCAAACAGGAAGCAAAGAGTAGGAGTAAACGGGTCCTTTTCACAATGGCAGGCAGTGACTAGTGGGGTACCGCAAGGCTCAGTGCTGGGACCCCAGCTATTTACAATTTATATTAATGATCTGGACGAGGGAATTGAAAGCAACATCTCCAAGTTTGCGGATGACACTAAGCTGGGGGGCAGTGTTAGCTGTGAGGAGGATGCTCGGCGACTGCAAGGTGACTTGGATAGGCTGGGTGAGTGGGCAAATGTTTGGAAGATGCAGTATAATGTGGATAAATGTGAGGTTATCCACTTTGGTGGCAAAAACGGGAAGGCAGACTATTATCTAAATGGTGGCCGATTAGGAAATGGGGAGATGCAGCGAGACCTGGGTGTCATGGTACACCAGTCATTGAAAGTAGGCATGCAGGTGCAGCAGGCAGTGAAGAAAGCGAATGGTATGTTGGCCTTCATAGCAAGAGGATTTGAGTATAGGAGCAGGGAGGTTCTACTGCAGTTGTACAGGGTCTTGGTGAGACCACACCTGGAGTATTGCGTACAGTTTTGGTCTCCAAATCTGAGGAAGGACATTATAGCCATAGAGGGAGTGCAGAGAAGGTTCACCAGACTGATTCCTGGGATGTCAGGACTTTCATATGAAGAAAGACTGGATGGACTTGGCTTATACTCGCTAGAATTTAGGAGATTGAGAGGGGATCTTATAGAAACGTACAAAATTCTTATGGGGTTGGACAGGCTAGATGCAGGAAGATTGTTCCCGATGTTGGGGAAGTCCAGGACAAGGGGTCACAGCTTAAGGATAAGGGGGAAATCCTTTAAGACCGAGATGAGGAAAAACTTTTTCACACAGAGTGGTGAATCTCTGGAACTCTCTGCCACAGAGGGTAGTTGAGGCCAGTTCATTGGCTATATTTAAGAGGGAGTTAGATGTGGCCCTTGTGGCTAAAGGGATCAGGGGGTATGGAGAGAAGGCAGGTACGGGATACTGAGTTGGATGATCAGCCATGATCATATTGAATGGCGGTGCAGGCTCGAAGGGCCGAATGGCCTACTCCTGCACCTATTTTCTATGTATCTATGTATCTATGAGCCGACAGAACCGTACCCATAGCTGGGCCGGTATCCCGGCTACCCAAGGCCATGGCCTCTGTTGGTCCGGCAAAATGGATAATCCAGAAAGGCTCTGGAACCAAGGGTGCCAGGAAATCGTGGTGGACCGGTACCAAAAACAACATCACACTTAAGTTGTATAATATTTATTATTAATAAATGGTACTTCTGTTGGAGGGAAGATTATAATTTAACAGATAAACCTCTAAAAATTAGAACTCCAATAATCTGGAGTTAGTGGTATAACCGAAATTCGGACAAATGCAACATGCCAAGCAGAGCAGGAATGCAGAGTATCAGTAAATGTTGTTACTTACCCGAGTTATCCTTGTTTAAAAGATCATGCACATTAATTAGATTATGCCGTACAACTATCAAAAACACTATTGCAACAAGCAAGATCACCAGGATGTGAACTGTAAAAGAAAAAAATAAATAAATGAATTTCTCCACATTTCACTCAATTTATCTTCCTCCTCGCACCAATGTTCTCTTTGATCCGTGTGTAGAAATAGGGTTTGACAGATACCAACATCTCTCCCTCCCTTACTCATGAACTCTTACCAACAGGTTTTTAAACTGTGATTCAATCATAGCCAAACTTGATGAGACTTCCTGGATTTCCATGTGAACATTCCAGCAAAGGTGACAAGAGAATGAATAACACGTTAATTTATCAAATAATATTCCATCAATGATAAGCAACAATGCGCCCAATTAATGATCAATTAATTATACAATTCACGTTGTAGTGAACATAAGGGCACAAAGCTTTATTTCCATATGTTTCAGATGAAAAGACATTAACTTTATAGATACAGCATGGAAACAGGCCCTTCGGCCCACTGAGTCTGTGCCGACCAGCTATGACCCCGGACACTAGCACTATCCTACACAGGGACAATTTACTTGACGAAGCATTTTTCTCTTCAAAGACCTTGCATAGGATCGGACCCCATTTATTTCAATAGGGATTCTTGATCTAGACAACATGCAAACCCAGTGTTTTCTTTTAATTAATCTAATTAATTTGTTTTAATATTTTTGGATGTAACTCTCCTTTCTGGTATTTTAAATATTTTTAATTATGTTACTTGCAGTAGTTCCTAAAGGCTCTATCAATGAGAAAAGAATGCAAAAAAAGCTTCATGCTTTGACAGAAGACCAAGGTCTATCCCCAGCTGACATCCTGAGCAGAGGGTCAAGCCACCACATCCAGCTCAAACAAGTGTGGATGGGAGGGCCAGCAGTGCCGAGTTCAGCATGGTCCAATGGGTGCAAATACACCATCTCTCTATATACACAGTTCCAGTAGACCATTTTATCCATTCAGCATGACCACTGATGCCATAACATCCCTTGATCTCTGTCACTTGTGTGGCAGGAACTACCAAGCCCAGCCTGCTCTAATCAGCCATGTCCGTACACATCATAACACCATAGATTATGTGTCATGGAGGCAAACACCAACAATAATGGGTCCAAGGGATGGCTAATTCACGATTTATGTTTCTTTATATATTTATAATATCAACTCTTGCATACCTTTTCTGAATGACATTTTGATATTCTGTTGTGATTGAAGTCCTGAGCCTTCACATCTGGAGAATGAAGCAAACAAATTCCTCTTATTTTCTTTAGCAAGTATGAACATTCAGTTGTTACTTCATTTGAAATGAATACTGCATAATACAGCCACTGAAGCAAGAAAAATTATTAATGAAGTTGCTGAAAAAACAGAAAAGCCACTCTTCTGAAATGTGGGATTTTTTTAAGGACTTCTGGTGGTACATAATCTTTCCAATTTACTGGAAACAAAAACTCGTATGTCAGGCTGTTATTCATTGACTACAGCTTGGCGTTTAACACCATCATCCCCTCCATGCTGGTTACCAAGCTCTCAGATCTGGGTCTCTGCAATTGGATCCTCGACTTCCTCATCAACAGACCACAGTCTGTCCATACTGGTGGAAATGTGTCATCCTCGATAACAATCAGCACGGGAGCACCTCAAGGCTGCGTGCTCAGCCCCCTGTTGTACTCATTCTATACTTATGACTGTGTAGCCGGACATAGTGCGAACTCCTTCATCAAGTTCGCTGACAACACCACTGTTGTGGGAAGAATCACTGATGGGGACGAGTCAGAGTATAGAGGTGAGATCGACCAATTGACCAAATGGTGCCAGCACAATAACCTGGCTCTCAACACCAGCAAAACCAAGGAACTGATTGTGGACTTTGGAAGGGGTAGGATAGGGACCCACAATCCCGTTTATATGGTGGAAAGGGTCAAGAACTTCAAATTCCTGGGTGTGCATATTTTCGAAGATCTTTCCTGGTCCCAGCACACTGATGCAACTATAAAGAAAGCACATCAGCGCCTCTACTTCATGAGAAGATTACGGAGAGTCGGTATGTCAAAGAGGACTCTCTCGAACTTCTACAGCATGCTGACTGGTTGCATCGTGGCTTGGTCCGGCGACTTGAACGCCCAGGAGCGGAAAAGAATGCAGAAAGTTGTGACCACTGCCCAGTCCATCATCGGCTCTGACCTCCCCACCATCGAAGTGATCTATCGCAGTCGCTGCCTCAAAAAGGCTGCCAACATCATTAAGGACCCACACCATCCTGGCCACACACTCATCTCTCCGTTGCCATCAGGTAGAAGGTACAGGAGCCTGAAATCTGGTACATCCAGGTTCAGGAACAGCTCCTTCCCCACAGCCATCAGGCTATCAAACTCGTCCTCAAACAAACTCTGAACTATAACTGCCTATTGCACTTTATCTGTTTATTTATGTGTATATATATGGTCTATGCTATATAGACACACTGAACTGTTCTGTATTTATGCTTACAATACTCTGTTGTGCTGCAGCAAGCAAGAATTGCATTGTCCTATCTGGGACACATATGACAATAAACTCTCTTGACTTGATTTGACTTGAAATGAGTGATGGAACACCATATAATAACAAAAGCAGAACCAGATAATTCAGATCCTCTCATCGAATCAGCCATTCAATAACACTGTTAATCTTTTACACATGTCCTGATTCGTTTAATATCCAAAGCTGTTAAATAAACTCAGTGACTGCGCCTCCATTACTCTTATCGATAGAAAATTCCGAAGATTTAAATGATCTACGTGAAGAAATTTCTTCTCACGTCAGGCCAACCTCTTATTTTGAGACTGTGCCCGAGGGAAAACATCAAAACTGTAATTCCTCATGGAGCTTGTTAAGAATTTTGAATGTTTCAATAGAACCACCTTTCATTTGCTGGAAATATAGATCCACTCTGTTTAATCATGGGAAAAAATCTCACAACCCTGGTGAAACTTTGTTGTAGTCCCTCGAACTACACACTGTCAGCAAACAGTAAGAGCTTCTCTAAATATATAAATAGGTAGCAGGAGGCTAAGGTAGATGTGGAATCTCATGACAATGGGGCTGGTGAATTACTAACTGGCAATAAAGAAATGGCAGATATGTTAAATAAATAAAAGTCTTCATGATAGAGGGCAGTTCAAGTATATTTGTAAATTAACACATTTTCTAATTTCAATTAATGGAGAGGAACTTGTAAAAATAACCAATCCCAAGTGCTAATGTATTATAGATACTCAATGGGCTAAAGGCAGACTAACTCGCGGACCAGCTAGCCTAACCCAAGGTTTTCAAAATAAGTTGCTGCAGAAGCCATTGATTGAAATTGTTCAAAACTCTCTAGAATGGTACCAGGGGATTTAATGCCAATGTAACAATGTGAAGGATGAGGTTACAGAGTACTTAGAAGTTCATGACAAAATTGGATGAAGCCAGCATGGTTTTGTGAGGGGGAGATCTTGCCTGACGAATCTACTGGAATTCTTTGAAGAAGCAAATAGCAGGACAGACAAAGGAGAGCCAGTGGATGTTTACCTAGATTTGCAGGAAGTCTTTGATAAGAAGTTGCCACACGTGAGGCTGCTAAGGAAGATGAGAGTCTATAGTATCAAAGGGAAGATACTTGCATGGATAGCAAGTTGGCTGGATGGCAGAAGGCAAAAAGTGGCAATAAAGGGAGCTTTTTCTGGTTGGCTACCAGTGAGTGGTGGAGTTCTGCAGGGGTCTGTGCTGGGGCCGCTACACTTCACCTTGTATAGTAATGATTTGGATGAGGGGATTGAAGTCTCTGTGACCAACTTTGCAGATGATATGAAAATAGGAGGAGGGGCAGGTAGTATAGAGAAAGTAGGGACTCTGCAGAAGGACTTGGATAGGTTGGGAGAGTGGGCAGAGAAGTGGCAGATGGAATACAGTATAGCAAAGTGTGGAGTCATGCATTTTGGTAGTAGGAATAAAGGCGTAGACTATTTTCTAAATGGGGAGAGAATCTAGAAATTGGATGTGCAAAGGGACTTGGGAGTGCTGGTGCAGGATTCCCAAAAAGTTTGTTTGCAAGTCGAATTGGTAGTAAGTAATGCAAACACAATGCTTATTTCAGGAGGACTAGAATACAAACACAGGGATGTAGTGCTGAGGCTCTACAAGGGACTCGTCAGGCCATATTTGGAGTATTGTGAGCAATTCTGGGCCCCAAATCTGAGGAAGGATGTGCTGGCTCCGGAGAGGGTCCAGTAGAGGTTTACAAGAATGATCCCAGGAATGAGTGGGTTAACATATGATGAGCATTTGACTCCACTGGGCCTGTACTCACTGGAATTTAGAAGGATGAGGGGGGGACATCATTGAAACGTGTGAGATTGGGAGAGTCTTGGAAGTCATAGACTCAGAATTAAATGACGTTCCTTTCGGAAGGAGATGTGGAATAATTTCTTTAGTCAGAGGGTGGTGAAACTGCGGAATTCTTGGCCACAGAAGGCTGTGGAGGCCATGTCAATGGATATTTTTATGGCAGAGATAGATAGATTCTTGATTAATACGGGTGTCAGGGATTATGGGGAGAAGACAGGAGAATGAGGTTAGGAGGGAGAGATAGATCAGCCATTATTGAATGGTGGATTAGACTTGATGGGCCGAATGGGCTAATTTTGCTCCTGTCACTTATGACATTATGACTTCCTCACCGGCAGATCGCAATCAGTATGAATTGGCAACAATTCCTCCTGGGTGACCATCAGCTCAAGGGCATCTCACGACTGTCATAAGGTCATAAGTGTTAGTCCATTTGGCCCATTAAGTCTACTACGCCATTCAATCATAGCTGATCTCTCTCCCTCCTAAACCCATTCTCCTGCCTTCACCCCATAACCTCTGACACCCGTACTAATCAAGAACGCTGTGTTCTCAGTCCCTGCTCTATTCTCTCTATACCCATGACTGTGTAGCCAGACATAGTTCCAACAACCTCTTTAAATTCACCGACAATACCACTGTGGTTGGATGAATAATGGGTGATGATAAGTCAGAGAACAGGAGGAAGATCGATAAAGTAACTGAAAAGTGCCAGAGCAATAATCTTGCTCTCAGCATTAGCAAGACCAAGGATCTAATTGTTGATTTCAGGAAGAGAAAGTCGAGGAACCATAAACCTGTTATTACTGAGAGTATAGCGATGGAGAGAGTCTACAGATGTATAAAGGAGACCATACTGGCCTGGTTCAGTAACCTGAACACCTAAGAATGAAGGAGGCTGCAGCTTCAAGTTCCTGGGCATGCACATCTCTCATGATATCCTGTGCTCGGCACCTTGATGCAATCACCAAGAAAGCTCATCAACACCTCTACATCCTTAGAAGTCTGAGGAGATGCGGCATTTCAAGATTCAAGATTCAAGAGAGTTTATTGTCATGTGTCCCAGATAGGACAATTAAATTCTTGCTTTGCTTCAACACAACAGAATATAGTAGGCATAAATAAATACAGGACAGAACAGATCAGTGTGACCATATACCAATGAATATATATATACACACATAAATAAACAGATAAAGTGCAATGGGCTATTAATGATCAGAGTTTTGTTTGAGTTGAGTTTAATAGCCTGATGGCTGTGGGGAAGAGCTATTCCTGAACCTGGATGTTGCAGATTTCAGGCTCCTGTACCTTCTACCTGAAGGCAGCGGGGAGATGAGTGAGTGGCCAGGATGGTGTGATCCTTGATGATGCTGCCAGCCTTTTTGGGGCAGTGACTGCGATGGAGCCCCTCGATGGTAGGGAGGTCAGAGCCAATGATTTTTTGCAGTCTTTTCCGCTCCTGGGCGCTCAAGTTGCCGAACCAAGCCACGATGCAACCGGTCAGCATGCTCTCTACTGTGCACCTGTAGAAGTTCGAGAGAATCCTCCTTGACATACCGACTCTCCGTAATCTTCTCAGGAAGTAGAGGCGCTGATGAGCTTTCTTTATAATTGCATCAGTGTTCTCGGACCAGGAGAGATATTCAGAGATATGCACACCCAGGTATTTGAAGCTCTTGACCCTCTCCACCATCGACCCGTTGATATAAACGGGACAATGGGTCCCCATCCTACCCCTTCAAAAGTCCACAATCAGTTCCTTGGTTTTGCTGGTGTTGAGAGCCAGGTTATTGTGCTGGCACCATTTGGTCAAACGGTCGATCCCCCTTCTATCCTCTGACTCATCTCCATCAGTGATAAGTCCCACAACAGTGGTGTCGTCAGCGAACTTGACGATGGAGTTCGCACTATGACCGGCTACGCAGTCATGAGTATAGAGTGAGTATAGCAGGGGGCTGAGCACGCAACCTTGAGGTACTCCCGTGCTGATTGTTATCGACGTTGACACATTTCCACCAATACGAACAGACTGTGGTTTGTGAATGAGGAAGTCGAGGATCCAATTGCAGAGAGATGCACAGAGACCCAGTTCTGAGAGTTTGGTAACCAGCTTGGAGGGGATGATTGTGTTAAATGCCGAGCTATAGTCAATGAATAACAGCCTGACATATGAATTTTTATTGTCCAAGTGGTCCAGAGCAGAGTGGAGAGCCAGCGAGATCGCATCCACCGTTGATCTGTTGTGGCGGTAAGCGAACTGCAGTGGGTCCAGGTTTTTGTCGAGGTAGGAGTTGATATGTGCCATGATCAGCCTCTCAAAGCACTTCATCACCACCGACGTTAGTGCCACTGGTCGATAGTCATTGAGGCACGTCACCTTGCCCAAGGGTATAATTGATGCCCTTTTAATGCAGGTGGGAACCTCAGACCTCAGAAGTGAGAGGTTGAAAATGTCCGTAAAACTCCAGCCAGTTGGTCCGCACAGGTTTTTAGAACACGACTGGGTATGCCATCAGGTCCAGGCGCTTTTCGAGGGTTCACCCCTCTGAAGGAATTTCTGACGTCGACCTCTGTGACCGTGACCGAAATACCATCACAGCGAATGGGGGCTCGAGAAGGCACATCAGTTTTCTCCCCATCAAAGCGTGCGTAAAACGCATTGTGCTCACCAGGGAGTGATGTTTCGTTGACATGTGTGCTGCCTCCTGATTTCGCCTTGGAGGAGGTGATTGCATTCAGAGCCCCGCCACAGCTGCTGAACATCTGTCTCAAATGCTCTACCAAATGCTTTACCAAATGCACCAAAAAATTCCACAGGTGGAAGGTAGATAGCATACTGACTGATTACATCATGGCCTGGTTCAATAACCCAAATGCACAAGAATGAAAAAAGCTGCAGAGAATGGTACACATTGCCCGGTCAATTACAGGTACAGACTTCACAGGGCTCTACAGGATCTCAAAAAGGCAGCTAATATCATCAGACCCAGAGCACATTCACCACATTCTCATCCAGCTGTTACCATGGAAAGAAGGTACAGGAGCTTGAGAACTGTGACCTCTAGGTTCAAGAACAGCTTCTTCCCATCAACCATCAGGCTCTTGAACCACACTGCACAACCCTAACCACATCCCAACACAGCAACGATATATTATGCACCTTGTTTAGGTTGCACTATACTTTGCTTTGTACTATTATGGGTGTGGTTATCTAGTATAACTATATTTATTGTTTATACAAAAATGCTGGAGAAACTCAGCGGGTGAGGCAGCATCTATGGAGCGAAGGAAATAGGCAACGTTTAGGGTCGAAACCCTTCTTCAGACATTTTTGCCTACCTTCGATTTTCCAGCATCTGCAGTTCCTTCTTAAATATTTATTGTTTAGTTTAGTTTAGAGATTCAGCATGGAAACAGGCTCCGACCAGCGATCCTTGCACATTAACACTACCCTAGACACTAGGGACAATTTTTTATAATTATACCAAGCCCATTAGCCTACAAACCTGTACGTCTTTGGGAGTGTGCGAGGAACCCGAAGATGTTGGAGAAACCAACGCAGGTCACATGGAGAACGTACAAACTCCACCAGTAGTCCGGATCAAACCCAGGTCTCTGGGGCTGTAAGGCAGCAACTCTACCGCTGTGCCACCGTGCCATTGTGCTATTGATTATTGTATATTTATTTGTTGCGTTAAGCCTATTGTAACCCTGCAGCAAGCAAGAATCTCATTGTTCCCTGACAATTAAACATGCTTGATACTCCAAAGGCAAACCACTAAGCTAAGAGTTCAAGAGTTTAAGAGACATTTATTATCACATGCACCAATTGGTACAGTGAGATTTGAATGACCATACAGCCATACAAATAAAAAGAACACAATACACGAGAGAATTTAAAATGAACATCCCCACATAGCAGAATCAATGTTTCCCACTGTGAGGGAAGGCAATAAAGTTGTGGGATGTGTGGGATGAGCTAATTGTTCAATTAAGAGGCTAGACAGTTTTGATCTACGTTCTTTGGAGTTTTGACGAATGAGAGGTGACCTTATTCAAACATATAAAATCCTAAGAGGGATTCACAGGATAGATCAAAGATACTAGATAAGTATAATATCCTCCTTTAGTATCTTTAGGATAGATGTTGAAATGTTTTAACAAGTGGGAGAGTCATGAACATTGGGACATGGCTGCAAAATAAGGATCCAGTCATGAGGTGCTCGAGGTGTGGAGAAATGTATTCTCCCAGATAACAGTGAATCTCTGGAATTCTCTGCTCCTGACCATTAGATATATTTAAGGTGGAGGTGAGCAAATATGTGAAAGAAGAAGGAATTGTGAGTCATGGGGAACTGACACAGAAGAGTTGAGGTCAACATAGTTCAGCTGTGATCATATCGAATGGCAGGGCAGACTTGAGGGACACAGTAACCTACTCCTGCTTTTCTTTTATTTTGTTTTGGGGATGACTATGCATGTCATGTCAATTTATCCCCAGTAACATTTTAGGAGATTACACAGTAATTCATGTGTTCATAAAGAGAAAACATTAAAACATTCCTATTGAGCTAACACGGCGAAATCTTTAACATAACAACAGGGCTGCCAACTCTCACGCTTTGAGCGTGAGAATCACGCATTTGAATAAACTCTCACGCCCTCACGCTCATCAGAAATTTCTCACGCTCTGTGGTGAGAAATTCTGTGATCAACGAAAATTTCAAAACTCAGATAAACTGCATGGTCCGCGAATGTTGGAGAGCCGGGGCTGAGGGAGGGATGGAAGCGGCGGGCGGATACAGATGCGGGGAGCCGGGGCTGGCGAGTCACTCGCTGCAGTTCCGGCCATGGAGCAGCCCCAGTGCGAGAGTCCCGGGCCGTCGGAGGCGTTGCGCTGCTTCCGCAAGAGTCTCAAAGGGAGGTGGAGAGAGAGAGAGAGGGGAAGGAGACAAGGAGACAGGGGGGAGAGAGAGAGGAGAGGAGAGAGAGGGGAGAGACAGAGGGGGTGAATGGAGAGAGAGAATAGGGAGAGTGGGGGGGAGAGGAGAGAGAGAGAGGGGGGAGAGTGAGGTGGGAGAGGGGGGGAAGAGAGAGAGGGAAGAAAGAGGGAAGAAAGAGGGAAGAGAGAGAGGGGATGGAGAGGGGGGAGAGAATGGGAGAGGGGGAAGAGAGAGGGGTGGTAAAAGAGAGAGGGGGAAAGAGAGAAATGGGAAAGAGAGAGATGGGGGGGCAAAGAGAAAGAGGAGATATAGACAGAGGAGAAAGAGAGAGGGGAGAGAGAGCATAGGGGAGAGTGAGGTGGGAGGGAGAAATGGGGGAGAGAGAGGAGGAGAGAGAGATGAGAGAGAGGGGGGAAGAGAGAGAGGTGAGAGAGAGAGAGAGAGAGGAGAGACAGAGAGGGAGGGGTGAGAGAGAGGGGAGAGTGTGTGTAGAGGGAGAGAGAGGGGGAGATAGAGAGGGAGGGAGAAAGAGAGAGAGGGGAGAGAGAGGGGGGAAGCGAGGGGGAGAGAGAGGAGAGAGAGAGAGAGAGAAGGGGGAGACAAGAAAGGGGGAGAGAGAGAGGGGGAGAGAGAGTTAGGGGAAAGAGAGTTAGGGGAAAAAGAGGGGAGAGAGTTAGGGGAAAGAGAGGAGAGGGAGAGAGAGAGGGGGAGAGGGAGTGGAGAGAGGGGACGAGAGAGAGGGGGAGAGTGAGGTGGGAGGGAGAGAGGGGGAAGAGAGAGAGGGGGAGAGAGGGGGAACAGAGGAGAGGGAGAGAGGGGGGGAGAGAGAGAGGGGGGGAGAGAGAGGGGGGAACCAGGGGAGAGAGAGGGGGTGAGAGGAGAGACAGAGAGGGAGAGAGAGGATAGAGAGAGGGGACAGAGGGGAGGGGAGAGATAGAGGGGGAGAGAGAGAGGGGGGTTGAGAGGAGAGAGAGCGGAAGAGAGGGGGAGAGAGAGAGGGATGAGAGTGAGGGTGGGAGGGAGAGAGGGGAGAGAAAGAGGTGGAGAGAGGGGAGAGAGAGTGGGAGAGAGGGGGGGACAGAGAGAGAGGAGAGAGAGGGGGAGAGAGAGGGGGGAGAGAGAGGGGGGGAGAGGGGAGAGAGAGGGGGATAGAGAGGCAGGGCTGCCAACTCCATGCATTGAGCGTGAGAATCACGCATTTTGTCAAATTCTCACGCTGATCACAAATTTCTCTCGCTCTGTTGTGAGAAATTCTGTGATCAACGAAAATTTCAAAACTCATATCAACTGCATGGGCCATGGTGTTGGAAGCAGAAGCAGCGGCGGGGACAGATGCGGACGGGGAGCGGGGCTGGCGAGTGTTTGCCGGGCTGGCGAGTCGCTCATTGCAGCTCCTGCCATGGAGCAGCCTCAGGCAAGGCGTCGGAAGTGTTGCACCGCTGCCGTGAGAGTCTCTGTGCCAAATTCGCGCAGGTGACCGGCAGGGATCAGGCTGCGGCTCGGTGCATCCAGGAGGACAACCAGTGGCTGCTGGAAGTAAGTACCAAGCACTGGGTAGAAACAGTGGAAGATAGTGGACTCAAATGGGGGTGGTTGGAGAAAGCATCCTGCTTGCCTGCTAGATTTTCACACTGTAACTGCAGGAAAAATGTTCCCGATGTTGGGGGAGTTCAGAAACAGGGGTCACAGTTTAAGAATAAAGGGGGGGCCCAGTTAGGACTGAGATGAGGACATACTTTCTTCACACAGTGAGTTGTGAATCTGTGGAAATTCTCTGCCACAGAAGGCAGTGGAGGCCAATTCACTGGATGTTTTCAAGAGAGTTAAATTTAGTTCATATTGAATGGCAGTGCTGGCTCGATGGGCCGATGGCCTATTTCTGCATCTATTTTCTATGTTTCTATGCTTGAGTATATGGCAATAAAACTCGATCACTTGATTTTGAAGCATTCATGCATGTGGAGGTATAATGTAGTCATAGAGTGATACAATGTGAAAACAGGCCCTTCTGCGCAACTTGCCCACACCGCCAACATGTCCCAGCTACGCTATCTGCTTTTGGTCCATACCTCCAAACCTGTCCTATCCATGTATCAGTCTAACTTTTTCTTAAATGTTGGGATGGTCCCTGCCTCAACTACCTCCTCTGGCAGCTTGTTCCATACACCTATCACCCTTTGTGTGGATAAAGTTACCCCTTAAAAGTTACCTCTTAAAAATACTTCATACAAAAAGCATTGAAATTATACTTCTACAATGCACTAAAACATGATTTTAGTACTTCAAATTTCAAAAAGTTCCTACCCTGGGAGGGGGGCACCCTTCTTCCACACCCTCTCCCCACTCGGTTGCTCCACTCCCTCACCGGGTACCCCCAAGGTCAGTGATCAGTGATCGCTCAGCCTCCCCCCTTTCAAAGGCTCGCTACAGTATGCACCATATTGCACTATTTCAAGCTGGAAAATGCAAAAGTTCCGTACCAATGGGAGGGGGGAACACCCTCCTCCCCCCCCCCCCCCCCCCCCCCCGTCGCTATGCTCCCTCGGGCTTGGTCTCTCGCAATTTCTCACTCCCAACTCTCACCCAATGTAACAATGTACAACATGATCGTTCTCATCCTATGATTTGCACCACTCCAAAGAATGCCATGTTGTAATTAGTTACTACACTTTCCGTTAAATAACTGCAATTTACTTCCACAATCTTGGTGAGAGCACAAAACTGCCACGAAAACCGACTTTGCTAGGCATCCGTCATACTTTCTAAAGAATAAAAAAAGCTAAATGATAGTTATTTTGTAGCGGAATGCACACATTGGCTGAGTGAGTACCCAAAGAAAGTTGATGCAGGGAACCATCCTGTGGATGAAAAGCAACGTCGGCTGTGACCGTGCAGAAGATAACTTGCCGGCAACCAACACAAAAACCCATTTAGAAACAACAAAAAACAAAGTGAGACTTTACCTACTTCGGGAAGTTTTGAATTAACAGCAGCCAACTGCCAGCTCAACATGGGACAGGACAGGCTG
This sequence comes from Malacoraja senta, assembly GCA_038087875.1. Taxonomy (NCBI): domain Eukaryota; kingdom Metazoa; phylum Chordata; class Chondrichthyes; order Rajiformes; family Rajidae; genus Malacoraja; species Malacoraja senta. The sequence goes on from CM075980.1 coordinate 49,225,383, forward strand.
CGCGGGCCGTCTAACTCACTGCCTGAATCATCCGTGACCGTGCAATAAATCTAAAGAAGCGATCGTATGCCACTTTAGATTTATCCCAGGCTGGGAGTTGGTGGTTGTTATGTTTTCTCATGTGTTGGTGTGCGGCCGTTAGTTGGGCAGGCGGGCTGGTTGCTAAGGCGAGGGGGCCTTGGGTGGGAGGGGGAGGGGTAGGTGGGGAGTGATTGCGTCTCCTTAAGGCGGCAGCGGCAGCGGCGGGAGGAGGAGGTCGTGGGTCGTGGGTCGTGGGTCTGCGAGTTCGACAGACAGCGGGGTCGCTGGCGAGAGCGGCAGAGAGACCTGAAAGATGATTTCCTACTTTAATCGCTCCCTACTCACATGGTAAGAAGGAAGAGGAGGAGGAGTACTCGAGGCTCAGGCTGTGGCCTGTGGTAGGACGGGGCGGCCTGGCCTGGCCTCGAGTGAGGGAAACTTCTGTCCCTCTGACTTTCTGTGTATAAACGATTAGAAAACGGATCCTGGTATTATCTCTCAAATGCAAGGGGAAAACAATGGGGGAAAGGCCATCGGGTTTAGGTTTTGAAGAAGGGTCTCGACCCGAAACGTCACCCATTCCTTTCTCCAGACATGCTGCCTGTCCCGTTGAGTTACTCCAGCATTTTGTGTCTATCTTAGGTTTGGGTTTGTTGCATTAGTCTGCACCGTAAATATCCTGCCTTCATCCCCACACCATGGTGCGATTGAACCATATTCGCGTCAATTGACGGCATTTTTTCCTCTTAAACCAACCCAGTGAACGTGTAGCTCACTCCAAAACCCTAAGCCCGCCAGAGAGCCATTCCAGCCGATCACGGGAGATTTTCACCTTGGAGAAGCCCTTCTCTTCGATGATATATTTGGAAGGAAAGTTAGACAGGGAAGGGGAAGCAAATCAAATGGGCTCAGAAGGTGCTCCATGCGGAGTATAAACCCTGCCGTGGACATGTCGATTTTGTGCTGCATATATTTGTTTAAATACAGTATGACGGCCTCTTTGTCGTTTTCAAGTGTCAGCTCGGAACATACAGATCAAAAATCGGGGTCGACATCTACAATCGTTGATGACGATGAGAGGTGTTTGTTGTATCGGAACGTAAACGGAATAGAACCGTGTTGTCAGGGAGAGTGTGTTTGGGTTGGTGGAGAGTCAGTGATGGTGGCGGCGCAGCTAATGTGAACTGAGCAGAATGAAGCTCTGACTTTCTGTGTATGAGGATTAGAAAACAGACCACGATATATCTCATGCAAGGGGAAAACGATGGGGAAAGACCATCAGGTTTGGGTTTGTCGCATTAGTTTGCACCGTAAAAATCTGGCCCTCATCCCCACAATATGGTGTGAATGAACCATACTCGCGGCATTGACGGTATTTTCTCTTTAAATCAATCCAGTCACCTCAAATGACTGCAGATAGGAACTGATTACATTTTTATCTATTTCCAATGACCCTGGATAATGTTATAATTTAAATATATTTGGTTGACATCAAAAATGAATATAAACTTTGAAAAATATGAACAGTTGATATCGATCAGTAATTACAGATGGAAATAGCCTGCCTAATCTTGTACTTCCTTCCTATCTCTCATCATCAAACTGTGAACAGTTTTGTCCTTCACTTACTGACAGCTGCCCCTTAAAACTAAGTGAAGTATAGTTAAAATTGTGTTAACGTTTTTTTTTAATGCATTGTTTTTGCAAGTAATGGAAACATTGCATTGCAGTATAATGAAAAGTAAGCTCAAAGCTGAAAAAAATTACACTTAACAGCATATTTCAAAAAGTTGAGACATTTTATTTCCATGGATCTGCTTATAATAAGCTGACAAGTGTAGATTTTGAATTAGAAAATTAGATAAATCTCCTTCAACTGGGAAAGTGGACCAAGAAATAGCAGATGGAATTGAACTTGGAGAATGTTCATTTTGTTATGTATTTAGTTAGGCCAGGAATTGATAGGGCTCTGGAGAGTGTTTTAGAACAAAGGGTATAACTACATAGTTGCTTGAAAGTGGTGACACAGATAGACAGAGTGGTGAAGGTGACATTTGACATGTTTGCTTTTATTGAATACAATAATTGGGATGTCATTTTACTACTATCTAAAATATTGGTGAGACCACATTGTGAGAGTATTGTGTGTAGTTCTGGTTGCTTGGCTATAGGAAGGATATCGTTAAGCTGGAAAGGGTGCAGAAAAAGTTCATGAGGATGTAACTGGGACTCGGAGACTTGAGTTATAAGGAGAGACTGAATAAGCTGGAGTATATTTCCCTGGGGTATATTAGACTGGGGGGGGGTGCTTGGGTACATTCAGAGATGAATGTCAGCCTTTTTCTCAGGTTTTGGAAATATAAAACCAGAGAATATAGATTTAAGGTGAAATGTAAAATATTTAAAGGGAACCTAGTGTGCAAATTTTTCACTTAGTGCGTGCGGAATTATCTGCCAGAGGAAGTCGTAGAGGCGGGTACAATTACACTGTTTAAAAAGCATTTGGACAGGTGCATGGATAGGAAATGTTTAGAAGGATGGGGATCAAATGCAGATAAACAGGACTAGTTTCTTAGTTGGCATGGATGAGTTGCGATTGCTTGAAACAGACTTATTATTGTCACATATTTTGAAGTATGTTAAAAAGCTTTTTTGCCACTTTTGAATTGGCATCCAAACAGTAAAACATTTTCGCAAGATATTGTTCCCATTCATATCACTGGATGGTAAGCCGCATCCTGAGATGCCAAGATCTGGAGCAAAATAACATTTTTTTTTCCCAGAGGAAGTCGGAGCATTCATGTAGAAGTCATCCGAAGAAGGGTCCCTGTTTTCCCAGGCCAACATCCACAGTATCACCATGCTCAACATACAACAACAATTAACAACCCCACTCTCACTATTGACGGCACCACTGTCTCCCCATCTCCTCAGGCCCGCAACCTTGGCGTGATCTTTGACTCAACCCTCTCCCTTGAGCCTCACATCCGCCATGTTGTCAAAACATCATTTTTTCACCTCCGCAACATTGTCAAAATCAGACCCTCTCTCACACCCCCGCTGCTGAAAGACTCATCCATGCCTTCATCTCCTCCCGACTGGACTACTGTAACTCTCTTCTCTTTGGCATTAATTCCAGCAACATCAACCGACTCCAACTGGTCCAGAATGCAGCCGCCCGACTCATCACCCACACCAAATCCTGGCACCACATCACCCCAGTTCTCAAAGAACTTCACTGGCTTCCCATTTCCCACCGGATCATCTACAAAATCCTGGTCCTCACCTACAAAGCCCTCAACCACTTGGCCCCCCCTTATCTCACTGATCTCCTCTCCCCCTACCAACCCTCACGGTCCCTCAGATCCACATCAGCCGGTCTCTCCATTCCGAAATTCAACCTCTGCACTTTTGGAAACAGAGCCTTCTCCAGGGCAGCTCCCAGGCTCTGGAACTCCCTCCCACAATTGATCTGAAATTCTGAGTCCCTCACCATCTTCCAGTCCCACCTCAAGACCCATCTCTTCACCTCTGCATACCCTTAGTCCCATGTCCCCCTCCCCTTTGCATCTCTGTTTTACTGCTCTTTTTTTTTTTTTTTGACTCCATGTAAAGCGACTTTGCGTCCTTGAAAAGCGCTATACAAAATAAATGTATTATTATTATTATTATTGCTGGTTTCCCTGAGTGGTTATATCATTCATGCCTGAGCTCCAAACCAATCATTCAACTCTGAGTTCTGTCACGGCAAGAGATTACAAGAGAATGGAGGAAATGCATAAACATTGTTTTGGAGGTTTTGTGGAGAAAAAAATATATAATCTTTGCAGACTGGGAATTGCAGCTGTATAAAACTTTGTTTAGGCCAGATCTGGAATATCGTGTATGGTACTCACTGCATTACAAGTACTTGAAGGCTTTGGAGAAGATTATAGAATATTAGCGATAAGGAAAGAATGGACAAACTTGGATTATTTTCTATAGAGCGTTGGCGACTGAGATGCGATTTAATAGAAATATATAAAATGATGAGTCTCATCATTTATTTTCCAGTCTGAAAAATAACGTGTCGGAGGGCATAAAAGGACCCAAAGGGCTGGATTAACTGAGTCGGGCAGCATCTCTAGAGAGAACATGGATAGGTGACATTTTAGGTGGAGACCCTTCTCCAGACTGATTGCAGGGGGGAGGGGGAGCTACAGGGAGTCTCAACGACTTCCGCCCAGTGGCACTCACTCCTGTCATTGCAAAGTGCTTTGAGCGGCTGATCCTGTATTTTTATTTCTTTATTCTGTATTTTTATTTCTTTATTGCAATATTACTACGAACAGACGCTAAACTGCATTTCGTTGTACCCATACTTGTATCTGCAATGACAATAAAATTGAATTGAATTGAACTGAAGAAAGCTGGAAAAGGGGAGGGGCAGGTCAAAGCGTGGCAGGCGATATCGACCTGGACAAGGGGGGGTTTGGATAGGCAGATGGAAGAAAGGCCAGAGATAAGAACAGAAGGTGTGAATTAGAGGGCATAGCTTTAATATGATTGGGGGATTTTTTTAAACATGGAGTGTGGTATGTGCCTGGAACTGCTACCAATGGAGGTGATGGAAGCTGATACAATAGCAACATTGTGGCACCTCGACAGGTACATAGAGGGATTACAGATCACATGGAGGCAGATGGGATTAGTTTAAATTTCTGGACCTGAAACGTTACCTATTCCTTTTCTCCAGAGATGCTGCCTGACCTGCTGAGTTACTCCAGTTTTTTGTGTCTATTTTTTTTGGGTGAGCTAAATCCTTAGTTAACAGAGAAAGCTGAGGGGAAACCTGATTGATGTATACAGAATTATGAAAATCTTGGATGATATAGATAGTGAGAAGCTTTCCCCCTTAGCAGAGGTATCAACAACCAGAAGACCTGGATTTAAAATCCAGATTAGGACATTTTAAATTGGATGTGTAGGGTTTTTTTTGTCGGGCAATGGTTGATTGAAATCTGTAATGGTCTGCTCAAGGTGGTGGTGGAAGTATGCATGTCCTTAACATTCAAATAAAATGTAAATTACCACTTGAAACTCCATTACATGGAAGAATATAGGCTGATTACTGTAAAATGAAAGTAATATAGATAGACGTTTGATAGCCAGCGTGGAGCCTGTAGGCTGTTGGGTCTCTTTCATTGTTGTGTGATTCTAACTGAAGGTTTGTAGTAGTCATTGTTGAAATGAATGTAAATGTGGTAAAGTCTCAAGTAGCAGTAAGATAAAGATCAGAATCTGTTTCTCAACATTGCATGGGAATAAATACTGACCAGTGTGTAGTTGCTGTTGAAATATTAAAGTTCAAAAGGTTAATTTTAATTTAGAACTAGATTAAGTGGAACCCGTTGGGTCCCAGTCACACAGGAGGTCTGGTCCCCCAATGCAACCCATTCCCCAATGCAATATCACACCACTCACCTTTTCCCCAACGCAACGGCCGGAGCGTTCTGTAGCCGGGCGACGGCTTCAGGCGGGAAATGTCCTGCAGCCAGGGGATGCGGACGGCTTCAAGCGCGGCCTGTCCAGGGCTGGTGTGTGTGTGGGGGAGGAGAGGGAGCGTGTGGGGGAGGGGGCGTGTGGGCTCATCGGTTCCCGGCCCCGGCTCCAACCGCACTCCTGGCTCCAGGACCCGGCTCTGGACTCACTCAGCTGCTCCCGTCCCCAGCGCCTGTCACGCTCACAGCCCCCGCCCCGCCCGCGGAACACAGCCCGCCCCCGTCCGCGGAACAGAGCCCACACTGTTTCAGCTTTATTCTCGGCGGCTTCTTGGACGGGCTCACGGACTCAGCCCCGCCTCTGGGGATTTATTCTCCAGCGGGTGCCGGAAGGGGCGTTACCTTCATGGTGAATGACAGGCGAGAAGACCAATCTGCTGATTTTTTAAAAACCTTCATAACTTTTGTAATCTTCCACCTATCGGAACAAAACATGGTGGCTTGGAGCAGAGGAGAATGGTGAGTAAGATGGCGAGTAATCCTAGCGATTATAGGGTAGCCTGTTTATGCACATTTAAATACAATGCAGACTGGAAGTGGTCAAGATGAGATTTTAATAATAGTATAGATGTCACTATTCATTGATTTTGTCTCTTGTTAAACTGCACTGCCAAGGGAGCAAGAACAGATTAATTATTGTAAATGCAACCATTGATTGTCATGGCTTACAGGTGCTCCTCAACTTACGATGGGGTTATGTTCCAATAAACCCATCGTAAATCGAAAATGCATTTAATACACCTAACCTGCAGTGTCTGGTGGTGCCAACTAAGGCTCAAGAGGTTCCTATCTTCAGATATTTATTTGAAGCTTTTTTTTCTTCTTTTTTTTAAAAGGCACAGGTGTCCAGCGAAAGCGGTCCCCACAAGTTTATATTTAATAGCAGCGACTGTGTCTATCCGTGTTGTACGTAGTCGGCGCCAGAGTCCGCTGTCTGCACAAGTTGTTCTGGATGCTGAGACTCTCGTACTGGCTCACTTCCATCTTAACTTCCCCCACAAGCACGTTTCTCATCCAACATTTCCCACGCACGATCCAGCTCAGGACAACTTAATTGTTTAAATCTGTGTAGATCATTGGTCTCCGGTCGTTTACTTCAAATGAAAATAAGGGAAAGGGACAGTTATCGGGGGATTAGCATGGCTGATTGGCAAGGTTATGAACGGTGGCCATCACCCACTGAAGCTGATCTCGGGTATACATATATATAAAGTATTTACACGCATACAATCCATGGTGAACAATAATGAACAAGCCCAGCTTCACGAGAGAGTATTGTACCGTATTTCACTAGCCCGGGAAAAGATCAAAATTCAAAGTACAGTTTCTACTGAATGTATATTGCTTTTGCACCATCGTAAAGTTGAAATATCGTAAGTCGAAGAGCATCTGTATATATTGTTGAACCTAATATAACTGTTTTACTTGCAGGACTATAAGGGACAACAGTTAGCAGAACAAACTTTTCAACGAGTAATTATCGCATCTGCTGTAAGTATATTAATTTTTTTAAAGATTATCTTGAATTTTGAGTTGGAATTACAGTATTCATTTTCTTTAATAGATTATTGGCTTCATTTATGGTTACATAATTGAGCAGTTTGGATGGACTGTTTACATAGTTCTGGCTGGTTTTGCCATTTCATGCTTGGTAAGTTAAATACATAATTTTCTCATTGTAATTGGTATGCTTGTTGCAATTTGACTTTAAAAATTATCATTTTTGTGTATTAACAAAGTGATTTGGTTGGCCAAAAGCTGCAAAAATCAACTTTTTATGGTCTCTTCACAGTAAGAAATATTAGTAAAAAATATTGGTGTGTGTGTCTCGTTGGTAAGAAGTACTTACAATTATTTATGTTCAGCTTTATATTTTAATGAAATATCACTTGTTGATTTTGCTAACTATTCAGTGCAACACTTGGTATTTTTGTTAGTTAACGCTAGTCTTTTACTTTTCAGCTAACTCTCCCTCCGTGGCCTATGTATCGTAGTCATCCATTGAATTGGCAGCCAGCAATAGAGCCAGAGGAGAAAAAGCAAACAGAGTGTGCCAAGAAACCTAAAAAGCATAAATAATATCTTTATTCTGAGCACATCGTTGTTTTTACTTTATGGCTTAATAAAGTTTGCTGAATCGGAATGTACTTTGTTTGATAAGTTGGTTCATTGGTGATGATTCTAGAGCAGATGTCACCAATGCTATGACAAGAGAAAAACATTTTATACATTAAATATTTTATTCCTGAAACACAAGTTTGGGGAGAAAATTGAATTTGAAGTCCACTGTCACACGATAAGAAGACATGGGAGCAGATTCAGCAATACATTCAAAGCAGAGATCAAATGCATTTGAATTAAAGACATTGAGGAGTATGGGGAAAGAGCTGATCTTGCTCAGTGACAGCACAAGCTCAGTTGGCTTACTCGTCCGTGTTGAAGCTGTATGAGAACACAATCAATCTTCTGCATGATTTGCAGCAATCCCAGACATCCTGGGTGGTGGAAAAAATACAATTCCTCTCATTTGAGAGGTTAACCTATTATTATTGCAGAATTGAATACACTATTTCACTCTCGATCCTAAAAACACATAAGTGCATATTGCTGATGAGGTATGTGTGTAAAATTTAGGAAACTTAATATTTAACATCTTCCCACTGGCTGTAGAGATGTTCCTAAATTCAATGTTTCAGTCTATCTCGTCAATGGAACAAAGATGCTGGAAATGGCGACCATTATACATGGCCTTTGATCTTGTAAAGCCTGACTGGAACAGGATACAACAGAGCAGACTTCTCAAATTTACTTGCACAGAGAAATTCCATTTTATTTTCTGTTGCTGCGTAACAGCATATAAGCTCTGATATTAACTACTGCATCTACAACAGACCAATCTCGGAGCAGTCTTGTCAAAAAAGGGTGAGCTATTGTCTCAACATTTTTCTTATTGCTGCAACTCGCCAACAACTGGAGTGGAAATCAAAATTGCAGACAATGGAAATTTGAAATATAGAAAGCTGGATACACGCAGTAGGTCAGGCAGCAGTTTCGGAGAAAGACCTGAATTAATATTGCAGGTTAAAGTCAAGTTTTTTATTCTGGAGAGCTAAAAGCTGCAAGAATCTGGGGCTTGCAATAGATATTAGTGATATGAGAGTGGATGGCTATGCATGAGACTGAATGATAGGCAATCTTGCATGCTGAAGTAATTTAGCAGGTCAGGCAGCATCCTTTGAGGGATTGGATCAGTGATGTTTTGGGTTCAGATGGATTGTAGTGGGGGAGAAAGCTGGAAAAAAGGAGTGGGGCAGGATAAAGTCTGGCAAGTGCTAAGTGGTTACATGTGAGGGGAGTTTGATTCACTGAACGCATTCAACAGAGTTAGATAGAGCTCTCCGGGCTAGCAGAATCAAGGGATTTGGGGAGAAGGCAGGAACAGGGTACTGATTGTGGATGATCAGCCATCAGCAATGGCTGCCTCGCCAACAGTCTGTCCCTTTGTTGTTTTTTTGGTAGGTGTTAAATGTATGTTTTAGTGTTCTTTAGCTTGTTTTATGGGGTTGGGGGAAACTTTTTTAACCTCTTACCTCGATGGAGATGCAATTGTTTTCCGTATCGTATCTCTGTCCGCACTGTGGCCTAACATCGAGGAGGTAGAGGCCTTTGCTGGAGATCGATTTGGGAGCTCCAACCGTGGGAGCCTGCAGGACTTACCATTGTGGAGCTCACGATCTCTGGTTAGAGACCGACTTCAGGAGCTTCGATCGCCCCTACGCGGGGGCTTCGACCGGCAGCTGCGGAAGCTTCGATCACCCCAACACCAGGAGAAAAATGAGGGAAGATTAGACTTTATTGCCTTCCATCACAGTGAGGAATCCGCTGTGGTGGATGTTTATATTAACTTTATGTAGTTGTGTGTCTTGTTTTTTTTAGTATGGCTGTATGGTAACACAAATACCACTGTACCTTAATTGGTACACTGTACAATAAAAGACCTTTGATTGGCGGTGCTGGCTCCAAGGGCCTACTCCTGCACTTATTGTCTATGTATCTAGATTCTACTGTTCTTTACTTCACTGAATTGTGACTCTAAGGAGGTCATAATAGGAGACTAGCAAAGTGTGGAATATAAGTTTGCAGATTAAACTTTTATTTACTTAGGATAGTGTACTATTTTTGTTAGTTTTTGTACACATTGTAATAAAACATTTGCACTGAACAAGTGCTTACAAATACTATACTATTGTGACTGGATGAAGTTTGGTGCAAGAAACATATTTCACTAAACATGGAGTACAAAATTATTTTGTAAAAGATCAATTACTGTTTATTAGCTAAATAATACAATACAAATGCACACATCACATTTTTAGATGTGTTGGTTTGATTGGAATTGAAATTATTGTTGAAAGTAGTTTCTTGTTTCTCCTCTACTTTTTCTGACTGCTTAAATACATAATATTCATATGATACAATGAATTTTGATTTACTTTGAGCAAGTAAAACTCATTTTAAGGCAGACCTATGCTATTATACAACTTCTTGTGAAAATTGGTTCTCCAAAGGCTCAATGTTCCTGCCCCGCTTGGTCAGGTACTGAATGTTGAATATAGGCTGTGCTAAGTTAAGTGATTTCAGTATCAAAAGCACTAAAAATAGCCTAATTCCTCTACATAAGGAATGGAAAACATTTGGTTATGATTTCTATTGGTGCCCTTTAACAGAAAACTAGTATGTGTATTTTGGATGTTATTCACTGCTGAGGTCATCAAGACTAGACACTATTGTGAACCATCGGAGAGATGGAAGCACAAATTAAGGATGAAAACCAGGAATAAATAAAACAAAGGAAACAGCAGGAAAATTAGTCCTTTAGGAGCTGGTGAAAAATAACTCTAAAATCACACACTAAAATGTTGAGTGGTCTAATTATTTTTCTGCAATGGGTAATTGTTTCAACTGATCAATTAAAAGATAAACACTTCAGTATACATAGTTGGACCCATAAATCACATTCTTTTAAGATTAAAAGTGTAAATTCCATTGATAGGTATTGCTTGCATAAAATATTCTAAATGTCAAAAACTGCATATCAAAAGTAGCAGTAAATGCTTATTTAACAGTTCATCTAATATTTCACAAAGAACAACGAGCTGATAAAGAACATATGATACAATAGTCATTATAATTAAAAACTGAAAGTCATTTTGGCTGGGCACACTTGTCCATTATTTCATAATCTGTGTGAGATTGCCTTGTCCTCAATTGCATGGAGCAACATAAAAATAATCCAGGATTTGCCATTACACATAAAGACATCCGGGTTTTCGACTTGTGATTGGCAAAAATAAATCTGGGATTTGTCATACAAATTAAGACATCTGGGTTTTCGACCTGTGATGGCCAAACTTTAAATTGTCAGTGTCTGTAAACAAGCATTTACAAATGAAACCATTCAATTGTTTTGTTCTGTCAAAAATTGGAATTGTCTTCAAAGAACTTGAGTTGTTGGACCTTCATACTGTAATTCTGGTACAATTCTTCACCCATATGTTCCTGTAGACTTTCCTAAAATGGTTACATAAACAAGACCAATGATAAGTAAAAATATACTGATTCTCACAACAAATGAATTATTCAATGGAAGTAAAAGATGAGGTACCCACCTCTCTCCTGGCTTCATTATCATCTTCCATAATGTTGTACACTTTTTCCAAAAGCTTCACTCCTAATCCTTTGAGGACATCTATTCTTAGAGCTTCAACGGTTCTCTTTATCTTTGCTGGTGCAGAACCAACCTCTAAACAAAGCAATAAACAGCAAATAGTTTAATAATACAGTAATGTGAAATTATACTTAAGCAATTTGAAGTGAAGTTACAACTTTAATTTTACTAGCATCTCAAAGCTCAAATTAATTAAGATTGCTTCAAATTTAAAAAACATTCATTTGAAATTTATTTCAAATATATGGTTTTGTGTTCCTGATTGTCACAAACCTGTAGGAAAATCATTGAAACAGAAATCCTCCAGGTCTTCCTTAGCCTTCCCATGAAGGATCAGGGTGTCTCTATATTTCCGCCGCAGTTTGAATTCTGGAGCAGGCAATGGATTTTCTTTGTTGGCATCTTTTGGATCCATCCTTAACGTTTGAGTCATCAGTTTTACGAGATCATGCATTTCACTTGAATCAGGCTTCCTAGTAGATAATTAAGAAATGCTTAGTTAACAGCAGGATAATCAAAGGTATTTTAAGATTATATTCATCAATCTTATTAAAATAAACCTTCAAAATCAAGTGTGGACAGGAGGAAAATAATAGGAAATTGACACATTTCAATTGAGCTACTCGCTCAAACATTGAACAAGCCAAACGCACTTTGCTATTCATTTCACAAGGGAAACAGTGAAGTAAAATATAATGTTCAAGCACTTCTAGAACAGTAATTTCTTGTTTAACCATTTGCTTGGTTTATGAAAGCATTTTCAATGGCAAACCTGCTTATAACTTTCTAGATGAATAACAGAAGTAAAAGTAAGAAATCTAATAGGTTGAAATGCTTTTTTGATAATACAAATTAAACTTAAGAAAAAACATTTGCCCAGCTGAAAGCTTAGCTTTTTTAATCATGAGAAGCTTACTATGAAGTCTCTGAATTGCAATATCTACTTTTACTTTAGACTTTAGAGATGTAACATGGAAACAGGCCCTTCGGCCCACCGAGTCCACGCTGACCAGCGATAACCCCATGCATTAGCACTATCCTACACACTAGGGACAATTTACAATTTTTTTTACCGAAGGCGATTAGACTACAAACCTGCATATCTTTGGAGTGTGCAAGGAAACAGGAACACCCAGAAAATGTATATGGAGAATGTACAAACTCCGTACAGACAGCACCCGTAATCAGTATCAAACCCGGGTCTCTGGCGCTGTAAGGCAGCAACTCTACCACTGTGCCGCTTGTTTAAGTAAATTCAGGCTCTGCTCCACACAGCCATCTTTGTGAAATGAACTTACTAATCATAAGACTTAAACCTTGCTGAGTGAAACCACATTCTCTTTCCTGACCATGAAGGTCTCATTTTGTCTTCTACAACTAATCTTTCTATCTTGTAAACCGATACAAGGTCATCACGGAGTCATTCTGTTCACAACAGCAACTGCCAAATTTCTTTAGTCTTTTCTCCAATTTTTCTACAGTTGCAGCCATTTTGCTTTCACCAAGAATCTCACACTGCCATTTGGCATGAAAACATTGTGCTTCAATCCATGAGGACAAAAACTTTCAAGATTCTGTATCATTTTGATGCTATCATAAAGTCAACTGAGCTGTGAAACAGCAAAGGATGGACACGAAATGCTGGAGTAACTCAACGGGTGAGGCAGAAGGGTCTCGACCTGAAACATCACCTTGACCATTTTCTCCAGAGATTCTGCCTGACCCATTGAGTTACTCCGGCATTTTGTGTCTATCTTCGGTTTAAGTATCTGCAGTTCCTTCCTACACAAACAACAAAGGATTAAAGGTGAAAATTATCTTCCACCATTCATATTTATTCATTGTTATAGCCCCTCAACCACCTCTTTCCTCAGGAAAGGAGACCCAATCACAAAAATCAGCTATAGTGGCCTCCATAATGTTTGGGACAAAGCCCCATCGTTTATTTATTTGTCTCTGTACTCCATAATCTGAGATTTGTAATAGAAATAAAATCACGTGGTTAAAGTGCACATTGTCAGATTTTGGTTGCACCATGTAGAAATTACAGCAGTGTTTATACATAGTCCCCCCCATTTCAGGGCACCATAATGTTTGAGACACAGCAATGTCATGTCAATGAAAGTAGTCATGTTTAGTATTTTGTTGCAGATCCTTTACATGCAATGACTGCTTGAAGTTTGTGATTCATGGACATCACCAGTTGCTGGGTGTCTTCTCTGGTGATGCTCTGCCAGGCCTGTATTGCAGCCATCTTTAGCTTGTTTGTTTTGGGGGCTTGTGTCCTTCAGTTTTCTCTACAGCATATAAAAGGCATGCTCAATTGGGTCAGATTGGGTGATTGACTTGGCCACTCAATAATTGACCATTTTTTAGCTTTCAAAAACTTCTTTGTTGCTTTAGCAGTATGTTTGAGATAATTTTCTTGCTGTAGAATGAACCGCCAGCCAATGAGGCATTTGTTTGAAATTGAGCAGATAGGATGTGTCTATACACTTCAGAATTCATTATGCTACTACCATCAGCAGTTGTATCACCAATGAAAATAAGTGAGCCAGTACCTTCAGCAGCCATACATGCCCAGGCCATAACATGCCCACCACCGTGTTTCACAGATGAGGTGGTATGCTTTGGATCTTGGGCAGTTCCTTCTCTCCTCCATACTTTGCTCTTGCCATCACTCTGATATGTTAATCTTCGTCTCATCTGTCCACAATACCTTTTTCCACAACTGCGGTTGCTCTTTTAAGTACTTCTTGGCAAACTATAACCTGGCCATTCTATTTTTGCAGCTAACCAGTGGTTTGCATCTTGCAGTGTAGCCTCTGTATTTCTGTTCATGAAGTCTTCTGTGGACAGTAGTCATTGACAAATCCACACCTGACTCCTGAAGAGTGTTTCTGATCTGTCGGACAGGTGTTTGGGGATTTTTCTTTATTATAGAGAGAATTCTTCTGCATCAGCTGTGGAGGACTTCCTTGGCCTGCCAGTCCCTTTGCGATTAGTAAGCTCACCAGTGCTCCCTTTCTTCTTAATGATGTTCCAAACAGTTGATTTTGGTAAGCCTAAGGTTTGGCTGATGTCTCAAACAGTTTGATTCTTGTTTCTCAGTCTCATAATGGCTTCTTTGACTTTCATTGGCACAACTTTGGTCCTCATGTTAATAAACAGCAATAAAAGTTTCCAAAGGTGATGGAAAGACTGGAGGAAAGACTAGGTGCTGAGAGCACTTTTATACCTGCATTAATGAGGCAATTAAACACACCTGAGCAATTACAAATGCCTGTGAAGCCATGTGTCCCAAACATTATGGTGCCCTGAAATGGGGATGGGGGATGGGGGATGGGGGGGGAAGGGGGGGACTATGTATAAACACTGCTGTAATTTCTACATGGTGAAACCAAAATGTATAAAAATACCCTTTTATAAAACCTGACAACGTGCACTTTAACCAAATATGATTTTTTTCTATTGCAAATCTCAAATTGTGGAGTACAGAGGCAAATAAATAAATGATGGGTCTTTGTCCCAAACATTATGGAGGGCACTGTATTTCTATCTTTGTGGCAGAAATAAGGTCCTTTTAATTGATTCACACCATGCATCTCTAAACCTGACAAATGTAAAAGCTCGAGGCAACCCAAAACTGCATCTGCATCTCAAATTCCATCTGATACAAGCCCTCCACTGATTTTCTAGCACCCTTGGTTCCAGATCCTTGCCATATTATCGTTGGCCGGACCAACAGAGGTCGGGTAACAATAATACAAAACACCTCTGACCCACTAATTATACCCCTCCTGTGTCTCTAAAGCACCATGGACTGCTAGGGACAAATAAAACAAATATTAACTGTAAATTAAATTTCCAGCAAAACTTGCATTTCTTGTACGGACAGCTCAGATGCCAGTTAACGAGTGACCCTTGGAAGTCCCAATGAGAGTTGGTTCGATAGTTGTCTGTGGGGCTGAGGCGCCGCTTTACCAGCAGGACTACCAGGCCGATCAGCTGAATCTGTTGAAAGTAAGGTTGGCATGCCTGCTGGCCCCGCCGCCAGATGCGAGCTTCCAAGAGGAGTGCCAGAACAGTCTGCCTAGGCTGCCGGGGTGGGCCGAGATACCGGCCCTCAAAGTCGGCCATAGGTACGGATCAGAGCCCTGGCCGCAGGGGGCAAATTCCACCACCAATTGGCCACAGAAGTTCCGATGAGGTAGAGATCGGCCGACTCATCCGGCCCAGGTGTCACATTTTTAGGGGGATTTCCAAGGCCGATTTCAAGTGCACTCTCATGATGTTATCTGGATTAAAGGAGGTGCTGGACCATCTGTTGACAGAATATCAGTGGTGGACCTGTATAAATTCCTAGTTAATATGGACTTCTCTCTTTGTATTTGTAATGATGTAACATTTTGAGATAACTGTTTGCCTCAAGTTCTGCCCTCATGCTAAATTTGAAACTTAATCGCTTCACTTTTGTCAACCAGGCAATGCTGAAGGTCTGGAATTTACTGTCTTAAATGGTGCCATCTCTCTCCCTTTTTTTCTCTTTTAAAGTGCACATGATGGAATATTTGAACATGCTCCAATTACGTTTTACATAACATGGCGTGAATTTTTGAAGATTTTACTTTAAAAAATATTTTAGTGGGGGCTTTGTAAATTAAAGCCTATGTATAACTGGAAGTTGTTGTTACAATACCACTGCAATCAAATGATTTACAGTATGTACTCACATTTCTTTGCCATCCCCCTCTGATTTATCAGTTGAGCTGGTTGAAGAGCTAAAGTCATCATCATCTGAAAGTTGGTAGGATAACTCACTCATATTCTGGCAAAGCACGGTACAAAGAACACATTCATTCAAAATCTGTACATAAGCATTCTTGCTAAAGTCAATTTAGAAGATGTACATTTTAAAACAAGTTGAACTTTATACAGCAAGTACTGAGAACTCAGAACACCTGTAATTTTTGATTATGATTTCTATTTCCATTTCAAAATTACCGTAACAATTATTTATATTAAGTAAGATAAGTTCAAACATATATTTGGTTTTCAATTATATATCCCTGCTATTGATTTAGAAAATATTGGTGTACATTGTACACAGCTATTTAAATGTGGTGAAAAGGAGGAATCAATTTGGCTCTTACATCATCTTGTGCATTCACGGACCCGACCATTAAATGTCACCAAGTACAATTATCACAAGCAAAAATTTTACAGTGAAGCATTACAGTGTTTAGTTTGAATATGTTCTCTCTCACTGTGGCTGATTCAGGAGCATTTGGTATGGATTAGCTTCGATCTGAAAGCTGTGATGTTTAACACGGACTTATTCAGAGCCAGAGAACAGTGTGTAGTGAACTGTGAGGAGTTGAGGCATGAAGAGAATTGAAAGCAGGTGGGTAGGGATCGAGTGAGGAATGTAGCAGGTGGGGGGGGGGGGGGGAGAGAAGCAAAGCTGCATGATTGATGCTGGATTGATAGAGGATTGATGCTGCTGAGACAAGCAATTCAAATGTTTTGATTATCAAAAATGATATGAAGTTTGATTTTAGTTTGTAGTTAAAATGTCCATTAGTTAGTCACAGATATTGGGTGATGTTTATACTCTGAAATAATTTCTGTAGACACAAGCTGTAGACACTGGAATCTAGAGGAAACAATTCTGAGGTAACTCAGCAGGTCAGACAGCATACCTGGAGGACATGGATAGGTGTTGTTTCAGATCAGGACCCTTCTTCAGTGATTGTAGTGGGGAGAGAATGCTGGAAGAGAGGTGGGGGAGGAACAAAGCCTGACAAGCCATAGGTGGCTATAGGTGAGGGGGCTGACTGGCAGATGGGTGACAAAAGCCAGAGATGAAAAGGAGTCAAAAGGCTGGGAGGGAAGAGGAGTAAAATGTGAGGTCAGAGGCATAATTAAGGTTGAGTCGCACCCTGGCCACTCCCTCTTCTCCCCTCTCCCATCAGGCAAAAGGTATAGAAGTGTGAAAACGCATACCAGCAGATTTGGGAAGTTTCTTCCCAGC
Organism: Malacoraja senta; assembly: GCA_038087875.1. Taxonomy (NCBI): domain Eukaryota; kingdom Metazoa; phylum Chordata; class Chondrichthyes; order Rajiformes; family Rajidae; genus Malacoraja; species Malacoraja senta. Next base: position 49,242,706 of record CM075980.1, read on the forward strand.
TGTTATTAAGCAACTAAACTATCCTACCACAACCAGAGAGCATGCTAAACTACTGTCTCCCTCTGATGTCCCTCAGACTATCCTTGATTGGACTTTGCTGCCTTTACCTGGCACTAAATGTTATTCCCTTATCATGTATCTATACACTGCAAATGGATCATAGAAACATAACAAATATGTGCAGGAGTAGACCATTCGTCCCTTCGAACCAGCACCGCCCTTCAATATGATCATGGCTAATCATCTAAAATCAGTAAACCATTCCTGTTTTTTCTCCATATTCCTTGATTCCTTTAGCCGTAAGAGCTAAATCCAACTTTCTCTTGAAAAGAGATTGATTGATCTTCGATTGACTGTAATCATGCATTGCCTTTCTGCTGACTAGTTAGCACGCAACAAAAAGCTTTTCACTAATAAAATTGTTATACTGTTGGGTATAATCAAGGAAATGGAATATGAGACCCTGTTCGTCCAAGTTTGCATGTGGCCTTATTCTGTCATTGTAGGAGGCCCAGGGCAGAAACGTCAGTATGGAATGGAGAGAAGAATTTAAATGATTAGCAAACAAGAGATCAAGCAGGCTTTGAGGACAGAATGCAAGTATTCAGTCGCCTAATCTACGCATGGACTTGCTGATGTAAGGGAGGTCATTGGGAGCACCAAATGCCATAGGTGAGTTCAATAGTCAATAGTGCTTTATTTGTCATATATACAACTGCACTGTGAAATTCATTTTGCATATATTACACATGCGGGTGGTGCCATTGTTCAAAGTCCAAAGTCCGTTGGGCTCGCTCGCTCAATGTACTGAAGCAGTTCCTGCGAACCGTGTCCTCTCATCGTCCGGCCACCTTTGTGTCCCGGCGGTGCCTCCTGCAGCCGTCCTTGAAAGCGCTGGTGGCATTACCCCGGTTCACCTTCCTTGCTCCTCACGTCCGACTTCTCTAGCTCCCTCCTGATTACGCCATCTGCCAAGCCTTTGCATGGATTCCCAGTCCCGCTGACCACGAGCCTTTGAGTGGACTCCGATGAGCCTCCGGGCGAGGCCGTCGACCGCGAGCCTTCACTTGGACTCCGACGAGCCTTCGAGTAGGTTCCTAGTCCCGCCGACCAACAAGCCTTCGGGTGAGGTCCCGCCGACCACAAACCTTCGGGCGGGTTCTCGCTCCCACCGGAGACCGCGGTGGGAAAGCCAGGCTACCGGGCGTCGGACTGCGGCGGGCGAGTCGGGCCTACTTGCTGGGAGTGTCCCGGCCCACTGCTTGCCAGGAACCTCCTTGAAGGAGGGGCATGTCAACACACTTGTAAGGGCGGCTGGGGGCCCTGGAGGGATGAGGTGTAGGGACATGTGTATCCTCCCAAGATGAGGCTTTCCACTGCAGAACATCCGAGATGTCCTCCTTCTTTAGAAAACATGGTTTCCCCCTTGCTGTCGTAGATGGATCACTCACTCGCGTCTCCTCTTTGTCCTGCTCTTGCTCCCCCTTCCCCCAGATGGAACAAGAATAGAGAACCCCTGGTCCTTAATCCCACCCCACCAGCTTTGGCATTCAACACATCATTCTTCAAAATTTCCACCACATTCAACACTATCCCAGTCACATCTTCCCATCCCGACCAGTTTCCGCAAAGGCCACTTCCTCCGCAACTCCTTGGTTCACCCATACCTTCTTACCCAAATCACTCCCACCCCAGGAACTTTCCCCTGCAATCGCAGGAGATGGAACATCTCCACCCTCATACCCATCCAGGGGAACCAGCAGCCCTTCCAGGTGAGTCAGAGGTTCACATGCATCTCCTCCAACTTCGTCTACTGCTCTCAATGTGGCCTCCTTTACATTGGCAAGACCGAGCGTAGACTAGGCGACCATTTATTGAACACTTGCACTCGGTCTACCAAGACCTGCTGGATCATTTTAACTCCTCTTCCCATAACAATCTTTCTGTCCTGGTTGTCCTCCATTGCCAGTGTGAGGCCACACAAAAACTGTCGGAACAGCACCTCATATTCTGCTTGGGTAGCTTACAACCCAATGCTATGAACAATGAATTCCCCCATTTAACCTAACACCCCTCCTCTTTTTTCTTCTCCCTCTCATCTCTGTGCCCCAACTATCCAACATCCCTTTCCCCTCCCTGCTGTCCCTTTCCTTATACATCCCTTCCTCTAGCCTCACATTTCATGTCTCTTCACTCCTTATCTCTTGTTTCCTTTTCATCTCTGGCTTGAGTCCACCAATCTGCCAGTCAACCTCTTCACTTATCCACCTATCACTTGTCAGGCTTTGTCCTGCTCACACCTCTCTTCCAGTTATCTCCCCTCTATTATAATCAGTCTGCAAAAGGGACCCAACCAGAAACGTTGTCCGTCCATGTCCTGCAGAGATGCTGCCTGACCCGCTGAGTTAAACATAGAAAGTAGGTGCAGGAGTAGGCCATTTGGCCTTTCGAGCCAGCACCGCCATTCAATATGATCATGGCTGATCATCCAAAATCAGTACCCCGTTCCTGCTTTCTTCCCATATCCCTTGATTTCCTTAGCCCCAAGAGCTATATCTAATTCTCTCTTGAATACACCAATACATGGAGTTACTCCAGCATAGTGTTTTTTGAAGTTATAGTTTGATAGCAGAATGGATATGGATAAAGTATTACAAAAATTTCAACTGGGAGAGAATTTTATTTTATGGATTAAGTTACTATATAACAAACCTACAGCTAGAATACTTACTAATAACATATTATCCTCGAAATTTCAACTATCAAGGGGAAATAGACAAGGATGCTCATTATCACCACAGCTGTTTGCTCTCATTATTGAACCGCTAGCAGAAAAAATTAGAATACACCCTGATATTCATGGATATAATACTAAAGACTCATATAATAAAATATCTTTATACGCGGATGATATATTATTGTATATTACAAAACCTCAAATCACTATACCAAATATATTAAATTTAATTGAAGACTTCGGATCTTTTTCTGGATATAGAATAAATTGGAATAAAAGTGAAATTATGTCAATAAAACCGAAAGATTCAACACATCTTTTAAAATTCCCTTTTAAAATAGCTACAGAAAAATTTAAATATTTGGGAATCGAAATTACCAGAGCATATCAAGGTATGTTCAGGGCAAATTTTGACCCCCTACTTAATAAACTGAATACATTAATTAAATTCTGGAAAACGCTCCCGATGTCTTTAATAGGCCGAATAAACGCAATAAAAATGATCTTTTTACCACAAATTTTATACCTATTTCAATCAATTCCTATATACTTACCTAAGAAGTTTTTAAAAAAACTCGACATAGAATACAAAAAACCCATCTGAATAAATCTAAAGTATTGGGGGGTCCAGCACTACCTAATTTTATGTATTATTATTGGTCAGTAAATATTAAAAACATGATTCAACTGATGGATAACTCCGCCCAGCAAGTAGACTGGATTGTAATGGAGAAAGAGGATTGCTCCTCTGGAAACATTGGAGCGATCCTCCTCTCTCCAATGAAATTGAATAACATAAACTATAATAAGAACCCAATTATTCATAGTACAATCCGTATTTGGAAACAAATAAAACAAAATTTAAAATTAAGAAACTTATCACTTTTATTACCTATAGTCAATAACCCTTCGTTTAGTCCTTCTATTATAGATAAAGCTTATACACAATGGGATAGACTAGGAATTAAAACGCTTGGTGACTTGTATGAAACTGGAAAATTACTTTCATTTCAACAATTACAAATAAAATATAAACTCGGAAATAATCAATATTTTAAATACTTTCAAATATGCGACTATTTGAAAAAATATACAAAAGATCATCATAATAACCCAGCAGATGTACTGGACGAGGCAATGCAGATAAAAGCGGAATCAGCAAACTTAATATCATATTTGTACAATATTATCTTAAATGCACAAATACCATCTACGGAGGGTATCAGAAGAGACTGGGAACAAGAGTTAGCTATTAAAATTTCAAAGGAAAGTTGGAATGAATACTTATTAAAAGTGCATAAATGCTCGATTAATGTAAGACACACTTTAATACAATTTAAAATTTTACATAGATTATATTATTCGAAAACTAAAATTCATAAAATTTTCCCAAACGTATCATCTATTTGTGATAAATGTCAATCCCAAGAAGCAACTATAGCGCATTCATTTGTCTTCTGTACAAAAATTCAAAAATTTTGGAATGAAATTTTTGAAATCTTTACAAAGTTATTTAAAACAAGACTGATACCCAAAGCAGAATGGATTATCTTCGGAATAACGGAAGATGATCCAGAACTAAATGTGTTTCAAAAGAAATTAATGGATTATGGGTTAATAACTGGAAAAAAGCTAATTCTAAAATTTTGGAAGAAGGCTCCAATACCAACTATAAATATGTGGATTTCAAATATGTTTGAAACATTACACCTTGAAGAGATAAGACTCCTCCTAGCAGGTAAACCAGATCACTTCCACCTGACGTGGTCTGCATTTATAGAATTATTACAAACATAGGGTGCAAAAGTATTTTAAAAAAATAAAAAATTGAGGTCGGGTAAGGGGGGATGATAGTTGAAGAGTTGGTATGTCCTATTTACGTGATGCTCAAAAAAAAAAAAAACATTTGTTTCTCTTTTTTTCTCTTTCTCTTTTCTTTTCTTAGGGCCTATTTCTTAACTCTTTTTCTTTTTGTTTTTAATTTCGCTCTTATAGGGTCTTCGTCCTTTTTTGTTGTTACATTTTCTACACTTTTCTACACTTGCACTTTTTCCTTCACTTTCTTCTCTCTTTCAATCTTTTCTTTCTCTAGTGTAAAAAAATAAATAAAGGGAGTACATTAATTGTAAGAAGATATAAATGACGAGTATTAATGTATGTGGTTGTAATGTAATGTACTTCTAATAAATAAAAATTAAAAAAAAAAAAAAAAAAAATAGTTTGATAGCAATGGTAGAGGGAGGAATATGCTAAGCTATAAGGTTACAGATATTGGCAATATACACCTGCTCCTGCCACAATATTTTGTAATGAACAAATCATTACCTTTCCTCGATGGATTGCAGCATCTGATAAGGATCGGTTAACCTTCACATTTTGGTTCTCTTCGTAAGAGTTTGATTCTAAAGCTACACAATGCGAGTTTCTTCTTGATGTGGACACTGGTGACGAAATCCGCACTATTAGTATCAGTGGAATTTTATAAATCTGACTTAATAAAGCTTTATACTGCATGTTTACACGAGCAAGTGTTGTATCTTCAAAGGTGACAAAGAAAAAACAAATGTAAAGTAAAGAGACGGTATTGAATACCTGAATAAGGAAACTCTTCTCGAGATTGTTTTAATCTCCTTCGTTCTCGGGCTGATAATGGACGGTCCTTAGGTGAATAAAGAAAATAACATTTTTAAATACTTTGTAACAATCCATTGCTTCTCCTGTTTATTTGCCCCGTTTTAATTTAAAAAAAATCACCAAACATTTAAACATTAACAATCATTTCATCAACACATCCATTTTTTTCTTCATGTTTAAGAAGGAACTGCAGATTCTGGAAAATCGAAGGTAGACAAAAGTGCTGGAGAAACTCAGCGGGTGCAGCAGCATCTATGGAGCGAAGGAAACAGGCAACGTTTCAGGCCGAAACCCTTCTTCAGACTAAAATGGTATTTCCCCTTTCCTGTTTTACAGTTATGAATATGAAGAGATAGAAGTCAATTTAAGTGTAAACAACCCTAAATTGAATCTCTGTGCAATACTTGTTTTTGAGTCTAGATGGTGTGAAGGAAAAAGTCAGTTTAGAATGACCAGGAGTAGGCTGGGGATCTTCTTCTACTTGCGTATGGCGTGCACAGCCTAAAGTTGTAGGTCAACTTATATAGAAACATAGAAAATAGGTGCAGGAGGAGGCCATTCGGCCCTTCGAGCCAGCACCGCCATTCATTGTGATCATGGCTGATCGTCCCCTATCAATAACCCGTGCCTGCCTTCTTCCCATATCCCTTGACTCCACTAGCCCCTAGAGCTCTATCTAACTCTCTTAAATCCATCCAGTGATTTGGCCTCCACTGCCCTCTTTGGCAGGGAATTCCATAAATTCACAACTCTCTGGGTGAAAACGTTTTTTCTCACCTCAGTCTTAAATGACCTCCCCTTTATTCTAAGACTGTGGCCCCTGGTTCTGGACTCGCCCAACATTGGGAACATTTTTCCTGCATCTAGCTTGTCCAGTCCTTTTATAAATTTATATGTTTCTATAAGATTCCCCCTCATCCTTCTAAACTCCAGTGAATACAAGCCTAGTCTTTCAAATCTTTCCTCATATGACAGTCCCGCCATCCCAGGGATCAATCTGGTGAACCTATGCTGCACTGCCTCAATCACAAGGATGTCCTTCCTCAAATTAGGAGACCAAAACTGGACACAATACTCCAGATGTGGTCTCACCAGAGCCCTATACAACTGCAGAAGAACCTCTTTACTCCTATACTGAAATCCTCTTGTTATGAAGGCCAACATTCCGTTAGCTTTCTTCACTGCCTGCTGTACCTGCACGCCAACTGGTGTACAAGGACACCCAGGTCTCGCTGTACCTCCCCCTTACCTAACCTAACCCCATTGAGATAATAATCTGCCCCCTTGTTTTTGCCGCCAAAGTGGATAACCTCACATTTATCTATATTATACTGCATCTGCCACGCATCTGCCCATTCACTCAACCTGTCCAGGTCACCCTGCAACCTCCTAACATCCTCTTCACAGTTCACACTGCCACCCAGCTTTGTGTCATCCGCGAACTTGCTAGTGTTGCTCCTAATTCCCACTTCCAAATCATTAATATATATGGTAAACAGTTGCGGCCCCAACACCGAGCCTTGCGGCACTCCACTCGCCACTGCCTGCCATTCTGAAAAGGACCCGTTCACTCCTACTCTTTGCTAACCAATTTTCTATCCATGTCAACACCCTACCCCCAATACCACGTGCTCTAATTTTAGTCACCAGTCTCCCGTGCGGGACCTTATCAAAGGCTTTCTGAAAGTCTAGATACACTACATCCACTGGCACCCCTTCATCCATGTTACTTGTCACATCCTCAAAAAATTCCAGAAGATTAGTCAAGCATGATTTCCCTTTCATAAATCCATGTTGACTTGGACTAATCCTTTTACTGCTATCCAAATGCCCCATTATTACCTCTTTAATAACTGACTCCAGCATCTTTCCCACCACCAAAGTCAGGCTAACTGGTCTGTAATTCCCCGTTTTCTTTCTCGCTCCTTTCTTGAAAAGTGGGATAACTTTAGCTATCCTCCAATCCACACTTGTTCTATTTGATCTTTTTGTTTGTGCACATCGGGTAGATTGCATTAGTCGAAACAGGGCAGACCATGCAAAGGTTGCAATCTCCCACCCCAGGCTAGGGATGACTACAACTCTTATCATAATCCAAATAACTAACTCCTCTATTTTTTATGTAACCAGTCCTATTTCCATCTAGTCTGACCTAGAAAGAAATAATTTTGCTCATGTTTAAAAAAAAATCTTTCATGTGTGGTTTTCTCAAAGAAAATGGACCAGCCCACTTTGGTACCATGTCAGCCATCTCAAGGAGGAACAGCTATTTAATACATATTTTCAATAAAAACAGAAAGTGTTAAAGTAACTTAGCATGCCAGGCAGCAACTGCAGAGGTCATGGACAAAAAACATTTTGGGTCAGGATCCTTTTTCAGTGGGAAGAAGGGTCCCTGCCCAAAATGCCACAGTCCATTCCCTCCACAGATGCTGCCTGACTCGCCAAGTTCCTTCAACATTTTGTGTTTTTTATGTGTGCCTGAAGATTTTACCAGAACTGCTCTATTACTTCTTTTCATGAACCACGGTTCTATTACAAGGTAGAGAAGATAATTGTCTCAGGGCTGAAGCCTTTCCCCAAAACAGTTTAACACTGCGTTACAGATTTTATATCCATTTAAAATTAATTATTGTAGCTCCTTGTGTCTGCAAACATATTTTTGTTTTTGGAAACACACAAGATTGTCAGTTCTTTCTTTAATTTCTAACAACACATGTAGATTTTTGTCCAGGTTAATTTCTTCATCTTGGCTACTTGGAAGGTCTAATTAAAGTCATTTCGACAGAAATTACAGAAAATCGCAAACAGAAAAAGGAACAGACAAACCTGTGAAGCTCCAGTCTCGCTATCCTTTGAATTGGACACTGATATGGAAGCGCTACTGAAGGTTTTATCAGAGCTGTGGTGTTGCTTCTTTTCACGAACCTCAGTTATATTACATGGTGGAGAAGGCAATTGTCTCGGGGCTGAAGCTTTTCCCTGAAACAGTGATACAGATTTTATACCCAGTTACAAATATTATTTTAGCTGTAAGAAAAATACTCAAGGTTATTTTGTTTACTAAATGTTTCCAGTTGGAGAAAAACTAGTTTCCTACACAACATGCTCTAATGCAATAATGGGATTCTTAAGAAACCTCACATTGTAAATTCAATTGTGCTAATAAGGGGAAAGGAGCGGCTAAAGTTTCAGACTCTCAATAACAAGGTTATTTTTCCTGCAGGATTGTCAGAGTTTTTTTTAAAATTCTAAGTGTATTTTTGTTACTGGAAGCTAAAAATACAAAAGATTGTGTGTTAAAGCCCTGTCTCACGGTGCGAGTTGACCCACGAGGTACCCCGAGCGAAAGACTCGTGGTTGTGCACAAGATTCCAAGTGTATGATCAAGAGTTTAACCGAGTTCCCACGGGTATGACTCAAGTTTGCCGTTAACTGTCATCTCTGCGATGTTCCAAGTTCGTCTCCCGAGTTAACAAGTTCCTTTCCCGAGTTACTCTTAAGCCAACCTTCAATGAAGGTCTGTTTTAATAAGCAACATCTCCATCCTGCGGCTTTGAAGGCTGCATCTATTGATGTGACCTACAAAGGGAAAATGCGCACCGTCCAGTGCCAGAGCAGTTATACTGATGATTTGTTTGAAACACACACATACCATCAGGCGGAGGTTTGCTATATTATAATTGAATTTACTGCCAAGTCTACACACTGCGGGGAGACTGGAGATGAAATCTTTGAATGTGCACGGATGCGCACATCAGATTGTTGGGAGACGGAGCTCAGGGTTCGCCTCCTGAGCTGCTTTGGTGCCCAGGCATGAGTTGAGGTGGAGGGAGGTTGGGGGGGGTCAGGTTAAACTCACCCATTTGACAGAGGCAGAGGATTACGAGGATCCAGCGAGACTCGGACTGCATGGAGAGCTGAGACTGCCCCGCTGGTGGCCAACTTCCCCCTGTCCTCCGTCGCCGCTCCCAGCCGGCCGGCAGGAGCTGTGCATGGAGCCCGCCACCGGAGTCGTGTCTGACTGCCTGGGCAGCCTGAGGCAGATGCGCCCTGCCCGGGGAGAGCCCGCGGAGGGCGAGTACCTCACTCTGACTGTGATAGGGAGAGACAGAGGCGCACACACACACACACACACACACACACACACACACACAGTGTGGAGTTCCTCTGACTGACTGACTGTGTGTGGGTGTGGGGGGTGGGACAGTGAGAGAGAGAGAGAGACACACACACACACAGGCAGCGTGGAGTACCTTTAACTGTGTGTGTGGGAGACAGAGGCAGACACACACACACAACGGGCAATGTGTACCTCAGTCTGTGTGTGTGTGTGTAGAGGGGAGAGAGAGAGACAGAGACAGTGTGGACCTCTGACTGCATGAAGGAGAGAGGGGAGAGAGACAGAGAGAGAGGCACAGAGGCAGTGTGGTGTACTTCGGCGTGACTGTGGGGGAGAGAGAAAGAGCGCACAGGACCTCGGTCTATCTGTGTGTGTGGGAGGGAAGAGAGACTAAGCAGAATACATCGGTCTTATTGTGTGTGGGGGGGAGAAAGAGAGGGGGGGGGGAGAAAGAGAGAGGTGGGGGGGGAGAAAGAGAAAAGGGGGGAGACGTGTATATACACACACAAAGCAGAGTTTACTGTGTATGTGGGAGACACAGATGGACTTACCTCGGTCTTACTGTGTGTGGGAGGGGGAGAAAGAGACGTACACTCACAGAGGCAGAGTCTCTCAGCCTGTGTGAGAGGGAGGGAGAAAGAGAGACACACACACACAAGGTGGATGTTAAATCTCACCTGCCTGTTTCAGTGACAGGCACCCGCCGCCAGTGAATGAAGACACCCCCATCTGTCTCCCCCTCCTCTCCCTCCACTCTCCACCCTCTCTCCTCCAACTCCTCCCACCCCCCCCCCAATTTGGAAATGTCATCCCATCACCCATTCCTTATCTCCAGAGATGCTGCCTGCCCGCTGAGTTAAAGAGTTCCCACGGTAGACTCACGAGTCACTAAGGTAAACGCACGGGCCACTACGTTCTTACAACGTGTTTAAATGTTTCAAATTTTAACCTCGAGTACATTGTACTCGTGGAAAAGTTTAAACATGTTTGAATTTTTCCAAGAGTTAACAAGTGTCACGGGTACCCGCCGTTAGCGCCAAGAGTCGCTAAGTTGCGTCCACGAGTGCCAACGTTCCCGCTACGTTAATCGTACGTGATTACCACGAGTTAAATTTGTTTTAAGCTCGGGGTACCTCGTGGGTCAGCTCGCACCGTGAGACAGGGGTTTTACAGCGTTTAACTGGGATCACAGCACAAGTGTCAATAGAAGTGACTGCGTGTCCACTTCAATGACAGCCTGCGTTCTACAGACAATGGTGTCTGATCACCGTGTGGAGGTTGTATCTTTTCCCCAGACTTTTTTCCAGTCTTTTTATCTGTTCAGCAATTTCCAAAGTAACTTTTAAATGGTTCTCTAGTTTCTATTCAAAATCGCAATGTGGCCTGTGTAATACAGTGTTCCCTTATTCATCAATCATGTTATAGCCAATTATCGTTATGGAAACATGCATTGAGATAGATCTACTTGTATACCATCAAATTGTGTGCGAAGAAACAATAACTGCAATAAAATAGTTACTGCACATCGCAGATAGCTGTTTTGAGGTAGGCAAATTAAATATTGCCAAGTTACTCATGTTTATCTGCTAACCTTTTCTGTTTTCCTCTTGAAGTAATTTTCCTCTTGCCGGTATTGCCGTGAAACTGAGGGCTCAGATGAGGAACAATGTGGTGGGAAAGGCATAGGATCTTCTTCAGTTTGCTTTTTGACTTTTTCCGAAAAGTCTTCCTGAATTACAAAATTATGTCAATACTTGTGAAGAACAGTTCAGTGTACCTTGAACCTTAAAAAAACTACATAAGGGCTACATCATTCATGTGGAATGCTGATTCCATTATGACAACATGTACGTGTTAAGATATAAATAAAATCTCACAGATTTTACGAATTCTAATATTTTAGTTGTTTATTTCATATTAATGCTTTAAGGGTTGGATACTTAACTATGTTACCCTTACCAATTAATTTTGGAGAACATAAAAATATTTATCTTAGGTCACCAAGATTGGTTGCAAAATTCAACAAAGTCACCTAAAATGTAATCCATGTGCATTTATTAACATTTAAAGAGCAGATAATAATATTTACTCTTTATTTAGATATTCAGTCATTAATTAACTCTACCATTTGTGTTATCATTAATACCATACAGAGTGGAGACTGACTAATCTTTGGACATCAAAGGGATAATGATGAAAGGGGAGTAAAATAACTGAGATTGAAGATCAGCCATGTTGAATTCAGTGGCTGAATGACCTACTCTGGCTTCTCTCTCTCTCTTATGCTCGTATGGGAGAGTGTGCAGATATTTAGGAGTCAATGCCAATAATATCTGATATTTCACTGTTGTAGACCTATTTCTGTGAAAAACTGTGGTTGGATTTTGTAAGCTTTTCTCTAGCTATATTATTAAGTCTGGATTATTGAATGAAGAAAATATTAACTAACTCTTAATTGATATCCATTAATTTACATGGATTAAAATGTATGTTGTTAATCCAGTAGTGACAGACTACCAATTAAACTTTTGTATCACAAGATTGTAAAAGGACTGCGAAGAGACTGAGAGGAATCTCATTGTCAGCTTGGCACAATTGGCTGGAGACCCTATTTTGTTGCTGAATGTTTTATGTTCTGATATGAAATATCTTTTATCAGAAATTATAAAGTTGCATGCTTGAAACATAATTTATGTTTAATTAACAAGCGCTTCTGAATACTCACTGTTATTTTAACTGATTCAAATGGTTGCAGAAGTTTTTCTGTAGATTCAAAATTCACCTGCAACAATAAAATGAACATATACATTGTTATATATAGACAGTCACTATAATTTTGGATTCACTGAATACCAGTGCCATATTCCCTTTATTCAAGATTCTGCAAGACAGTCTTAATTCTGAACAAAGAACAAACTGCTGGAGGAACTTAGCAGGTCAGGCAGCACCCGTGGAAGGAAATGGGACAGACAATATTTCAGATTTGGACCTGAAGAAGAGTCACGATCTGAAGCAGTCTGTTCTTCCACAGGTGCTGAACCACAGTTCCTTCAATTTGATTTTTGCTCAAGATTCCAGCATCTGCAGTTTCTTCACTCTCCACAGTCATATTAAGATTGCCATAATTACCTTTATTTGTGATGAATTAGTTGTCAGAGATACTTCAGAATGAACTTAGCCAAGCACCATAATCTGGATGTTTGGTTGTTTCCCACAGAAATTAGCAATCTACTTTATCTATTAATACAGAATTAGCATTTTCCTTAAAATAAAGAGTGAAACAAGCTCTTCAATTGTGCCTATTGTTCTTTTCAGCAGTCACAAATAGTGCAATCCTTATTACTTGCAAGAATTGTTTGGAGCAGTGGTTATCGGAAAATATTTGCTGCTTTATCTGAGACTTAAATACATAATTGATAACGTTTGTTATATTGCATGTAATGCAATGCTATTTATAGAAATGCAATTAAATTGAAAATATTGGTCACTTTTCATTAATAAAATTGCAAATACATTTGTATATGCAGCTTCATCGACAAAACAAACAACATCAAGTTTTCTGACATATTACTTTTCCTACCTGCACCTCAAGTGAGTGTTCTTCCTTAAAAATAGGCTGAAGCAGTTTAAAAGTATCGTCCTTTCCATCCAAAAGTTCATCTAAGATCTGATTATGAGACTTTTCAACTTTTCCTTCCATCATTACACCATTGTGTAGTCCAATATTATCACCCTGAGCAGCGGCATCAAATTCGTAGGATTCTGCATTAAGGCCGTTATGTAAATGTCGTGCAGGTTCATCCATCATCATTTTGTCCGAATTTGAGTTTCTTCTTTCAGGTCCATCTACACCATCAATGTGTACCTTGCTTATAGTAGCGAGAGAGTCACTGAAACTGTTCAAAGCTTGGTGGGAAATACTTGAAGAATTATCTTCTGGTTGATTGTTATAGCTAACATAATTTGGTTTGCTCTTCTTAGATTCTTTTTCTTCCTTCTAGAACATGAGCAACAAATATATTTAAGATTATACAAAATTAAGCTGTTTATCAGATAACAGGTAAATATACAATATATATTAATGATCTAGATGATGGAATTAAAAGTAGCACTAGGAAATTTGCAGATGACACAAAGCTAGGTGGCATTGTGAACTGCGAAGAGGATGCTAGGACGTTGCAGGGTGACTTGGACAGGTAGAGTGAGTGGGCAGATGCATGGCAGATGCAGTATAATGTAGATAGATTTGAGGTTATTCACTTTGGAGGCACGAACAAGGAGGCAGATGATTTTCCCAATAGTGTCAGATTAGGAAAAAGGGAAGTGCAACGAGACCCAGATGTTCTTTTACAGCAGGCAGTGAAAGCTAATGGCATGTTGGCCTTCATAACGAGTGGATCTGAGCAAAGAGGTCCTTCTGCAGTTGTATAGGGCCCTGGTGAGATCACATTTGGAGTATTGTGTGCAGTTTTGGTCTCTTAATTTGAGGAAGGATATCCTTGCTATTGAAGCAGTGCAGCGTAGGTTCATGTGATTAATCCCGAGATGGCGGGACTGTCATATGAGGAAAGATTGGAAAGACTGGGCTCGTAATTACTGGAATTTAGAAGGATGAGGGGGATCTTATAGAAACGTATAAAATTATAAAAGGACTGGACAAATTAGATGCAGGAAAAATGTTACCAATGTTGGGGGAGTCCAGAACCAGGGACCACAGTCTAAGAATAAAGGGGTGGCCATTTAAAACTGAGATGAGAAAAAACTTTTTACCCAGAGAGTTGTGAATTTGTGGAATTCTCTGCCACAGGCAGTAGAGGCCAATTCACTGGATGAATTTAAAAGAGGGTTAGATAGAGCTCTGGGGGCTAGCAGAATCAAGGGATATGGGGAGAAGGCAGGTGCGGGTTACTGATTGTGGATGTTCAGCCATGATCACAATGAATGGCGGTACTGGCTCGAAGGGCCAAATGGCCTTCTCCTGCACATATTTTCTATGTTTCTATATACCGTCAAACTTGGATAAATCACACGTTAAGTTTCTTACTGTTAGTCATATAGTTGTACAGCACGGAAAAGAGCCAATTTACTAAACTGATTTGTCTGCATTAGTTCTGCATCTTCAATAACTAACTCAACGAAAACCAGTGAAGTGAGGTGCCCACTTGATAACCCCAATGGCACACTGGCAACTACACACCCAGTTTTTCTTGTTTAATAGTTTAACTGTGTAAAGGCATTTTAGATTCTCATGTGGTATTAAGACTGGGTTTCTTGGTTAAACAGTTAGCTTATGTGTTTGCCAACATGTAGATAGCTTATTACTGAATATGAAGTTAGTTACTGTCCTATAGCATGTGTGTATAGGTAGTTTAGAAACTATTTGGGCATTGGGCTTGGTGTTCTTGGTTGAGAACTTATCCTGGTGTTATAGCACAAGTACTTTGTGTTTTAATAATATTTTGCCTTCCTAAATGTTTCCTAACCATGTGATTGTATCTGATTTTACCAACTCCTCTGGCTGCGATTTCCAAATATCACTAAGCATTCCATATGCCTTATTTGCCACCCTTTCTGTGTTATCCCTTTCAGGAAAATTTGACTTGATCCAAAGGTCCCTCTGTACATCAAATATGTCCTACCATTAGTTGACTTCTCAATCACCTTGCACTGTTGGGATCAAACTCCATCCAACATTGTCTCTGAACTGCACAATTTTACTTCAATCCCAGAATCTCAATATTGTTGTACGTTTTTTTTAATTAATTGCGTTCGAGAGGTGGTGGCCACATTTTTTTAACTGATGGAGTCCACACAGTGTTTTTAATTATGGAGTTTGAAATTTTAATTGCTATTACAATGATATTATGACAGAATATTACTAATTTTGGGGTTATCATTTAGTAAGGAACACCTTTTCCTGTTACTTTGTCTTTCTGGGTGCTGAAGGAAGCACACGACCTGTTATTTGTTCATAACATGACTAGTGCATGATACCAATGCTACAAACCTGTACATCCATCAACAAGAGATATTTCAGGGATCCTGACTCAAATTCCATTTAAAATATATATCATTTGTCTCTGTTATACTGAGTTATTCTTTTTTTTCTACTATCTGGCGCAGAACAACATTGGTAAAGATCTGTTAGTTTGGTACCAGCATACATTTGCACTTAGAAACTGGGAGGGATGGTTAAATTAATATCAGATAGGAACATGTGATATTGCAATAAACCCTTAGAATGGAAATAAGGATAAGAACAAAATACATAAATGAAAAATACCTTGCTTTTTTGCAGGAAACATATTGTTACACCTTATAATGGAATTAATGACTGAAATATTTAACTTATAAACACTATAAATCTTTACCAAAACACCACACAGTACTGACTTAGAATGCTGACCTTTACAGACTTTTGGATGGGATCCAGGTCCTGCAAAGCGATCCTAGATTTACACTTTGAAGTTAAAATGGGGGCAGCTGGCTTCTTACGTGTTTTTATGGCTTTCCTATAAGATATATAGAAAAAGTGCTAAAGAATATCAATAACTGACAATAAATGTCATTCACATTGCAAGGTACAGTGCCCTCCATAATGTTTGGAACAAAGACCCATCATTAATTTATTTGCCTCTGCACTCCACAATTTGAGATTTGCAATAGAAAAAAATCATGTGGTTAAAGTGCACATTGTCAGATTTTATTAAAAGGTATTTTTAGACATTTTGGTTTCACAATGTAGAAATTATAGCTGTGTTTATACATAGTCCCCCCATTTCAGGGCACCATAATGTTTGGGACACATGGCTTCACATGTGTTTGTAATTGCTCAGGTGTCTTTAATTGCCTCCTTAATGCAGGTATAAGAGAGCTCTCAGCACCTAGTCTTTCCATCACCTTTGGAAATGTTTATTGCTGTTTATCAACATGCGGTCCAAAGTTGTCCTTTGACCAATGAAAGTCAACGAAGCCATTATGAGACTGAGAAACAAGAATAAAACTGTTCGAGACATCAGCCAAACCTTAGGCTTAGCAAAATCAACTGTTTGGAACATCGTTAAGAAGAAAGAGAGCACTGGTGAGCTTACTAATCACAAAGGGACTGGCAGGCAAAGGAAGACCTCCACAGCTGATGACAGAAGAATTATCTCTATAATAAAGAAAAATCCCCAAACACCTGTCCGACAGATCAGAAACACTCTTCAGGGGTCAGGTGTGGATTTGTCAATGACCACTATCCACAGAAGACTTCATGAACAGAAATACAGAGGCAACACTGCAAGATGCAAACCACTGGTTAGCCGCAAAAATAGGATGGCCAGGTTACATTTTGCCAAGAAGTACTTAAAAGAGCAACCGCAGTTGTGGAAAAAGGTCTTGTGGACAGATGAGACGAAGATTAACTTATATCAGAGTGATGGCAAGAGCAAAGTATGGAGGAGATAAGGAACTGCACAAGATCCAAAGCATACCACCTCATGTGTGAAACACTGTGGTGGGGGTATTATGGCCTGGGCATGTATGGCGACTGAAGGTACTGGCTCACTTATCCACATTGATGATACAATTGTTCAAGTTCAAACAAATGCCTCAAAACTCATTGGCCGGTGGTTCATTCTACAGCAAGACAATGATCCCAAACATACCGCTAAAGCAACAAAGGAGTTTTTCAAAGCTAAAAAATGGTCAATTATTGAGTGGCCAAGTCAATCACCCGATCTGAACCCAATTGAGCATGCCTTTTATATGCTGAAGAGAAAACTGAAGGGCACAAGCCCCCAAAACAAGCATAAGCTAAAGATGGCTGCAATACAGGCCTGGCTGAGCATCACCAGAGAAGACACCCAGCAACTGGTGACGTCCATGAATCGCAGACTTCAAGCAGTCATTGCATGCAAAGGATATACAACAAAATACTAAACATGACTACTTTCATTTACATTACATTGCTGTGTCCCAAACATTATGGTGCCCTGAAATGGGGGGACTATGTATAAACACTGCTGTAATTTCTTTATTAAAATCTGACTGTGTACTTTTAAGCACGTGATTTTTTTCTATTACAAATCTCAAATTGTGGAGTACAGAGGCAAATAAATAAATGCTGGGTCTTTGTCCCAAACATTATGGAGGGCACTGTAGTTATTGACAAGAATGGATAATTGTCTTTTGGAAGTTCACCCACACAAGAACGACTGAAATATCCTCATTTTGAATCTGGTTGGTTGTTAAATACCGGTACTTTTTAAATTCCTACTACTCCATCTGAAAGTATATTGATGATCTCGTTTGAGGATCACTATGGCAATTTCCTAACATCAGGGTTACTTTTTCCCCAAATACACTCAATGTATTTAAATATTCCAGTCTAACAGTTTTCATTTCCCTTCCTCGGCTCAGCTGACTAGCTAGTTCTAGTCTTTCTTCATAACTCGGGTTGACACTGGAGATCAGTCTTCTTCAGGTACATTCATATATTTTGATATCAGAAATAGATAGACCATTCAGAATGCAATCTAAGCAGAGCATGGTACTGGATGGTGACAATTTCCACAGACTCAAATCTCAGTTTTGAGACTTAATTCAATAATTCATCTGTTTTGTTTATTGGTGCTCCACACTAGTTGAACATCACGGTTTTGCATCATTCAGACATCCATTGACCGTGGCAAGGCCTGAATACTGTAGCGGGCTACGAAGTCAGGCAGCATCACTGATGATAGTGTAGCCCTCCCTGATGCACTATGCTCGCTTTGAGCAGAAGGTCAACAGAACGATGACCTCCGTTCCGAACTTCGAGCGTGTCTTCTCCCATGGGCACTGTTGTACAAGTAAGATCGGCCTTCCTGAGGGTGAACCCATGGAAAATTGGTCCGGATAGAATCCCTGGCTGCATCCTTAGGAACTATGCAGATCAACTAGTGAGAGTATTCATAGACATCTTTAATCTCTTCCTAGTCTGTTTTGAGATACCCACCTACTTCAAGACGACCACTATCATATCGGTGCCAAAGAAAAGCAAGATCTCAGGCCTTAATGACTACTGTCCAGTGGCCCTGACATCCACCATCATGAAGTGCTTTGAGAGGCTGGTTATGGCACACATTAACTTGAGCCAACCAAGCCGCTTTGATCCACTGCAGTTCACCTTGTAGCATAATAAGTGCCATCTCCCTGGCCCTACACTCATCCCTGTAACACCTGGATAAGAAGGACACCAATGTGTAGGAAGGAACTGCAGATGCCGGTTTACACCGAAGATGGACACAAAATGCTGGAGTAACTCAGTGGGACAGGTAGTATCTATGGATAGAAGGAATGGGTGACGTTTCAGGTCAGACTGAGCTCAGTCTGAAGAAGGGTCTCAACCCAAAACGTCACCCATTCCTTCTATCCAGACATGCTGCCTGTCCCACTGAGTTACCCCAGTATTTTGTGTTTATCTTAGGACATCTACATCAGATTCCTTTTCATCAATTATAGCTCAGGTTTCAATACCATTATCCCAACCAAGCTCACGTCCACACAGGGAACTTGGATTCAACACTCACCTCTGCAACTGGATCTTTGACTTCCTGACCAAGAGACCACAATCAGTGAGAAACGGTGACAAATCATCCACTACAATAATTCTCAACACTGATGGCCCGCAAGGATCTGTTCTCACGATTGTGCAGCCAAATATCAACCCAACGCAATCTACAAGTTCGCAGATGACACCACCGTAGTGGACACGTATATCATAAAATGACGAGATAGCGTACGGAAAGGAGATTGAAAACCTTGTAACTTGGTGCCAAGACAACAACTTCTCCCTCAACGTTGGCAAAGACAAAGGAGATTGTGATTGACTTCAGGAAGCAAAGCTCTACACACACCCTGGTGTACATTGATGGTGCTGATGTAGAGATGGTCAAAAGCTTCAAGTTCCAAAAAATATCACTAGCAATATGTCCTGGACCAGCCACATCAAATCTATTGCCAAGAAAGCACATCAATGCCTCTACTTCCTCAGAGCTTAGGAAGTTCCGTATGTTCCCAACAACCCTTACCAACTTCTACAAATGCATTGTAGAAAGCATTCTATTGGGTGCATCATAGCCTCGTTTGAGAACAGCTCCATCCAATATCACAAGAAATTGCAGACGGCTGTGGACATAGCCCAGACCATCACGTGAACCAACCTCCCTTCCATTGACTCAATCTACACTACGCTGCCTTGGCAAGGCCACCAGCATAATCAAGGACCAATCTCTCTCGTCACTCCCTCTTCGTCAAATGAGATGGAGGAACTGAGTGAAATCCAGGTTAGCCGGGAAGTGGTGTTAGGTAAATTGAATGGATTAAAGGCCGATAAATCCCCAGGGTCAGATAGGCTGCATCCCAGAGTACTTAAGGAAGTAGCCCCAGAAATAATGGATGCATTAGTGATAATTTTTCAAAACTCTTTAGATTCTGGAGTGAGGATTGGAGGGTAGCTAATGTAACCCCACTTTTTAAAAAGGGAGGGAGAGAGAAAACGGGGAATTACAGACCAGTTAGTCTAACATCGGTAGTGGGGAAACTGCTAGAGTCAGTTATTAAAGATGGGATAGCAGCACATTTGGAAAGTGGTGAAATCATTGGACAAAGTCAGCATGGATTTATGAAAGGTAAATCATGTCTGACGAATCTTATAGAATTTTTCGAGGATGTAACTAGTAGAGTGGATAAGGGAGAACCAGTGGATGTGTTATATCTGGACTTTCAGAAGACTTTCGACAAGGTCCCACATAAGAGATTAGTATACAAACTTAAAGCACACGGTTTTGGGGGTTCAGTATTGATGTGGATAGAGAACTGGCTGGCAAACAGGAAGCAAAGAGTAGGAGTAAATGGGTCCTTTTCAGAATGGCAAGCAGTTACTAGTGGGGTACCGCAAGGCTCAGTGCTGGGACCCCAGCTATTTACAATATATATTAATGATTTGGATGAGGGAATTGAATGCAACATCTCCAAGTTTGCGGATGACACAAAGCTGGGGGGCAGTGTTAGCTGTGAGGAGGATGCTAGGAGGCTGCAAGGTGACTTGGATAGGCTGGGTGAGTGGGCAAATGCATGGCAGATGCAGTATAATGTGGATAAATGTGAGGTTATCCACTTTGGTGGCAAAAACAGGAAAGTAGACTATTATCTGAATGGTGGCCGATTAGGAAAAGGGGAGATGCAACGAGACCTGGGTGTCATGGTACACCAGTCATTGAAAGTAGGAATGCAGGTGCAGCAGGCAGTGAAGAAAGCGAATGGTATGTTAGCATTCATAGCAAAAGGATTTGAGTATAGGAGCAGGGAGGTTCTACTGCAGTTGTATAGGGTCTTGGTGAGACCACACCTGGAGTATTGCATAGTTTTGGTCTCCAAATCTGAGGAAAGACATTCTTGCCATAGAGGGAGTACAGAGAAGGTTTACCAGACTGATTCCTGGGATGTCAGGACTTTCATATGAAGAAAGACTGGATAGACTCGGCTTGTACTCACTAGAATTTAGAAGATTGAGGGGGGATCTTATAGAAACTTACAAAATTCTTAAGGGGTTGGACAGGCTAGATGCAGAAAGATTGTTCCCGATGTTGGGGAAGTCCAGGACAAGGGGTCACAGTTTAAGGATAAGGGGGAAATCTTTTAGGACCAAGATGAGAAAAACATTTTTCACACAGAGTGGTGAATCTGTGGAATTCTCTGCCACAGAAGGTAGTTGAGGCCAGTTCATTGGCTATATTTAAGAGGGTGTTAGATGTGGCCCTTGTGGCTAAAGGGATCAGGGGGTATGGAGAGAAGGCAGGGACAGGATACTGAGTTGGATGATCAGCCATGATCATATTGAATGGCGGTGCAGGCTCGAGGGGCCGAATGGCCTACTCCTGCACCTATTTTCTATGTTCTCCCCTCTCCCATCAGGTAGGAGGCACAATTGAAAACACATGCCTCCAGATTCAGGGATAGTTTCTTCTCAGTAAGTACGCAAGTCATCAGTAGTGAATGATTTGTCACCTTTTCTCACTGATTGGTCAGGAAGCCAAAGATCTTTAATTGGACGTTATCAGAGTTCATCTTGCACTATGCATACTTGCATAAATGTCGACCCGTTATCCATTATCTGTGCTTTGTGGACGGCTTGATTGTAATCATGTAATTTGACTGGATACCATGCAAACAAAAGCTTTTCAATGTTACCTCGGTCCACATGACAATAATAAACGTCACTACATTTATAGTAAACCATTTAGAACGGAGATGAGGAAACACTTTCTCACAGAGTTGTGAGTATGTGGAATTCTCTTCCTCAGAGGGCGGTGGAGGCCGGTTCTCGGGATACTTTCAAGAGAGAGCTAGATAGGGCTCTTAAAAACAGCGGTGTCAGGGGATATGGGGAGAAGGCAGGAACGGGTACTGTTTGGGGATGATCAGCCATGATCATCCACATTGAATGGCGGTGCTGGCTCGAAGGGCCGAACGGTCTACTCCTGCACCTATTGTCTATCAACGCTGGTCAGCAGCTTGCTTCCGTTTAAACATCAAGACTGCCATGATTAACTTTGCCCAAGGCTTGTTAAGATCATAAGTGATATGAGCGGAATTAGGCTCATCAAGTCTACTCCTCCATTCAATCATGGCTGATCTATCTCTTCCTCCTAACCTCATTCTCCTGCCTTCTCCACATAACCTCTGAAACCCGTTAATTCAATATTGAAAATGTATTTGCATGATTTATTTGATCATGGATTAAAGTAAATCATATTTATTTTACGTAATTTATCAGATGCACATACGCTTTTGTGGCTTCCAGAAACGAGGCAATGTGACCCTTTATGTATGACTTCCTAAGAATGGATTTAACATCCGGTCGCTCCTCAGGTCTCCTGCTCAACATGCTGCTTATCAGTTGTTCCAGTTGTTGACTGTATTCCTTTGGTATTGGAGGCAGCTACACAGTGACACAGATATGAATATTGTTTAATAAATCAATATCTTGCATTAGTATATTACTTATATCGTACATTAATTTTGTCGTACATTAATTTTCTTCAGGGATTACTTTTCTACAATGTATATTGCAAACATTATAAATGGAAGTAATATGAGCTCATAGTACATTAATATATTGTAATAACATAAAAAAAAATCTAAACATGTAATTCCTGATTCGGCAATCATTTAATAGTTTTAAAGATTCTCTTCATTTGAAAGATATTTACATCTATAACTTGAGCCTTTCTCCCTCAAAATTGAAAATTTTACATGAATCAAAAGCTTAGTTTTCCTGTATATTATGTCGATAACTGTGTTTTTAACATTTAAATGCCAAAATGAGCAAAAGGATCCAAATGTTTTAGTGAGAACACTTGAGGCCTATATTTTGCTCCTGAAAAAAAAAATTACTCTTCTATGGCCATAAAAATGTATACTACCTCTACCATGTTGATTCCACTGGAAATACGCTGAGTGATATGGAACAATGTTTTGTTCAGTAGAACACACGTAATTTTTCATTTTATCATGGTCAGTAAACTTTTAAGAAAGTATACATCAAACATAGCAATCAAATGGAAAGTATTATTTAAACTTGGATGAAATTCCGTATAGTAGCACATATTGATTCTTGAGTATTTTGTCTCAATAAAGACATAAACCCGGATACACAAGAAACTGCACAAGCTGGAATATTGTGTAGACAGCATCCCTGGAGGACACGGACAGGCGATATTTCGGATTGGGATCCATTTTCAGACTGATTGTAATGGGGGGAGAAAGCTGGAAAAGAGATGGTGGGGGGGGGGGGGGAGGGGACAAAGCCTGACAAGTGATTGGTGAATACAGGGGAGGTTTTTTTTAATTGGCAGATGGCTGGTCAAAGCCTTGAGATAAAAACTGAAACAAAAAGAGAACAGGAGTGAAAAAGGAAACAAAGAGACAAAAGGGTGTCAGGTAAGGAGAGAAGAGGAGTGAAGGACCTGATCCTGTATCGTTGAACTGTATGTGCAATCAATTGTTTAACGTAACAAAATGGAGTGAGAACACAGTCCAACAAACCAAATTACACTATTTCACATCAGTGTTCATAATTATTTCTCAACAAAATAATTCAAAGTTAGAAATACTCAAGTTTTTAAAAATCTCTGCATCTGAAAGATATTTACATCCATAACTTGAATCTTTCTCCCTCAAAACTAAAAACTTTTAATGAATCAAAAACTTAATTTTCCCTCTATATTGTACTCACAGACAACCATATTGAAGTAAACTATTGGATTACAAATCACTCAAATCAAAATGCTAAACAGTCTATTAGATAAATATAGTGGTTAATCTCAAACAAATGTTCTATCGCTTAAAGTTAAGGGTCTGTCCCACTTTCCACAACCTAATTCACGACCTTTTTTATTCGTGGACATTTTTCATCATGTTGAAAAAACGCCCCAACCTACTTGATGCCACGAGTACCTACGACTAGCATCACGACCTGCTACGACATCGTGACGACCATGCTGCGAGTATGAGTCAAGGGCAAACTGCAGAGGTCGTGAATTAGGTCGTGAAAGTGGGACAGGCCCTTTACAAAGTTATGTTTTGTTCATTTGTATCACTTTATCCATAATAATAAGTTTAATCAATGACCACATAAGAGGAAGGTGTCGTTGCAATTATCTTTTAATTAATTCTCATCATATGTGAGAAACTGGGAAGCAGCCTTTACACCAGATTTTTACTTTGGTCTGGACTTGTAGCCTTCAAAACTCAATACTGAATTCAGCAATTTCAGGTACACACTTTTTCTGTTTATATCAGAGCTGCCAGTCTTTAATATTAATAGTCTTTCTCTCTCCACACCATTGCCTGAACTGCTTGGTATTTCCAGCATTCGCCTTTTGGTTTCAGGTTTCAGCAGCAGTTTTGACTTGCATTTCAGTTTTAATTGATTGGAAGATACAGCATGGGCACAGGCTCTTCGGCCCACAGTCCACACCAACCATTGATCACCCATTCACATTAGCTTTACATTACCCTACTTTCACATCCATTCCTTATACCCTGAGAGAAATGTACAGAGGCCAATTAACCTACAAACAGTGAATCTTTTGTATGTGGCAGGAAACGGAGCACCCAGAGGAAACCCACGAGGTCACAGGGGGAAAGTGCAGCCACCACACAGACGGTGCTCGAGATTAGGGTCATACCTGGGTCTCTGGAGCTGTATGACATTTGTTTCTTTATTTTTTCTTAAACGTCCTTCATTAATTTATTTGCTAAATGGCTTTGTAAATATCGGGATCACCTGGGCAATATTTGCTTCATCTTAACAGAGAAATTCCCGTTACCCTACCCATCCCTTCCACGGCCTCTCTTCCATTTAAAGCTAATATGTTTTCTCACCCCACCCCCCCGGTTCTGATGAGGCATCTTCCACCTGAAATGTGTTTCTTTCCGCAGATGCTGCCTGACCTGCAAATTGTTTCCTGCATTTTCTGTTTTTATTTCAGATTTTCAATTACTGCAGATTCGTGAATTTCGGTTTATTACCAAACCCTTGTTACTTCTTGAAAGGCGACTGTGGCCTTTCAACCCGAGCCACTGCACAGGTAAACTGATTAACACACTATGTTAGGCTAGTAGAAAAGAGAAAAGGTCACAAAATGTACATTACCTTTCCTTCAATAATCTTGAAAACCAATGAATTCATATCCTTGGCATTAAAAGCATGTTTCAATGTTGCCATTTCAAATGCACAACAGCCAAGCGCCCAAACATCGGACTATACAGAAATAAAGAAAAGCTTATAAGACAGCAATTACTCAGTTTGCAACTTTCATTTGTTTCTCTGCTTCATCGCAAAGATTTGCTCTAAAGTTATAAGTAAGTCTTAGTGTTTCCCATTGTGGTAAATGTATTTGGTATAGAGCTATCAGTCTAACATGTGGTAATATGGTGCAGATATTTTACCATCAAAATGAGTTATCAGTGAATATAACAAAATATTTGAAACTCAAAATCCAAGCTGATCTGAACAGAATAAGTAAGAACAGTTGTCATCCTTCCCCGGGTTGTTCAATTGAGCAGATTGACGTGCTGGCAAGATGTACATTTAATTTATCTGAAACATGGTTGCGTTTGCTACATTAGGAAACCCAACAGCTAAAGCAAATGGATTGAAAGAGGTGAATGTTAATCCGGAATTCCAAATGTACCAGAAATGCTGAACCCCCCCCCCCCCCCCCCCCCCGCCCTCGCGTAACCAAAGCGCAGTAAATCTATACTGTAGAACTTTACCTTATGGTTGTAAGGTTTATTACAGAAGAGTTCAGGGCTCATATAATAGGGTGTTCCAATCAAAGTGCTGGCCATATCATACTGGTGCTCCAATACTCTAGCTATGCCCAGGTCTCCAACTTTTATAATGTTTGTTTTTGTTAAGAAAATGTTTTGAGTTTTAAGATCTCTGTGCAGGATCTGTTTTTCATGTAAATACTGGGAAAAAAAAGCATGAATGACATTAATTTCAGCGACGTGTTTAAAATGTAACCATCAACATCAAGTAACACTAAAGCCCCTGTCCCACTGTATGAGGTAATTCAAGAGGTCTCCCGAGTTTGAAAAAAAATCAAACTCGTGGTAAGTACGTAGAATGTACTTACCGGGTACATCGGAGCTCGGGACATCTCTTAGGGGCTCGTAACGCTAACAGCAGGTACTCGGGAAACGCGATAAAACTCGTGAACTTTTTTCAACAGTGTGAAAAATGTCCATGAGAGCCCCGAGTACCTACCAACGGCCATTACCGTAATTCTCTGAGTTCGAATCAGGGGAAACCCGGGAGAACTCTTGAATTACCTTGTACAGTGGGACAGGGACATAACATTGAATCCACAAAATACCTGAACTGTTATCCTTTATGACTGGCCAAGTGCAACATTCCATACACAATGTTGGGAAAGCAATGACCTGGTTTCAAATGCTGTTTTTTTCATGAGGATAGCAACGAGGAGCACAGGGAAATAAGTGAAGAATAAGGGGAGAGGAACAGAGGGAAGAATGAGGAACATGGGGACTGGAGGGAACGCCACAGGGAGAGGAGAGTGCGGAGCACGCAAATGTGAATATGTGTTTGGCATTTAAGGTAACATAGTTGATTAAATGTCGACAATAAGAGCTCTATAAAAGCAGTGGTCCCATATTGTTTCCTATTAATGTATGTTTATTTAAAAGATCTAATTCTGTGCAAATAACTCCAGGAAATCAACCAGCAGCCAACACATTGTCATTTACACCTGACAAGAGCTCAGTTTCTAATGTAGATGCATTCATTAGTTTCTGCATAGAATGATACCTGTAATGCCATGGCAATCTGCACAAACCATTCCACGACTTGACTTTCTGGAAGCAATGTGCCCTTCTGTTCCTTCAGCTTGTGATACAAGTCTCCACCTTCACAGAAACCCATCACGATGTATAGAAGTCCATCATCCCCTTCCCACGACTCTCTGTATGTGACAATGTTGGGATGGTGAAGCTGGGACAGAAGCTGGGCTTCTTGTTCTGCTGCCTTCCGCTCCCGGCTGGAAACACTTCTCAGATTCAACTTCTTTACAACGTACTGGAAATTCAAAAACATTTCACCATGAACATAACCGTTTACTTCACTGGTTTATTAGGAAGCAAAAGCAATTACTAAAGCGGAGAATATATTTATTTTCAACACTTTTCTCGGAGAAATGTAGACGAAGATTAAAGGAATGGAAGGGAAAGTCCAAGTTGAAAACAGAAGGTGACTCAGGAGCTGCAGAAAGGCAACAGAAAAGGACACTTTCTATTCTTATTTTTATTCAATTCCATAAAAGTAGTTTAAAGTATTCGACACTGGCTATTGTACTCATTATGTGAGCCCCCACAAAATATGGAAATATTAAAAGGGGAATTCAAGACAGACAAATTACCTAATTTGTGGTAAGTAGTTAATCCTTGTTTGTTAACTATACTGTGTACAGCACAGTAAATTCATACTGTCTATAGCTTTACATGATAACCCCGAGGAAACAGACCAACCACTGAAGTTCACAGACTGCACAGACCAGCAGTTCACTTGTTAGCATTAATTAAAGGCAGCCTGTGTCTCTGAAGACTGATGGGCACTGCATAGAGAAATAATGGGAATAGTTTGAAAATCAATTCTTGCTCTGATACTTTGCAAAAGGCACAGAGGTTCAGATACTAAAAATTATCAATGTAAATGCGTTAGTCTTCAAATGACATATGGTAACATACATCAACCCCTTACTAATTATCTCAATCAAACAGTATCTATTTATTATGCTTCACTCTTACACAACTAGTGGTGCTGCTGTCTTTCACATACAACTTACATATTGGCATCTCTTAAAGTGTTACAGCCATATCGCCCAAATACAAACCAGGAAGCAGCATCAAAGAACTGGAGTTGCTAAAGTAAACTTGCATGTTTTAACCAGAAGCCAATGCTAGTCTTTGTGGGATGAGATATTACCGAGATCTGTGGCCACTGATGAGGCAGATGCAATTGGTCATAAACATCCCTGCAATGCTCCAAAATGAGCACTGAGCAATGAATAACATATTCAGTTGCATTTTCCAAATAGTGTGATAGGACTCAGAAACAATCACAAATACAACTTACTTTGGGTTAAATCAATTTTCAGTCACCACGACGGTGTTGACCATTATGCACCAATGTACACTCTCCCATTTTTCCTCCGATCCCCACCAACTCTCCACTCTCCCCCTCCCCACACCTCCCATCTTCCCCCCCCTCTCCCAGCTCAAGTCTCCTGCCACCCACCCACCAACCACAAGGGCTATTTGCAGTTGGCAATTAACTTACCAACCTACATGTATTTGGGTTGTGAGAGGAAACTGGACACTGATGGAAACCCTTGCAGTCACAGGGCGAATGTGCAAACTCGACTCAACAATACCCAAGGTCCAGACTGAACCTGAGTCTCTCGAACTGAAAGGCAGCATTGTAACCTGCCAGTCCACTCAGCCATATCTGATTTCTACCCAATAATACCTGGCAGTTCACTGTAAATCCGAGAGAACATCACAGTCAAATGTGCCACCTTCAGAAGAAACCATACAACAATGATTCAACTATCCTCCAGGAAAGGGACACAAATTTAACAGGACTATTTGTAGATATATATCTAGTATACTCATCAATAGTTATCTGTCGACTAACACCTAAAACCTACTATTTATTTTCCCTTTTTTTAACAGGGAAATAAATAGTACTGAATAGTAAGACTACTAGTGGTGTGCCTCACGGCTCAGTGGTGGGCATGTTGCTGTTTGTGCTTTCTATCAACGATTTAGATGAGAATGTACCTGATTGATTACTAAGTTTGCAGACAACCCTAAGTGGGTGGTATCATAGATAGTGAAGTTAATTACAGCAGCATCTTGATCAGTTGGGGGTGCAAGTGAGCTGACTATTGACTAATGGAGTTTAATGCAGATATCTGAGGGTTTGTATTTTGGGAAGTCAAACCAGAGCAGGACATTCACAGTTAAAGGCACGGTCCTGGGGAGTGTTGTAGAGCAGAATGATCTAGGAATTACAGGTACATGGTTGCCTGAAAGTCACAGGTAGATAGGGTTGAAAAGACGTCTTTCAGTACATTGGCCTACATCCATCAGGGTTTTGAGTATAGAAGTTGGGATGTTACGTTACAAACACGCGGGTGAGGCCGCGTTTGGAGTATTGTGTTCCGTTTTGATCACCCCTGCTATAAGAAGGATGTCGTTAAGCTGGAAAGAGTGCAGAGAAGATTTATGAGGTCGTACCCAGGACTCAAGGGCCTGAGCTATAGGGAGAGGTAGAGCAGGCTAACACTTTGGTCCTTGGAGGGCAGGAGCTTGATGGGCAATCTTATAGTTGTATACAATTATGTGCTTATAGATAGGGTGAGTACGTATCTTTTGCTCAGAGCAGGTAAAGAGTAGATTTAAGGTGAGAGGGAAAGGTTTAATAGGAACCTGATCGGCAACTATTTCACACAGAGAGTGATGGATATAACATATGAGCTGCAAAAAGAGGTAGTTCAGGCTGGTACTATAACATTTCAAGACAGGTAGACACAAAATAATGGAGTAACGCAGCAGGACAGGCAGCATCTCTGGAGAGAAGGAATGGGTCACTTTTCGGGTCGAGACTCTTCTTCAGACATGTCTTTAATGATTACATTTAAAAGACATTTAGACAAGTACAAGGGTAATAATGGTCTAGATTGGTAACACAGGCAGGTGGGAATAACATAGATTGGGCGGACATCTTGGTTGGCATGAACTAGTTGGGCTGAAGGGTCGGTTTCCATGCTGTATGACTATGCTATGCTTAAAATCTCCCCCACTATTCCAAAACTCCATTAGTCTTCAAAAGTACTTCACTGGTTATAAAACACTTTGAGACATGCTTTGATTACGAAAGTCTTTACTTGAACACAAGCTTTGCAGTTTCAAAAGTTGTTAGTATTAAAAACATAAAGTGACACAAAGTTAACACTGAAATGTAAAACTTGTGCCGACCAGGATGTCATTGCTGTGGAAAGAAAACCTTCCCATTTTATGCTCCATGTATCAGGAACAAACAAACAAACTCAACAAAGACAAAAAGCAGAGTAATACTCCCTTCATCTGGGACTGATTTCAGTCTGTATTATACACATTAACTATTCCCAATGGCTTTCTGAAAATGCAAATTTCGAGCAAATTAGATACCAAATTTTAAATTTGGATTTATTTTAGCAAATATGTACCTTACCAAGAGGAAGTTTATATTGAATGTCTTTTGCTTTTTAAGTTTTTCTCTTTCTTTATGGTTACTGTAAATGATCATAAAAGTAGGGTCAAATTCTGGAAACAACATTAGAACAGAAGTGCAAGGATTCAATCTGAAGCTGAAAATACTATGCTAACAACCTCGTCATTTTACAATGTTTATCTTATATTTTGGACAGGCGATTTGCTTCTGTTCCTAATCCACCAATGTGATTATGCAATTGCTCTCTCAAGTTGTGTAATGTTGAAGAGGGAGTGATGTAAAGACAATGTTCAAACCTCTTCAGAAAGATTAAACTTGGAAGGAGGGGGTGTGGGGAGGGGGGGGGGATGGAGGGGGGTGAGAGGGGAGGGGGTGAGAGGGGGAGGGGGTGAGAGGGGGAGGGGGAGGGTGAGAGGGGGGGAGGGGGTGAGAGGGGGGAGGGGTGAGAGGGGGGAAAGGTGTGAGGGGAGGGGGTGTGTGAGGGGAGAGGGGGAGGGGGGTGAGTGGAGGGGAAAAGGTGTGAGGGGAGGGGGGGGTGAGGGGGAGAGGGGGAGGGGGAGGGGGAGGGGAGGGGGAAAAGGTGTGAGGGGAAGGGGTGTGAGGGGAGAGGGGGAGGGGATGTGAGGCGAGGTGAGGCGAGGTGAGGGTGGTGAGGGCAAGGGGGATGAGGAGGAGGTTGAGAAGGGAGGGTGGGTGAGGACTAAGGCCGCTGATTGCCTTTCGGGGGACTAAGGGAGATGCCGGCTGGGCCGGGGGCCGGTGCGGTCCCGGTGCTGTGGGGCCGGGGTCCCTGTGCCGTGGGGCCGTGGGGCCGGGGTCCCTGTGCTGTGGGGCCGGGGTCCCTGTGCTGTGGGCCGCCCCCTCTTTACCTGCTTGCCGTCGCCGCCTCGCCTCAGCAGCTGCACCTCCCCGTAGCTGCCTCTGCCCACTGTCCGGACCACCACGTAGCGCTCCATGGCCGCCAGCGCTAGGCAGGAGGCCGCGCAGTGCCGGCGCCCTCACTCATGTCTCCTGCGGCTCGGGTTACAGCCGATCGATGAGGACGGGCCAACACCAGACCAGGCGCAGCTTCGCCATCACCAGGCAACCGGGACGGCCTCCTCCCGCCCGCCGCCGCCAATGGCGGGACCTGGAACAACAGCTCGGCAGCGCCATCACCGGCCAGGGGTGGAACTGCAGCGCCATCACCGGCCAGGGGTGGAACTGCAGCGCCATCACCGGCCAGGAGTGGAACTGCAGCGCCATCACCGGCCAGGAGTGGAACTGCAGCGCCATCACCGGCCAGGAGTGGAACTGCAGCGCCATCACCGGCCAGGGGTGGAACTGCAGCGCACATGGGTCAGCTGCGCCTCCTCGTGGATGAGGGTTGACACTGCAGCGCATCTGGTTCAGCGCCATTACTGGCGAATGTTGGCACTGCAGCGCCCGTGGGCCAGTGTTGGAACTGCGGCGCCATCACTGACCAGTGTTGGAACTGCAGTGCACAAGGATCAGTGGCGCGCCCTCCTGGATGAGCTGTGACACTGCAGCATATTTGGACCAGCCGCGCCATCACTGACCAGTGTTGGAACTGCAGCTCACATGAATCCTGAGCGAGCTTTAAACAGTTTAGTTTAGTTGATTGTCACGTGTACCGAGGTACAGTGAAAAGACTGCAGTACATCTGAACCAACTACCCAATATTGCAATTGCAACATTTTGACATCTGTTCTGTCTGCAGTGTTTCTCTGCTCCCCGCAGACAATGCGTGGAACTGCGGTATCCCAGTGTCGGTTACGTCATCCTCTGTCCAGGCACATACACTACAGTACATCGCGGTCCTGGGGCGCAATCAAAAGGCCAAATTTAGAATTGCAAGTCATTGTAGTCTTGTGGCGCCAACAAAAGAGTCCAGCTCTTGTGCTTCCAACAGTTCAATTAAAATAATTCTGGCCACAGGTTTCAGAGTCATATAGTCCTAACTCATGATTGCAATAATTTCATGTCTGAACACTAATCAAGGTTGTGTAGGGAGGAATTACAGATACTGATTTAAACCGAAGATAGACACAGCATCTCTGGAGAAAACGTCTGAAGAAGGACTGCGACCCAAAATGTTACCTATTCCTTTTATCCAGAGATACTGTCTGACCCACTGAGTTACTCCAGCTGTTTGTGTCTAACTATGGCAAGGGTAATCATTTCACACTGAAGCTGACATGTGCTAATGGACCATTTAGCATACTCACTCAGCATTTTTACAGCATGAGATAAATCAAAGTAATACAGAACTAACAGAGCAACAATAAAATAAATTTCTTTATAGAGCCAGCTTTAATGAAGAATAATTTATTGGATCCACAATGGAAAACAGGTTGAAGAAGAAGAGTTTCTTATTAATTCTAAGTGGGAAAATGACAGATCTATTGAGAAACATTCCAGGTGTAAGGTTTGGAGATACAAGGCACTGCAGATGCTGGAATTTTGAGCAAAACAAAAAGTGCTGAAGGAACACAGTGGGCCAAGCAGCATGTGTGGACGAAATGGGCAGGTGATGTTTTGGGTCAGGACCCACTTTCTTCATCCTTGCAGGTGTTAGCGTTAGCTTGATTCTGTTGAGGAGTCTCTTTAGTTTAGCTCAACTCCAGTAGGATGTTTGTTGAAGATGAAATGTGCCACTGGGGTGAAGAAAGCTGAAGTGTTGGGGTGATAAATGCAGCCTCCTTGGCACGAGTTTGCAATGAGATTGCAGCCATTGTGGGCCCACTCATTCAGATCATAGCTTCTATGCCATCATGGTGGAACAGATGCAAGAAGGAGACAAATTTCTGCAAGCAGCCATATTTGGAAAGGGTGTTCCGCAGTCACTCAAAAGTTTTTGTAAGGTCAGTAAAGACCATGCATAATGGAGACACAAGGAACTGCAGATGCTGGAATCTTGCATAGAACTTGCATAGTGCCAGAGGAACTCAACACTTCTGGCAGCATCTCTGGAGGACATGGAGAACTCTGAAGAAACCGAAACAATGCCTATCCATGTCATCCAGAGATGCATTTGACCTGCTGGATTTTGTTTAGTTTAGAGATACTGTGCGGAAACGGATCCTTCTGCCCACCGAGTCTGCACCGACCAATGATCACCCAGATACTAGCTCTATCCTACACAATAGGGAGAATTTACAGAAGCCAATTAATCTACAAACCTGCACATCTTTGGAACGTGGGAGGAAACCTAAGCTTTTAGAGAAAATGCACGTGGTCACAATGAGAACGTACAAACTCCGTACAGACAGCATCCCTAGTCAGGGTCGAACCCAGGTCTCTGGCGCTGTAAGGCAGCACTCTACCGCTGCACCACCGTGCCACCCCAGCTACTCCAGAGTTACTCCAGCACTTTGTGTTCTGTGCATAATGTTTGATGCTGTCCCTGCATTGTATTGGTTAACATATGTTAAATATCATGCCTACTGCACCGCGAGACTGACTGAACCCACCCTGTAATTTGACGATCAGCTCTTTGACCACTAGGAGAAAGGGGATGAGGAGAGCCCTGGCTGCAGAGCAGGCCTGCTTATGTACTGTAGTCAGAGGTTGAACTGCAACTTTAAAACATACCAGAGAATGGGCCTTGATCCAAAAGATCCTACACCAACCTGTGCACAGCTCTGCAGCAACAGCAGTACACCTCTGGAAAATAAAAGTGGACTGCTCCCATATCTTGGGAATCTGTCCTCTGTTATTGTGTCAGAGGGTAGTTAATCTGTGGAACACCTTGCCACAGAGGGATGTGGAGGCCGTCACTGGAAATATTTAAGGATGAGATAGACAAATTCTTGACTGAAACAGGTGTCAAGGGTTATGGGGAGAAGGCAGGAAAATGGGATTAAGAGGCAGAGATCAGCCATGATTGAATGGCGGAGTAGAAACGATGGGCCGAAAGGCCTAATTCTATTTCTATAATTTATGAACATGAACTTATGAATGATGAATTTCACCATCGCCTTCAGGGTGCCTGTACTGCCTTTGGCTGTCTGAGCAAATCAAGGCCTCAGACCGGGTACAAAGCTCATGGTTTACCGGGCAGCAATTGTCCTTGCCCATCTCTATCCTACAGAGTTGTGGACGAGTTACAACGGGCATGTCAAAGCTCTGCAGAGAAACCGTTAATGTCACTGCAAAATCCCCCAACATCTGATGGCAAAATCAGGGTCATTCTGAGGCTGAGCCTTTATGAAGCCAAAAGACTAATATTACCAAGTATAGGTTACTTGTGCAACATGTTTACCCAATAAAAACTAGTGGATAAGGAGGATGAGTTTGTACAAGTTACATATAATAATTACCAGATGGAAGGTCAACAAACTGAAATCCTTCCTTTCTTCCATTCTCCACAGATGTTTCGTGATTTTTCTAAATCCCTGGCGTTTGCGATGATTTGCTTTATATATTTTAGTTATTAGAAGCTTATGAGGAGGAGGAGGAATTTCTTTAGACAGGGGGTGGTGAATCTGTGGAATTCTTTGCCACAGAAGGCTGTGGTGGCTAAGTCAATTGATATCTTTGAGGCAGAAATAGATAAATTCTTGATTAGTACGGGTGTCAGGGGTAATGGGAAGAAGGCGGGTGAATGGGGTTAGGAGGGAGAGATAGATCAGCCATGATTGAATGGCGAAGTAGACTAGATAGGCCAAATGGCTTAATTCTTCTCCTCTCACTCATGATTTTATGCAAAACCACCACTGAACTGAATAAAGGTATAGTGTATTTTTATGTCCTCTGCTCAGAACAAGAAGGTTTGTATTACCTTTGAGGTAGGCTGTAAAAATGTTAATGAAGTCAGTGGAACTGAACTCGGATTAAGAATCTGTATAAAATATTGAATGTGCTTAATGGCCAAAAAAAAGGCATCAATGTGCAGGAAAGATACTTTGACAAATAACAGTGAATGAAAGAAGACACCATCGCCCTGTAAAGAAAGTATGTGGGCAGGGCCTGACAGGATTACTTTTTTAGTTTAGAGATACAGCATGGAAACAGCGATCCCCGCACAATAACACTATCCTACACCTACACTAGGGACAATTTTTTAAACATTTGCACCTGTACGTCTTTGGAGTGTGGGAAGAAACCAGAGCTTTTGGAGAAATCCCACGCAGATCACGGGGAGAACGTACAAACTCTGCACCCGTGGTCGGGATCGAATTAGAGTCTCTGGCGCTATAAGCGCTGTAAGGCGGCAACTCTACCGCTGCACCACTGTGCCACCCTTGAGTTGGTGGGAAGACCCCTGTATTACCAATACACACCTTTAATGACCACAAATCTTAAAGTAATTACTAACAAAGACATAGGAATGCATCTCAATGTCCCTTTTAATTTAACAGTTGATTGATTAAATGAACTATGTCCATTTCCCCTCCATATTAAAATAATTACAGAGACAGGTACCACTGGTGAGGAGAGGGGGGGGGGAGTTGGTTTGGGGGAGGAATGTGGTGGGTGGTGAGTTGAGAAGACTGTAGGGGGTGGGATTACATTGGACACTGACCTTGATTGAAGTACAACTTTGGGATCAATGGGAGATGATAAACACCAGGTTAATGTCCAATTAAAACCCCCCAACAAAAAACAGATGCTGGAAGCCTGAAGTCAATAAAATGATAAAATGCTAAAAATACTCAACGAGTCAGATACTACCCATGGAGATCAATGACCTATCATCGGGCTCATGTGTAACCAGAGGAGATAGGTGACTCCACAGGCTGTTGAGTAAGAAGAGAGCCAGAGATTGTGTCTGCAAAGCAAAGGAATGAAGCTTTGTGAGAATATTTTTCAGGCAATAAATACATGAAATGATACAAGAAAGAGACCAGTTTGTGGCAGCAATGCGCAATAAGCCTTTGTAAGTAGGAGTGCACAAACCATCTATTACATGGGCAGAACTTGCGAAGCTAAACCAAAATGCATTGAATTCCACCCGCCCCAAAGAACCAATGATTAGTTATATTAATGTTGGCCATAAAAGAAAGCATCAGATGACATGAAATCCAGTTGCATTAGCATCTAATTGATGCGGTTGGGATTCAGATTCAAAGGAAGTGGAAAAGTTATGTATACATGATAAATTGGTAACTAAGACAGGAATACCCAGGAGATATGCATTAGATATCGTGTACAATTAACCTTAGGCTGACCAATTAAGGGAGGGAGGAAGAAGACCCAGAATGTTGGAGTAGGTCAGTGGGCCAGGCAGCATCTCAGCTGAATATGGCTGGGTGATTTTTTCGGGTCAGGACTTTTCTTCAGGCTGATTGTGGGGTGGGTAGGGGAAGGGAGCTGGAAGAGAGGAGGGCCAGGACAAAGCCTTGCAACCCCTCCTCTCTTCCAGCTTTCTTTCCCTTCCTTCCCTCCCCTACAATCAGTCTAAGGAAATCCCGATCCAAAATGTCAACTATCGATGTTCTCCTGAGATGTTGCCTGACCCACTGAGATACTCCAGCACCTTGTGTCTTCTTTTGTAAACCAGCATCTGATGTGCCTTGCTTCTACAATTAAGGGAGGAGAGTACTTAGTTTCTGAAAGGAGGAATGGAAAGTAGAGAAGCAGAACAGTTTATGCACAGGAGCTTACCCTTCAGCTCACCATGTACTGTATGTACCGACCATAATGGCAATCTAAACTTATCCCATCTGCCTGCACAGCAGGCCCATATCCCTCTATGTCTACAAAACCCTCAATGGGCTTGCCCCCACCTACATAAAAAGTCTTCTCACCCACCACTCCACCTCCAGGCCCCTCAGATCGGCCGACTTGGGGTTGCTGAATATCCCACGGTCTAGGCATAAGCTCTGGGGCGACCGCGCATTTGCGGTTGCAGCCCCTAGACTGTGGAACAGCATCCCCTTTCCCATCAGAACTGCCCCCTCCATGGACTCTTTTAAGTCAAGACTAAAAACTTATCTATACTCCCAAGCCTTTCCTGATGTCCTCTGAGTGAGGGCTACATGTATATATGTATGTAGTTTGTTTTGTTTATGCTATTCTTATAACAAATGTAAAGCACTTTGGCCAACGAGAGTTGTTTTTTAAATGTGCTATATAAATAAATGTGACTTGACTTGACTCTACTCCATTCTCTGTAGCTGTAACACTATCCTGCACTTTGTTCATGTTCTTTTTTGCACTACCCGATGTACTCATGTATGTATTGTATGATTTGCCTGGATCACACACAAAACACATTTTCCACTGTTTCTGGGTTTATACTGTGACACGGTGGCGCAGCGGTAGAGTTGCTGCCTTACAGCGCCCGAGACCCAGGTTCAATCCTGACCACAGGTGCTGTCTGTATGGAGTTTGTACTTTCTCCTCGTGACCTGTGTGGGTTTTCTCTGGGAGCTCTGCTTTTTTTCCCCCCAAAAAAGGTTAGTACATTGGTTTCACTAAAAAATTGTCAATTGCCCCCAGTGTGTGCAGGATAGTGTTGGTGTGCGGGGATTGCTGGTCGGTGCGGAAGGGCCTGTTTCTGCACTGTATCTCTAAACTAAACTAAACTCAAGAATAAACCAATAGTAATGCAAAGTAGGGAAGGATGAAATAAAGAGACCAATAAACCAGCAAATGATAACGGAGCTCACATAGAGAGTCCATAAAACCAAGCACCAGCTCTCTCTGAAGAAAAAACAACTAAATCCAATGTGTAGGAAAGAACTGCAGATGCTGATTTAAATCGAAGATAGACACAAAATGCTGGAGTAACTCAGCGGGAGCATCACTGGAGACTGGAGAGAAGGAATGGGTGACGTTAAGGGTCTCGACCCGAAACGTCACCCATTCCTTCTCTCCAGGAATGCTGCCTGTCCCGCTGAGTTACTCCAGCATTTTGTGTCTATCTTTGAACTAAATCCAATGTTCCATTTAAAACTTGTCACAGGATGAAAATGTATTTAAAACAGGACAGTTTGGGGATATTACAATCTATCCATTGGACATATGAAACCTGGGGGAAATGGGCAGAAATAACTGAAGTCTTAGATTGAAATTAATTTTAAAAACTTTTTATTTTATATCCATAACATGCATTAGAATACTGAAAATAAAAGGAACATATTTTAAGTAATTGTGTTATTAATGTAGTATTAGTTTACAGTGACTTAATTAGTAGAATCAAGCCTTGTCTCCTATAAATGCTCAATCTTTCCTACCTTAGAAATTACCTAAAACAAAGACTTTATTTGCCATTACATTTGAGAACCTCAGCTGTACACTGAGCAGCATCAACTAAATGCAAACAAAAATCTTACTGAAACTATTTTTAAATGTTACATTACTAGTTGACTCTTGTAGATGCATCATTTTGACAAACTCAGATCCTTATTAGATCTACACCCAACTTAATTGTTCCCATATGGCAATTATTTTAGATCAGTGTTCATTTATCACAGTGGAGGGACTGAAACTAATCTGGACTATTTCCTCCTGCAATTTTAACATTGCTGAAGGGCTTCCCAGTAGCTCCCATTCCCAGTGGCCCAGGCATCACTGGATTGGTGTCAAACTGCTGAAACCAGGGAACTTGTCTGATGTTGCCCTTCAGGTATCCTTCCTGAGCTGGTCGTGGAATCATACACTACTATATGATATTACCCATGGAATATACTGGTAGGCACAGTTCTGAACCCATTCCTTCTCTCCAGAGATGCTGCCTGTCCCGCTGAGTTACTCCAGCATTGTGTCTACCTTCGATTTAAACCAGCATCTGCAGTTCTTTCCTAAACATGATGGAATATACTGTTGCTTCTCTAGTGGACATTGACACCAGAATTACTGTCTGTTTGTCTGTTTGTCTGTCTGTCTGTCTGTCTGTATCTTCTATTCTTTCTATACTATTACTACAACTCTCATCTTGTCCTCTTCCGGTTTGCATATTTTAAAAATTTGTCCAAGAGCAGTACCCAATATCGCTAGGATTTTTTCGCCACCTTACTCACCCTTCTTCTCTGCTCCAAGCGCACCAAGTTCTGTTCCGATTGGTAAGTTATGAAGGTTTAAAAAATCGTGAGATCAGCAGATTGGTCTTCTCGGTTGTCAGTCACCATAAAGGTAACGCCCCTTCCGGCACCCGCTGTCAATCACCGGGGCGAGGAGAATAATGTCCCGGAGGCGGGGCTGAGTCCACAAGCCGTGCTGATTGAGCCCGCAAGAGTGGATTCGGGGAAGCTGCTGTGTGGAGTCGGGGAAGCCACTGAGTGGAGCTGGGAGGTGCTGTGTGGTGCCGCGGCTGGTGGCCGCTGAGTGGAGTCCCTCCCACACACGCCCCCTCCCCCCTCCACACACCCACCCCCCCTTCCCCCTTCCACCCTTCCCCCCCTCCCCCTCCTCCCCACACCCCCTCCCCCCCACAAACCCACACCACCCCTTTACCCCTCCCCCATTTCTC
The DNA here is from genome assembly GCA_038087875.1 of Malacoraja senta. Classification (NCBI taxonomy): domain Eukaryota; kingdom Metazoa; phylum Chordata; class Chondrichthyes; order Rajiformes; family Rajidae; genus Malacoraja; species Malacoraja senta. Next base: position 49,282,448 of record CM075980.1, read on the forward strand.
CCTTCTTCCCCCACCCTCCCCACCCCCACACCACAACCCCTCCCCCACACCACCCCCCTCCCCCACACCATGGTGGAATATTGCGTTGGGGAATGGGTTGCGTTGGGGGACCTGGCCTCTAGTGTGACTGGGACCCAATGGGTCCCACTTAGTCTATTGCGTCACTAAAATTAACCTCGGTGCTGAAGTGACATCACTCACTTTTAATTTTAACATAATATAAATCTGGTTTATGAAGAAAATATCCACTGAAAAGAAAAAAGGGAATGTATAAATCAAAAGACAGGACATGCATGCAGATATATTTTTAATCAGTATGTACACGACATGGAAAATGATTAAACATGAAAGGCAGGCAAAGGATATTAAAGGGATGGGTTTTCACCATCACTTTGGTATTGGATGGAGTTGGGCAAATAATGAAGGGACAGTGTAGTCAGTCAGAGTTCCATCAATAAATCCTTCCCCGTTGTTGTGAACGAACCAGCATGAAATGTTGTTACCTCGTTTCGGATTAAATCTGTAATCTTTCTGGTAGCCCCTAAAATAAAATTAATTGACAACTGTACATCAGAACAGGAAGAGACAGGAAGCCTACACAAAATGAATCGTGCTGAGATGTAGTCATTGGGAAGGTCTCTAAGTAGAAAACATGCTGCTTTCAACCCATAGTGCCTCAAAAGAACAATAAGACATAGGAGCAGAATTAGGCCATTCGGCCCAATGACATGACTCCACCATTAGATCATGGCTGATCTATTTTTCCCTCTAAACCCCATTCTCCTGCCTTCTCCCCATGACCTTACTAATCAAGGACCTATCAATTTCCACTTTATAAATACTGAATGTCACGGCCTCCACAACCATCTGTCGCTATGAATTTCACAGATTCACCTCCATCCGGTTAAAGAAATTCCTCCTCATCGCCGTTCTAAAAAAAACATCCTTTTATTCTGAGGCTGTGCCCTCTGGTTCTAGGCTCTCCCACTACTGGAAACATCCTTTCCACATCCACTCTATCTTGGGCTTTCATTAGCCCCGTAGGATTCAATGTGATCCTCCCTCATCCTTCTAAACTCCAGCAAGTACTGGCCCAGAGCCATCAAATGCTCCTCATATGCTGATACAGCGTAAAGTTATACAGCGTGGAAACTGACCCTTCAGACCAGCTCATCCATGCTGAACAGGATGTTTATCTGAGCTAGTCGTATCAGCTTGGCTATATCCATCTAAATCTTTTCTATCCACAGACCTACTCATCTGTGCAGCTTCCTCTGGCAGTCCGCTCCATATACCCACCATTCTTTGTCTGAAATCGTTGTCCTTCAGGTCCCTTTTAAATTATTCTTCTCTCATTGCAAATCTATGCCCTCTACCTTTAAACTCCTTTTTTTTGTAATAGCCACTCAGCATTGACTTGAGCAAACACATTAACAACACTATTGCATGGTTCATCCAAATCAGATGTAGCTGGAGTCTCTGGTTGTTGGATGCTGCCAGAGTGAGCACTTGTCCTATCACACCCAGCATCTGCCCTGACATTTTGCAAGACTGGAGCTGAGCTCAGAATGAATTATGTTTACAAATCTATGAATTAAATACAATTTTGACTATCTTCCTGTACCCACAATTCATTATTTTAATTTTGTTTAGTGCTACAGCATGGAAGTAGGCACTTCGGCCCACCTAGTCCACACCGACCATCCGTTTCCGCTAGTTCTATGTTATCCCACTTTCTCATCCACTCCCTACATATTAGGGCTTAAAAAAATGTTTGTTTACAGAGGCCAATCAATCTACCAGCCTACATGTCCTTGGGATGTGGGAGCCACCCGAAGGAAATTCATGCAGTCACATTGAGAACATGCAAACACCACACAGACAGCAACCAAGGGCAGGAAGGAACCCGGGTCTCTGGCGCTGTGAGGCAGAGCCACCACCAGCTGCACCACTGTGCAACCCTTCACAACAAACTTTCACCTCGTTGACCGGGAATCTCTCCACCTCTTCCTTAAAATATTTAAAGAACTGTTTCCACTGCCCTTTGAGGAAGAGAATTCCAAAGACTTACATCCCACTGAGGAAAAAATACACCTCTTTAATGGGCAACCCTTATTTTAAATAGTGACCCCTGATTCCAGCTTCTCCCACAAGAGGAAGGATCCTCTCATCCACCCTGTCAAAAACCCTCAGTATCTTATATCTTTCTCCTCTCACGTTTCTTAACTCTACAAGATACAAGCCTAGTCTATCCAATCGTTGCTCACTAGGTAACCCACTCATTCCAGGTACTAGACCAGAAAACCTTCTCTGAACTGCTTTACACAACATTTACATCCTAAATAAGAAAACCAAAACTGTTTGTAATACTCCTGATAAGATCTCACCACTACCTGATCTAACTAAAGCACAAACTTCACTTTTGTATTCAATCCCCCTGCACTAGAAATATAGAAACATAGAAAATAGGTGCAGGAGTAGGCCATTCTGCCCTACGAGCCAGCACCGCCAATCAATATGATCATGGCTGATCATCCAGAACATTGGGAACATTTTTCCTGCATCTCGCCTGTCCAATCCCTTAATAATCTTATATGTTTCTATAAGATCCCCTCTCATTCTTCTAGATTCCAGTGAATATAAGCCCAGTCGATCCATTCTTTCATCACGTCAGTCCCACCATCCCGGGAATTAACCTGATGATTCCTGAGATGGCGGGACTGACATATGATGAAAGAATGGATCTACTTCAAACTTCACTTTTGTATTCAATCCCCCTGCACTATGGTTGATGAACGCAATTAAATTTGGACACAGTTTGTGGTCTTGATCGGTATACAGCTTGGTGGTGCCCTCAGTAGGTCTGCCTGTGTCCCCCAGTCATTTACATATAAGCAACAAATCCCAGAAAATAGCCAATTATTAAATAGTGGAAATCAAAAGTTTGACACTATCTGGGATGCAATACCTTGTGACTCTGAGTGTGTGACCCTTCACAATCATGGTTGCATCAGGTTTGCCTTCGTCTAAGCCAGGGCGAATGTTAGAGATATCAGCATTCAGTTCATGGTAAAATTGTCCTGCATTAAAATAAAGTTAAATTCATTTGATTAAAAAGACAATATACCAAGTATTCGATTCCCATAGGAATAATGAAGCATTGGTAGACAAAAGTGCTGGAGAAACTCAGCAGGTGCGGCAGCATCTATGGAGCGAAGGAAATAGGTAACGTTTCGGGCCGAAACCCTTCTTCAGACAGGTAGTTATTGAACTAGTGAGGAAGACTTGTTGATTTAGGCCTTGTGGTGAGTGCTCTTGCAAGCTAATGCCCCTGTCCCACTTAGGAAACCTGAACGGAAACCTCTGGAGACTTTGTGCCCCACCCAAGGTTTCCGTGCGGTTCCCGGAGGTTTTTGTCAGTCTCCCTAAGGGCCGGAAGTGGTTTCCGCTTCTTCTATGTTTCGGCGATTATTTCAAAAAATTCAAAACCGGCCGCGACTAAAAATAGGTTGCCGTTTTAAAAATCGCTAATTTTTTAGTCGAAGCCGGTTGCGATGCTAGTTGAAGGTGGTTGCCGGAGGTTGCAGGTAGTGGAAGGTAAGACCTTCAGGTTTCCGTTCAGGTTTCCTAAGTGGGACAGGGGCATTAGTCCACACAGTAGAGATTCATATTGCATGGAAACAGGCCCTTCGGCTCAACTGGCCATGCTGACCAAGATGCCCCATCTACAATCGTACAGGACAGGAATAGGCCCTTCCGCCCCACTATGTTTGTACTGAACATGATGCCAAATTAAATGTCTCTCATCTGTCTGTACTTGATCTACATCCCTCCATTCCTTGCATATCCGTCTCTATCCAAAAGCCTCTTAAACCTTACTATCATATCAGGTGCATTTCACCCGATGAAAACATTTTGGTGGAAGCTCTCATGTTCCTCAGTAGTCAATCATCAATAAATATGATCATCTATAAACATATTAATATTAATATCTTTAGATATAAATACATTAGTAAAATAATGTTGAGGTAATACAGACCCAACCGATTTCCCTGTACTAACACTCTCCTCTACCTAGCGGAACATCCTCACCCTTAACAACTTCTCTCTTTCTCCAAGTTAAAGGTGTAGCCATGGGCACTCGCAGGGGCCCCAGCTGTGCCTGTCTTTTTGTTGGTTGTGTCGAAAAGTCCTTGTTCCACGTAAATGCATCCCCTCTCAGGTATTTTCCTCTGCAACTGCAGGAGATATAACACCTCCCCCCTCGACACCATCCAGGGACCCTTACAGTCCTTCCAGGTGAGACAGATGTACAGGTGCTTCTCCACTAACCTCATCCACTGCATACAGTGTGCCCGATGTGGGTGTCTATACGTTCACAAGACAAAGAGTTGACTCATCGACCGTTTCAATGAACACTTATGCTCAATCCACCAAGGCCTACTGTATCTCCCGGTGGCTAACCAATTCAACTCCCCTTCCCATTCCCATACTGACCTTTCTGTCCTGGGCTTCCTCCATTGCTAGAGTGAGGCCACGAGCAAAATTGGAGGAACAGCAACTCATATTTCCCTTGTAGTTGTAGGCTTACAACCCTGCAGTATGAACGTTGAATTCTTTGATTTTTGGTAACATCTACAAACAACTCCCTTCCCACCTCCCTCTTCTCCCCTCTTCCTTCACGAAAAGTCCATTAACCAGCTCCACAGTTCACAACAATGTATCTCCCTTGGGCTCATACCCAAGCCAACATCTCAAGCCAACAATCAGCCTATCAGGGAACCTCCCTGCCTGGGGTCATCTGCTGTGGGCACTGATTTGTCCTGTTTTTTTCCTCATTTCCGGTCATCCCCCCCCCCCCCCCCAACTACAAGCAGTCCGAAGCAGGGTCCCGAACGGAAAAGTCACCCAAAAGCTGGAGTAACTCAGCTGGTCAGACAGCATTTCTGGAGAAAAGGAATAGGTGACGTTTTGGTGCGAGGCGCTTCTTCAGACCTATCCACTTTCTTCAAAGATGCTGCCTGACCCACCGCGTTACTCTAGCACATTGTGTATATTTGTGGTAGCACACTGTTTAATTTTGCTGCTGTACTTAACTGTGACTAGTCAGATAATTAGGTGAATACTCCACATACCAATTAATCCATGGGTCATGTTGGAGAGCCTGTGGCTGTCGAGTGTATAAAATCCCAGGAAGTCCTGGTGTAGAGGATGATATTTCCAGACGCGATGCAGCACGATGACAAATGTTGCATCATCTCCCATCACCAGTGTGAGATTTGTTTCTTTCATAATTGAGATTGTGAAACTAGGATAAACATTTCAGAAATAATGTTATGTAGTGATATGCTGAATATTGAATATTCCCAAGCTCTGAAAACTGTCCAACGTATCAATCCATTATATAATAATCATTTTATATTAATAAGAATGCAATTAACAAGGCAATTAATTAATTCATTAATACGGCAATTAATAATATGCTGAATATTGAATATGCCCAAGCAGCCATCAAATCCATTATATAATCATTTTATATTAATAAGAAAGCTATTAATAAGGCTCTACCCAATGACTCATTTTGATTTGTCCTTGCTTCAAGATGGAACATTTGGATGCCATCCATACACTTCCCTCTCAACATCACTGTAGAACATCAGAATTCCTTCATCACTTAGTCCATGTAGTACATCTGCTTATAACCCACTCTTACAAGTATTGGGTTAGAGGACACTCTCTATTCAACCTCTTGAAAATTAATGTGTTCACTCTAAGGTTCAATGACGCATTGAATCATATTTTCCAATTTGCAGATTCATTTCTTTTATATTAATAAAATGTTTTAAAAAACTTACAGGTATTAGGTAAGAGTGCACTCTCTGTATAACATCCTGAAAATGATGGTACACAAAAATGCTGGAGAAACTCAGCGGGTGCAGCAGCATCTATGGAGCGAAGGAAATAGGCAACGTTTCGGGCCGAAACCCTTCTTCAGACTGATAGGGGGTGGGGAGAAGAAAGGAAAAAAGGAAAAAAGGAAAAAGGCGGAGGAGGAGCCTGAGGGCTGGGGGAGGGGAGGAGACAACCAGAGGGCTGATGAAGGGGAGGGGACAGCAAGGGCTAGCAGAATTGGGAGAATTCAATGTTCAAGCCCCCAGGATGTAGACTGCCCAAGTGGAACATCCTGAAAATGATTGCGTTTACTCTAAGGTTCACTGACCATTGAAACACACAGTATATTCCAATTTGCAGATTCATTAGTTTTATATTAATATAAAAATCAAGGCACCCTTTTGTATGTGGCTCAGGAACAACTCAGAAAGCGTAATTGGCAATGGGAGCAGATGTATGCGGGGATTGTGAAGATGTTACGATGATGAAGCTGGGTAAGATGAAAACAAGATATCGACATCAAGAGTGGGACTGGGTGATGAAATCAGAGCAACAGGAATTTTGTATTATGAGGAGAGAGACTAGAAAGTTAGAGTGGTCCATCAACAAAAAGACAAATTATTATTGAGGAAAATTCACAAAACCTTGCCTGTCTGCAATAATAAAAGTGGAGACATTTTCTTGCAAATGGGACAAAGGTGCACTCTTTCTCTCTCCGCTGTGTTTTCCATAGTGACCTGATGTGGGCTATTCATTGTTCTCTGACCTTTCAGTGGATACAATCTGATCCTTCAATAAGGAAACCATTATCTCACCAGATGATGACAGTACTTCCTCTGTTAGCGACAGTCTACGTGCTGAGTTTCAGGTTGATAATGATGTATTTTTTAATTGGTTTTGTGGAAGAGGATGGTTAACTTTATCGTTCTGTGTGTAATTTTAATTTTATTTAAAATAATGAACACAGCTTGTTTACCTGGTTGATTTTAACTGGATAATTTTGTGAGAGGTATATGAGCTAAGTGTATTCTGCATTAACCACTAGCCACCAGCATTGGAAGGAATAATGGAAAATTGTGCATAATGTTTCCTGGCTGTAAGTTCTAATTCAATGTCTGAATGGTTGCACACTATGCAATCGCAATTTATGTTCCCTTAGTTTTTTCCCTTCATCCAACTATAATTGAATATAACATTTCAGGAGTTGAATCTGCCAAAAAATCTCTTCTACACACCATTTCACTGCAGAGTATCTTGATTCTTCTATTAATGGGCTCACTGTGCCTACAATGGAGGTGTGGATCATTTTCATATAGGCCATTCATTTCTTGAGCATGTCTACCCTCTCATCTTATCTTCCTTTCGCCAAGTTTAGTTTAGTTCAGTTTAATTTAGTTTAGAGACAGAACGTGGAAACAGGCCCTTCGCCCACCGAATCTGTGCCGACCAACGATCACTCCGCACACACTAGGGACAACTTCCAATTTTTTTACCAAAGCCAATTAACCTGCAAGGCTTTGGAATATGGGAGGATATGGGAGGAGCACCCAGGGAAACCCAAGCGGTCACGGGGAAAATGTACAAACTCTGTACAGACAGCACCCGTGGTCAGGATCAAACCTGGATCTCTGGCGTTTTAAGGCAGCAACTCTACTGTGCCGCCCATTCTAACCAAGTATTTGAATGCTCTGGTTGCTACAGTGGTTCATTTTACTTTCTGTATATTTGTTAATTTTCCTGAGTTATATTATCTTATCCCTCATTTTCTGTGCCGTGAATATCTAATCTTTACACTTTGATTATTCTCTGAATCACAACTCTGTATTATTACAGCCTGACTAAGATTGGGCTCATTTAGACTTCTTATAGTTCTCTCTGTCTTCGAAAAGGTTTTCCCCAACCATAGGACCTCATAATAGGAGAGTACAGGTTGTTACCGGGTTACAAGCACTCGACTTATGGATGCCCTTGCATACGCCTGAGCTCCCATAATACTATTAAGTTCAGAGATCATAGTTATATTAATGCTTGCAAGCAACAGAACTAGTTTCCTCTCTGTCTTTCTCTGCTTCTAGAAATTGTATTTTCTCTTCAGTCTTTTGTGCTTTGATGCCATTCATTACCTCACTGTGGATGTATGATTACCATATTGAGTGATTTGAATTTTTTTGAAATTTGCTGACAAAATTGACTTGTGAACATCTGGAAGAATGGAACCCATTTGTTGCCTAGGGCTGGCATGTACTGTGTGGGAAGGAACTGCAGATGCTGGTTTACACTGAAGATAGACACTTGAATAACTGGAATAACTCAATTCCCGATGTTGGGGGAGTCCAGAACCAGGGGCCACAGTTTAAGAATAAGGAGTAAGCCATTTAGAACGGAGACGAGGAAACACTCTTTCTCACAGAGTGGTGAGTCTGTGGAATTCTCTGCCTCAGAGGGCGGTGGAGGCAGGTTCTCTGGATGCTTTCAAGAGAGAGCTAGAAAGGGCTCTTAAAAATAGCAGAGTCAGGGGATATGGGGAGAAGGCAGGAACGGGGTACTGATTGTGGATGATCAGCCATGATCACATTGAATGGCCTACTCCTGCACCTATTGTCTATTGCCTATTGTCTATTGTCTATAATTGGTCAGACAGCATCTCTGGAGAAAAGGAATAGGTGATGTTTCGGGTGGAGACCCTTCCACTGCTTTTCCAAGAGACATAACGAGTACATTACAAAGCTCATGAGTTGGGCTTGGCAAGATCAAGAACTATGCATGACTCATTGTCAGGCAGTGGTCATACCAATAGATGTTGTACAGACCACCATTTGTTGCAATTGCTAGCCTTTTGTAATGTAGCCCCATCTTAATACATTGGCTCTGGAATAGCCTTCTAGATTTGGAAGAGGGTTAGGCCTTTGGAAGATATGATAAAGATTTACTGAAGAATTTATTTGACAAAATTATTAATCTTGAGCCATTTTTTTTCAATTAAATGCAAACTGAATTAAGCACTTTTCAGCTGTGGCAGATCCTCACTGATATTTGTTAGTGTACCTGTACTGTCTCTCTGCCTAGAATGTGCAATATTAATCTCTTAGTTTTATTGCATTATTGCTTTGAACTTTTACTTCACACGTTTGCAATAACATGATTCAAACATCAGTATCTATCGAGAAAATTAATTTTACAACCCAAGTTTAGTATCGTAAAGCGTATCGTGAAAAATATTACAATCAGACTGTGACTTTGTTAGTATTAATGCTGCCACCAATAGTTCCCTGTGAAATTTGGTTCAAATCATACCTCTCCGTTGTTACAAATGCAGTTACAGACCACGGGAAAACCGTCTTGTCTTCTCCATGAAACACTGTGGTCCCTTCAGTCGATACTTCAACCTTTACATCCATGTTGCTGTTCACAATTCCAAACTTTCCAAAGTATGTGTTTATTTTCTTATTCTTTTCTACTTTCTTCTCTCCTATCAACTGGCCATTTACCACGAAGCCTCCATGCAAAATTAAGACCACGTTAATTATTTTCAATCACTTGTGACAATGGCACTTTAAACTCCAGCGGATCCACTTTATTGCGATTTAATGAGATGGCTCTAGGGGAGGACCCAAGTTCTGAAGAACTGCAGGAAAAGGTTAGGAAGGAACTACAGACATGGTTTAAACTGAAGATAGACACAAAAAGCTGGAGTAACTCAGTTGGACAGGCAACACCACCCATTCCTTCTCTCCAGAGATGCTGCCTGTCCCACTGAGTTACTCCAGCTTTTTGGAAAAGGTTATAGCTGAGGAAAATAAAAATCTGGGAATGGAATGCAATGTCCAGGGTATATTTTTTATGAAGGATTCCTTGCTACATCTGCTTTAGAATGTTTAGAAACACAACTTTTGAGTTAGTTCATCCACAGGGAGCATTAAGGAACAGTTCGCTTTTTTGAAAAATAGCAGGTAAAAAAATTGACAATGTTGGAATTCTGAAATGATATTATAAAACACAGCTATTGCACATATCAGCCATTTCCAATGTTGTGCATTCTAAATTTGTCTCTGTTTAGACTCCAATTAATTTAGAATGTAGTTGTGCTTTCCCCCCCATTTTTGTGTGGAAATAGATCTTTCATCTCTGTACAGAACAAATATAGAAGTTACTAGACCAAGTGCAGACCCGTTGGGTCTGGACACCGAAACGTGCGTTTGCGGGGGGGGGGGGGAGGGGCTGTTGCGTCACACTAACCACCCCCTTTCCTCCAAAGCACGGAATCCTGCATCCACAAACACACACACTCATCACACCCTAATTACACATTAATTTTTAAATTTGATTCTTTTATCCCATCTCCACCCTATCCACTGATGAATAGCACTCACCTCTCAGGTGCTTCTAGAGGGGAGGTGGCAGAGAGACAAAATTTAATGTTAAAAATTTGAAGAGGGATGGAGGAGGGGGGAGAGAAAGGTGGGGAGAGAGGAGGGGGAGAGAGGAGAGTGGTGGAGAGAGGAAGGAGACGATGGGGGAGAAAGGTGAAGGGGGTGTTTGGAACGGGCGTGCATGAGTCGAGCCGCGGGCTGTGAAGAGAGAAGGGCAGAGAGATGGGAGAGACAGAGAGACTGGTACACAAAAAAAAGCTGGAGAAACACAGCGGGTGCTGCAGCATCTATGGAGCGAATGAAATAGGCAAAGCTTTGGGCCGAAGCCCATCCTCAGTTTTTTTTTTACCTGAAACGTTTCCTATTTCCTTCGATCCATAGATGCTGCTGCACCCGCTGATGTTATACCGCTTTTTTTTGTGTATCTTTGATTTTCCAGCATCTGCAGTTCCGTGGTAAAGACAGAGAGACTGTTGGTGGGCTGTTTTCCCAACGCGCGTTTGCGGGAGGCGGGGGGTGCTGCGGCATCACACACACTAACCACCCCGCAAACACACTCGGGGGGAAGGGGGAGAGGAAGGCGGGTGTGGAGAGAAGAGAGGGGGAGGGAGGGTAGAGGGCGAGGAGGAAAGGGGAGAGATTGGTGAGGTTGAAGAGAGTAGGGTGGGGAGAGGGATGGGGAGGAGAGTGGTGAGTTAGGAGGAGAGCGTGGAGGGCAGGAAGGGGGGAGAGGGGGGGAGGGGATGTAAGAGGTGGAGAGGGGGGATGAGGGGAAGGGGAGAGGAGTAGGTGGAAGAGAGGGAGAGAGGGAGGGGGAGGAAGAGAGGTGGGGGAGGGAGAGGGGAAGAGTTGGGAGTGAGTGGTTGCGGGGAGTGGTGCAAGAGAGAGTGGAAGGGTGTGGGGGGGGAGATGGGGGTGAAGAGGGGGGGTGGAGGGGTAAGAGAGGGTGTGGGAGGGGAGGGAGGGGGAGAGGAGAGAGGGGGAAGAGTGGGGAGGGAGAGTGGAAGTAGGAGGTGTAGGGACAGTCGGGGTGGGGAGAGAAGAGGAGAGGGGGAGGAGGAAAGGGGAGAGATTGGTGAGTGAGAAGAGAGCAGGGTGGGGGAGAGGGAGTGGTAGGAGAACAGGGAGGGCAGGAAGGGGGGAGAGGATGTTAGAGGTGGAGAGAGGGGATGAGGGGAAGGGGAGAGGAGTAGGGGGAAGAGAGGGAGGGGAGGGAGGGGGAGAGGAGAGAGGAGGGGGAGGGAGAGTGGAAGTAAGAGGGGTAGGGACAGTCCATCTGTTCCCCATTCCCTATCACCCCCAATCATCTTTCTTTATTCCCACACACGTGGCGACGCCCTTCGACACAGGCTGCGGGGGTGGGGGGGGAGGGGCTGGGGCTGCTGCCAAGGCATATGTAAATTGGTCCATTCCGATTGGACATCTGTGAGCATCGGGCATTGTGACATCACACAATGGAATCTTTACTAACATTCTATGGCTGAGCTGTTTTTTTTAAACATTTTGTAATGTTTGGTGGGGGGGGGGGAGAAGTATTTTATTTTTAAAAGTGTACATAAACACGACCAAATTTAATCAGGAGTGGCTATTCGTAAAGATAAATGTAATCTCTTTAGAAATGGTAAAAAATATCGGCGATTCCGCGCGCTGTGTGGGCCAGGGGCGGTATCAAAGGCGGCGTACGGACGTACAGACGTACAGACGGACGGCAGCCAGAGAGTTTTAAAAGTATACTAGACCAAGTGCAGACCCGTTGGGTCTGGACACCGAACATGCGTTTGTGGGGGGGGGGGGGGGAAGGCTGTGGCGTCACACTAATCACCCCCTTTCCTCCAAAGCACGTAATCCGGCACCCACAAACACACAAACTCATCACACCCCTTGATATTATTTTAATTTTTTAATTTGCTTCTTTTATCCCATCTCCACCCTATCCACTGACGAATAGCCCTCACCTCTCAGATGCATCTAGAGGTGTTGGGGCAGAGGGAAAATTTAATGTTAGAAAAAAAAATTTGAAGAGGGGGAGGAGGAGGGTTGAGAGGAAGGGGGAGAGAGGAGAGGGGTGGAGAGAGGAAAGAGAGGATGGGGAGAGAGGTGAAGGGGGGGGTTGGAGCGGGCGTGCATCAGTCGAGTCGCGGGCTGTGAAGAGAGAAGGGCTGTGAAGAGAGAAGGGCAAAGAGAGAGAGAGAGAGACTGGTACACAAAAAAAAGCTGGAGAAACACAGCGGGTGCAGCAGCATCTATGGAGCGAAGGAAATAGGCAACGCTTTGGGTCGAAGCCCATCCTCAGAATGGTTTTCTACCGAAACGTTGCATATTTTCTTTGATCCATAGATGCTGCTGAACCCGCTGATGATATACAGTTTTTTTTTGTGTACCTTCGATTTTCCAGCATCTGCAGTTCCGTCTTAAAGACAGAGAGACTGTTGGCGGGCTGTTTTCCCAACGCGCGCTGGCGGGAGGGGGGGGGGGGGGCTGCGGCATCCCACTCACACTAACCACCCCCCAAACTCACACTAACCACCCCCAAACACACTCGGGGGGAGGGGGGAGGGGGGGGAGAGGAAGACGGGGTGGGGAGAGGGAGATGGGGTGGGGAGAGAAGAGGAGAGGGGGAGGGAGGGGAGAGGGGGAAGAGGAAAGGGGAGAGATTGGGGAGGGAGAGGAGATCAGGGTGGGTGAGAGGGAGGGGGAGGAGAGTTTGGAGTGGGAGGAGAGCGGGGAGGGCAGGAAGGGGGGAGAGGGGGGAGGGGATGAGGGGAAGGGGAGAGGAGTAGGGGGAAGAGAGGGAGAGAGGGAGGGGGGAGAGAGGTGGGGGAGGGAGAGGGGAACAGTGGGGAGTGAGGGGCAGAGGGGTTGCGGGGAGTGGTGCAAGAGAGAGGTGAAGGGGGTGGGGGGGAGATGGGGGTGAAGAGGGGTGGTGGAGGCGGAAGAGAGGGGGTGGGAGGGGAGAGGAGAGAGGGGGAAGAATGGGGAGGGAGAGTTGAAGTAGGAGGGGTAGGGACAGTCCATCTGTTTCCCATTCCCTATCACCCCCAATCCTCTTTCTCTATTGCCACAAACGTGACGACGCCCTTCGACACAGGCTGCGGGGGTGGGGGGGGGAGGGGCTGGGGCTGTGGCTGCTGCAAAGGCATATGTAAACGGATTCATTCCGATTGGACATCTGTGAGCATTGTGCATTGTGACATCACACAACGGAATCTTTACTAACATTCTATGGCTGAGCTGTTTTTTTAAACATTTTGAAATGTTTGGTTTGGGGGGGGGAGAGGTATTTTTATTTTAAAAAGTGTACATAAACACGACCAAATTTAATCAGGATTGTCTATTCGTAAAGATAAACGTAATCTCTTTAGAAACGGTAAAAAATATTGGCGTTTCCGCATGCTGTGTGGGCCTAGAGCGGTATCAAAGGGGATTTGTGACACGTCAGGCGGATGGCAGACACAAGTCAGGCAGACCAAGTGCAGACCCATTGGGTCTGGACACCGAACGTGCGTTTGGGGCCGGGGGGCTGTGACGTCACACTAACCACCCCGTTGGGTCTCTACCTCCAAAGCAGGGTTGCGGGGTGTGAATCTGGCACCCACAAACACACACACTCATCACACCCCTTGATATTATATTAATATTTTAATTTTCTTCTTTTATTCCATCTCCACCCTATCCACTGACGAATAGCCATCACCTCTCAGGTGCGTCTCGAGGGGGGGGTGGTGCAGAGAGAGAAAATTTAATGTTAGAAAAAAAAATTGTGAGGTGGGGGAGGAAGAGGGTTGAGAGGAAGGGGGGTGAGGAAGGTGGGGAGAGAGGAGGGTGAGAGAGGAGAGGGGTGGAGAGAGGAAGAAGAGGATGGGGGAGAGAGGTGAAGGGGGTGGGTTGGAGCAGGCGTGCATGAGTTGAGCCGCGGGCTGTGAAGAGAGAAGGGCAGAGAGAGAGAGAGGGGAGAGACAGATAGACTGGTACACACAATAAAACTCGAGAAACACTGCGGGTGCAGCAGCATCTATGGAGTGAAGGAAATAGGCAATGCTTTTGGCGGAAACCCATCCTCAGACGGTTTTTTTCACGAAACGTTGTCTATTTCTTTTGATATAGGTGCTGCTGCACCCGCTGAGGTTATGAAGCATTTTTTTGTGTACCTTTGATTTTCAAGCTTCTGCAGTTCTGTCTTAAAGACAGAGAGACTGTTGGCGGGCTGTTTTCCCAACGTGCGTTTGCGGGAGGGGGGGGGGGCTGCGGCATCACACTCACAGTAACCACCCCCCAAACACAGGCAGGGGAGGGTGGAGAGGAAGACGTGGTGGGAGAGAAGAGGGGAGAGGTAGACGGGGTGGGGAGAGAAGAGGAGAGGGGGAGGGAGGGGAGAGGGGAAGAGGAAAGGGGAGAGATTGGGGAGGGAGAGGAGATCAGGGTGGGTGAGAGGGAGGGGGAGGAGAGTGGGGAGTGGGAGGAGAATGGGGAGGGCAGGAAGGGGGGAGAGGGGGGAGGGGATGAGGGGAAGGGGAGAGGAGTAGGGGGAAGAGAGGGAGAGAGGGAGGGGGAGGGGGAGAGGTGGGGGAGGGAGAGGGGAACAGTGGGGAGTGAGGGGCAGAGGGGTAACGGGGAGTGGTGCAAGAGAGAGGTGAAGGGGGTGGGTGGGAGATGGGGGTGAAGAGGGGTGGTGGAGGGGGAAGAGAGGGTGTGGGAGGGGAGGGAGGGGAGAGGAGAGAGGGGGAAGAGTGGGGAGGGAGAGTTGAAGTAGGAGGGGTTGGGACAGTCCATCTGTTACCCATTCCCTATCACCCCCAATCCTCTTTCTCTATTGCCACACACGTGACGACGCCCTTCGACACAGGCTGCGGGGGTGGGGGGGGAGGGGCTGGTGCTGTTTGCTGCTGCAAAGGCATATGTAAATTGTTCATTTCGATTGGACATCTTTGAGCATTGGGCATTGTGACATCACAAAACGGAACCTTCATTAACATTCTATTGCTGAGAGCTGTTTTTTAAAAACATTTTGAAATTTCCCCATTCCCTATCCCCCCCACACACGTGGCGACGCCCTTCGACACAGGCTGTGGGGTTGGGGGAAGGGGCTTGGGCTGTGGGTGCTGCAAAGGCATATGTAAACGGATTCATTTCGATTTGTCACACGTGTCGCAGGGCATCGCCACGTGTGTGGGGGTGATAGGGAATGGGGACATTTCAAAATGTTAAACAAACAGCTCTCAGCAATAGAATGTAAATGAAGGTTCCGTTTTGTGATGTCACAATGCCCAATGCTGCGGGGGTTGGGGGGGGGGGGGGGGGCTGGGGCTGGGGTCGCTGCAAAGGCATATGTAAATGGATCCATTCCGATTGGACATCTGTGACCATTGTGCATTGTGAGATCACACAACGGAATCTTTACTAACATTCTACGGCTGAGCTGTTTTTTTAAACATTTTGAAATGTTTGGTTTGGGGGGGGGGGGAGAGTATTTTATTTTAAAAAGCGTACCTAAACACGACCAAATTTAATCAGGATCGTCTATTCGTAAAGATAAACGTAACCTCTTAGAAACGGTAAAAAATATTGGCGTTTCCGCGCGCCGCGCGGGCGCGGGGCGGTATCAAAGGCGGGACAAGTCAAGCAGAACGTTGGACGTACAGACGTACAGAACGTTGGACGTACAGACGTACGACAGCCAGAGAGTTTTAAAAGTATACTAGACCAAGTGCAGACCCGTTGGGTCTGGACACCGAACGTGCGTTTGCGGGTGGGGGGGGGGGGGTGCTGTGGCTC
This sequence comes from Malacoraja senta, assembly GCA_038087875.1. Lineage (NCBI taxonomy): Eukaryota > Metazoa > Chordata > Chondrichthyes > Rajiformes > Rajidae > Malacoraja > Malacoraja senta. The sequence continues at coordinate 49,298,482 of CM075980.1, forward strand.
CAAAGCACGGTTGCGGGGTTGGAATCTGGCACCCACGAACACACACATTCATAACAACCCTTGATATTATCTTAATTTTTTAATTTGCTTCTTTTATCCCATCTCCACCCTATCCACTTGACGAATAGCCCTCACCTCTCAGGTGCGTCTAGAGGGGGGGGGCAGAGAGTGAAAATTTAATGTTAGAATTAAAAAAATTTGAAGAGGGGGAGGAGGAGGGTGGAGAGGAAGGGGGGAGAGGAAGGGGGAGAGAGGAAGGGGTGCGAGGAAGGGGGATAGAGAGGAGGGTGTGGAGAGAGTAAGGAGAGGATGTTGGAGATAGGTGAAGGGGGGTGTTTTGAGCTGGTGTTCATGAGTTAAGCTGCGGGCTGTGAAGAGAGAAGGGCAGAGAGAGAGAGAGAGAGGGGAGAGACAGAGAGACTGGTACACCCAAAAAAGGTGGTGAAATTCAGCGGGTGCAGCAACATCTATGGAGCGAAGGAAATAGGCAATGTTTGTGGCCGAAACCCATCTTCAGACGTGTTTTGTTATGAAACATTGCCTATTTCCTTCGATCCAAAGATGCTGCTGCACCCGCTGAGTTTATACTTCATTTTTTTGTTTACCTTGCGTTTGGGGGGGGGGGGGGCTGCGGCTGCGGCATCACACTCACACTAACCACCCCCCAAACACACAGGCGGGGGGAGTGGGGGAGAGGGAGACGGGGTTGGGGAGAGGAGGGGAGGGGTAGAGAAGGAGACGGGATGGGGAGAGAAGAGGGGAAGGAGGGGAGGGAAGAGGGGGACGGAGGGGAGAGGGGGAGGAGGAAAGGGGAGAGATTGGGGAGGGAGAGGAGATCAGGGTGGGTGAGAGGGAGGGTGAGGAGAGTTTGGAGTGGGTGGAGAGCGGGGAGGGCAGGAAGGGGTGAGAGGGGGGGTAGGGGATGAGGGGAAGGGGAGAGGAGTAGGGGGAAGAGAGGGAGAGAGGGAGGGTGGAGAGAGGTGGGGAGGGAGAGGGGAAGAGTGGGGAGTGCAGACCAAGTGCAGACCCGTTGGGTCTGGACACCGAACGTGCGTTTGGGGCGGGGGGCTGTGACGTCACACTAACCACCCGTTGGGTCTGTACCTCCAAAGCAGGGTTGCGGGGTGTGAATCTGGCACCCACAAACACACACACTCATCATACCCCTTGATATTATATTCATATTTTAAGGACAGAGAGACTGTTGGCGGGCTGTTTTCCCAACGCAAGTTTGCGGGATGGGGGGGTGGGCTGCGGCATCACACTCACACTAACCACCCCCCAAACTCACACTAACCACCCCCAAACACACTCGGGGGGATGGGGGGGGGGAAGGAAGACGGGGTGGGGAGAGAAGAGGGGAGAGGGAGACGGGTGGGGAGAGAAGAGGAGAGGGGGAGGGAGGGTGGAGAGGAAGGGGGAGAGAGGAGAGGGGTGGAGAGAGGAAAGATAGGATGGGGGAGAGAGGTGAAGGGGAGGGGGGGGTTGGAGCGGGCGTGCATGAGTCGAGTCGCGGGCTGTGAGGGAGAGAAGGGAGAGAGAGAAGGGAGAGAGTGAAAGGAGAGAGAGAAGTGGGAGAGAGAGAAGGGAGAGAGAGAGAGAGAGAAGGGAGGGAGAATGGAGAGAGAGATAAGGGAGAGAGAGAAGGGAGAGAGTGAGAAGGGAGAGAGAGAAAGGTGAGGGAGAGAATGGGGAGAGAGAGAATGGGGAGAGAGAGAGAGAGAGACCAAGTGCAGACCCGTTGGGTCTGGACACCGAACGTGCGTTTGCGGGTGGGGGGGGGGTGCTGTGGCGTCACAGTAACCACCCCCTTTGCTCCAAAGCACGGTTGCGGGGTGGGAATCTGGCACCCACGAACACACACACTCATCACAACCCTTTTAATTTGCTTATTTTATCCCATCTCCACCCTATCCATTGACGAATAGCCCTCAGCTCTCAGGTGCGTCTAGAGGGGGGGGGCAGAGAGAGAAATTTAATGTTAGAATTAAAAAAATTTGAGAGGGGGAGGAGGATGGTGAGAGGAAGGGGGGAGAGGAAGGGGGAGAGCCAAGGGGGGAGAGGAAGGGGGCGAGAGGAAGGGGGAGAGAGAGGAGGGTGTGGAGAGAGGAAGGAGAGGATGTGGGGAGATAGGTGAAGGGGAGGTTGTTTTGAGCGGGTGTTCATGAGTTGAGCTGCGGGCTGTGAAGAGAGAAGGGCAGAGAGAGAGAGAGAGGGGAGAGACAGAGAGACTGGTACACCAAAAAAGCTGGTGAAACTCAGCGGGTGCAGCAGCATCTATGGAGCGAAGGAAATAGGCAACGCTTTGGTCGAAGCCCATCCTCAGACTGGTTTTCTACCGAAACGTTGCCTATTTCCTTCGATCCATAGATGCTGCTGCACCCGCTAATGATATACAGTTTTTTTTGTGTACCTTCGATTTTCCAGCATCTGCAGTTCCGTCTTAAAGACAGAGAGACTGTTGGCGGACTGTTTTCCCAACGCGCGTTTGCGGGAGGGGGGGGGTGGGCTGCGGCATCACACTCACACTAACCACCCCCCAAACTCACACTAACCACCCCCAAACACACTCGGGGGGATGGGGGTGAGGGGGGTAGAGGAAGACTGGGTGGGGAGAGAAGAGGGGAGAGGAAGACGGGGTGGGGAGAGAAGAGGAGAGGGGGAGGGAGGGTGGAGAGGAAGGGGGAGAGAGGAAAGAGAGGATGGGGAGAGAGGTGAAGGGGGGGGGTTGGAGCGTGCGTGCATGAGTCGAGCCACGGGCTGTGAAGAGAGAAGGGCAGAGAGAGAAAGAGAGAGAGAGAGGGGAGAGACAGAGAGACTGGTACACAAAAAAAAGCTTGAGAAACACAGCGGGTGCAGCAGCATCTATTGAGTGAAGGAAATAGGCAACGCTTTGGGCCGAAGCCCATCCTCAGACTGGTTTTCTACCGAAACGTTGCCTATTTCCTTCGATCCATAGATGCTGCTGCACCCGCTGATGATATACAGTTTTTTTTTTGTGTACCTTCGATTTTCCAGCATCTGCAGTTCCGCCTTAAAGACAGAGAGACTGTTGGCGGGCTGTTTTCCCAACGCGCGTTTGCGGGAGGGGGGGGGGCTTCGGCATCACACTCACACTAAACACCCCCCAAACTCACACTAACCACCCCCAAACACACTCGGGGGGAGGGGGGAGAGAAGAGGGGAGAGGGAGACGGGGTGGGGAGAGAAGAGGACAGGGGGAGGGAGGGGAGAGGGGGAATAGGAAAGGGGAGAGATTGGGGAGGGAGAGAGATCAGGGTGGGTGAGAGGGAGGGGGAGGAGAGTTTGGAGTGGGAGGAGAGCGGGGAGGGCAGGAAGGGGGGAGAGGGGGGGAGGGGATGAGGGGAAGGGGAGAGGAGTAGGGGGAAGAGAGGGAGAGAGGGAGAGAGGTGGGGGAGGGAGAGGGGAACAGTGGGGAGTGAGGGGCAGAGGGGTAGCAGGGAGTGGTGCAAGAGAGAGGTGAAGGGGGTGGGTGGGAGATGGGGGTGAAGAGGGGTGGTGGAGGGGGAAGAGAGGGTGTGGGAGGGGAGGGAGGGGTAGAGCAGAGAGGGGGAAGAGTGTGGAGGGAGAGTTGAGGTAGGAGGGGTAGGGACAGTCCATCTGTTACCCATTCCCTATCACCCCCAATCCTCTTTCTCTATTGCCACACACGTGACAACGCCCTTCGACACAGACTGCAGGGGTGGGGGGAGGGGCTGGTGCTGTTGCTGCTGCAAAGGCATATGTAAATTGGTTCATTTCGATTGGACATCTTTGAGCATTGGGCATTGTGACATCACAAAACGGAACCTTCATTAACATTCTATTGCTGAGAGCTGTTTTTTTAAACATTTTGAAATTTCCCCATTCCCTATCCCCCCCACACATGTGGCGACGCCCTTCGACACAGGCTGTGGGGTTGGGGGGGAGGGGCTTGGGCTGTGGGTGCTGCAAAGGCATATGTAAACGGATTCATTTCGATTTGTCACACGTGTCGCAGGGCGTCGCCACGTGTGTGGGGGTGATAGGGAATGGGGAAATTTCAAAATGTTAAACAAACAGCTCTCAGCAATAGAATGTAAATGAAGGTTCCGTTTTGTGATGTCACAATGCCCAATGCTGCGGGGGTTGGGGGGGAGGGGCCGGGGCTGGGGCCGCCGCAAAGGCATATGTAAATGGATCCATTCCGATTGGACATCTGTGACCATTGTGCATTGTGACATCACACAACGGAATCTTTACTAACATTCTACGGCTGAGCTGTTTTTTTAAACATTTTGAAATGTTTGGTTTGGGGGGGGGAGAGGTATTTTATTTTAAAAAGCGTACGTAAACACGACCAAATTTAATCAGGATCGTCTATTCGTAAAGATAAACGTAACCTCTTTAGAAACGGTAAAAAATATCGGCGTTTCCGCGCGCCGCGCGGGCGCGGGGCGGTATCAAAGGCGGGACAAGTCAAGCAGAACGTTGGACGTACAGACGTACAGACGGACGACAGCCAGAGAGTTTTAAAAGTATATAGAAGATAGATAGATAGATATCTAAAACCTCAATGCTACAATAGATTTTGGACCAGGGCTAATTATTATTTTGTGTTGCATTTGATGGTAACCTGGGACTAAACACAAAGTGCTGGAGGAACTCGATGGGTCAGGCAGCATCTGGGGAGGTGACGTTTTGGGTGGGGACCATTCTTCAGAGTGGGGCTTGTGTAACTCGAGGATTGTGTTTTTCGGAATTGATTGTCAATTTAATTTCATGTTTCATGTATTTTGTGTTTGTTATGACTGTTAGCAAATGAATTTCCCTCCTGGGATAAATAAAGTTTTATCGGCCTTAGGCCGATAAAAGGGGAGTGAGATACTGAAGCCTCACCCCAATATTACACCTATCTTTACCCAGTGGGAGCATTACCCTCTGCTACCATCGAAGCTGCCACCAAATGTAAGCCTTTTTCACTATATCTTCAAGAGGCATATAAGAATCAACACAAATTTAAGTAATTCAATTAAATAAATGAACAAAATAGTTGAATAAACATCAGATATGATAGAATCATCAAAATAAAGCATAATAATTTGAAAAGGAACAACTTATCTTTTGTTGAAGAACAACTCCCTGAAAGGACAACTCCCTGACTTTGCCCCATTAGTGATAACCTCTGTATCCCATCTCCTCTACAGCTTAACAAGCTGCTTTTGTCTGCCTCCAAATTCCGTTGAAGGGTCATCAAACTGAGGCCTTAACTCTGCTTCATTTTCCACAGATGCTGCCTGACCTGTTGAATATTTCCACCATTTTCTGCTATATTTTAGATTTCCAGCACCTGCAGTCTATTTAAAAAATAGTTTTTACTTATCTCTCCAGTACTATCTTTACTTATCTCATAGATCGTGCACTCTACAACCCCCCTTCAAGTCAGTGGGGCCTTGCTTCCTGTAAGTACAGTCACAAAATCCAAATGGCAATTCCCCATTGTAATGCTGGCGGGAGGGTGTCCAAGTGGGAAAGAGGATTTCTTATTGCACCTGGGTCTGGCCAAGGCAGCGGGCAGTTCAGGTGTTGGTGCCAATAAGCCCAGGCCAACAGCCTGCCTCCTTTAACCTGTTCAGTGCCACCGCTGTGTATACTCAGGTCATGGTCAATACTGAAATAAAAACTTGGCAGTGAACAGGTTAACAAGGTGACATTTGTGCTTGGATGTGTCTGGGGAGAGCCTCTCCTTTGTTGGAGAGGGCCTCCAGCAAACCAGATGTCTACAGGTTTGCTGGAGGCCCTCCAGAGGCAATGGCTATGGCAGGGGCTGGAATACACCCAGGATGATATTTACAACTTAAGCTACATTTGTATGTTTTAGGAAGTTAATTTAAAAGAAGGGAAAACAAAAACAAAATGGGGGTCTGGAGATAGAAGCCAAATAAATTAAAAAAAAGATCTCCTGCACAGAGCAAGCTGACAGATTTGGAGAGTCCAGACGTCTGTCTTTTGCAGTAACTAGACACCAACATAGAATTTATTTGTAATGGAATTGCAGGCTGGAACCAACATGATTCAGTCCAGTTAGAACAATTAGAATTCAGTGATAAAGTTTCAACGTCATAGACAGCTAGACATTTATTGCTATTATTTGAAATTATTTTCAATTGCTCCTTATTGCTGGAAGCCTAGTTCATGGAGTCAATGAGCAAAAGAAAAGGCGATAATTGAGTGAGTAGTGGAAACATCAAGGGTTCTTGGATGGATTACTAAATAAAATCAGATGCACTACACTTGCCTGCTATTTCAAAATACTGCAAGTTCTCATCATGACACTAGTTAATAATTACACTGAATTTCTTATCTAAGGAGGTCAGATCTGCTCCCTGCAGATTCTTTGATCCTACTCCCCCACATTTTTTTCTCCTACCAATTCTCTCTGGTCAAGTTACATTTCTGATAGTTGACAAACCACCAGCGACTTCCCTTTCCCAGTAACTATTTAAAGCACAACACAAACCTACCTGTATATGGATCCATGATCAGATTTAGAATTAAACCTGGTTTCCCATCGATGTTGAAACAAACAGTATCTTTGTGACTATTGACTGAGGTGATGAAATGAGGATCACTGTCAACTTGGAAAAGATGGCAGAGACTTAGAACATTGTAATCATTGCCTCCGTTATAAAACAGAATTTGAGCGACGACATTATAATTTCATGCATTCATAGAGATATGTTTCTTCCAGTCCTTTCTGAATTTAGGAGGGAACCAAGGTTTAACAAACAATTACATAAATCTGGACATTTAGAACACTAGGATAAAGATGAGAATTGTTTTCACTCATAGAGTGTTAAGAGTTTGACTTTCATTATTCAAGAGAATTGTGGAGATTCTGTTACTGAGTATGTTCCAAACACACATTGATGACTTTCAGAATTTAAAGGAATCAAAAGATATGTAATATAAAGTGTATAGATGCTGATTTAAATCTGAAGATAGACACAAAAAGCTGGAGTAACTCAGCAGGTCAGACAGCATCTCTGGAAAAAAGGAACAGGTGACGTTTTGGGCCGTGTCTGGTCTGAAGAAGGATCTCGACCTGAAACGTCACATATTCCTTTTCTCCAGAGATGCTGTCTGACCCGCTGAGTTACTCCAGCTTTTTATGTCTATATGTGATACTAATGTGGAAGCCATAATTTTATTGAATGGTGAAGCAGACATATAGGGCCAAAGGGCCTACCCCTGCATCTTATTCTTTGTTTTTGTATGTTTTCATTTAATAGCATTTTTAACGCTGATCGAAGAGGAAAATCCAGTGTATATTATCCAGCAATAGTTTCTCAAAGCCTTTGATAAAGTGGTTCACATTAGTTACTTAAAAAAAATAGATACATTTAGGTATTTGAAATGCCAGATTGGGAATCGGCTCCAATCCAACAGCTGAAATAAGTGTATATATTTCAACCTGGACATACAGTATGTTAATGTAGCCCAGTGTGTGGCCCTGAACTGGATCCCCTGATGGATTAATAGCCTGCCTAGTGGTGTTGGAAATATAATCAATACATTTGCTGATAACACAGATCCCACAGTTTACAGACAAGTTGAATGTATTAAATCTAAAAATAATTTAGACTTGCTCGGGAACCTCAACAAAATGTAATTCAATTTTCATAAATATAGCTTTTTAATATCTTGTATTGGCATTAACTCATTATATGTAACATGCGCAGGCAGTTCTGCTGAAGGACACAGAGAGAGAGAGAGGGAGAGAACCAGGCGTATAAGATAAAGAGAGTTAAAATTTGCTTCAATAATTACCTATTGTCAGGTTGTAATTGTCCGGCATAAGAAGGTCTGATCCTGTAAAAAGCAAATAATCTATTTATAGGACTAACAGAATGTAAAAAAGTTTAACAAAGAATTACAGAAATCTGGTTATTTAGAGCAATCAGACTCTCTGATCTTAAAAGGACACTATTTAATTTCAGAATTATACATTCAAGTTCATGTCCTTATGAAGATTCTAATACTGTATGTAAAATTAATTTTAAAATGTTGAACTTTATGCTTAATATGCAATTACTGCTTCATTTTAAAAAAACATTTTTTTTAAAATATTTTATTTATTAGAAGTACAATACATTACAGTGGTACCTTTTTACAGGTTCCCCAAATTATGTTAACATTCTTTGTACAACCCTTTTTTTTTTTTAGAAAGAGATAAGAAAGAAAGAAATAGTAAAGAATAGAGGAATGTCTAGTGAGTGTGAAGAGAAAAAAAAAGAAAAAAAAGAAGGGATTAAGAACTAGTAAAGAAAAGAAATAAGTAGGAAAGTGAAGCAGAAGGGAGATTATCCACTCGCCACAGGTCGATGCTTTTTTATATTCTTGATCATTTTTCGCCCATACCTAAAACTTTTAATTTTTACGATACTGTTGCACCACATGAATCCAAAAAGTCAATAAATGGAGACCAACTTGTTAAGAATTGGTCTTGTTTGTCTATTAGGAGGAGTCTCACTTCTTCCAGGTGGGCTGTGTCCAACATATTACCAATCCACATTTTGAGTGTTGGTATAGTAGTATTTTTCCAAAATTTAAGTACAAGTTTTTTTGCTGTTATTAAACCATAATTAAAAAATGAATTTTGGGATATATTTAATTTGTTCCCATCTCCTATTACTCCAAATATAATCATTTCAGTATTAGGTTCCATTTTTTAAATCTTAAATAGACTAGTGAATATATCAAATATATCACACCAAAATTTATGAAGTTTTGTGCAAGAAACAAAAGAATGTGAATGGTACACAAAAATGCTGGAGAAACTCAGCGGGTGCAGCAGCATCTATGGAGCGAAGGAAATAGGCAACGTTTCGGGCCGAAACCCTTCTTCAGACGAATGTGAATTACTGCTTCATAATTGTAGGTTACTATTGAGACAGTATAACAAGAAAAGAGAATATGTGTAGGGAGGAACGGCAGATGATGATATAAACCGGAGATAGACGCAATAGGCTGGAGTAACTCAGCGGGTCAGGCAGCATCTCTGGAGAAAGGGAATAGGTCATGTTTCGGGTCGAGACCCTGACTGCGAGTCAGGGGAAAGGGGAATGAGAGATACAGACGGTACTTAGGAGAAATGAATGGAAGATATGCAAAAAGCAACAATAATCAAGGAAATGTTCTTGGTTCTTCTTGGTTCTTGGTCCTCTAAAATATTCCAAATGGAATTTAAACTGAAGGTGGTGGAGGGTGGACTGAAGCAAAAAAGGATTCTTGGAGAAGAAGAGCTACCTTAAATGTAGTTGTGTCTGGTTGGGTCACTATGCTAGGGTGAAGATTATTCCATGCGGGGGAAGAATGAAATGCTGTACACATCAGTCTTGGTAGCTGGTATCTAAAATTGGATCAAATACCAGCTACCAAGACAGATGTGTATAGCAATTCATTCTTCTCCCCCCCTCCTGCACAATTAAACCATGGAATAGTCTTCACCCTACCATAGGGTGACACATGTGGGGAACTCAATAGGCCATTGTTGGCTGTGGGTATGGTGACAATAAAGGGCCTGTCCCACTGTACGAGCTAATTCAAGAGCTCTCCCGAGTTAAAAAAAAATCAAACTCATGGTAAGCACGTAGAATGTACGTAGCAGGTATGTCGGAGCTCGGGATGTCTCTTAGCGGCTCGTAACGCTAACGGCAGGTACTTGGGAAACGCGGTAAGCTCTTGAAGACACGTGAAGATTTTTCAACATGTTGAAAAATGTCCACGAGAGCCCCGAGTACCTACGAGCGGCTATTATTGTAATTCTCCGAGTTTGAATCAGGGGAAACTCGGAAGAACTCTTGAATTAGCTCGTGCAGTGGGACAGCCCCTTTAGTATACAGACAGGGGAACTCAACGTCAGTATAACTAGTACGACAATAGGGTGGGGGAGGGACGGAGAGAGAGGGGATGTAAGGATGACTTGAAATTAGAGAAATCAATATTGACCAACCTGAACTCCCGGTGGCTCAGCACTTCAACTCCCCCTCCCATTCCGTATCTGACCTCTCTGTCCTGGGTCTCCTCCATGGCCACAGCGAGCAACACCGTAAATTGGAGGAAATGCACCTCATATTCCGCATGGGCAGTCTACATCCTGGTGGCCTGAACATTGAATTCTCCCAATTCTGCTAGCCCTTGCTGTCCCCTCCCCTTCATCAGCCATCTGGTTGTCTCCTCCCCTCCCCCAGCCCTCGGGCTCCTCCTCCGCCTTTTTCCTTTTTTCCTTTCTTCTCCCCACCCCCTATCAGTCTGAAGAAGGGTTTCGGCCCGAAACGTTACCTATTTCCTTCGCTCCATAGATGCTGCTGCACCCGCTGAGTTTCTCCAGCATTTTTGTGTACCTTCAATATTGACACCGTTGGGTTGTAAACTGCCCAAGCAAATAGAATAGATGTGTTAAAGAAGGAACTGCAGATGCTGGAAAATCTAAGGTACACAAAAATGCTGGAGAAACTCAGCGGGTGCAGCAGCATCTATGGAGCGAAGGAAACAGGCAACGTTTCGGGCCGAAACCCTTCTTCAGACTGATGTGTTGATTGTATTTCCAGTAGATGCTGCTGCACCCGCTGAGTTTCTCCAGAGAGAATAGATCATTGTAATGCAATGAGTCATTCAGAAAGGGTCTCCTTATCACCTCCATTATGTGCTTTTATTTCACCACATACAAGTTAAGAATGTGATGAGATGGGATAGTGATCCACAAAGCGTTTGACAAGGTGCGTCACCATTAGGTTACTTCAAAAAATAGATACCTTTAGGGATTTGAAATACCAATTATGAATTGGTTCCAATCCAACGGCCAAAAGAAATGGTTTGATTCAACCTGGACTAATAGCCTGGCTAATGGTATTGGAAATACAATCAATACATTAGCTGATGACAGGGCCTACTGCTGGTTCTTCTACCTGTATGTTTCCATTTAATAACATTTTTAAGGATGCACAATGCTGATGGATGAGGAAAATCCAGTGTGTTTTGTCAAGTTGTAGTTCCTCAAAGTTTTTGACAAAGTGCCTCACGGTTGCTTACTGTAAAAAAAATGATATATTTAGGGATTTTAAATGCCAGATTAGGAAATGGCTCCAAATCAAGCAGCCAAACGAAATGTTATCATGGATGTAATTCAACCTGAACATATGTCAACGTAGCCCAGTATGTGGCCTGGATTAGATCTTCCTGCAGATTAATAGCCTGCCTACTGGTACTGGAAATACAATCAACACATTTGTTGATAACAATAAAATCTTTCCCACAATTTAGACAAGTTGAACGCATCAAGTATAAAATTATTTATACTTGCTCAGCAACCATAACAATATGTCCTGAAATTTACATAAACATAGCTTATTATATCTTGTATCGGCATTACCACATTACATGTAACATATGCAGGCAAATCCACTGAAGGAGTTTGAGAGAGAAGGATTAGATAGCCCTTTATTGTCATTCAGACCGAAGTCTGAATGAAATTGCAACAGTCATACATAAAACAACAATAAACACATATTAACATCCACCACAGTGAGTCCACCCAACATCTCCTCACTGTGATGGAGGCAAAAGTCTTAGGTCTGCAGTCTCTGAGGGAGAGGGAGTGAACGAGAGATATCTTGTTATTATACAAAGCAAGTTAAAATGTGCTTCAGTAATTTACCTGGTATATTATGTAGATCATCTGGTAAACTAATTTGAGTTGCTGTGAAAACAAATAATCAATATAGAGGATTAACTACATTTAAAAATGTTTAAAAAAGAATAAATTACAGAAATTTAGCATTTAGATTAGACAATGTCAATTAGACTCTATTGTCTGAAAAGAACACTATTTAGTTTCAACAGCAGACTCGTACATCAAGTTCATGTCCTTATTGAGGTTCTGATATTGCATGTAAAATAATTAAGATGTTAAATTTTATGCTTAATATGCAATTACTCTGCTTCATAATTGTAGGTTACCACTCAGACAGTACAAAAAGAAAAGAGAATAGATCTTTGTAGAGCATTGAGTCATTCAGAAGAGATCCTCTTGTCTCCTTTAAATGTTTTTTCCCTCCACACTCAGGTGAAGAACATGATGTGATGGGATAGTGATCCAATTCTCAATGCGAGTCAACAGGAATATTTCTTCTAGGGATACTTACATCCTCTACGATGATCCTCGACATTGGTGCTCCACAAGGATGTGTTCTCAGCCCCAGTCTTTACTCCTTGTACAACCATGACTGCGCAGCCATGTACAAAAAATCTAATTCAATTTTCGATTTCATAGACAACACCACCATTGTGGGCCGGATATCAAATAATGATGAGAGGGAATACAGGAAGGAGATTGAGAATCTCGTATCCTGGTGTCGAGGCTTCAACCTTTGTCTCAATGTCAGCAAGACAAAGGAGATAGTGGTTGACTTCAGGAAGCGAAGCGGTCCACATACTCCAGTGTACATTGACAGCTCTGAAGTACAGATGGTTGGAAGCTTCAAATCGCTAGGAGTCAATATCACCAACGACTTCTCCTCGACCGCCCATATTGAAGCAACTACCAAGAAAGCTTACCAATGCCTCTACTTCTTTAGAAGGCTTAAGAAGTTTGACATGTCCCCTACACCTCTCACCAACTTATACAGATGCAACATCCAAAGCATTTTATCAGGGTGCATCATAGTTTGGTTTGGGAACAGCTCCATCCAAGATCACAAGAAATTGCAGCGGATTGTGGACGCAGCCCAGACCATTGCTCCAACCCACCTCCCATTTAATGACGTTCAAGAAGGAACTGCAGATGCTGGAGAATCGAAGTTAGACAAAAGTGCTGGAGAAAGTCAGCGGGTGAGGCAGCATCTACGGAGCGAAGGAAATAGGTAACGTTTTGGGCCAAAACCCTTCTTCAGACTGATGCAGGGTGGGAGGGGGGGGGGGGAGGCAGAAGAAAGGAAGAGGAGGAGCCAGAGGGCTGAGGGAGAGCTGAGAAGGGGATGAGACAGCAAGGGCTACCGGAAATTGGAGAAGTCAATGTTCAGGCCACCGGGATGCAGACTGCCCAAGCGGAATATGAGGTGCTGCTCCTCCAGTTTCCGGTGGTGCTCACTCTGGCAATGGAGGAGGCCCAGGACAGAAAGGTCAGATTCGGAATGGGAGGGGGAGTTGAAGTGCTGAGCCACAGGGAGATCAGGTTGGTTAATGCGGACCAAGTGGAGGTGTTCGGCGAAATGATCGCCAAGCCTATGCTTGGTCTCACCGATGTAGATCAGCTGACATCTAGAGCAGTGGATGCAATAGATGAGGTTGGAGGAGATGCAGGTAAACCTCTGTCGCACCTGGAACGACTGCTTGGGACCTTGAACGGAGTTGAGGGGGAGGTAAAGCGAGGTAATGGAGTCGAGGAGGTCTCCCTCAGCCCTCTGGCTCCTCCTCTTCCTTTCTTCTTCCCGCCCCCCCCCCACCCTGCATCAGTCTGAAGAAGGGTTTCAGCCCGAAACGTTGCCTATTTCCTTCGCTCCATCAGCATGCTGCCTCACCCGCTGAGTTTCTCCAGCAATTTTGTCTACCTTCCCTTCTATTGACTCCATTTATACCTCACCTTGCCTCGCCAAGGCCAGCAGTATAATCAAGGACGAGTTGCACTCGTAGACAGAGGAACTCAACAGGACAACAGTAAAACAAGTACGACAATAGGGTGGGGGAGGGACGGGGAGAGAGGGGATGCAAGGGTTACTTGAAGTTAGAGAAATCAATATTGACACCGTTGGGTTGTAAACTGCCCAAACAAAGAGAATAGATTGTAATGCAATGAGTCATTCAGAAAGGGTCTCCTTATCACCTCCGTTAAGTGCTTTTATTTCACCACATACAAGCTAAGAATGTGATGAGATGGGATAGTGATCCACAAAGCGTTTGACAAGGTGCGTCACATTAGGTTCCTTCATACAGCAGATCAAGAGGCAACTGCTTGGCTAAAGGACTTTGCATTCGCTAAATAAATAAAACTTCAAAAAATAGATACCTTTAGGGATTTGAAATACCAGATTAGGAATTGATTCCAATTCAACAGCCAAAAGAAATGGATTTGATTCAACCTAGATTTACGTTAATATGGCCTGTACTGGATCTTCTGAGTGGATTAATAGTCTGGCTAATGGTATTGGAAATACAATCAATACATTAGCTGATGACATGGCCTACTGCTGGTTCTTCTTCCTGTATGTTTCCATTTAATAACATTTTTAAGGATGCACAATGCTGATGCATGAGGACAATCCAGTGCGTATTGTCAAGTTGTAGTTCCTCAAAGTTTTTGACAAAGTGCCTCACGTTTGGTTACTTAAAAAAATTTGATACATTTAGGGATTTTAAATGCCAGATTAGGAAATGGCTCCAAACCAACAGCCAAAAGAAACAATATCATGGATGTAATTCAACTTGAATATATGTCAACGTAGCCCAGTATGTGGCCTGGATTAGATCCTCCTGCGGATTAATAGCCTGCCTACTGGTACTGGAAATACAATCAACACATTTGCTGATAACAATAAAATCTTTCCCACAATTTAGACAAGTTGAACGCATCAAGTATAAAATAATTTATACTTGCTCGGCAACCATAACAATATGTCCTGAAATTTACATAAACATAGCTTATTATATCTTGTATCGGCATTAACACATTACATGTAACATATGCAGGCAAATCCACTGAAGGAGTTTGAGAGAGAAGGAGAGGGAGTGAACGAGAGATATCTTGTTATTATACAAAGCAAGTTAAAATGTGCTTCAGTAATTTACCTCGCATATTATGTAGATCATCTGGTAAACTATCGTATGTTGCTGTAAAAAAAAAAATCAATATATAGGATTAACAAAATGTAAAAATGTTAAAAAAAAATTAAATTACAGAAATTTAGATTAGACAATGTCAATTAGACTCTATTGTCTGAAAATAACACTATTTAGTTTCTACAGCAGACTCGTACATCAAGTTCATGTCCTTATTGAGGTTCTGATATTGCATGTAAAATAATTAAGATGTTAAATTTTATGCTTAATATGCAATTACTCTGCTTCATAATTGTAGGTTACCACTCAGACAGTACAAAAAGAAAAGAGAATAGATCTTTGTAGAGCATTGAGTCATTCAGAAGAGATCCTCTTGTCTCCTTTAAATGTTTTTTCCCCTCCACACTCAGGTGAAGAACATGATGTGATGGGATAGTGATCCAATTCTCAATGCGAGTCAACAGGAATATTTCTTCTAGGGATGCTTACATCCTCTACGATGATCCTCGACATTGGTGCTCCACAAGGATGTGTTCTCAGCCCCCGTCTTTACTCCATGTACAACCATGACTGAGCAGCCATGTACAAATCTAATTCAATTTTCTAATTCATAGACAACATTTGTTATCAAAATAATGATGAGACAGTGTACAGGAAGGAGATCGAGAACCTTGTGTCCTGGTCTCGAGACAACAACCTTTCTCTCAATGCCAGCAAGACAAAGGAGATGTGATTGGCTTCAGGAAATGAAGTGGTCCACATACCCCAGTTTGCATTGATGGTGCCCAAGTAGAGATGGTTGAAAACTTCAAATTCCTAGGAGTCAATATCACCAACAACTTCTTCTGGACCACCCATAATTGAAGCAACAACCAAGAAAGCACACCAATGCCTCTACTATCTTTGAAGGCTTAGGAAGTTTGACGTGTGCCCCACAACTCTCACCAATTTCTACAGATGCAACATAGAAAGCATTTTATCAGGATGGATCATAGTTTGATTTGTGAACAGCTCCATCCAAGACCGCACGAAATTGCAGCCAATTGTGGAAGCAGCCCAGGCTATCACACCAACCAACCTCCCTTCTATTGACTCCATCTATACCTCACGCTGCCTCGGCAAAGCCAGCAGCATAATCAGAATTGCACCCTGACCACTCCCTCTTCTCCCCTCTCCCATCAGGTAAAAGGTATAGAAATGTTAAAATGCACACCTCCAGATTCAGGGACAGTTTCAGCTGTTATCAGGCAACTGAATCATCCTACCACACCCAGAAAGCAGAGCTGGACTACAATCTACCTCATTGGTGACCCTCGGACTATCCTTGATTGGACATGTCCTATTCATGTCCATGTCCTTGTTCATGTCCTATTATACTGCGTGTGTAATAAATACAAATATTTAATTTCATGCTTAATATGAAATTACTGTGCTTTATAATTGTAGGTTGCTATATGAAGTATAGAGAATAGATCTTTGTAAAGCATTGAGTCATGCAGAAGGGATCTCCTTGTCGCCTCCTTGAAGTGCTTTTTTTCCCACCCACAGGTGAAGAATGTAATGTGATGGGATTAGTGATACAATTCTTAATATCAGTCCACAGGGATATAACTTCCAGGGATGTGTAGGAAAGAACTGCAGATGCTGGGCTGAAGAAGGGTCTCAACCCAAAACGTCACCCATTTCCTTCTCTCCAGAGATGTTGAGTTACTCCAGCATTTTGTGTCGGTCTTCCTTCCAGGCATGCTGACCAACGATTATCAGAAATGGTTAATTTCACCTGAATTGCATTTGTCATTCCTTAATGCAAGAGATTATAATTAATGCAATGGCAAATGGGGGTTCTGGGAGTAAGGAGCGAGGCTTCACGGGAAATGGATGAGCAAAGTGAATCAGTAAGGGCATGGCAGATGGGATATCATTCTGAAAAATGGGAAGTCAACCACTTTGGTAAAAAAAAAAGACAGAGAATTTCCTAAATGTTGAGAGATTGAGAGGTATTGTTGTTCAGACCCCTTGATGTCCTCGTACATCACTCATTAAAAGTATGTTCATCAAGTGGTGGCCTTGATTACATGAGGATTTGGGTAGAACAGTAGTTTAGTTTAGTTTCGAGACACAGCGTGGAAACAGGTCCTTCTGCCCACCGAGTCTGCACTGACCAATGATCCCCACAGACTAACACTATCCTACACACACTAAGGACAATTTACAATTATTCCTATTCCAAGCCAATTAACCTACAAACGTGTTCATCTTTGGAGTGTGGGAGGAAACCAAAGATCTTGGAGAAAACCCATGCAGGTCACGGGAAGGACGTAAAACTCCGTACAGACAGCACCCGTAGTCAGGATCGAACCCGGGTCCAGGGCAGTAGGTAGCTCTGCTCTCAGTAGAGACATTTTATTTCCCGTTTTTTACAGAGCCTTGGTAAGACTATAGCTGGAATATAATTTATATCTGGAATAACACATTATATATATGTAACATATGCAGATAAAACTGCTGAAGGCCATTGTGAGAGAAAGAGTGAGAGAGGGAAAGGCAACGATGGAGACTTGGAAAGTATGGGGCAACTGCACCTGTGAAAGCAAATCATCTATTTATAAGTAGCAACATTTCAAAAAAGGTATGAAGCAGAAAATTTTACTTCGGAGTCACGTGAGTGACTACGTGAAGAATCCCGCCAGTGCGCCTGCGCGTCATTACGTCAGACGCCTTGATGCAAACGGACGTGAGGAGCTCTACAGGATTTGTAGTTTTTTAACTACAAGGTAAGTAGAAACTTTTTTCATGTTTTCCGGGTCCGTTTACTGTGGGTCTGTGGGGATTTTTTCCACAGACGCCATGAAAAAAACGGGCAGGGGGAAGAGGCGAGCGACTCAGCCGACAGAAAGTCGGGAGTCTGCGGTTAGAGACCAACCGCCTCTAACCCCGGTACAGTCGCCAGTGGTGAGCATAGCGACTGTGGACCTGGGGCTGATTAAAACACAGTCAGCACCTGTCGGGCGAAAGGCGAAGTTTAAATCCAGACGGGCCACAGAGGAGGAGTCCCAGGAAATGGAAGTAGCTCCAGGGCTAGATACTGCTTTCGAGCGTATTGCCCTAATGGAAAGCCTTTTACATAGGCTGTTGGAGCGAAGCACACTCAGGCAAGAGTGTACTGAAATCCAAGCTGCTGGAAGCAGCTCAACAGCTCCTGGTACAGGGCTGATAGAATGCACCCTCAGGGATGAGGAGCGTGCTATGGGTCATGAGATTTCAGACCCCGACTCTGACGGTGAGGCTGTACAAGGCGAAGAACGGCAGCTGCCAGATGTTCCACCCCTGGCAGTACGATTCGCTGCCCCGTCAGGGTCAGGAGAGCCATTAGGAGAAGAATTGGCCTCCCTAATAAATTACTTGGTTTCCCATCAGCTGGAACAGCAGGAGATGGATGAGACTGCAAGAAAACATGAGACCCCAAGTAACTGTGTGTTGCTGAAAGCACCAGCAGTGAACCAAATTATCTGGAATCAGTTGAGTATGACTATGAGAACTCATGAATTGAAATTGGAGAATATTAAAGCTGCTGGGTTCTGGAATAACTGCTTTTGCCAGAATAGCGGATAACAGCTAAGAGATGACGGAGTTGCATCAGGAAGCACTGGGGTTGCTATGCAGCACCCACTTCGAGATCAATTGTCTGAGGAAGGTGCTATACGGCCTATTATGAATCCGAAATTCGCAGCACTCTGCAAACCAAGTAATATACAATTACCCAACTTACTCTTTGGAGAGGATCTCGGGAGAGTTAGAAGATGAAGCGAAAACAGGATTGATGAAAACATCAATGGTTGTAAAGTCTGTAAAGAGGAAGTATCCTTTCAGACGTCATACGGATCCTGGACCAGGACCAAGTCGCTCATCAACGCAGGGACATAGCTGGCGGCCTGCAGCGGGAGCAAGAACCAATGGTGCTGCTTCCGGGAGAATCGAGGGATCTCAGAGTACTTAAATGACTCAAGAGGTAGGTGGACCTGGTTCTCATGGGAACATACTAACCGGATTAAGTCCAAAGGTTGGAGGCAGATTACGTCTCTTCTATAACAATTGGAAGAAGATTACTTCAGATGTGGTAATTCTGAATAATATACAAGGATTTCGAATTGAATTCAATCCAAATTATGATTTGCCTGTCCAGCATGTTCCTAGCAGAACTCTCCACTTTGCACAAAAAGAAGTGATGGAGGTTCAAGCTGCGCTTCAAACCCTATATATAAAAGGTATTATTGAAGAATCAGTCTACCAAATTCACCAATTTGTGTCAAATATATTCCCTCGATCAAAAAAGGATGGAGGATGTAGGATTATTATAGACTTAACAAGTCTGAATCCTTTTGTTCAAGTTGGACATTTTAAAATGGAGACAGTTGTACTGCCAAACTTATCTCAGAAGCATGTTTTATGGCAACTATAGATTTAAAAGATGTATATTATTCAGTGTCTGTTCACTTGGAAGATATGAAGTATCTTAAATTTACATGGATGAACCAGTTAGGGCAGTTCAAAGCTCTGCCTAATGGGTTAACGTCCGCTCCCAGAATATTCACAAAATTGTTAAAATCAATTCTGGGGTTGCTGAGAAGCCAGGGGCATGTACTAATGGCATACTTGGATGATGTCCTGATGATAGGAAGGACAAAACAGTCAACAGAAGCATCTGTTGCAGTTGTGAAATCAACTTTTGAAAGTTGGGGTTTTCTAACTTCATCCAAAGAAATCAAGGTTAACAACATGTACCTCGATTGATTATTTGGGGTTCACAATTGATTCAGCCCAAATGAAAATTACTTTGCCCAGTGAAAAAAGGGTGGAGTTGATTAAAGATTGCAGTAATCTGTTAAACGAGCAAAAACCCTTAATCAGACTAGGTGGCTCGAGTACTGGGAAAATTAGTAGATTCCCAGCAGTCCAGTACGGACCATTACATTATCAACAGCTGCAGAGAGTTAAGAACAGGCACTGAGAATGAATGCTGGTCATTTTGATAGAACCATGCAACTAACAACAAATGCTGTTTCTGATCTGCAGTGGTGGAATCTACATGTCTCAAGCAGTTCCGGCAAAGTGCTGATTGAACAACCTTCCATGATATTACAAACTGATGCCAGTGCACTAGAATGGGGTGCAACTGACTTAACATCTAGCTGCAGAGGCAGATGGAATCAGGAAGAGTCATTGTTACTGCAGACATGGGGAATTAACTATTTGGAGCTTTTAGGATGTTTCTATGGACTCCAAGCTTATTGTTCTAACACAACTAAAAGGCATGTTCAAGTTCAAATTGATAAACACAACAGCAGTTGCCTATATTAATGATATGGGTGGAATTAAGTCGGTGTCATGTGACAAAATGGCTAATCAACTTTGGTCTTGGTGTATTGAAAAGAACATTTGGATTTCAGCTATCTATCTACCAGGTAGAATGAACACGATAGCAGACACCAGGTCACGACAGTTCCATGATAATAAAGAATGGATGTTGAATCGAGAGGTATTCAATGATATAGTAATCAGATTTGGAATGCCCGACATCGACTTGAATCATCAGCTATCGAGATATGTCTCATGGGAACCAGATCCAGGAGCAGTGGCGATTGATGCTTTTTCGCTACATTGGGGTGGTATGTTTTCATATATATTTCCACCTTTCTGCCTCATAAGCCAATGTTTGCTTAAAATCAGGCAAGATGCTGCTTCAGGGGTATTGGTAGTACCAGATTGGCCTACACAGCCATGGTATTCGTTGATATTAGAATTAACAACACAAATGTTGATGAAAGTCCCAAAAAGGAGTAATTTATTGCTGCACCCTGTAACAGGGGAACAACATCCATTATATGATCGTTTGGATTTGTTGATTTGCAGGTTTTAAGAAGGCCTTTTCTGGGGCGAGGACTGTCTGAGCGTACTGTGGACATGCTTACGGCAGCCTGGAGGAAGAGCACTCAAAAACAGTACCTTTCTTATATTAAAAAATGGGAAGAGTTCTGTGTACAAAAGAATGTGCAATATAATACTGCAGATATTTCAAATGTTTAGAATTTCTGTCAAAACTTTATTATGATGAAGGGGTGAGTTGTAGTGCAATTAATTCAGCCAGAAGTGCATTGTCCTCATATTTGGTTCTGGATTCAGAAAGAAACACAATTGGGTCACACCCAATTGTTTCCAGACTAATGAAAGGAATCTTTAATTTCAAACCACCGAAACCTAGGTACATGACAATCTGGGATGTAAGTGTGGTACTGAAACTACTTCGTGAATGGTCACCAAGTGTGTCTTTACCTTTGGCCAAGCTCAGTACAAAAGTAGTCATGCTTATGGCATTAGTGACAGCACAACGAGTGCAAACACTTGGAAAATTACAAATAGACAGGATGGAAGTAACTCAAGACAAGGTTACATTCTATATCCATGACCTACTAAAGCAAAGTAGGCCAGGTGTGACAGGATTTAAAATTGTGCTAGCAGCATATCCAAATGATCCTTGTCTCTGTGTTAAGACATATTTGTTACAATACATTGAGGTCACAAAGAATTTGAGAAATACGGAAACTGGGTTGTTGATCACACACAAGAAACCACACAAGAGAGTTTCAGTACAGACTATTTCCAGATGGATAAAAGAAGTCTTAACAGCTGCTGGTATTAACACTGATGTTTTTACGTCTCACTCGACTAGGGCAGCAGAAACGTCGGCGGCCAGGGCAAAAGACGTCCCCGTTGACCATATCCTCGCAGCCGCCGGGTGGTCCAATGAGTTGATGTTCCAACATTTTTTACCATCGGCCTATTGTTAATGCGGGATTGTTTGCAGAAACTGTTTTAAGTTCTGTGTAAATTCCTCTGGTTTAAAGGGGATCTGATTAATTTCATTATTGAAATGAATTACTGCATTTGTGGTACAAATGTTATTATGAATGCATGATTGATTATTCTCGTTCCGAGTCAATCAATGCAGTGAGAAGCCGGGATTGATCTACGGCATGAAATCACAAAGCTTTAAAATCTTCACGTAGTCACTCACGTGACTCCGAAGTAAAATAGTAAGATTAAACGAGAACTTACCTAAGTTTGAAGTTTGATCTTTATTTTATAAGGAGTTACGTAGGTGATTATGTGCCCACCACGACCCTACCCTCTATCATAAAGGTCAGATGGAAGTTCTTGTATTACTCATTTTATTATGAGACTATATTACTTCGGTTGTTGTTTTTTGTGGTTTCACACCGCTGCTTTGAAGATTGACGCGCAGGCGCACTGGCGGGGTTCTTCACGTAATCACCTACGTAACTCCTCATAAAATAAAGATCAAACTTCAAACTTAGGTAAGTTCTTGTTTAATCTTACTATTATACAGTCAAGCTTAGTGCATTCCTAAATGAATTCTCATGCTTTTAAAATTCATATTACCTTTAAAATATAATTATTAGCTATTTGTAGTGAAGTGAGAAAAAAGTGAAGACTGTACAATTTGATTGTTTTTGTAATATCCATTGGTTCATGGTGATTATATGACAACTTGATTCTGAAATACAATTTTTCATATTGCTAACACAATTACTTTGAACTCATAAATATTCACAGATCTAACAATTCGATTTATAACTGAACTGATGCACTAAACTCACAGCGTTCTTTGAAAAATGACTAAAACCCCACGTCAATTTCCAAATAGGCACCCTAACTGGGATAAAATGCATATAGAGTACAAATCAAGGCATTAGATGTTCCTGAACAAAGTTAATATATTCATCTTGGGTAACTTTAATCTCTTAGATTGGGTAAAATTAAATTTGCAATAGCAATGTAGAAGAGTGCGTTCAAAATAGTTTTCTAGGTCAATGTCAACTATACTCTGGTAGATCAGAAATTAAGCCTCAAGAACAGATTAATTACGGTAATAATCTTGGAGTTTGGGTGGGAAGAGTGGTTAGATTACAAATTAATTTTATATCTGCATAATTTACTTTTATCCTATTCTCTACATTATATTTTTAAGAAACAATCTTAACGACTATAAGTCTTTACATATGAAAGGTGAAGAACACAACAACAGAGCTAAACAATAAATACAAATATCCATTGACTTGGCCTTCACAGCTGTCTGTGGCAATTAATTCCACAGATTCACCACCCCCTACAGGAATTCCTTCTCATCTCCTTTGTAAATGTACGTCCTTTTATTCTGTGGCTATGGCCATTGGTCTTAGCCTCTCCCACTAGTTGAAACATCCTCTCCACATCCACCCTATCCAGGCGTTTCACTATTTGGCAAATTTCAGTGAGGTTCCCACTCATCCTTCTAAACTCCAGTGAGTACAGGCCCAATGCCTTCATGCTCAATTGATTGGGTTAATGCTCATCGTACATTAACCCAATCATGCCTGGGAAATTTCTCGTAAACCTCCTTTGGACCCTTTCTCAGCACATCCTTCCTCAGATATGGGGCCCAAAACGGCTCACACTACTCCAAATGTGTCTGACCAGTGCCTTATAAAGCCTCAACATTATATCCCTGTTTTAGTTTTGTACCCCTCTCGAAATGAATGCTTTCATTGCATTTGCCTTCATGCCCAATTTCTTAAGCATATAATATTTAAAAAAATATAGAAAATGACCTTGATCATATGCATTTATACAACCATGTTAGAGCGAGGGTTAGGGTTATAATTGTGCTGTGCTATCTGCTTCTCAAAATTTGTTCTGTTGGTGGTCTGTTATTGCAAGAGAACTTTAGTGATATACTAGACCAAGTGAGGACCTGTTGGGCCCGTTCCCCCAACACAATATTCCACCACTCACCCATAGCCCCCAACTGCGCAGGCGCAGCTGACGGGTTCCCGTTGTGATACCAGAGATCCCCATTGTGACGAGAGTCATGGCAACCCTCTCCCAACTGCGCAGGCGCTGCACGCAAGTGGGAGCGCAACTGCAATGTTTTTAAAGTTTAAAATGACAATAACGTATAATATAAGATTAATGTGAATGCATCTCACACAGTCCCCTATTCCCCTCTTCCATTATCCTCCCTCTGCCCACCCTCCACCAACCCTCCTCTGCTTCCTCCCCTCAATCCCTCCTTCCCGTCCTCCCTCTTCCCCTTTTGCTCCTCCATTACCTCGCCATCCCTCTTCCTATTCTTATCCTCCTCCATTCCCCCTCATCCTCCAGCATTGCCTCCCTCTCCTCTTCACCCTCCCTCTTCTTTCCCCTCTCCACCCCCCCCCACCCCACTCCCTCCCTCACCTCTCCCTCCCTCTCATTTCCCCTACCCTCAGTCACTCCCCCCTCTCTCCATAACTCCTCTCCCTCCCTACTCCCCTCCTCTCCCTCTATCCCCTTGCTCCCCCACTCCTCACCTCCCCACATCCCACCCCTCCACATTGAAAACCGTGATGTTTTGTTTAAATGAAACCTCCCCACCTATCCCACCCCCACAATGAAAATCGTGATTTAAAAAAAATAAAACCTCCTCCCTATCCCACCACCCACAATAAAATAAAATAACCTCAACACAATGCTAGCTGTTAATGAAAATGGAAGAATTTGATTAAAACATTTAAAAAAACACCCACAATATTTAATGTAAATGAGATTCGTGATCCCATTGTGACTTCATTGTAACGCGGCTGACGGGCAGGGCAGGTGGAAAAATTGTTAGAAAAGTGATTTTTGTAAAGTTTAAAATGTCATTAACTTGTAAAATATTTCCAGGACTCACTCACATGCAAACAAACAAACAATCAAACAAACAAGATGAGAGTTTTAGTCATATATATATATAGATAGATAGATATATGGTGGATTGATTGCATCAGAACTTGAAAATGTTGAAAACCATTAGAATACTGAAAAAGATTATGATTGGTTACACATCAGATGAGTGATTATTTGAACCAAACAAACATTCAAATGACAAATGTAAATTAATTAAAATAGTTTGCCTAATGTGCTTTTGAGTTTCCTTAGGATTGGTGCAATGAGGATGCATTCATGGTGATGTTAGGATTAATCAACATTTTCTTTATTCAAGGCATTGACTAACCAGTATCTGAAGATGACGGTTTATCGGAATTAAACTTGATGGGCCAAATGGCCTAATTAGATAGTCATAGAGTCCTAGAGTGATACAGTGTGAAAACAGGCCCTTTGGCCCAACCTGCCACACTGGCCAACATGTTCCAGCTACACTAGTCCTACCTGCCTGCGCTTGGTCCATATCCCTCCAAACCTGTCCTATCCATGTACTTGTCTATCTGTTTTTTAAACATTGGGATAGTCCCAGCCTCAACTACCTCCTCTGGGAGCTTGTTCCATATGCCCACCACCCTTTGTGTGAAAAAAATTACCCCTATTAGCTTCCTATTAAAATTTTTCCGTGAACCTATGTCCTCTGGTCCTTGATTCCCATACTCTTGGCAATAGATTCTGTGCATCTACAAAATCATTTGTCTCATGACGTTATACACCTCAATAAGATCACCCCTCATCCTCCTGCAGTCCAAGGAATAGAGACCCATCCTACTCAACCTCTCGCTATAGCTTAGACCCTCTAGTCCTGGCAACATCATCGTAAATCTTCTCTGAACACTTTCAAGCATGCAAATATCTTTCCTATAACATGGTGCCCAGAACTGAGCACAATATTCTAAATGCGGTCTCAACAATGTCTTATGCAACTGCAACATGACCTCCCAACATCTATACTCATTCTGCTCCTATAGCTTATGGCCTTATGACCTTATACCGTATGATATAATGTAGTTCTGATATGCATTAAACACACAACAATATCTTCCATTTAAAGTGAAATACACATACAATTATTAGAAGAATATATATTTAATAACACTGAATGCTTGTATATTGAATATGACTAATAAATATTTATACAACTTAAGATCGATAGAAATATAGAATGTTATTGGAATTAAATTCAGCAAAACATTTTAAGAATTATTTGATATTTCAATATAATGACATTTTCAAACCCATTTATTAACAATGTATAAGTTTTCTGATTAGATTTAAAAAATTGAAAGTTGTAGTCAAGGGACCAAACGACATTTAGTAATGTCAGAAATCAAATCCCCATTAAGAACTAAAGAACACCACTGAAAACCCTTAGCATGTAGCTGATCTACAAAACATTTCTACATTTCAGCTGTTACTGTGTTTAGTATAGTTTAGTTTAATTTAGAGATACAGTACGGAAACTTGACCCACACCAGTCCACACCAACCAGTGATCCCCGCACATTAACACTATCTTACACACACCAGAGACAATTTAACATTTACACCAAGCCAATTAAGCTACAAACCTGTACGTCTTTGGAGTGTGGGAGGAAACCGACGATCTCGGAGAAAACCCATGCGGTCACAGTTAGTGAACGTACAAACTCCGTACGGACAGCACCCGTAGTGAAGATCAAACCCAGGTCTCTGGCGCAGTAAGGCAGTAACTCTACCACTGCGTCACTGTGCTGTGTTACTGACATTGGGTTTTTATTCCAGGTTTATTTGATGAATTTCCCAATTACTTTGGTACATTTGTACTTGAATATCCAGATCACTAGTTTGGGCTTCTGGAAAACAGTGCAGGAAGGTGACCAGTATTCTTTCACACCTTATAAAGGTTAAAGGCCATATAAGAAGGGTATCTATGTATCTATACATAACTAAAATTCTCATCTTGTTATCTTGCATTGTTTTCACATTTGCGCAAAAATGGTATACGATAATGCTACAATTTTGCGTCACATTACTCACCATTCTCCTGTGCTGCAAGTGCAACAAGTTTTGTTCTGATCATTGATATATTTTAAAAGTTATTAAGGTTAAATACTGCACATGCGCAGATTGGTCTCCTCTATGTCAGTCACCACTGGGACGGTGACGCCCCTTCCTGCACCATTGCCGCACTGATTGGCCGCGTCCTCTTCCAGTCACCGTCGGCGCCCTCCTCTGCCCGGAGTTGCTCGGCTCGTCTTCTGGTCGGCGCATCTTCCGGTTGGCGTGTCTTCCGGTCAGCGCAGCCTCCGGTCAAGGCAACCTCCGGTCAGAGGAGCGGCAACCTCGAGATCCCGGGGAGGTGAGGAGGGAGCATGGGGGGATTGAGGGAGAGGAGGATGTAGTGAGGGAGAGGGGGAAAGTGGGGGAGGTGAGGAGGGAGTCTGGGGAAATTGAGGGAGAGGAGGGGGTAGAGAGGGAGAAGAGGGAAGTGGGGGTGAGGACAGAGACTGGGGGGGTTGAGGGAGAGGAAGGGGTGGAGAGGGAAGGGAAAGTGGGGGAGGTGAGGAGGGAGAGTGGGGAAGGAGGGGGGGAGATAGAGGGAGAGGAGGGGGATAGGGAGGGGAGAGGAGTTATGGAGGAATGAGTGACTGAGGGTAGGGGAAAGGAGAGGTGAGGGAGGGATTGGGGAGAGTAGGAGAGGAGAAAGAAGAGAGAGGAGGTGAGTAGGGAAAGGAGGGGGGAGTGGGAAGGTAGGGGATGGGAAATAAAGGGAGAGGAGGGCAGTGGGGGAGGTAAGGATGGATAGTGGGGGATAGGAGAGTTGAGGAGTGGGGGAGGTTGGGGATAGGGAGTAAGGAGGGGGTAGGGAGGGGAGAGGAATTATGGAGGGAGGGAGGGAGTGACTGTTGGTAGGGGAAAGGAGGGGGAGGGAGAGGTGAGGGAGGGATTGGGGAGGGGAGAAGGAGAGGGGAAGAAGAGGGAGGGTGAAGAGGATGGGGAGAGAGCGCTGCGGGTGAGGGGGAATGAGCTGCGCCAGTGCAGTTGGGTGAGTGGTGGACTATTGCGTTGGGGGAACGGGTTGCATTGGGGAACCAAGCCTCCTGTGTGACAGGGACCCAACAGGTCCCACTTAGTCTAGTTTTAATTAAAAATAAAGCAAAATGATAAATAGTAAAATTCCGATCCTGAAAATCTATCGCATTACTGTGTATGTAGATTAAGATACATGCCTCAATTTGTAATCATATAAGTAAAAGTGGTTCCTTATCCTCCCTCTAAACACCATGACCATGCTTGTTTCATTGGGATGAGCAGACTTGCAAGGTGTGCCAGTTAAAAAGATGGATGCAACAGAGAAGAATTACTGTAGCTTTGTGGAAACACACATTCGTTGGGATCAACAAGTGATTTGTACTTTACAAAGAAACTACTGTATATGGGATTTTTAAAAATGTAGACACAGTTTAACAGTTCAACCTATTGGAAGCAATCAAGCATCTGATTGTTAAAAATGAAAAATAATTAAAATGCTTCATCTGGTATTGTACCTGTAAGTTTCCCTTTGGAAAATGCAATGAGGATACATTGATGCTAAGATGGACATTTAAGGGCCTGTCCCACTTAGACGACTTTTTCGGCGACAGCCAGAAAATAGGCTGTCGCCACATGGTCGCGGCGTGATGCCCGTATTGTCGTGAGCTGTTGCCACAAGTGTCGTGGCCTTTTTCTTGTCGTCGCTTGGTTTTGAAATCTTCAAAACCTCTTGGCGACAGTTAGCTTGATGTTGCGTGACTTCTCCTGGCGTAGGTGCTGTTGTAGGTTGTCGTGGGTTGTCACCAGGTTGACGCCATCTGACTTTGGCTGTCGCCGGGTGCTGACTTCGGTGAATTCTAGTGGTGGCAGCCTACGTCATGTTACATCAATCGGTGACAGTATCAGCGTCACGAGAAGTCACGTTGCGTCATTTGAAAAAAAGTACACCTCTCCACCTGTTTTCAGTTGACACCATCAGGGTCGTAGCTTGTCATAGCTTGTCGCAGACTGACAAAAGTTGACTTTGGTTGTCGTAGGCTGTCATCTATATCGTCGTAGGCTGTCGTGGGTGTTGAAATGGGTTGACGTCATGTGTTGCGAAGAATTGGGAAGCCGGTTGATGTTGACGAGGTGGCAGACTGTCGTAGACATTTTCGTAGGGGGGTGGTTTCTCGGCATCATGCCACGACAGTGACTGTCGCCGGCTATCGCCGAAAAAGTCGCTTAAGTGGGACAGGCCCTTTACCGACACATCTTTTGCTCAAGGTATTTACAAATGCAGAGTTACTGGTGCCCCGACTTCCGGTGGCGCCATGTTACACTAACAGACGCACACCTAACTCCGCTCCTGAAAAATTCGCGATTTTTCGCGTTAAAAACGGGTCTACTGGTCGGGACCGATTTAAAAACCTTACCGGAGCTTCTGGTCGTTGCGCTGATGACGTCATCAGTAAGCGCGATGGTTTAAACGGTGGTTGAAGGACATTTAAATGAAAAAACTGTCTCCAGCTCAGAGTCCTCAGAGAACTGTTACAAGACAGCTGCTGAAAAGCCTGAAGAATCCTGAAGAAGTTACCTCTGAAGGGGTCCCTGAAGTGGCTGCTGAAATGTCTACAAGATCCAAGACAGATCTGGCGAAGGATAAAGACAAAGAATTTGAGGATTTGAAGAAATCTGTGAGAGATATAAAAGATGAAATTGTGGATGAAAATAAAATTATGATGGGAAAAATGATGGAAAAAAGCGAAAAGATGATGGAGAATACGAGTGCTGGTAATCAGAAAGTTATTGATTCAATTGGCACTATAAACAAACAAATTGATGATGTGAAAGGAGAATTATCGGGGAGAATTGATAAGGTGGAAGAAGCTACCACGGACAGGTTCACGGCTTTGCTTGAAACAGTGGCTGCAAGTATGTCTACAATCATGGAAATGGAGAGAAATATGGCTCGAATGGCTGAAAATATGGAGAGAATGAGGCTAGAACATGAGCAGACTACAGGACAGATGGCGACTCATCTGGGGAAAGTTTCAGACAAATGCTTGGACCTGGAAGCTCGTTCAAGACGCCAGAATGTAAGAATTCTTGGAGTTTCAGAGGGAGCTGAGGGAAGGGACATTCGTGAGTTTGCTATGGGCTTATTCAAACAACTGCTTAATCTCCCCATGGAACCGAAAATTGAAGTGGCACATCGAGTACCAAGATTTAAACCAAGATCACAAACAAGACCAGTCCACCCACGACAGATTATTGTTAAATTTCGGGACATTTCAGAACTTGAAGAGGTGATGAGTAAAATCACATATGGAATGCAACTGAGGCTTGATAACGACTCTATCAAAATATTCAGGGACTATCCGCATGAAATTGTGCAAAAGAAAAATCAGTTCACAAAGGCAAAAGACATTCTTAAGGGAATTCAAGATGTTAGATACGGTGCCTTCTACCTGGCTAAGATGCGTATTACTTATAAAGGACATGAGAGATCATTTGTAAACCCGGAGGATGCATACAAATATGCCCAGAGCATCGTGGAAAAGTAGCGGGAATATATGGACTGTATGGACAAATTTTTCTATTATTATTCCACAGTTAATGGCAGATCAAAAGCGAGGAGACAGTTTAAAAAAAACAACTTATTTGAAGAAAGCTTCTAGCTGCTGATGTCTAGACTCCTTATCTGTGGAATTTTAACTCAAGGACATTCTGTGTTCCAAACGAAGCAAATAGCGGATAACAGAGGATCGTCGAGCCGAAGAGAGTGGATGATACCAGAAGCTTTAATTGTTTAAGAGATTAAAATACTAATTTAAATTGTAAGAACTAATCCTATTAATAATTTAACAATTTAACAATTTAACAATATTAATATAGAAATAGTAACGGACGCTAACAAGAAAAAACAAATTTATAAACTAACACAAATTCTCACTAAATCTAAGCCTTATCTATAATTGGGGGGAGGGGAGGAGAAACGAGCACCTGGCTTAGATCCAGGAACACGTTTCACGTTAACCCCTTCAACCAACAGTTGATTATTATTGAAGGTAAAATCATTCGTTTAACAATTAGTAGATAAAATTGTTATATATATATGTTATAACGAAATGTATAGGGTAAATTTGTATTATATATCTGATTGTGAGGTCCCGTCCCATTATGTTATGAGTAATCAAGGGAGCAGAGCTAATTGTTTAACATCGACAATGGAAGTCGATATAAGGTTTTCTCCCACCTACAGGTGGGCCACTTGTTACAGTGTCGACAATTTTAGACACTGTATTTTCACTTTTTCAGGTTTTTTTAAACTATCACATCAAGTCACTTGTTTGTGTTTTTTGTTTAGCGATAAGCGTAAAAGGGATATGCCGACAGAACTTAGTAACGCAAAGGTTCCCCCAATACCTAAAGACCTGAGGTATGGATGCACCGTAAGATTTAAAGGTATTATAACTATTCAAAATGCAAGACGTTAAACAAAAGAACCTAGGAGGTGTCACATTCTGCAGTTGGAATATAAGAGGTGTTAATGAACCTATTAAAAGGGGTAAGATATTAGCTCAGCTGAAATTGTACAATACTGACATAATTTTTCTACAAGAAACCCATCTCAAATCCCAGGATCAGACTAGATTGAGGGCGAATTGCATAGGTCAAATATATCATTCTTCATATACTTCGAAATCTAGAGGTACGTCAATCATTATTCGAAAAGGTATACCATTCAAAGCAAAGAATATCATAACAGATAAGGAAGGGAGATATTTGATAGTTACCGGAGAGATTCACGCTACCCCAATTATCTTGGTAAATATATACGCGCCTAACTTTGATAATCCTCGTTTTTTCAATAAATTCCCGAACATAATCGCAGAATCTAATTACCAAAATGTTATAATAGGAGGAGACTTTAACTGTGTTTTAGATCCGTATTTAGATAAATCTAGCCAAAAACAGAGAGGTAATATGAAATCTAAAACTAGTGAACTCTTAAATACTTACATAAATAATACCAATATAACAGATGTTTGGAGAATTGCTAATCCGACTGGCAGGGAATACTAGTTTTATTCTATGGTACACAAAACATACTCACGTATAGATTATTTCCTGGTGGATACAAAATTAATCCCTTACACTGTGAACCCAATATACCATACCAACTCAATTTCAGACCATTCACCACTAACTTTCTTTTTAAAACTGGAAGGAATGTCTAAGAACAAATCGTTTTGGAGTTTCAATCCTCAAATCCTAAAAGACCCGCAAGGGAGTATATATCTAAAAAAACGAATGGACGTCTTTTTTGAAATAAATGACACTCCAGATATATCGCCTACTTTACTATGGGAATCTTTTAAAGCATATATTAGAGGTGCTATAATCTCATACCAAGCTTTTCAAAATAAAAAGAATAAGAATGAACAAAGACAGTTAGAAGAACAAATTAGGCAACTGGATATAGATAATGCTAAAGATCCATCTATGGATAAACATAATAAAATAATAATTCTGAAATTTAAATTAAATAAATTATTATCAGTCAAATTTATAAGACTTTTCCAAATTACAAGACAGGAACACTTTGAATTTGGGGATAAACCACACAAACTTTTGGCTCGTCAGCTAAAAAAAACGAGAAAAAGAACACACGATTCAAAAGATTAAATCAGAAAGAGGGGAATTATTAACTTTACCGAATGATATTAATAAAAGATTTGCGCAATTTTATGAGAATTTGTACACATCCAAAACGACAATGGACACCAATAAAATTACAGAGTTCTTGGATAACTGTAATCTTCTTAGAGTTGAAGGAACAAGAGGAATTGGGTGCACAAATCTCAATTAAGGAATTAGAAGACACAATAAATTCATTAAAGAATGGAAAAACTCCAGGCCCTGACGGATTTACTAATGAATTTTATAAAAGTTTTCATGACAAAATTATACCACGTTTACAAAAAATGTATCAATATGCCTTTAAAGAACAAATATTACCTGATACATTAGCTGAATCAACGATCACATTAATACTAAAAAAAGACAAAGATATAGAAGAACCGGGTTCATATAGAGCTATAGCATTGTTAAATACAGATCAAAAAATATTAGCGAAAACATTAGCTAGAAGATTAAGTAAATATATTAGTAAATTAATAAACCCAGATCAAACGGGGTTTATCCCTAAGAGACATTCTTCTAATAATATGAGACGGCTACTCGATATAATGTACTCACACAAAACTGAAGAACAAGAATTATCAATTATTTCGTTGGACGCTGAAAAAGCATTTGATCAAGTAGAATGGAATTATATGGATAAAGTATTACAAAAATTCCAATTGGGAGAGAATTTCATTCTATGGATTAAATTATTATATAATAAGCCTACAGCTAGAATATTAACTAATAACATATTATCTTCGAAATCCCAATTATCAAGGGGTAACAGACAAGGATGCTCATTATCACCGCTGTTATTTGCTCTTATAATTGAACCTTTAGCGGAAAAAATTAGAATACATCCAGATATCCATGGCTATAACACTAAATATTCAAATAATAAAATATCTTTATACGCGGATGATATATTATTGTACATCACAAAACCTCAAATTACTATACCAACCATACTAAATCTAATTGAGGATTTTGGATCCTTTTCTGGATACAGAATAAATTGGAATAAAAGTGAAATTATGTCAATAAAACCGAAAGACTCAACATATCTCTTAAAATTCCCTTATACATAGTACAATTATACATAGTACAATTAGAACAATTAGAATTAGAACAAAAATCCAATTATACATAGTACAATTAGAACTTGGAAACAAATAAAACAAAATTTAAAATTAAGAAATCTATCGCTTTTATCCCCAATAGTTAATAACCCTTCGTTTAAACCCTCCATTATAGACAAATCATTTATACAATGGGAAAGATTAGGAATTAAAACGCTCGGAGACTTGTATGAAACTGGAAAATTACTATCATTCCAACAATTACAAATAAAATATAGTCTGGGAAACAATCAATACTTTCAATATTTTCAAATATGTGATTATCTGAAAAAATATATAAAAGATCATTATAACATGCCACCAGATGTACTGGACGAAGCAATGCAGATAAAAGCTGAATCAGCAAACTTAATATCTTATTTCTATAATATTATCTTTTTTTTCTCTTTTTAAATTTTTTTATTTATTAGAAGTACA
This sequence comes from Malacoraja senta, assembly GCA_038087875.1. NCBI lineage: Eukaryota > Metazoa > Chordata > Chondrichthyes > Rajiformes > Rajidae > Malacoraja > Malacoraja senta. Next base: position 49,332,338 of record CM075980.1, read on the forward strand.
TTACATTACAACCAATTACATGAGTACTCATCACGTATAACTTATTACAATTAATGTACTCCGTCATTTTTTACAATGATAAAAAGGAAAAGTAGAGATTAAGAAAAAAGAGAAAGTGAAGGAAAATAGTGAAGGTGTAAAAACGTGACAACAAGAAAGAACAGAGACCCTATAGAAAAGAAATTAAAAAGAAAGTTAATAAATGTTCATTCCACCTTTCCTTTGAGATTTTAATAGCTAATTCTTGTTCCCAGTATCTTCTAATACCTTCCGTGGATGGTATTTCTAGATTTAAGATAATATTATACAAATATGATATTAAGTTTGCTGATTCAGCTTTTATCTACATTGCTTCATCCAATACATCTGCTGGGATATTATAATAATCTTTTGTATATTTTTTTCTAATAATCACATATTTGAAAATATTTAAAATATTGATTATTTCCCAGTTTATTTTTTATTTGTAATTGTTGGAATGATAGTAATTTTCCAGTTTCATTCAAGTCACCGAACGTTTTAATTCCTAGTCTATCCCATTGTATAAAAGATTTGTCTGTAATAGAGGGATTAAACGAAGGGTTATTAACTATTGGAGATAAAAGCGATAGATTTCTTAATTTTAAATTTTGTTTTATTTGTTTCCATGTTCTGATTGTACTATGTATAATTGGGTTTTTGTTATAATTTATGCTATTCAGTTTCATTGGTGAGAGAAGGATCGCTCCAATGTTACCAGAGGAGCAGTCCTCTCTCTCCATTACAATCCAGTCCACTTGCTGGGCAGAGTTGTCCATCAGTTGGATCATATTTTTAATATTTACTGGCCAATAATAATACATGAAGTTAGGGAGTGCTAAGCCCCCTAATACTTTAGCTTTGTTCAAGTGTTTTCTTTGTATTCTATGGGATTTATAGTCCCATATAAAATTAGTAATGTCTGAGTCCAATTTAAAAAAAAACTTCTTTGGTAGGTATATAGGAATTGATTGAAATAGCTATAAAGTTTGTGGTAAGAAGATCATTTTTATTGCATTTATTAGGCCTATTAAAGACATCGGAAGCATTTTCCAAAATGTAATTAATGTATTTAATTTATTAAGTAGAGGATCATAATTTGCTTTGAACATGCCTTGATATGTTCTGGTGATTTCAATACCCAAGTATTTAAATTTTTCTGTAGCTATTTTAAAAGGGAATTTTAAAAGATGTGTTCTTTCGGTTTTATTGACATAATTTCACTTTTATTCCAATTTATTCTGTATCCAGAAAAGGATCCAAAGTCCTCAAATAGATTTAATATGTTTGGTATAGTAATTTGAGGTTTTGTAATGTACAATAATATATCATCCGCGTATAAAGATATTTTATTATTTGAGTATTTAGTATTATACCCATGGATATCTGGATGTGTTCTAATTTTTTCTGCTAAAGGTTCAATTATGAGAGCAAACAACTGTGGTGATAATGATCATCCTTGTCTGTTTCCCCTTGATAGTTGAAATTTCGAGAATAATGTTATTAGTTAATATTCTAGCTGTAGGTTTATTATATAATAATTTAATCCATAAAATAAAATTCTCTCCCAGTTGGAATTTTTGATATACTTTATCCATATAATTCCATTCTACTTGGTCAAATGCTTTTTCAGCGTCCAGCGAAATAATTGATAATCCTTGTTCTTCAATTTTGTGTGAGTGCATTATATTGAGTAGACGTCTCATATTATTAGATGAATATCTATTAGGGATAAACCCCGTCTGATCTGGGTTTATTAATTTACTAATATATTTACTTAATCTGCTAGCTAATGTTTTCGCTAATATTTTTTGATCTGTATTTAACAATGCTATACCTCTATATGAACCCGGTTCTTCTATATCTTTGTCTTTTTTAAGTATTAGTGTGATCGTTGATTCAGCTAATGTATCAGGTAATATTTGTTTTTTAAAAGCATATTGATACATTTTTTGTAACCGTGGTATAATTTTGTCATAAAAGCTTTTATAAAATTCATTAGTAAATCCATCAGGACCTGGAGTTTTGCCATTCTTTAATGAATTTATTGTGTCTTCTAATTCCTTGATTGAAATTTGTGCACCCAATTCCTCTTGTTCTTTCAACTCTAACTTTGGAAGGTTACAATTATCCAAGAACTCTGTAGTTTTATTGGAGTCCGTTGTCGTTTTAGATGTGTACAAGTTCTCATAAAATTGCGCAAATCTTTTATTAATATCCTTCGGTATGGTTAGTAATTCCCCTCTATCTGATTTAATCTTTTGGATCGTATGTTCTTTTTCTCGTTTTTTTAGCTGACGAGCCAAAGGTTTATGCGGTTTATCCCCAAATCCAAAGTGTTCCTGTTTTGTAATTTGGAAAAGTCTTATAAGTTTGGCTGATAATAGTTTATTTAATTTAAATTTCAAAATTATTATTTAATTATGTTTATCTATTGATGGATCTTTAGCATTATCTATATCCATTTGTCTAATAAGTTCTTCTAACTGTCTTTGTTCATTCTTATTCTTTTTATTTTGAAAAGCTTGGTATGAGATTATAACACCTCTAATATATGCTTTAAAAGATTCCCATAGTAAAGTAGGCGATATATCTGGAGTGTCATTTATTTCAAAAAAGACGTCCATTCGTTTTTTTAGATATATACTCCCTTGCGGGTCTTTTAGGATTTGAGGATTGAAACTCCAAAACGATTTGTTCTTAGACATTCCTTCCAGTTTTAAAAAGAAAGTTAGTGGTGAATGGTCTGAAATTGAGTTGGTATGGTATATTGGGTTCACAGTGTAAGGGATTAATTTTGTATCCACCAGGAAATAATCTATACGTGAGTATGTTTTGTGTACCATTGAATAAAACGAGTATTCCCTGCCAGTCGGATTAGCAATTCTCCAAACATCTGTTATATTGGTATTGTTTATATAAGTATTTAAGAGTTCACTAGTTTTAGATTTCGTATTCCCTCTCTGTTTTTGGCTTGATTTGTCTAAATACGGATCTAAAACACAGTTAAAGTCTCCTCCTATTATAACATTTTGATAATTAAACTCTGCGATTATATTCAGAATTTTATTGAAAAAGTGAGGATTGCCAAAGGCGCGTATATATTTACCAAGGTAATTGGAGTATCATGAATTTCTCCGGTAACTATCAAATATCTCCAATGTCTGTTATGGTATTCTTTGCTTTGAATGGTATACCTTTTCTAATAATGATTGACGTACCTCTAGATTTCGAAGTATATGAAGAATGATATATTTGACCTATCCATTTCGCCCTCAACCTAGCTTGATCCTGGGATTTTAGATGAGTTTCTTGTAAGAAAATGATGTCAGAATTGTACAGTTTCAGCTGAGCTAATATCTTACCCCTTTTAATAGGTTCATTAATACCTCTTATATTCCAACTGCAGAATGAGACTCCTCCTAGGTTCTTTTGTTTAACATCTTGCATTTTGAATAATTATAATACCTTTAAATCTTGCGGTGCATCCATGTCCCAGGTCTTTAGGTATTGGGGGAACCTTTGCATTACTAAGTTTTATTGGCATATCCCTTTTACGCTTATCACTAAACACAAAACACAAACATGTGACTTTATGTGGTAATAATAATAATTAAACAAAAATTGAAAAAGTGAAAATACAGTGTCTAAAATGGTCGACACAGTAACAAGTGGCCCACCTGTAGGTGGGAGAAAACCTTGTTTCGACTTCCATTGTTGGTGTTAAACAAATAACTCCGCACCCTTGGTTAGTCATAACATAATAGGACGGGGCCTCACAATCAGATATATAATACAAATTTACCCTATATATTTCATTATAACATATCATATATATATCGCAATTTTAGCTACTAATTATTAAACGAACGATTTTACCTTCAATAATAATCAACTGTTGGTTGAAGGGGTTAATGAAACGCGCTCCTGGACCTGAGCCAGGTGCTCGTTTCTCATCCCCTCCTCCCAGTTATAGATAAGGTTTAGATTTAGTAAAAATTTATGTTAGTTATGTTAGTTCATTATTTTTTTGTTAGCGTCCGTTACTATTCTAGTTTAATATTGATAACTTGTTAAATTGTTAAGTTGTTAATAGGATCAATTCTTACAATTGGATTTAATATCCAATTGCGGGGACAGCCGGTGAAAACATCGCGGGTCTGTGGAGCGGCCAGCTGCGGGGACCGCCAGTGAAAACATCGCGGGTCTGTGGAGCGGCCAGCTGCGGGGACCGCCGGTGAAAACATCGCGGGTCTGTGGTGCGGCCAGCTGCGGAGACCGCCGGTGAAAACATCGCGGGTCTGTGGAGCGGCCAGCTGCGGGCGGCGGCGCTGACTTTAACATCGCGGAGCCTGGGATTTCTCGCCGAGATCGCCAGTATGTGCAACTCCGTCCAGAGCGGCCTGTTGGCTTGGAAGCCGCGGTCTCCAGTAAGAAGGTGGCCGTTCCTGGCACCCCAAGCCGCTGAGAGGGTTCTCCCGACGCCGGAGTACCATCACCCGGCGAGAACGGCGAGGAACATCGGGCCTCCGTAGTGGCGAATGTGGAGGCCTCAATAGGCCCGACTATGGGTGGACATGGGGATGGGGACTGGACTTTGTGCCTTCCCCCACAGTGGGTACCATTGTGGGGGGATGTTTTATGTTTAATGTTAAACTTCTTAATGCTATGTTGTATTTTTATTAGTGTGCTGCAAGGACATCAGAATTTCCCCTGAATAAGGGGATTAATAAAGTAAAAATCAAATCAAATCAAATCAAAATATTATAATCTATTAAACAATTAATGCTTCTGGTATAATCCATTCTCTTCGGTTCAGCTGTTTACTTCGTTTGGAACACAGAATGTCCTTGAGTTAAAATTCCACAGATAACCAGTCTCGCCATCCTAAACAAAACACTACTTGAAATGGTTCTGAACTGCCGATCCTCCATTAACTGTGGAATTAATGGAGGATCGGCAGTTCAGAACCATTTCAAGTAGTGTTTTGTTTAGGATGGCGATAATAAAAAAGAAGTTTGTTCATACCATTTAGTTCTCTACTTTTCAACGATGCTCTGGGCATATTTGTACGCATCCTCTGGGTTTACAAATGATCTTTCACGTCCATTATAGGAGATGCCCATTTTAGCTGGATAAAAGACACTGTATCTAACATCTTGTTTCCCTCTTAAAAGTTATTTTGCCTTTCCGAATTGGTTTCTCTTTTGCACAATTTCATACGGATAGTCCCTGAATATTTTGATAATGTCGTTATCAAGCCTCAGTTGCACTCCATATTTGATTTTGCTCATCACCTCTTCCAGTTCTGAAGAGTCTCGAAATTTCACAATAATCTGTCGTGGGTGGTCTTGTCTAGCTTGAGATCTCGGTTTAAATCTCGGTACACGGTGTGCCACTTCAATTTTCGGTTCTTTGGAGAGATTAAGCAGTTGTTTAAGTAAGCCCATGGCAAACTCACGAATGTCCCTTCCCTCAGTTCCCTCTGAGACTCCAAGAATTCTCAAATTCTGGCATCTAGAACGAGCTTCCAGGTCCAGGCATTTATCTGAAACTTTCCCCAGTTGAGTCGTCATCTGTACTGAAGTTTGCTCATGTTCTTGCTTCATTTGATCATGTTCTCGCCTCATTTTCACCATATCTTCAGCCACTCGAGCCATATTTTTCTCCAATTCCGTGATTTTAGCCATACTTGCAGCTACTGTTTCAAGCACAGCCGTGAACCTGTCCGTACTAATTTTTTCCATCTTATCAATTCTCCCCGATAGTCCATCTTTCACATCATCAATTTGTTTATTTATAGTGTCAAGTGAATCGGCCACCTTCTGATTACCAGCATTCGAATCCTGCATCATCTTTTCGATTTTTTTCATCATTTTTTCCATCAGAGTTTTATTTTCATCCAAAATTTCATCTTTCATATCTTTCACTGATTTCTTCAAATCCTCAAATTCTTTATCCTTAGCCAGCTCTGTCTTAGGTCTTTTTTATCCATTTCTGCAACCACTTCAGGAACTTCAGAGGTAACTTCTCCTTCAGGATTCTTCAGGTTTTTCAGCAGCTGTTTTTTAACTGTTCTCTGATGGCTCTGAGCTGGAGACAATCTTTTCATTTAAAAGTCCTTAAGCCACCGTTTAAAACATCGCGCTTACTGATGACGTCATCAGCACAGCGACCAGAAGCTCCGGTAAGGTTTTTAAATCAATTCCAACTTATAGACACGTTTTAAAGCGAACAATCGCGTATTTTTCCGAGAGCGGAGCTAGGTGCACGTCTGTTAGTATAACATGGCACCACCGGAAGTCCTATAAAAATTATACCACGTTTACAAAAAATGTATCAATATGCCTTTAAAGAACAAATATTACCTGATACATTAGCTGAATCAACGATCACATTAATACTCAAAAAAGACAAAGATATAGAAGAACCGGGTTCATATAGAGCTATAGCATTGTTAAATACAGATCAAAAAATATTAGCGAAAACATTAGCTAGAAGATTAAGTAAATATATTAGTAAATTAATAAACCTAGATCAAACGGGGTTTATCCCTAAGAGACATTCATCTAATAATATGAGACGGCTACTCAATATAATGCACTCACACAAAACTGAAGAACAAGAATTATCAATTATTTCGTTGGACGCTGAAAAAGCATTTGATCAAGTAGAATGGAATTATATGGATAAAGTATTACAAAAATTCCAATTGGAAGAGAATTTCATTCTATGGATTAAATTATTATATAATAAGCCTACAGCTAGAATATTAACTAATAACATATTATCTTTGAAATTCCAATTATCAAGGGGTAACAGACAAGGATGCTCATTATCACCGCTGTTATTTGCTCTTATAATTGAACCTTTAGCGGAAAAAATTAGAATACATCCAGATATCCATGGCTATAACACTAAATATTCAAATAATAAAATATCTTTATACGCGGATGATATATTATTGTACATCACAAAACCTCAAATTACTATACCAACCATACTAAATCTAATTGAGGATTTTGGATCCTTTTCTGGATACAGAATAAATTGGAATAAAAGTGAAATTATGTCAATAAAACCGAAAGACTCAACACATCTCTTAAAATTCCCTTTTAAAATAGCTACAGAAAAATTTAAATACCTGGGTATTGAAATTACCAGAACATATCAAGGCATGTTCAAAGCAAATTATAACCCTCTACTTAATAAATTAAATACATTAATTAAATTCTGGAAAACACTTCCGATGTCTTTAATAGGCCGAATAAATGCAATAAAAATGATCTTTTTACCACAAATTCTATACCTATTTCAATCAATTCCTATATATTTACCAAAGAAGTTAAAAAAAAATTGGATTCAGACATTACTAATTTTATATGGGATTATAAATCCCATAGAATACAAAGAACACATTTGAACAAACCTAAAGTATTAGGGGGCTTAACACTCCCTAAATTTATGTACTATTATTGGTCAGTAAATATTAAAAATATGATTCAACTGATGGACAACTCTGCCCAGCAGGTGGACTGGATTATCATGAAGAGAGAAGACTGCTCCTCTAGTAATATTGGAGCGATCCTCCTCTCACCAATGAAACTGAATAATATAAATTATAACAAAAATCCAATTATACATAGTACAATTAGAACTTGGAAACAAATAAAACAAAATTTAAAATTAAGAAATCTATCGCTTTTATCCCCAACAGTTAATAACCCTTCTTTTAAACCCTACATTATAGACAAATCATTTATACAATGGGAAAGATTAGGAATTAAAACGCTCGGAGACTTGTATGAAACTGGAAAATTACTATCATTCCAACAATTACAAATAAAATATAATCTGGGAAACAATCAATACTTTAAATATTTTCAAATATGTGATCTGAAAAAATATACAAAAGATCAGTGGAGGAGCCGCCATCTTGGAGGAAAAGCTGCTAAACAGCAGCCGTCCGTCAAATTCACTTTTTGTTTAGTTTTAGCTTTTTTTATTACTTTGTTTGTTTGGGGGATTTTGACTTTTAATGTGGGGGGGGGGGGTAAGGGGGAAACTATTTCTAGGTCCCTACCTGGTCGGTGAGGCAGCTTTTTCTCCAGGCTGCCTCGTCGACCCGTTCTCGTGGCCTACCAGCGGGCATGGAGCGGCGTTTCCTGACGGGGACCGCCCAGCACCATCAGCTTCGGTGGCGGCACAGCGCTGGAGCGCTATCGGGGAGCGTAGCGGGCGATGCCTTGCCTGGGTCGCCGCGCTGGATCGACGCGCTGGAGCTCCGGTATGCGGTGACCGCCAAGCTCAACACCTCCGGGCTGCCGGGCTGCAGAGCGGCGCCGACTCCAACATCGGGAGCCTCGTGGCTCCAAATCGGCACGGCCCTGTCGGCTTCAGGTGCCATCGACTCCGCTGGGAAACCGGCCGTTCCAGCCGCTGCGAGGATTCTCCCGACGCCAGGAACATCGGGCCTCCGTAGAGGCAACTGTGGAGGCCTCATTGGGCCTGACTCTGGGGAGAACTGGGTTGGGGACTGGACATTGTGCCTTCCCCCACATTGGTAACCATTGTGGGGGGATGATTTTGTGTGCTGTGCCTGTTAGTCTGTGTGCAAGATGGCGGTCGGAGGGGAGAGTGGACGCTGGCACGAATTGGTCGCCGCTGCTCTCTCCTCAAATTGTGTTTCTTATTTTCTTTTTGTGCTTTTGAAATTGAATTCTGTCCTTGATTTGTGTACTGTGGTGTTTTTATATTTAATTTATTCCGATTATGTGTTTTGTATTTTTGTGATTCTATGCCTTGTAAGGTGTCCTTGGGTTTTAGAAAGGCGCCAGTAAATAAAATGAATTATTATTAATTATTATAACATGCCACCAGATGTACTGGACGAAGCAATGCAGATAAAAGCTGAATCAGCAAACTTAATATCTTATTTCTATAATATTATCTTAAATGTAGAAATACCAACTACGGAAGGTATTAGAAGAGACTGGGAACAAGAATTAGCTATTAAAATTTCAAAGGAAAGGTGGGATGAACATTTATTAAATGTGCATAAATGCTCGATTAATGTAAGACACACTTTAATACAATTCAAAATTTTACACAGATTATATTATTCAAAAACCAAAATTAATATAATCTTCCCCAATGTATCACCTATTTGCGATACATGTCAGTCTCAAGAAGCTACTAGAGCGCACTCATTTGTTTTTTGTACAAAAATTCAAAAAATTTTGGATTGACAGTTTTGAAATCTTTACAAAATTATTTAAAATAAAACTGACACCAAAAGCAGAATGGATTATCTTCGGAACAACGGAAGATAGCCCTGAACTAAATGTGTTTCAAAAGAATCTATTTGATTACGAGTTAATAACTGGAAAAAAGCTTATCCTACTATTTTTGTAGTTCATCCATGCAGTCTTTAAATGCCTTCCATTGCATATCCACCGTCAACCCTTTTAGAACTAATTGCCAGTCAATCTTGGCCAATTCACGTCTCATACCCTCAAAGTTACCTTTCTTTAAGTTCAGAACCGTTGTTTCTGAATTAACAATGTCACTCTCCATCCTAATGAAGAACTCAACCATATTATGGTCACTCTTGCCCAAGGGGGCACGCACAACAAGTCTGCTAACTAACCCTTCCTCATTACTCAATACCCAGTCTAGAATAGCCTGCTCTCTCGTTGGTTCCTCTACATGTTGGTTTAGATAACTATCCCTCATACATTCCAAGAAATCCTCTTCCTCAGCACCCCTGCCAATTTGATTCACCCAATCTATATGTAGATTGAAGTCACCCATTATAACTGTTTTGCCTTTGTTGCACGCATTTCTAATTTCCTGTTTGATGCCATCCCCAACTTCACTACTACTGCTAGGTGGCCTGTACACAACACCCACCAGCGTTTTCTGCCCCTTAGTGTTTCGCAGCTCTACCCATACCGATTCCACATCCTCCAAGCTAATGTCCTTCCTTTCCACTGCGTTAATCTCCTCTCTAACCAGCAACGCTACCCCACCTCCTTTTTCCTTTCTCTCTATCCCTCCTGAATATTGAATATCCCTGGATGTTCAGCTCCCAGCCTTGGTCACCCTGGAGCCATGTCTCCGTGATCCCAACTATATCATAATCATTAATTGCTATCTGCACGTTCAACTCATCCACCTTATTACGAATGCTCCTTGCATTGAGACACAAAGCCTTCAGGCTTGTTTTTACAACGCTCTTACCCCTTATACAATTATGTTGAAAAGTGGCTCTTTTTGATTTTTGCCCTGGATTTGTCTGCCTGCCACTTTTACTTTTCACCTTGCTACCTATTGCTTCCGCCCGCATTTTACACCCCTCTGTTTCTCTGCTCACCCATTTAAGAACCCCACCACCTCTTATTCTCTGTTTATTATTGTTTTCTTCTTTCCCCCCTACATGTTGGGTCTGAGTGCTTTCCTTCTCTGCCTCCTGCCTCACACACTGTCTAATAGCATTCTCTATTTGAGTCCCTCCCCCCAACCATTCTAGTTTAAAGTCTCCCCAGTAGCCTTTGCAGATCTCCCTGCCAGGATATCGGTCCCCCTCAGGTTCAAGTCCAACCCATCCTTTTTGTACAGGTCGAACCTTCCACAAAAGAGGTCCCAATGATCCAGAAATTTGAATCCCTGCCTTCTGCACCAGTCCTTCAGCCACGCATTTATCCTCCACCTCGCTCCATTCCTACTCTCACTGTCGCGTGGCACAGGCAGTAATCCCGAGATTGTTACCTTTGCTGTCCTTCTCTTTAACTCCCCTCCTAACTCCCTAAATTCTCCTTTCAGGACCTCTTCTCTTTTTTTACCTATGTCATTGGTACCTATATGTATCACGACCTCGGGCTCCTCTCCCTGCCCTTTCAGGATGTCTTGGACACGTTGAGACACATCACAGACCCTGGCACCAGGGAGGCAAACTACCATCCGGGTCTCCCGACTGCGTCCACAGAATCGCCTGTCTAACCCCCTAACTATAGAGTCCCCTATTAATATTGCCCTCCTCTTCTTTTCCTTACCCTTCTGAGCAACAGGACCGGTCTCTATACCGGAGGCCCGGCCGCTGTCGCTACCCCCAGGTAGGCTGTCCACCCCAACAGTGCTCAAACAGGAGTACTTATTGTCAAGGTGTACAGCCACCAGGGTACTCTCTAGTCCCTGCCTGTGCCCCTTGCCTCTCCCAACCGTGATCCGCTTGCCTGCCTCCTGTGGTGTTGGAGTGACCACATCCCTGTAACTCCTCTCAATGACTTCCTCGCTCTCCCTGACCAGACGGAGGTCATCGAGCTGCTGCTCCAGGTTCCTAATACGGTTCATTAGGAGCCCCATCTCGATACACCTGGCGCAGATGTGGACGTCTGGAGGGCTATCAGACTCCATGACTTCCCACATCTGACATCCAGAACAGTAAACTGCCCTGGCCCTCATACTCCCCTTACCCTGGATAGAATACAAAACTAACTGCTAGAATACAAAACAAACTGCTAGAATACAAAACAAACTGCTAGAATACAAAACAAACTGCTAGGATACAAAACAAACTGCTAGAATACAAAACAAACTGCTAGAATACAAAACAAACTGCTAGAATACAAAACAAACTGCTAGAATACAGTACAATCAGCAGGGATCTGACTCCCAATCAGCTGCTCCCTCTTGTCTGCGTCCACCAATCAGCGGCTTCCTCAAACCCACTTGTTTTAGAAGTGGAACTTGGAACGTTACAGATTTGGGTTCCTCTGTAAGGAACAAGCCCCGCGCTCCTTTTTATCTCCTACCGCTCGGGTGTAGCTGCTCCCTCTGCGATCTCTCCAACGGCTCTCGGGCCTCTTTAATGTGAAATGTACTTGTGCAATTAACTAAACTATTACTATTTATGATACAATGTACTCACGTAACAAACTGTATGTATAAATTAGTTCGGGAGCATAGTCTGAAAAAGTAAAGAGAGAAATAAATATTTGTGTAACTTAAGATTTTGATAGAATGTTGATCAAATCAAGTTCAAGAAATCATAAAAAAATTATGCTATATTAAACACCACAACCTCTAAATAAGCTCTAAACAACATAGACTCGGGGGCATTAATATATGTGTATGTATGTAAGTAAAGGAAAGAACTGCAGATGCATGTTTAAATCGAAGGTAGACACAAAATGCTGGAGGTCATATTGGGAATGGGAGGGGGAGTTGAAGTGCTGAGCAACTGAGAGATCAGGTGGTTTAAGGCGGACTAAGCGGAGGTGTTCAGCGAAACGATTGCCAAGCCTGCGCTTGGTCTCGCCGATGTACAGATGTTGACACCTGGATGGAGTCAAGGGGGGAGGTAAAGGGACAGGTGTTGCTTCTCCTGTGGTTGCACGGGAAAATACCTGGGGATGAGGTGGGAAGGGTGGGAAGGGATGAGTTGACTAGGGATACGTCTGTCTGTCTGTCTGTCTGTCTGTCTCTGTCTGTCTGTCCACACACACACATATATATATATATATATATATATATATATATATATATATATATATATATATACTAGACCAAGTGCAGACCCGTTGGGTCTGTTCTCCCAACGTGCGGTTGCGGCGGGGGGGGGCGACATGTGGCGTCACACACACTAACTACCACCCCGTACACACGTTAAGTACTCCCCTTGATATTATGTTAATATTATAAATTTGCTCCTTTTACCCCATAACCGCCCTATCCACTGACGCATAGCCCCCAACTCGCAGGCGCGTCTAGCGAGGGGGGGTAGAGAATGAGGACAGAGAGAGAATGGGGAGAGACAGAGAGAGGGGCAGAGACAGAAGGGCAAGAGACGGAGAAGGGGGTGGAGGGCAGGAGGAGAGGATGGGTGGGTGAGGGGGGGAAGGGGAGAGGGAAATGGGGAGAGAGTGGGGAGGGGGAGATGGGGAGAGAGTGGGGAGGGGGAGATGGGGAGAGAGTGGGGAGGGGGAGGAGAGGGGAGGGGGAAGGGAGAGAGAGGGGGGTGAGGATGGGGTGAGGGGAGGAGAGCGGGGAGGATGAAGGGGAGACAGGGGTAGGGGAAGGGGGTGGTAGAGGGGGGAGGGGGGGAAGGGTGGGTGAGGGGGGCAGAGGGGTGGGGGAAGGGGAGGGGAGAGGGGAGGAGGAGATGAGAGGAGAGGGGTGGGGAGAAGAGGGGAGGAGGGGGAGAGGGGAGAGGGGAAGGGGAGAGGAGAGGGGGAGGGAGATGAAGAGGGGGAGGGGAGAGGTGAGGTCAGCAGCTGGGTAACCTTAATATTTTTTTTTAATGTCAGTTTGGTTATAAATTTTAGTAAATATCTCGGGAAATAATTGATCAAATTCATAGAGGATTGGATTTTTGAAATTATAAGGAAAATTTCTACCAGAAGATGTAAACTGTTATTGTAACGCCAGCAGCTGGGCAGCGGTCAGATTTATAAAAAAGGTCAGATTGGTCAACGATTTTAATAAAAAAGCCAGGAAAATAATGTATCAAAGGTACAGAGGAGTGGATTTCTAAACTCGCAAGGAAAATCTCTAAGTATGTAAAAATTTCCCCCTTTCGGCATCTGGTTTTCGAGGAGATACGTTTTAAAGGCAAAGAAAAAGAAAACCACACACACACACAATTTTAAATGTATATAGATATGATATGATATGATATGATATAAATCCGTATAATATATACCGTATAAACTGCGACATGGGTGGCCAAACTTGAAAGTTATTAAATCGTAATGAAAAACCACAGGATTACTAATGGGCCTACCTATGATTCTTTTTGAGCTAATTTGTGATCAAAATGGACTAAAATTTAATACTTTCAAAATTTGAAAAATAAACGAGAATTTAAAAAAACAACCCATATAAGACACCTGGGAAACTGACAGATTTTGAAGCTCCCTGGCAAAATGTCGGCACCTAACCCACCACGAGGCCTGTAGTTCACGCCAGGGTAATTAAATCGCGTTGTTTCAATTTTTTTTAGATCGCGCGAGTGCAAAAAAAACCGGTTATGGCGCTATAAATAGTATTGACAGCGGGAAGGACTGCAGAATGAAACAGCGCTAAAATAGATGAGCCAACTAGATTTTTATTTCATGATTTTTAAGTTCTATTCATTATTAAGTATTTCAATGGAAAGCTTAAACACAAAATGTAAACAATTAAAAGAAGTAACAATAAATATAAAAACGGTTCACACGTGACACATTTCACATGTGACCAAATGGACACTGTAACTCACCTGCTAGTGAAAGGAAGTCTGGCTCAAAATCATCTAAGGTGATAAAGGATAAAAATCATAAGCATAATCTGAATTTGGCATATAGAGTTATTTAATTGCAAAATTAATGTACATTTTCTTTTATAAATAAGCCTAAGGTTTTGATGAAATCCTACTTGAAAAATGTGTTTAAAAAAAGGCAAGAAAACACAGGGACATCTTGTAACTATTAAAACTCTGATCTTGGATGTGTGTGTGTGTGTGTGTGTGTGTGTGTGTGTGTGTGTGTGTGTGTGTGTGTGTGTGTGTAATCATAGTGCTCAAAAACACGACGCTCTAATGGTAAAATGTTTACATATTCCGATAGAGATTTATACCGTGGTCAAAAAATTGCCTTATCTGAAAATTTCATGCATTATTTCTTGTTATTTAAATGTGCAGAAATTTGGAATAAAAACTGCTTTTCCCCTGTGCTGACATCACAATGGGATTGTAGCCCTGCTCATAACATTGTTGCTATCCAAGTACACTAAGTTCTGCTAGCCCTAGCAAGTGCAAATGCATTTTTTTTAAAGTCACAGTACACGGAGTTCTGCTAGCTAGCAAGTGCAAATGCATTTTTTTTAGTTTAAAAATGAGGGAGGGTGCATAAGGCGAAATGAGCAGCCCCTGTGCAGTTGTCGGCTATGGGTGAGTGGTGGAAAATTGCATTGGGGAACGGGTTGCGTTGGGGGACCAGGCCTCCCGTGGGAGCTATGGGTGAGTGGTGGAATATTGCGTTGGGGAACGGGTTGCGTTGGGGGACCAGGTGTCCCGGTTGATGGACCTAACGGGTCCCACTTGGTCTAGCATCTGATATTTTTCTTTGTAAAAACAGATTTATTTATTTTTGCTTCATCTCATTATTTTGGCTATACACTTAAAATACAGGATATGAAACAATGGGAATACTACAGGATATGAAACAATGGGAATAAAATACAGGATATGAAACAATGGGAATAATGTTCATCTCAGTTTGGCAAAAGAATAAATCAGGGAAGGGAGTACATCCATGGATAACAAAGGAAATCAAGGATAGTATCAAAACAAATGATGAAGCATACAATTTAGCCAGAAAAAGCAGCCTACCAGAGGACTCGGAGAAATTCAGAGTCCAGCAGAGGAGGACAAAGGGCTTAATAAGGAAAGGGAAAATAGATTATGAAAGAAAACTGGCAGGGAACATAAAAACTGACTGCAAAAGTTTTTATAGATATGTGAAGAGAAAATGATTAGTTAAAACAAATGTAGGTTCCTTGCAGTCAGAAACAGGTGAATTGATCATGGGGAACAAGGACATGGCAGACCAATTAAATAACTACTTTGGTTCTGTCTTCACTAAGGAAGACATAAATAATCTTCCGGAAATAGCAGGGGACTGGGGGTCAAATGAGATGGAGGAACTGAGTGAAATCCAGGTTAGCCGGGAAGTGGTGTTAGGTAAATTGAATGGATTAAAGGCCGATAAATCCCCAGGGCCAGATAGGCTGCATCCCAGAGTACTTAAGGAAGTAGCCACAGAAATAGTGGATGCATTAGTGATAATTTTTCAAAACTCTTTAGATTCTGGAGTAGTTCCTGAGGATTGGAGGGTAGCTAATGTAACCCCACTTTTTAAAAAGGGAGGGAGAGAGAAAAGGGGGAATTACAGACCAGTTAGTCTAACATCGGTAGTGGGGAAACTGCTAGAATCAGTTATTAAAGATGGGATAGCAGCACATTTGGAAAGTGGTGAAATCATTGGACAAAGTCAGCATGGATTTACGAAAGGTAAATCATGTCCGACGAATCTTATAGAATTTTTCGAGGATGTAACTAGTAGAGTGGATAAGGGAGAACCAGTGGATGTGTTATATCTGGACTTTCAGAAGGCTTTCGACAAGGTCCCACATAAGAGATTAGTATACAAACTTAAAGCACATGGTATTGGGGGTTTGTATTGATGTGGATAGAGAACTGGCTGGCAGACAGGAAGCAAAGAGTAGGAGTAAACGGGTCCTTTCCAGAATGGCAGGCAGTGACTAGTGGGGTCCCGCAAGGTTCAGTGCTGGGACCCCAGCTATTTACAATATATATTAATGATTTGGACAAGGGAATTGAATGCAACATCTCCAAGTTTGCGGATGACACAAAGCTGGGGGGCAGTGTTAGCTGTGAGGAGGATGCTAGGAGGCTGAAAGGTAACTTGGATAGGCTGGGTGAGTGGGCAAATGCATGGCAGATGCAATATAATGTGGATAAATGTGAGGTTATCCACTTTGGTGGCAAAAACAGGAAAGTACTTATCTGAATGGTGGCCGATTAGGAAAAGGGGAGATGCAACGAGACCTGGGTATCATGGTACACCAGTCATTGAAAGTAGGCATGCAGGTGCAGCAGGCAGTGAAGAAAGCGAATGGTATGTTAGCATTCATAGCAAAAGGTTTTGAGTATAGGAGCAGGGAGGTTCTACTGCAGTTGTACAAGGTCTTGGTGAGACCACACCTGGAGTATTTCGTACAGTTTTGGTCTCCAAATCTGAGGAAAGACATTCTTGCCATAGAGGGAGTACAGAGAAGGTTCACCAGGCTGATTCCTGGGATGTCAGGACTTTCATATGAAGGAAGACTGGAGAGACTCGGCTTGTACTCGCTAGAATTTAGAAGATTGAGGGGGGATCTTATAGAAACTTACAAAATTCTTAAGGGGTTGGACAGGCTAGATGCAGGAAAATTGTTCCCGATGTTTGGGAAGTCCAGAACAAGGGGTCACAGTTTAAGGATAAGGGGGAAATCTTTTAGGACAGAGATGAGAAAAACATTTTTCACACAGAGAGTGGTGAATCTCTGGAATTCTCTGCCACAGAAGGTAGTTGAGGCCAGTTCATTGGCTATATTTAAGAGGGAGTTAGATGTGGCCCTTGTGGCTAAAGTGATCAGGGGGTATGGAGAGAAGGCAGGTACAGGATACTGAGTTGGATGATCAGCCATGATCATATTGAATGACGGTGCAGGCTCGAGGGGCCGAATGGCCTACTCCTGCACCTATTTTCTATGTTTCTATGTTTCAGTTTCACTACTGAGCGCTGTGTTTATGGAAACCCATATATATAAATATCCATATACACACACATTAAATCTTCCCACATTCCTAAGCTGCACATTTGTCAGTTAATTGGCTTCTGCAAATTGCCCCTAGTGTGTGGGAGGAAGTCAGATACTTAGAGAAACTTGGTCTAGGTAAGAATGTGCAAACATTCAGATTTGAGGTCAGATTTGAATCTGAATCTGTGGTGCTGTGAAGCAGCAGTTCTAGTAACTGTACCACTGTGCCGACAGATTAGTTAATGAAGTAACCGCTTTTAAAAATAATGAAAGAGAAATCCTAGAAACAAGGAACTGCAGTTACTGCTTTACACAAAAAAAGATGGAAAGTGCTGGAGTAACTCAGCAGCTCAGGCAGCATGTCAGGTGAACATGGATAGGTGACGTTTTGGGTTCAGACCCTTCTTCAAACCTACTGAGCTACTCCTGCACTTTGTTTCTTTTTAAAGGAAACCTAAACTGTTTGGAACAAAAATGATAATTTACATTTAAAGAACACATATTTGCTTTTAAACAGCTCCTTACACCTTCTCGGACATGTAATAGTTTTTAAAAACAACTCACCTAATACAGCTGCTACACTTGCTTGTCCTTTGATCATTGACCCGGCTGAAACACATATCAAACGTAAATAATCATACAGATGTGAGCGTAGTTTATATTACTAAGGAGAAGGTGATTGGGAAGCTGAAAGGTCTGAAGGTAGATAGGTTATCTGGGTCAGATACCCCGGGGTTCTGAAAGAGGTAGCTGTAGAAATTGTGGAGGCATTAGTAGTAATCTATCAAGAACACTGGAGCCAGGAATAGTTCCAAAGGACTGGAAAATTGTGAATGTAACCCCACTGCTCAAGAAGGGAGCAATGCACAATAAATTGTAGGCCGGTTAGTCTGACTTCAGCGGTTGGTAAGATTTTAGAGTCCATTATTAAGGATGAGGTTTTGGGGTACCTGGAAGTAGCAATGTTACAAAATTTTGAGATTTAAAAAATAAAGGCTGCAATTTATCCCATCAGATAAAGCATAACAAGAAGTTTAATTTGACACCTAATTCACTTTCATATCTTCAGTATTAAAGAAGTTATGGCCATTTTCATACTCGGAAATTAGCATCTTGTTCCCTATTGCTTTTCCATTAACTTAACACAAAAGCTGTGATCGAGGACAGTTAAAAGCCCATAAATTTCTTAAAAATTAAGATAACTGAAAGAAATGTTCAGTTATTATAGATTGAAGCATTCTGAAACAAATATGAAACAATCTTACTTAGAAGACATGAAAGTAAAGCATATAATTAGTTAGTTACCTAATTGTAGCTAATTACAAAATTCAATTACTAGATCTAAACATCTATCAATTTCTTAAGAATAGATTAACATTTTTAAATAGCCTAAGTGTCCAAATAACATTCACACAATAATTCACAATATAACATAATTTTTAAATCTCATTTTCATGAATTTATAGGCCAAATGGAAGGAATTGAATTACACATTCAATTCCTTCCATCACAGTGAGGAGGTGTCTGGTGAACTCACTGTGGTGGATGTTAAATTTGTGTTTATTGTGTGTTTTGTTATTTTATAATATGTATGCCTGCAAGGCAACGAAATTTCATTCAGACCAAAAGGTCTGAATGACAATAAAGTTTCCATGATATAAGATAGGAACTCGTGGTTTTAGAAGCAAGGTACTAGCATGGATCGAAGATTGGCAGCCTAGCAGGGACAAATACCAGGAATAAAGGGGGTCTATTCAGGTTGGCTGCGGATGACTAGTGGTGTTCCGCAGGGGTTGGTCTTCTTCTTCTCTTCGTGTCCATCTTGTTACAAATGTTGGCCTTGCTGTCATCGTCCGTCCTGAAAAGGACGCAAGCTTCTGACGACAATCAGTGGAAGCCATCACTTGTCGCAGTAGATGATGGTGGTAGCAGAATTAGCTCAGGATTAGCTTCCAGTTTCCAGCCCCGCGACTTGAACGCTTCTGCTATGGGGCCCGCAGGGGTTGGTGTTACTTTACATGTTACATGTTATAATCTGGATGATGTATTTGACGGCATTGTGTCCAAGTTTGCAAATGATACAAAGACAGGTGGAGGGCCCGGTAATGTTGAGGAAGCTGGGAGGCAGCAGAAGGATTTGGACAGGTTGGGAGAGTGGGTAAAGAAGTGGAAATGGAATACAGGGTATTGAGGGTCTTGATGAAAAACACTTGGTGTTTATAATCTACTGCACTTACTTTGATTGACTGAAGGAGCCAGTGAGTCCCCCCCCCCTTCCTTTATCTATATAATTAAAAGTCTCATCTTGACCACTTCCTGTCTGCGCTGTATATTGATTATAGAAAAAACGCTACCATATATCGCTATGATTTTTGGTCATCTTACTCACAATCCTCCCCCGCTGAGCAGGCCCCGAGGATTTATCCCATCGATGAAAAATAAAAAAACTGACTGCAAAAGTTTTTATAGATATGTGAAGAGAAAATGATTAGTTAAAACAAATGTAGGTTCCTTGCAGTCAGAAACAGGTGAATTGATCATGGGGAACAAGGACATGGCAGACCAATTGAATAACTACTTTGGTTCTGTCTTCACTAAGGAAGACATAAATAATCTTCCGGAAATAGCAGGGGACCGGGGGTCAAATGAGATGGAGGAACTGAGTGAAATCCAGGTTAGCCAGGAAGAGGTGTTATGTAAATTGAATGGATTAAAGGCCGATAAATCCCCAGGGCCAGATAGGCTGCATCCCAGAGTACTTAAGGAAGTAGCCACAGAAATAGTGGATGCATTAGTGATAATTTTTCAAAACTCTTTAGATTCTGGAGTAGTTCCTGAGGCTTGGAGGGTAGCTAATGTAATCCCACTTTTTAAAAAGAGAGGGAGAGAGAAAACAGGGAATTACAGACCAGTTAGTCTAACATCGGTAGTGGGGAAACTGCTAGAGTCAGTTATTAAAGATGGGATAGCAGCACATTTGGAAAGTGGTGAAATCATTGGACAAAGTCAGCATGGATTTACGAAAGGTAAATCATGTCCGACGAATCTTATAGAATTTTTCGAGGATGTAACTAGTAGAGTGGATAAGGGAGAACCAGTGGATGTGTTATATCTGGACTTTCAGAAGGCTTTCGACAAGGTCCCACATAAGAGATTAGTATACAAACTTAAAGCACATGGTATTGGGGGTTTGTATTGATGTGGATAGAGAACTGGCTGGCAGACAGGAAGCAAAGAGTAGGAGTAAACGGGTCCTTTACAGAATGGCAGGCAGTGACTAGTGGGGTCCCGCAAGGCTCAGTGCTGGGACCCCAGCTATTTACAATATATATTAATGATTTGGACAAGGGAATTGAATGCAACATCTCCAAGTTTGCGGATGACACGAAGCTGGGGGGCAGTGTTAGCTGTGAGGAGGATGCTAGGAGGCTGAAAGGTAACTTGGATAGGCTGGGTGAGTGGGCAAATGCATGGCAGATGCAATATAATATGGATAAATGTGAGGTTATCCACTTTGGTGGCAAAAACAGGAAAGTAGACTTATCTGAATGGTGGCCGATTAGGAAAAGGGGAGATGCAACGAGACCTGGGTATCATGGTACACCAGTCATTGAAAGTAGGCATGCAGGTGCAGCAGGCAGTGAAGAAAGCGAATGGTATGTTAGCATTCATAGCAAAAGGTTTTGAGTATAGGAGCAGGGAGGTTCTACTGCAGTTGTACAGGGTCTTGGTGAGACCACACCTGGAGTATTGCGTACAGTTTTGGTCTCCAAATCTGAGGAAAGACATTCTTGCCATAGAGGGAGTACAGAGAAGGTTCACCAGGCTGATTCCTGGGATGTCAGGACTTTCATATGAAGGAAGACTGGAGAGACTCGGCTTGTACTCGCTAGAATTTAGAAGATTGAGGGGGGATCTTATAGAAACTTACAAAATTCTTAAGGGGTTGGACAGGCTAGATGCAGGAAAATTGTTCCCGATGTTTGGGAAGTCCAGAACAAGGGGTCACAGTTTAAGGATAAGGGGGAAATCTTTTAGGACAGAGATGAGAAAAACATTTTTCACACAGAGAGTGGTGAATCTCTGGAATTCTCTGCCACAGAAGGTAGTTGAGGCCAGTTCATTGGCTATATTTAAGAGGGAGTTAGATGTGGCCCTTGTGGCTAAAGGGATCAGGGGGTATGGAGAGAAGGCAGGTACAGGATACTGAGTTGGATGATCAGCCATGATCATATTGAATGACGGTGCAGGCTCGAGGGGCCGAATGGCCTACTC
Source organism: Malacoraja senta (assembly GCA_038087875.1). NCBI lineage: Eukaryota > Metazoa > Chordata > Chondrichthyes > Rajiformes > Rajidae > Malacoraja > Malacoraja senta. Next base: position 49,353,995 of record CM075980.1, read on the forward strand.
CTGCACCTATTTTCTATGTTTCTATGTTTCAGTTTCACTACTGAGCGCTGTGTTTATGGAAACCCATATATATAAATATCCATATACACACACATTAAATCTTCCCACATTCCTAAGATGCACATTTGTCAGTTAATTGGCTTCTGCAAATTGCCCCTAGTGTGTGGGAGGAAGTCTGATACTTAGAGAAACTTGGTCTAGGTAAGAATGTGCAAACATTCAGATTTGAGGTCAGATTTGAATCTGAATCTGTGGTGCTGTGAAGCAGCAGTTCTAGTAACTGTACCACTGTGCCGACAGATTAGTTAATGAAGTAACCGCTTTTAAAAATAATGAAAGAGAAATCCTAGAAACAAGGAACTGCAGTTACTGCTTTACACGAAAAAAGATGGAAAGTGCTGGAGTAACTCAGCAGCTCAGGCAGCATGTCAGGTGAACATGGATAGGTGACGTTTTGGGTTCAGACCCTTCTTCAAACCTACTGAGCTACTCCTGCACTTTGTTTCTTTTTAAAGGAAACCTAAACTGTTTGGAACAAAAATGATAATTTACATTTAAAGAACACATATTTGCTTTTAAACAGCTCCTTACATCTTCTCGGACATGTAATAGTTTTTAAAAACAACTCACCTAATACAGCTGCTACACTTGCTTGTCCTTTGATCATTGACCCGGCTGAAACACATATCAAACGTAAATAATCATACAGATGTGAGCGTAGTTTATATTACTAAGGAGAAGGTGATTGGGAAGCTGAAAGGTCTGAAGGTAGATAGGTTATCTGGGTCAGATACCCCGGGGTTCTGAAAGAGGTAGCTGTAGAAATTGTGGAGGCATTAGTAGTAATCTATCAAGAACACTGGAGCCAGGAATAGTTCCAAAGGACTGGAAAATTGTGAATGTAACCCCACTGCTCAAGAAGGGAGCAATGCACAATAAATTGTAGGCCGGTTAGTCTGACTTCAGCGGTTGGTAAGATTTTAGAGTCCATTATTAAGGATGAGGTTTTGGGGTACCTGGAAGTAGCAATGTTACAAAATTTTGAGATTTAAAAAATAAAGGCTGCAATTTATCCCATCAGATAAAGCATAACAAGAAGTTTAATTTGACACCCAATTCACTTTCATATCTTCAGTATTAAAGAAGTTATGGCCATTTTCATACTCGGAAATTAGCATCTTGTTCCCTATTGCTTTTCCATTAACTTAACACAAAAGCTGTGATCGAGGACAGTTAAAAGCCCATAAATTTCTTAAAAATTAAGATAACTGAAAGAAATGTTCAGTTATTATAGATTGAAGCATTCTGAAACAAATATGAAACAATCTTACTTAGAAGACATGAAAGTAAAGCATGTCTGCGCTGTATATTGATTATAGAAAAAACGCTACCATATATCGCTATGATTTTTGGTCATCTTACTCACAATCCTCCCCCGCTGAGCAGGCCCCGAGGATTTATCCCATCGATGAAAAATAAAAAAACTGACTGCAAAAGTTTTTATAGATATGTGAAGAGAAAATGATTAGTTAAAACAAATGTAGGTTCCTTGCAGTCAGAAACAGGTGAATTGATCATGGGGAACAAGGACATGGCAGACCAATTGAATAACTACTTTGGTTCTGTCTTCACTAAGGAAGACATAAATAATCTTCCGGAAATAGCAGGGGACCGGGGGTCAAATGAGATGGAGGAACTGAGTGAAATCCAGGTTAGCCGGGAAGAGGTGTTAGGTAAATTGAATGGATTAAAGGCCGATAAATCCCCAGGGCCAGATAGGCTGCATCCCAGAGTACTTAAGGAAGTAGCCACAGAAATAGTGGATGCATTAGTGATAATTTTTCAAAACTCTTTAGATTCTGGAGTAGTTCCTGAGGCTTGGAGGGTAGCTAATGTAACCCCACTTTTTAAAAAGAGAGGGAGAGAGAAAACAGGGAATTACAGACCAGTTAGTCTAACATCGGTAGTGGGGAAACTGCTAGAGTCAGTTATTAAAGATGGGATAGCAGCACATTTGGAAAGTGGTGAAATCATTGGACAAAGTCAGCATGGATTTACGAAAGGTAAATCATGTCCGACGAATCTTATAGAATTTTTCGAGGATGTAACTAGTAGAGTGGATAAGGGAGAACCAGTGGATGTGTTATATCTGGACTTTCAGAAGGCTTTCGACAAGGTCCCACATAAGAGATTAGTATACAAACTTAAAGCACATGGTATTGGGGGTTTGTATTGATGTGGATAGAGAACTGGCTGGCAGGCAGGAAGCAAAGAGTAGGAGTAAACGGGTCCTTTACAGAATGGCAGGCAGTGACTAGTGGGGTCCCGCAAGGCTCAGTGCTGGGACCCCAGCTATTTACAATATATATTAATGATTTGGACAAGGGAATTGAATGCAACATCTCCAAGTTTGCGGATGACACGAAGCTGGGGGGCAGTGTTAGCTGTGAGGAGGATGCTAGGAGGCTGAAAGGTAACTTGGATAGGCTGGGTGAGTGGGCAAATGCATGGCAGATGCAATATAATATGGATAAATGTGAGGTTATCCACTTTGGTGGCAAAAACAGGAAAGTAGACTTATCTGAATGGTGGCTGATTAGGAAAAGGGGAGATGCAACGAGACCTGGGTATCATGGTACACCAGTCATTGAAAGTAGGCATGCAGGTGCAGCAGGCAGTGAAGAAAGCGAATGGTATGTTAGCATTCATAGCAAAAGGTTTTGAGTATAGGAGCAGGGAGGTTCTACTGCAGTTGTACAGGGTCTTGGTGAGACCACACCTGGAGTATTGCGTACAGTTTTGGTCTCCAAATCTGAGGAAAGACATTCTTGCCATAGAGGGAGTACAGAGAAGGTTCACCAGGCTGATTCCTGGGATGTCAGGACTTTCATATGAAGGAAGACTGGAGAGACTCGGCTTGTACTCGCTAGAATTTAGAAGATTGAGGGGGGATCTTATAGAAACTTACAAAATTCTTAAGGGGTTGGACAGGCTAGATGCAGGAAAATTGTTCCCGATGTTTGGGAAGTCCAGAACAAGGGGTCACAGTTTAAGGATAAGGGGGAAATCTTTTAGGACAGAGATGAGAAAAACATTTTTCACACAGAGAGTGGTGAATCTCTGGAATTCTCTGCCACAGAAGGTAGTTGAGGCCAGTTCATTGGCTATATTTAAGAGGGAGTTAGATGTGGCCCTTGTAGCTAAAGGGATCAGGGGGTATGGAGAGAAGGCAGGTACAGGATACTGAGTTGGATGATCAGCCATGATCATATTGAATGACGGTGCAGGCTCGAGGGGCCGAATGGCCTACTCCTGCACCTATTTTCTATGTTTCTATGTTTCAGTTTCACTACTGAGCGCTGTATTTATGGAAACCCATATATATAAATATCCATATACACACACATTAAATCTTCCCACATTCCTAAGATGCACATTTGTCAGTTAATTGGCTTCTGCAAATTGCCCCTAGTGTGTGGGAGGAAGTCAGATACTTAGAGAAACTTGGTCTAGGTAAGAACGTGCAAACATTCAGATTTGAGGTCAGATTTGAACCCGAATCTGTGGTGCTGTGAAGCAGCAGTTCTAGTAACTGTACCACTGTGCCGACAGATTAGTTAATGAAGTAACCGCTTTTAAAAATAATGAAAGAGAAATCCTAGAAACAAGGAACTGCAGTTACTGCTTTACACAAAAAAAGATGGAAAGTGCTGGAGTAACTCAGCAGCTCAGGCAGCATGTCAGGTGAACATGGATAGGTGACGTTTTGGGTTCAGACCCTTCTTCAAACCTACTGAGCTACTCCTGCACTTTGTTTCTTTTTAAAGGAAACCTAAACTGTTTGGAACAAAAATGATAATTTACATTTAAAGAACACATATTTGCTTTTAAACAGCTCCTTACATCTTCTCGGAAATGTAATAGTTTTTAAAAACAACTCACCTAATATAGTTGCTACACCTGCTTGTCCTTTGTTCATTGGCCCGGCTGAAACACATATCAAACGTAAATAATCATACAGATGTGAGCGTAGTTTATATTACTAAGGAGAAGGTGATTGGGAAGATGAAAGGTCTGAAGGAAGATAGGTTATCTGGGTCAGATACCCCGGGGTTCTGAAAGAGGTAGCTGTAGAAATTGTGGAGGCATTAGTAGTAATCTATCAAGAACACTGGAGCCAGGAATAGTTCCAAAGGACTGGAAAATTGTGAATGTAACCCCACTGCTCAAGAAGGGAGCAATGCACAATAAATTGTAGGCCGGTTAGTCTGACTTCAGCGGTTGGTAAGATTTTAGAGTCCATTATTAAGGCTGAGGTTTTGGGGTACCAGGAAGCAAATGATAAAATAGAGCAGTCAACATGGTTTGTTCATTTGAGATATTGCCTTATTGTTGTTTACTTGCTCTTTGATAAAGCTGCGGCTTACCTGCAGTCCGTCTGTTTTTTTCTTTTTTTGTTGTTTTCTTGTCCTGTTTTTGCTAGTTAATTTGAGTTATTAAGTTGTGTATGTGTGTGTGGGGGGGGGGGGGAGGGGTGGGAGCAACGTGATTTAGTCTCTTCCTTCGGGGGGATGCGACTTTTCTTGTCGTATCCCCCGTTCCGTCTCCGTCTGCGCTGAGGCCTAATGGCGGAGCTGGCGGCCTCCAAAATGCGACCGACCTCGAGGCTCCGGAGGCAGAGCCAGTCAGGACTTACCAGCGCGAGGCTGGCCGACTTCGGGGCTGTGGCGGGTTCTGGCGTTCCGGCAGCGGCCCGACTCGGGGCTGAGGTGGCGTTCCGGCGGCCCGACTCGGGGTTGTGGCGGCGTTCCGGCGGTGGCGACCCGACTTCGGAGGTTCGGCCGCGGACCCAGTAGACGGCAACGTCGGGAGCTCGCAGGTCCAGAGCTCCCGCGGCAACAGCTTCGTCCGCTGGACTGGGGGGCGGCAGCTTCGACTACCCCAGGCCGGGGAGATTGAACCGGCCCGATCTCGAGCACGGTTGGGCCGCGGGACTTACTTACCATCACCCGGTGGGGGTCACAATATCGGAGGCCTGGATCACCTTCGCGCAGAGGGAGAACAAGGAGGGAAGAGACAAAGACTTACGATTTTTGCCTTCCATCACAGTGAGGAGGTGTCTGGTGAACTCACTGTGGTGGATGTTAAATTTGTGTTTATTGTGTGTTTTGTTATTTTATTATATGTATGCCTGCAAGGCAACGAAATTTCATTCAGACCAAAAGGTCTGAATGACAATAAAGTTTCCATGATATAAGATGGGAACTCGTGGTTTTAGTGGCAAGGTACTAGCATGGATCGAAGATTGGCAGCCTAGCAGGGACAAATACCAGGAATAAAGGGGGTCTATTCAGGTTGGCTGCGGATGACTAGTGGTGTTCCGCAGGGGTTGGTCTTCTTCTTCTTTTCATGTCCATCTTGTTACAAATGTTGGCCTTGCTGTCATCGTCCGTCCTGAAAAGGACGCAAGCTTCTGACGACAATCAGTGGAAGCCATCACTTATCGCAGTAGATGATGGTGGTAGCAGAATTAGCTCAGGATTAGCTTCCAGTTTCCAGCCCCGCGACTTGAACGCTTCTGCTATGGGGCCCGCAGGGGTTGGTGTTACTTTACATGTTACATGTTATAATCTGGATGATGTATTTGACGGCATTGTGTCCAAGTTTGCAAATGATAGAAAGATAGGTGGAGGGCCAGGTAATGTTGAGGAAGCTGGGAGGCAGCAGAAGGATTTGGACAGGTTGGGAGAGTGGGTAAAGAAGTGGAAATGGAATACAGGGTATTGAGGGTCTTGATGAAAAACACCTGGTGTTTATAATCTACTGCACTTACTTTGATTGACTGAAGGAGCCAGCGAGTTCCCCCCCCCCCTTCCTTTATCTATATAATTAAAAGTCTCATCTTGACCAATTCCTGTCTGCGCTGTATATTGATTATAGAAAAAACGCTACCATATATCGCTATGATTTTTGGTCATCTTACTGACAATCCTCCCCCGCTGAGCAGGCCCCGAGGATTTATCCCATCGATGAAAAATAAAAAAGTTATGAGTGTTTGAAAAACCTTGAGATCCTCTCGACTGTCAATCACCGCGATGAAGGTAACGCCCCTTCTGGGGAGAGGAGGGGGGGGGGGCTAGGACTACAAATCCCCAGATGCCTGAACATGACTCAGTCGCTCTGCAAAGGTCACGACTCTCATTTTAGGCTGTGAATCAACTGAACTGTGAGTCTGCAATGTACTTACAATAAATGATTTGTTAGCCCTTAATGAAAATGAAATGAGTTGTTTGGCCTGCCCTGTGCTTGAAACTGCAATGGCAATGGAAATGAAGTGAAAATGCAATGAGCTGTTTGGCTTGGCCTGCCCTGTGCTTGAAACTGCAATGGCAATGGAAATGAAGTGAAAATGCAATGAGCTGTTTGGCTTGGCCTGCCCTATGCTTGAAACTGCAATGCCAATGGAAATGAAGTGAAAATGCAATGAGCTGTTTGGCTTGGCCTGCCCTGTGTGTGAAACTGCAATGGCAATGGAAGTGAAATGAAAATGCAATTAGCTGTTTGGCTTGGCTTGCCCTGTGCTTGAAATTGCAATGGCAATGGAAGTGAAATGAAAATGCAATCAGCTGCTTGGCTTGGCCTGCCCTGATCTTGAAACGGCAATGCCCTATGCTTGAAACTGCAATGCCAATGGAAATGAAGTGAAAATGCAATCTGTTCGGCCTGCCCTGTGCATGAAACTGCAATGGCAATGGAAATGAAATGAAAATGCAATGAGCTGTCCGGCCTGCCCTGTGCTTGAAACTGCAATGGAAATGGAATTGAAATGAAAATACAATGAGCTCTTTGGCCTGCCCTGTGCCTGAAGTGAAATGGAAATGAAATGAAATGAGTTGTTTGGCCTGCCTGAAACCACAAATTTCGGCCCACAAGGCCCCTATTAGCCGAGAAACCAGTCCCTTTTGCCCAAAATGCCCGTATTAGCAAAGGAGGAGCATTTTGGCCCCAAAAGCCCATGCCAGGCCAGGAAAAGGCCAGAAAAAGTGCCTTTCACTGAGATTTCACTCAGATATTTTTTTAAAGAACCCCTGTGGCCCAACAGGCCTGTACTAGCCCAGGAGGAGTCCCTTCAGCCCATCAGTAAGGATTCCTCCTGCAAGTATTAAACCTCACCCCAGTATTTCCCCCCCTCCCTTCATTGGCTCCCAGTGAGATCCAGGCCAGGATAGACTTTCCTCCTTTATTGCTGTGATCTGCAGAAAAAGATGAAAAATATCTAAAATTGATTCTCCACCCTCTCCCCCTTCTCTCACAGAGTCTCTCACCTGTTTTGGGCAGAATTTTTGGCAGTTTCTGAGCTGCCAGTCCACCAGGCCTGAGTGACTGAGCTGTCAGCCCACCAGGCTTGAGTGACTGAGCTGTCAGCCCACCAGGCTTGAGTGACTGAGTTGCCAGCCCAAGAATCCATTCGGCCCACAATGTTCATACTAGCCCTCTGGAAACTAGTCTCTTCGGCCCACAACATCCATACTAGCGCTCCAGAAAGCCCCCCCCCCCCCACTGGCCACCAATATTGGAATTGGTGGAGAGGTGGAATATTGCATTGGGGGACCAGCCCTCCCATGTGCACATGGGACCCAACGAGCCCCACTTAGTCTAGTCCCCCATATTTTTAGGTCTTCCCTGCAAATTACACAACTGAGGAACAGTGAGACAAGGTGGGTAGCATTTAGTCATTATCATCTGTAGGGACAACAGCAAACTGCTTGTGAGCAAATGTGCATTATGGAAAGAAATATTAATATTAATAAAAAATAACCGTTAATTAATAGCGATCAGAAATAATAATGAATACAAAATTACAAACGACATAAATGACGAACAGTAATATCCATAATAATTAATAATACATAGATTATTAATAATATATAATAATATTAATTACTAGAACCAATAATTAGTCAAGGGCTTCCATTCAAAGTCAATATTAATTGACCACCTGCAAATAAAGGTGTGAGATTTAATGTGTTAACAAGTAACTAAAGGACATTATGAGGCGTTTTATCACAAACACGGCTGCATATTTGGGATACCTATGTGAGATATATTTTACCTTACATGCTATTTAAAAAATCGCCGGTTTTCAAACATAATTGGGAATAAAAATAAAAATATCAATTAACATTAATAATTGATAGTTTGTCAACTATTAACTTTCTACTAGATTCTGGGTAACTGTTGGAATAATAGATACAACATATAGTAACAAATTAAATCTTCTAATTGAAACCTCCATGTCAGACACCGCCTTAAACGAGAAAACATTTCTTGAGTGGAAAACTCACCTGGTCCTCTGGGCCCCACAACACCATGATGTAATCCTGAAACATAAACATTAATAAATACATTAGGGGTGGCACATTCACACAGCTAGTAGAACCACTGGGCTCACAGTGCCCGAGATCTGGGTTTGATCCTGACTTCTGTGCTAGCTGTGTGGAGCTTGCACGTTCCCCCTGTGACTGTGTGGGTTTTCTCCCACATCCCAAAGACGTTCGGGTGTGTAGGTTAATTGGCCTCTGTATATTGCCCTCAGTGTGTAGGCAATGGATGCCAGAGTGGGAATAACAGAGAACTAGTGTGAATGGGAGTTTGATGGTTGGCATGAACTTGGTGGGTTGAAGGGCCAGTTTACATGCTGTATCTCCAAAACCAAAAACATAACTTTGGCCATTTTGGGCAAAGTTTAGCTGAGGGAGGAATATCTGCACAGAGGGGGTTGCGTACAATCAGAATTCCTATTTCACAGATGCTCAGCTGTTCAAGGCAGACATTTACAGATGCCAAACCTATCAAGAAATAAGGAAATATGACTGAGCAGATACAGGAGTCAAGTGGCTTATTCCTGCTGTTATTTCTATTGAAACAAATTCCAATGGTTACAATGGAATCATAACTCATGCCAATGCATTAAAAAAAATCACATTATAACTGAGTAGATAGATTAAAAATCTTTTATTTTCCTAAATGTAACTTCTTCCTCCTTTCCACAAACTACAATAAATCATAAATCAGTATTTAAGAGGGAATTAGATGTGGCCCTTGTGGCTAAAGGTATCAGGGGGTATTGGGAGAAGGCAGGTACAGGATACTGAGTTGGATGATCAGCCATGATCATATTGAATGGCGGTGCAGTCTCGAAGGGCCGAATGGCCTACTCCTGCACCTATTTTCTATGTTTCTATGTTTCTATTAGTGTTTATCATAACTAATCGATTATTCTATGCCTTTTGTTCCCTACTCTTAATTGCCCACATGTAAAACTCTTTTAGCTTGGAACTGATTGCAATTCCAAAGAACTCTTACACAACTCACACTACAGTCTGCTTTCCAGAGATAGACACAAAAAGCTGGAATAACTAGCGGAACAGGAGCATCTCTGGAGAGAAGAAATGGGTGACGTTTCGGGTTGAGACCCTTCTCAACTTTCCAGTTTGTGTTGATGTTCGGGTTTCTGTTATTCTCTCTCCCACTCACTTTGTTCACTTCCTTCATTTGGATTCTGCTCGGGCTCTAAGGTGTAGCGTGCATTAAGAATGACTCTCAAGTGGGTCCCACATCTTCCATCACAAGGTGCTTCGAGAAACTAGCCGTGGTGCAAACAAACTCCAGCCTCGTGGACAGCCTCAATCCACCGCAATTCACCCACAGTCGCAACTGGTCCACGGCAGATACCATTACCCCCGCCCTACAGTCATTCCTGGAACATCTGGATAACAAGGACTCCTACATCAAATACCAATTTCTTGACCGTAGCTCCATTTCAATACCATTATTCCAACCAAAATCATCTCCAAACTCCTGTACCTTGGAACCAGCACTTGCCTCTGCAACTGCATCTTTGGGTCCCTCACCCATAGATCGCAATCTTCCATGATCATTCTCATCAGTGTGTCCTGTAAGATGCATCCTTAAGGGCCTGTCCCACTTGGCCGTCATTTACGCGTAAATTATGCAACATCATTTACGTGTCAAGGCAACAATCTGTCCCGCAATATCAGCAAAAGGAAGGAGCTGGTCACCAACTTCAGGAGGCAGGGTGGGGTACACACCGCAGTCTGCATCGATGATGCTGAAGTGGAGATTTTTGAGAGCTTTGAGGACATATGTGTAATTATTATCAACAATTTGATCTAGTCCAACCAAGGACAAAATGGCAATAAAAAAGCACACCAGGGTCTCTACTTCATCAGAAGACTAAGAACATTCAGCACGTCTCCTATTGCCCCTGTCCTACTTAGGAAACCTGAACGGAAACCTCTGGAGACTTTGCGTCCCACCCAAGGTTTCTGTGCGGTTCCCGGAGGTTCCCGGAGGTTTTTGTCAGTCTCCCTAATGGTCGAAAGTGGTTTCCGCTTCTTCTATGTTCCGGCGATTATTTCAAAAAATTCAAAACTGGCCGTGACTAAAAATAGGTTGCCGTTTAAAAAATCAGTAATTTTTTAGTTGAAGCCGGTTGCGATGAAAGTTGAAGGTGGTTGCTGGAGGTTGCAGGTAGTGGAAGGTAAGACCTCCCTGGTGGAATAAAACTGGGTGAAAAAAAGGTCTTACCTTCTACTACCTGCAACCTCCGACAACCACCTCCAACTAGCATCGCAACCGGCTTCAACTAAAAAATTACCGATTTTTAAAACGGCAACCTATTTTTAGTCGCGGCCGGTTTTGAATTTTTTGAAATAATCGCCGGAACATAGAAGAAGCGGAAACCACTTTTGACCATTAGGGAGACAGACAAAAACCTCCGGGAACCGCACGGAAACCTTGGGTGGGGCGCAAAGTCTCCAGAGGTTTCCGTTCAGGTTTCCTAAGTGGGACAGGGGCATATAACTCCTACCAATGTCTGTTGATGCACCATATAAAGTATTCCATCAGGATACATCACAGCTTGGCATGGCAACTACTCTGCTCATGAATGCATGAAATTGGAAGGATTTGTGGACACAGCCCATTACATCACACAAACCAGCCTCTACCCTGTCAACTACAGCTGCACTTCCCACTTTCTTGGGAAAGCAGCCAAAATAATCAAGGCCCATTCACTCCCCCATCATTCCCATTTCTCCCCTTTCCTGTCGGGCAGAAGATGCAAAGGTTTAAAATACACGTACCCCCAGATTGAAGAATAGCCTGTTCACCATTATTCTCAGACTTGAACGAATCTCTCATAGGCAAAGGATGTATTCCAGATCTTCCAATCTACCTCATTGCAGCCTTTGCGCTTATTTTCATCTACATTTTCCCTACAGCTGTAATGCTTTATTCTGTACTCTATTTCATTACCTGCTGTACTCATGTATGATATGATTCCACTGATGTAGGGTATGACTTGCTTGGATAGCACACAAAACAAAGATTTTCACTGCATCTCGATACACGTGACAATAACAAACCAGTCTGAAGAAGGGTCTCGACCCTAAACGTCACCCATTCCTTCTCTCCAGTGATGCTGCCTGTCCCGCTGAGTTACTCCAGCACTTTGTGCCCATCTTCGGTTTAAACCAGCACCTGCAGTTCCTTCCTGCACAATACCAGTAACACTGCTGCTCTATTTGTACAGCTGCTTAATCCAATATGAAATTGGGGAATGATTGGTTAAAATCATGCTCAGGTTCGTTCGTAAATTTCACCTAAAGAAGGTTGGAATTAGCTGTGGTCACTCCTACTTTCTACATATTGAAGCTTTGTTCTACTCTCATGTGATTAAAGTTTGTTTCAAATAACTTACTTGCACTTTGTCTGTTGTTTGTGACTGTAAATGGCACCCTGTCGTTTTCTGAAAGGGAATGGAAATATATGGCAGGTTGAAAGAAACTGAAGAAAATGGATAATTTGATTGTTCAGTTTCACATTATCTTGTAGTACCCACCTCATCAAAGCTTCAACATGCTGTATCTCAATGTGATTTAAAAAATCATGTGATCGTTTAACAGGTTTGAACTAATTTAGCACAAATTAATAAATGTTCATTAATTAAAATGGTTCACTCAGCAAATTGCAGAAACAAATTATTCATAGATATATTTGGAACAGATTTTGCACCATATCACTATTTATTACCAGGAAATATAACAAAATGGTTGGATCAGATTGTTCAAGGAATTGCACATCACATTTCTGTGATCTCACTGCACTACATCCAGCTGACAATTCAAGTTTGGGTAGAACTTTGGGCAGTACGGTGGTGCAGCGGTAGAATTGCTGCCTTACAGTGAATGCAGCGCTGGAGACCCGGGTTTGATCCTGACTACGGGTGAAGTCTGTACGGTGTTTGTACTTTCTCCCCATGACCTGCTTAGGTTTTCTCTGAGATCTTCGGTTTCCTCCTACACTCCAAAGATGTACAGGTTTGTAGGTTAATTAGCTTGGTGTAAAAATTGTCCCCAGTGGGTGTAGGGTAGTGTTAATATGTGGGGATCGCTGGTCGGCGCGGATTCGGTGGGCCGAAGGGCCTGTTTCCGCGCTGAATCTCTAAACTAAGCTAAACTGAACTAAACTAAAAACTAAACTAAATAGGAAAATGTTAGCTTTAGACTTTAGAAACACAGCGCGGAAACAGGCTCTTCTTCGGCCCACTGCCCAGCGATCAAACCTGTACATTAGCACTATCCTATGCACTAGGGACAATTTACAATTTTTTAAAACAAAAGCCTATTAACCTACAAATCTGCACATTTATGGAGTGTGGGAAGAAATCGGAGCACCCGGAGAAAACCCATGCGGTCACAGGGAGAACGTAAAATCGTACAGGGAGCACCCTCAGTCAGGATCAAACCTGGGTCTCTGGCGCTGTAAGGCAGCAACTTTACCACTACACCAGGGGTCGGCAATCTACGGCCCCCGGGCCAAATACGGCCCTGTAACCCGAAATCATCCGGCCCGTAGGCGTATTTTTTCCCCCGTAATTATCCGGCCCGCAGACTTCCGTCATATCCGGTATTAGTGTCGCGGCGGGGGAGGGAGGGGGCGTCGCTGTTCGGTGCGGACTCGGTGGGCCAAAGGGCCTGTTTCCAAACTAAACTAAACTAAACTAAACTAAAGATTCAACTAGTTTGTGTTAGCTGATTTACCACTTTAACTACTGTGGTGAAAGGCATAGGTTTTACACAAGCCCTGACTGACAGATGAAGAAGCATGGAAAGGGACATGAATAGGACATAAATGCCGGCATGTTGGGGCATGTAGCATTTTTCCGTGTTGCATATCCAAGTAATCCCACCGAGCAGAAACCACAAGATTACATTTCCTGCTCGCCTGGGAAAATTATACCAGGTATATTTTTCAGTTTGTGTAAGAAGGAACAGCAGATGCTGGTTTAAACTGAAGATAGACACAGAAAGCTGGAGTAACTCAGTGAGACAGGCAGCATCTCTGGAGAGAAGGAATGGGTGCCGTTTTGGGTCCTTCTTCAGATCCCTTTTTAGTTTAGTTTATTTTAATTTGTTTTATTGTCACGTGAACCGAATACAGTGAAAAGCTTTTGTGTTGTGTGCTATCCAGTCAGGCGAAAGGTTATATGTGATTACATTCAAGCTGTCCACATTGTACAGATACATGATAAAGGGAATAACATTCAGTGCAAGATAGTCCAGTAGCACCCGATTAAAGATATGTGATAACTACTGTGCAAATTTACATATTTAAAAAATTGAAAACAAGAAAAATACACTCTCCGACGGACTCTTCCCCTATCACTCTCCAATTAGGATGCTTGAGTGGCAGTTTTGTTACATAGCATTGCACTCATTTAATTATAAAACTAAGAAATGATCTCTCAGGTGCAAATTGATGGATGATTTAACACTGTCTTTCTGAAGTAAAATCTTGCCATCAATGGTAATACAAAATTACTCCAATTTGTTCACAATTTATTAATTGTAAAAGTCAAGTTTTTAAATTTATTGAACTTTATTTCAAATCAGTTATCGTTTAGGGTGGGAACTTGACCTTTCAAAATATACTTAAATATTGAGATTATAAATAATGTTAATTAGCAATGTGCTTTAGTCATAATTTTAGAGATACAGTGTGAAACAGGCCCTTTGGCACACTGAGTCCATGCTAATTAACAATCACCTGTACACCATTCTATCCTACATGCTAGGGACAATTTACAGAAGCCAATTCGTCTACACACCTGCACGTTTTTGGATTGTGGGAGGAAACCAGAGCACCCGGAGAAAACCCACGTGGTCACAGGGAGAACGTACAAACTCCGTACAGACAGCACCCGAGGTCAGGATTGAACCCGGATCTCTAGCGCTGTGGCAGCAACTCTACTGTTTCGCCACTGTGCCACCCTGTGCTGATCAATTAAATCTATGTAATAATAAAAATTATAACTTTTTAAAACAAAGTGCTAACATTTCTATCATCCAAAGTTTAACTGCAGATGAAGAGTAGTCTGGTTTAGTCTAGTTTACTTTAGTTCAGTTTACTCGTCTTATTCTACTCAAGTAGTCTTCCTCAAATCTTACCATTTTCTGATGGTTTGTCAGCCACGAGGGTTTCATTCTTCGCATCGTTTGGTTTTGTGACAACCATTGAAGTCAGTGGTGTGACAAAGTTGTACTTCAGTGAAAGTTCCAGGATTCTATCTGTTAGGCGTTTTGCTTTTATTTCACCCGCAGTAACCCTAAATACAATTGGTAGATATCAACTTAGTAGCATTTGCATTGCAATAAATGCATTCATTATCATTCCTGCAACCGCTTCTAACAATTGATGGTATTTTTGTCCATGAGAAATCAAAATAGACAACAAAATTACACTAATTGGGGATAGACTCAAAAAACTGGAGTAACTCGGCGGGACAGGCAGCATCGGGTTCAGGCCCTTCTTCTCGACCCGAAACATCACCCAACTCTCTCCAGAGATGCTGCCTGTCCCGTGGAGTTACTCAAGCTTTTTGTGTCTATCTTTGGTGTAAACCAGCATCTGCAGTATCTTCCCACACATTAAACTAATTGGGAGCTGGTTTGCAACAGTGACAGCAATCATTGGGGTAAAGATAATGAAGAATCAACAACCAAAGAGATGAAGGTTGCTCTACACATCATAGCGGCACTCAGAGAGGACAGACTGGAGGGTTTGTCTGTTGAGGCGATGTGGGTTGATAGATGCAAGCTTTCTACTGGGATTGCACTGCACACCCCCTAATTAGCCAGCGGGAGACAGAGGAAGTGTTATGTGGACAGATTACTGAAAGATGCCAAAGCAAATGGGTTGTCTTCGTGATGACTTTAACTTCCCCAATATTGACTGGGACTTGCTCTGTGCCAAAGGCTTAGATGTGGAAGACTTTGCAGGTGTATCAAAGAGGATTTCCTGAACCCAAAAAGGGAACATACTGTTGGGAAACAAGCCTGTCCAGGTGACTGGTGTTTCAGTGGAAGAGCATTATGGAGATGGTGATCACAACTCCATAGGTTTTTAAAAGAATAGGCGACGTTTTGGGTCGAGACCATTCTTCACCTGAAACGTCACCTATTCTTTTTCTCCAGAGATGCTGTCTGACCCGCTGAGTTACTCCAGCTTATTGTGTCTATCTTCAGTTTAAACGAGTATCTGCTGCTCCTCCCTACACATCCATAAGTTTTAAGATTGTTCACAAGTTCACAAGTTGTAGGAGTTGAATTAGGCCATTCGACCCATCGATCTACTCCGCCTTTTAATTATGGCGGATCTCTGCCTCCTAATTTTCCTGCCTTCTCCCGATAACCCTTGACACCTGTTCTAAAAAAGAAATTGATTTGAATAGGGATGTCTAGACCTTGCAGGAAGGTTCTAAATTGGAGTAAGATAAATTGCAATGTTATTAGGCAGGAATAGTCAATGTCCAAATCTGACACATGGGAGCCATTTAAAGGCCAGGTTATCAAAGTTCAGGACTGGCATGTGCCCAGTAAGGAGGAGGCATAAGGATGGCAAAGGAAAGGAACCCTGGAAGACCAAAGAGATTGTAAATTTGGTCAAAAGGAAAAAGGAACTGTATGCATGGAATTTAAAGCAAAGAGGAAAGAATTCAAGCAGGTGATTAGAAGGCCCAAAATGAGCCACAATAATGGCTTTGGCAAATCAGATTAAAGAAAATCCCAAAGTTTTTTTATTCCTGCATTGAAACCAAGAAGGAGAATGTAGGACCGCTCAAGGATAAAGGAGTGAATTTGTGCTTGCAGTGTGTGTAGGTGAGATACCAAATGAGTACTTTGCATCTGCATTCACCAAGCAGAAGGTCATTTGGGGGGCAGCGAGACCAGTGGGGAGAACACTAATATGTAAGGGCAGTTTGAGATTTAAAGGGGGAGGTGTTGGGGCTCCTGGATAAATCCCCAGGGCTTGATCGAACGTGTGCCAGGTTTTTGAGAGAGGAAGATTGCAGGCGCCTTGACTAAGATCTTTGCATCTTTAGTCACGGGCGACATCCTGGAGGACTGGAGAGTAGTTAATGTTCCTTTGTTTAAGAAGGAAAGTAGAGACATTCCAGGGAATTATAGGGTGGCGAGTCTCGTCAATGAGAGGGAAGATATTGGAGAGAATTCTTCAGGTTAGGATTTACTGCCATTTAGAACAGGATGAGTTAATTGGGGAAAGTCAGATAGCTTTGTGCATGGCAGGTCGTGTTTTACTCATTTGAATATGTTTTTGAGGAGGTGACAAAGTTGATTTATGAGAGTAGGGTGGTGGATGTTGTCTACACGGATTTTAGTAAAGCATTTGGAAAAGTCCCCCACAGTAGGCTGATCAAGAAGATTAAAATGCATGGGATTAACTAACAGTGACTTGGTTGTGTGGATTCAGAACTGGTTTACTGATAGCAAACAGAGGGCGGTGGTGGATTGGCAATATTCAGGCTAGAGGTTTGTGACCAATGGAGTTCCACAGGGATCTATGCTGGGACATCCATCGTTTGTGATATATATATCGAACGTGTGCCAGGTTTTTATATATAGCATTGGTTAGTAAATTTGCTGGATTTGCAGCCTGTGAGGAAGGATGTCAAATTATACAGCAGGACATAGATCAGCTACAGTAATGGGTGGAGAAATGGCAGATGGAGATTAATCCGAGCGTGTGAGAGGGTTTGCACTTTGGCAGGTGGAATGTAAGGGGAAAATATGAAATTAATGGAAAGACCCTTAATAGCATTGGTGCATTAGGGGGTCGAGGTCCAAGCCCATAATTCCTGGAAAGTGGCAACACAAGTAGATAGAGTGGTAAACAAGGCATAAAGAAGGTATGCTTGCCTTCATTGGTTGAGATATCAAGTACAAGGATGCAGCTTTATAGAATTTGGTTAGGTCGCATTTGGAGCATTGCATGCAGTTCTGGTCACCCCATTGCAGGAAGGATGTGGAGGCTTTGGAAAGGTTGCAGAGGAGCTTTACCAGAGTGATGCCTGGATTGGAGGGTATTGGCTACAAGGGCAGATTAGACAGACTTGGATAGACACAAAATGCTGGAGTAACTCAGCGGGACAGGCAGCATCTCTGGAGAGAAGGAATGGATGACATTTCGGGTCGAGACCCTTCTTCAGACTTGGATTGTTTTCCCTGGATTACCTGAGGTTGAAGGGAGACCTGATCGAATTATATAAAATTATGAGAGGCATCGGTTGGATAGACAATCAGAACCTTTATTCCAGGATAGAAATATCAAATACTCGAGGGCATAGCTTTAAGGCGAGAGTGGCAAAGTTTAAAGGAGATACATATGTGGGGCAAGTTCTTTACACAGAGGGTGGCAATGCTGGAATACCAGGTTTGGTGATGGAAGCAGATATGATAGCAATGTTTAAGTGTCTGTTGGATTGGGCACATTGATTTGCAGGGAATGTAGGGATATGGATTACGTGCAAACAGATAAGAGTTTGTCGGCATTATGTTCAGCACAGGCATTGCGAGCCAAAAGGCATGTTCCTGTGCTGTACTGAACTGTATTCTGTTCTATTAAATCATTAAACACTGCTTTCAATTCAGTGGAACTAGATGCATATTATTTGATTATGGTTTGCTATTTCATTTTCTCAGAGAGCAAATTCTTCCGACTTTACCGTTGGTCTAAGAGTTGTTGTATGGTCAAATAAGCCCACAATCGCTCAGTAAAGTCACCAAAAATATATTGTTGTTGTTGAGTAATATTATCGACTTCTGCTATGTTCACATCAACTTTTAAGGTCAGGTTTTCATTAGCCTGTTAGAGAAATAAGGAGTTAGGCTGAACTTTGAGTAAGCTTTGGGGAAATTAATTATTCTTTGTTCCATTACATATTCTCACAATTTACAACTAATGACACTTAGCAAAAGAGTTAAATTGCAATAGTGTCTTTCTACCTTGTCAGGCAATTCATTTGTGAATTATTTTGAAAGAACGGAACAATAAATTTTAAAGAATACATGCATGATATCATTTAAGCAGGCAATATTTCATTCATATTAAGTGTTCTTACAAAGTTTATAAAACTTTCCCAGGCAAGATGTTTTCATCAGCAAACATAACCAAAATAGACTAACGTCATTTATATCACTATCGGTTTTGAACATTACTGTGTGATCAATTGTTGTCATGGTTACCTGTGAGACTACGGTAACATTATATAGAAACATAGAAACATAGAAAATAGGTGCAGGAGTAGGCCATTCGGCCCTTCGATCCTGCACCGCCATTCAATATGATCATGGCTGATCATCCAACTCAGTATCCTGTACCTGCTTTCTCTCCATACCCCCTGATCCCTTTAGCCACAAGGGCCACATCTAACTCCCTCTTAAATATAGCCAATGAACTGGCCTCAACTACCTTCTGTGGCAGAGAGTTCCAGAGATTCACCACTTTCTGTGTGAAAAATGTTTTTCTCATCTCGGTCCTAAAGGATTTCCCCTTAATCCTTAAACTGTGACCCCTTGTCTTGGACTTCCCCAACATCGGGAACAATCTTCCTGCATCTAGCCTGTCCAACCCCTTAAGAATTTTGTAAGTTTCTATATGATCCCCCCTCAATCTTCTAAATTCTAGCGAGTACAAGCCGAGTCTATCCAGTCTTTCTTCATATGAAAGTCCTAACATCCCAGGAATCAATCTGGTGAACCTTCTCTGTACTCCCTCTATGGCAAGAATGTCTTTCCTCAGATTTGGAGACCAAAACTGTACGCAATACTCCAGGTGTGGTCTCACCAAGACCCTGTACAACTGCAGTAGAACCTCCCTGCTCCTATACTCAAATCCTTTTGCTATGAATGCTAACATACCATTCGCTTTCTTCACTGCCTGCTGCACCTGCATGCCTACTTTCAATGACTGGTGTACCATGACACCCAGGTCTTGTTGCATCTCCCCTTTTCCTAATCGGCCACCATTTAGATAATAGTCTACTTTCCTGTTTTTGCAACCAAAGTGGATAACCTCACATTTATCCACATTATACTGCATCTGCCATGCATTTGCCCACTCACACAGCCTATCCAAGTCACCTTGCAGCCTCCTATCATCCTCCTCAGAACTAACACTGCCCCCCAGCTTCGTGTCATCCGCAAACGTGGAGATGTTGCATTCAATTCCCTCGTCCAAATCATTAATATATATTGTAAATAGCTGGGGTCCCAGCACTGAGCCTTGCGGTACCCCACTAGTCACTGCCTGCCATTCTGAAAAGGACCCGTTTACTCCTACTCTTTGCTTCCTGTTTGCCAGCCAGTTCTCTATCCACATCAATACTGAACCCCCAATACCGTGTGCTTTAAGTTTGCATACTAATCTCTTATGTGCGACCTTGTAGAAAGCCTTCTGAAAGTCCAGATATAACACATCCACTGGTTCTCCCTTATCCACTCTACTAGTTACATCCTCGAAAAATTCTATAAGATTCGTCAGACATGATTTACCTTTCGTAAATCCATGCTGACTTTGTCCAATGATTTCACCACTTTCCAAATGTGCTGCTATCCAATCTTTAATAACTGACTCTAGCAGTTTCCCCACTACCGATGTTAGACTAACTGGTCTGTAATTCCCTGTTTTCTCCCTCCCTCCTATGAGGTGATTTGGGATGGCTAGAGGATGTGGAAGGATAATTTTTCAAATAGTTTATTTCATTCTTTTGCTAGAGAGAATAATAGTTGATTTCATTCTTTTGTAAAAGAATCTGCGCATTTACCCTATCTATTCCCCTCATGATTTTATACATCTCTATAAGATCACCTCTCAGCTTCCTGCGCTCTGAGGAATAAATTCCTTGCCTGCCCAACCATTCCCTACAGCTCAGGCCCTCGAGACATGGCAACATCCTTGTAAATCTTCACTGTGCTATTTCTAGCTTAATGACTTACTGAACCAGTAGGCTAAATAACCCCTTACTGCACTGTACACCATGACCCATCCAAGACATCAGTCAATGAATTGGAATGACTGACAATGAGCACTTACCGCCTGTGCCACCACCTCTGTTGCAAGTGACTCCAAGGTATTGTCTATGATCCTGCCAGCCACAACAATTTCTGACCCATCGTAATACTGCCTGAATCTGGCTTGAGTTAATTCTGTAACGGCAATCTGTGGGTATTGTAACTCAATATCCAGAAGCAAGGGGTTGGCCACTTCATCATAAAAACCCTGTGGAAAAGAAATATTTTAATAGTTTAGCATATTTCCCCATTTCATTAAAATAAAGATTAATCTGCAACCTGGAAATTCCCATTGAGACAAAGCAGGCAGATTGTACTTGTAAAACTATTTATTCTTGACAGTGAGGATTTGCAACACTTTCTCCACTAAGTTTCAGCTCACAAGCTCGCTTAGTCAGGAAGGACTGTGGCTGTCAATTATGGAATGTATTTGGTTTTCCAGGAAAGTTTCTGGTAAGATGCCTCATGAAGCATTGTTACACAAATGATGAATACATGCAGATGTGGAAGGTAGATAGGCTAACGGAAACAAGGGATTATGGTAGAAGGCAGGAACGGGGTACTGATTTTGGATGGTCAAAGCCATGATCATATTGAATGGCGGTGCTGGCTCGAAGGGTCGAATGGCCTACTCCTGCACGTATTTTCTATGTTTCTATGTTTCTAAGGTAATACATGAACAAGGATGGAGTATTGGGTTACTGAGATAAACCAGGGAGCTAAGATGAATGGGCAATTTTAAGTTTGCAAGCAGGATGCTGCCAAGACAGAGACAAGGCCTCAGCTATTTACAATCTATATTAATCGGATGGATGAAAAAGATTCTTGTACCAAATTTGTGAAGATAAGGTGGGAAGTAAATTGTAATGAATGGACAAAGATTCTGCAACAGGATACTGATAGGTTAGGTGTGTCAGCAGAAATCTTACAAAAGGAGGATAATGTGGGGAAATGCAAAATTTTGATGGGAGAAAAAGTGGAGTATGCTTAAACATAGAGAGTTAGCATGCAAGAACTACAAGCAGGAAGGTAAAATAATGCTGACAGGTTAAGGGAATAAGAAATCTCTGAGTCTGGCACTACAGAAGTTCCATGAGTTCTGAGCTATCTACATTTCACTGTGATTATATTGGAAGTAGTTTGGTCATGGATTGATTCTTTGATTAAAGGGTGGCTTTGGCAGGACAGGTTGGGTCTGTACACATGTAGGTTCATATCTAATCACATAAAAGCATACAATATTCTAAGTAGACTTGACAAGTGGAAGCTGATAAAGCGTTCTGCCTTGGGTGGTGGGTGTAGGAATGGGAGAGTGGGGACTGGGACTGGAATCTGCAGTCAGGGAGCATAGTCTTGGAATGAGAAGTCATCCATTCAAGATGGAAGTGAGGAGGGATTTCTTCCCTCAGTGGATTTTGAATCTTGGAAATTCTGTATTTTAGATAGACGGGTCTCGGCATGTCAGGAAGTCAAGGGTTATGAGACAGTAAAGAGGAGTTGAAGCCAAATGTGGATCAACAAATTGACTGGAACAGGAGGTTTGAGTTGTCATATGCTCCAATGCTGGCCACATCCATATAAATGCCACAGAATGGATTTTGTAGATAAGGGATTTTACTTTTAATTTATTGATGCAACAAAATTAATCTGCAAAAGTCAATGCAATCCCTCATATTAAAATTCGTAGACATTTGCCTTTATATAATTATGTGGAACGAAGGAACGAAGATTAAATTAAACAGTGGCGACACAGTGGCACAGCAGTAGAGTTGCTGCCTTACAGTGCCAGAGAGCCAGGTTCGATCCTGACTACAGGTGCTGTTTGTATGGGGCTTGTACATTCTCCCTGTGACCGCATGGATTTTTTCCGGGCACTCCAGTTTCCTTCCACACTCCAAAGATGTGCAGGTTTGTAGGTTAATTGGCTTCGGTAAAAAATTGTAAATTGTCCCTAGAGTGTAGGATAGTGCTCACGTACAGAGATCACTGGTCGGCGCGGACTCGATGGGTCAAAGGGCCTGTTTACCCGCTGTATCTCCAAACTAAACTAAAATAACGTATAACATTTACAATGGACAAAACATGAGTCACCGGCTATTTTACCACTTATTTCTTCCAAGCAAAGAAAATGGCTTACAGCAGGGATGAGTGAAATTCTGGGATTTCTTCAGAGATTGCAAATCTATTTAAATCAAACTAGAAGTGCAGCGGAAATCCAATATTAACACATTTTCCGCTGCACTCTTGGTGAAGTTATGGCATAAATACAGGAGCCGGAGCTGCTCCTGCTCCTGCATTTGAGGAATCTGAGGAAATTCTAGGCAAAGGCTAGAGGGATAACATTCATATGCAGCAATCCTTTTACCTGGAGCTGTAAAGAAGCATCTGAATCTTCATAAATCCGTCGTGCTAAACCGTTATTTTCCAGTGCCAATTTTTCAAGAAAGCTGAATTTAACATCAAAACCAAACCCAAGGGTGTACACATTGTACTGGCCGTTTACTGCTTTTTTAACATTTTTCTGGATTTTGGTGGGATTTGATACTCCTGCAATAAAATGATTAAAAATAAATCCTTATGGAATCCAAGTATAGGCATAGAAATTCATCTGTGTTAGTTTGTTAGCATTAAAACAAGGATGTTGCCCGGACTAGAGGGAGAGGTCGAGTTGGCTGGGACTCTATTCCTTGGAGTGCAGGAGGATGAGGGGTGATCTTACAGAGGTATATAAGGTCATAAGAGGAATACATCAGGTAGATGCACAGAGTCTCTTGCCCAGAGTAGGTTTATCCAGAGGACATAGGCATAAGGTGATTTAATAGGATGTGGGTAACTTTTTACACAAAGGTTGGTGGGTGCATGGAACAAGCTGCCAGAGGAGCTAGTTGAGGCATGGAATATCCTAATGTCTAAGAAATAGTTAGGTACATGGATAGGACAGGTTTGGAGGGATATGGGTCAAACCCGGGCAAATGGGACTAGTGTAGCTGGGACATGTTGACTGGTGTGGGCAAATTTGGCTGAAGGGCCTGTTTCCACGCTGTATCACTCTATGACTCTATGCTTCTAAAACAGTTGTCAACCCAATCCTTTTCTGAAAAGCTTTAAAAAAATAACGAGGCAATGTTTCTGAAAGTGAGGGTGAACCTGACTTTGATCCTGACAGCAGTGCAGACAATTGTCTGAGATGTACTTGTCGTTTTCGGAGGATGCAGACAAACTCCAAGCAACAAGTGAGTAGGCAAAGACCTGGTTAATGGAATATAACATGGGGAAATGTGAAATTGTCCATTTTGGCAGCAAAATATAAAAGAAACACATTATTGAAATGAGAGATTGCAATGCTCTGAGGTAGAGAGGGATCCTATTGTCACAGAGCATGGTTCACAAAAGGCTAAC
The DNA here is from genome assembly GCA_038087875.1 of Malacoraja senta. Taxonomy (NCBI): domain Eukaryota; kingdom Metazoa; phylum Chordata; class Chondrichthyes; order Rajiformes; family Rajidae; genus Malacoraja; species Malacoraja senta. Next base: position 49,377,850 of record CM075980.1, read on the forward strand.
GTGCAGGCAGAGTGCGGAATTCTGAAAGCTAGCTGAATGAAGATTGAAAGCAGAGGTTATGCCTTTTTTATATACGGTATTGACTGGACCACATCTGGAGTAATATGTACAATCTTCATTTACTTTTTTTAGGAAGGATGTAAATGCATTGAAAACAGTTCAGGATTGGTTCACTGGCCTATCAGAATGGTAGTTGCTATATTAGGAAAGATTGAATGGGCTAAGTTTGTATCCAATGGAGTTCAGAATAGTGCGAGGTGACTTGTTTAAAAAGTGTCTTGACTGAGTTAAACCCCTGTCCCACGGTGCGAGTCCACCCATGAGTGATCCCGAGTTAAAAACAAATCAAACTCGTGGTAATCACGTAGAATTAACGTAGCGGGAACGTCGGAACTCGTGGACGTAACTTAGCGACTGGTAACACTAACGGCAGATACTCGGGAAACTTGTTAACTCGTGAAAATCTTTCAACATGTTGAAAGATTTCCACGAGTCAAATTTACTCTTGAAGGAAAAATGTGAAACTTTTAAACTCGTTGTAATACTTTAGTAGCCCGTGCGTTTACCGTAGTGACTCATGAGTAACTCGTGGGTTTGGCCTGAGTGCCAGAAGTGAAATGTTGAAGATTAGTCAGATCTTAATGGAACATTTTCAGTGAAGGAGCAAAAAGCACTCAGCGGGGATCTGAGAAACAGTGGGAAAAAGAATGAACCATGCAGTGTGGGGAAAGCAGCATTGTGAGAGTTAATATACGTAGAAACATAGAAAATAGGTGCAGGAGGAGGCCATTTGGCCCTTCGAGCCAGCACCACCATTCATTGTGATCATAGCTGATCATCCACAATCAGTTATCTGTGCCTGCCTTCTCCACATATCCCTTGATTCCGTGACAATAAACGAAACTTAACTATACATCTTGTATCTGTGCACTGTGGACGGACGGCCTGATTCTAATCATGTATAGTCTTTCTGCTGACTGGTAAAGCACGGAACAAACATAAACGTCTCACTGTACCTCGGTTTAGTGACAATAAAATAAACAAAATATTCATCACATTGCTGATCTCAGGCAGCTGATGATGTGAAATCCAAAATACTGGCACTGTGGCCAGCGGTGGAGTTGCTGCCTTACAGCGCCAGAGACCCGGGTTCAATCTTGACTACTGTCTGCTGTCTGTACGGGGTTTTACGTTCTCCCCGTGACTGTGGTTTGTACATTTTCCCCGAGAGCTCCAGTTTCCTCCCACACTCCAAAGACGTACAGGTTTGTCTGTGAATTGGCTTGGTGCAATTGTAAATTGTCTCTAGCATGTGTAGGATAATGTTAGTGTGCGGGGATCGCTGGACGGCACGGACTTGCTGGGCCGAAAGACCTGCTTCTGCCCTGTATCTCTATACTAAACTAAACTAAACTAAACTAAACCTCAAGAGAAAAACTTACTTTGCTTTTGCAATGGGCAGAGTCTGTGACAGTGTTCACACTCTCTTGTGTCTCTGTTTTGCTTTATTTCCTTGCCTGTGAACTGGCTAGAATTTGCAAAGGTCAGCAGTCAGGAAATACTGACTAAAAAGGAGGGGGGGGGGGGATTCAGCTACCAGTCTATGATGTACGAGGGCAAGTTTCTTTGCAGATGCAACCTTCTGCCCCGAGCTAAACGCTTCAGATACTCGTTTCAAAAATTCAGGTTCATAGAAAGAAATGTAAGCAACTTTGTTTAGTTTAAGGAACTGCAGATACCTGTTTACACTGAAGATACACACAAAATGCTGGAGTAACTCAGCAGGTCAGGCAGCATCTCTGGGCAAAAGGAACAGGTGATGGTTTTGGGTCAGATGAAGGTGTCTCGACCCGAAACAACACCTATTGCTTTTCTCCAGAGATGCTGCCTGACTTGCTGAATTACTCCAGCACTTGGCGTCTATCTTTTGTTTATTTAAGTTTAGTTAGTGTACAGTGAAAAGCTTTTTCTTGCGTGCTATCCAGTCAACGGAAATACTATATATGACTACAATCTTGCCGTCCAGAGTGTACGGATACAGGTTAAAGGGAATATCGTTTATTGAGATGGAATTGGTGAGCTTGGCTTTCAATTTTATTTCAGCATGGAACTATTACACGTCTTCTATGAATAATATTTATAGACTATGTTCTATATTCTACCAAAGATTGCATTACAAAGTGGGTGAGCCCTGAATAACAAGAACCTTTTACTGATAACGTGGCTCATAACCCACCAAAATGCTGGAGTAACTCAGCGGGTCAGGCAGCATCTCCGGAGAGCATGGGTAGGTGACGTTTTGGGTCGAGACCTTTCTTCAGAAGGGCCTACTCAGGACCCAAAACGTCACCTACCCACGTTCTCCAGAGATACTGCTGCCCGACCCGCTGAGTTACACCAGCACCTTGTGGCTTAGGAACTGTAGATGCTGCTTTACTTAAAAAGACACAAAGTGTTGGAGTAACTCAGCAGGTCAGGCAGCAGCATCTCCGGAGAACATAAGATAGACAGATGACGTTTTGGGTCGGGACCGTTAACGTAGAAGATAGAACAGTTCCTTGTATCGGCATTAACCTCGGAGTTTGTTTGTGAAATGCCTTCAGGTCCCCTGTAGAGAGAGGATATCTCTCCCATCTGTGCGTCAATTATAATCACAGAGCTCACTCCCTCTCGAGGGTCAATATAGTGTATCTCCCACTTCATCATCAGCTGCAGAATCAGTTTCTGCCCACTGCCTCAAAGTGCAATCAGGCTGCAAGTCATCAAAGTTAGCTTTAACCCGTGCTCTCTCTCACTATATCATTGGAATGATAAGCCATCGGTCGGCCCGCACCGTGCTGGCTGCCTGCCCAGCCTGTGTTCTTAATGTTCTCACTGCAACAGGTCACAAGTCACCATTACTGGAGTAAACAGGCTCTCTGAGCAAGCCAGGGTGTACCCTACAGCCATGGTGCATAGATTAGCGTCATTTATACAAGCTTTATGTTACAAACTGTGGTACAGAGAGAGAGTGGGAAGGAGAGGGAGGGGGGGAGGGTTAGAGGGGAGAGGGGAGAGAGGGAGAGGGGAGAGAGGGAGGGGAGAGGGAGGTGGACGAGAGGGGGGAGGGGGATGGGATAGAGAGGGAGGGGGAGAGGGGAGAGAGGAAGGGGGAGAGGGGGGAGGGGGAGAGGGGATAGAGGGAGGGGGAGAGGGGAGAGGCAAGGGGGGGGGAGAGGCAGGGGGAGAGAGGTGTTTCATTATGTTCTTGGTCTATCTTGACCATACATAATGGACGATTAAAGCAGTCTTGCTTACTTGAACTTTATTGTCTTTGTGCAGCCATCATCTCAACTGGGCCGCAAGCCCGGTGTCACCTCTAAACAGTCCCCCGTACAACAGTACTTAAATAAACAATCCTATTGTTACATCTTTCTTTTTCTTTTTTCAAGTTAGTCTCTTTCCCTTAGGTATTCTAGTGCAACAAACTTGTACCATATGCTCTGCTCATTTACAACAGATCTAACAACATAAGCAATAATAAATCAACAGTCAAGAGCAGAGTGTCCTTTGTGGGAATCAGGGTCCTGGTCCTCCTGCTTAGGAGTCTCTGTGCCGGGCTTGTGTTGAGGCCCTGGCTCGGTGTGTTGCGATGATCCAGCATTGCCAAGTACGGATCCTGTCTCGTTGCTGCAGCCTTCAGCATCAGGCGCTTGGCTGTCTTTACCGCTGACTCCGCCTTCCCATTGCTCTGCGGGTATCCCGGCGACGATGTCCTGTGTTCAAAGCCCCACTTCTGGCTGAATTGCTGAAACTCTTGTGATGCATACTGGGGTCCGTTATCCGAGATAACAATGTCAGGAATCCCCTGTCGGGCAAAGTGGGCCTTGAGTTTTCTGATCACTGTGTTGCTCTTAGTGTCAGGTAGATAATCGACCTCCCAAAAGTTTGAATAATAATCTACTGTTATCAGATAGTCTTTATTGTGAAAGGAGAAAAGGTCCGTTCCTACCTTGGCCCAGCGTCTGCTGGCCATGTCATGTGGATGTAGTGTCTCTCTTTGTTGCTTTGGGTCCACTGACCTACATATGTCACATTTGGCGATGAAGGTCTTGATCTCCTCGTTCATTCCAAGCCAGTATACACACTCCCTCGCTCGCCTCAGACATCCTTCTACTCCCAGGTGAGAGGAGTGGATCCTGTGAGTGGTGTCCACCCTGAGTGCGTCAGGTATCACGGCTCTGTCTCCTCGGAACACTATGCCGTCCTGGAAACTCAGTTCATCTTGGAAAGTGTGGTAGTGCCTGATGTCACTTGATAAGTCCTTTTTTCTCTTGGGCCACCCTGACAGTATTCTGTTTGCCACACTCTGTAACTTTGTGTCATCTTTTGTTGCTGCCCTGATGGCACTCAGCCTCTCTGCTGAAATGGGTAGGTAGCTGACCATGTTCACAGTCTCTATATCTGTCTCACTCTCTCCCTTAGTGCTCTCTGGTAAGTATGCTCTACTCAACGTGTCTGCAAGTAGCATGTCCCTGCCTGGAACATAGGTCACACTGATATCATACTGCTGCAGCCTGAGTAGCATTCTCTGCTGTCTCTTAGGTGCACTAAGTAATGGCTTTCTGTGTATAATTTCTAGAGGCTTGTGGTCGCTTTGTACTGTGACCTCTCCACCATAAGTATACTGATGGAACTTTTCCATCCCAAACACTATGGCTAAGCATTCTTTCTCTATTTGGGCATAGCCCCTTTCAGTTGGTGTGAGTGCCCTACTACCAAATGCTACCGGTTTACCTTTCTGTGTCAGGGCGGCCCCCAGTCCCGTGTCAGATGCATCACACTGAAGTGTCAACTCTTTTTCCTTGTTGTAGTACTGTAGAACTGGTGCTTTAGCGATTTTGTCTTTCAGTCTTTGAAACGCCCCTTCTTGGATGTCCGTCCATTCCCACATGTTCTCGCGTGAGTTGTCTCAGAATCTCAGAGTCATCTGAAAGGTGGTCATAGAACTTAGAAAGATAGTTGACCATCCCAACTAATCTCTGTACCCCTTCCACGTCCATTGGCCTTGGCATCTCTCTGATTGCCCGTACTTTCTCCGGGTCAACCCTCAGTCCCTCGGCCGTGAGCAGATGACTTATGTAGGGTACCTCTTTTTTTCTGAGCTTGAATTTGTCCGCGTTCAGCTTGATGTTGCGCTCTCTGCACCTGGTTAGAAAGCGTCTGACTTTCTCGTCGTGGTCCTTTCCTGCCTCCTCTTGTGTTGCTCCCCCGTGATTAACACATCATCTGCTATGACGCAGACTCCTGGGAGGCCCTCTAGGGCCTGCATGAGCTTTCTTTGGAACACTTCAGGTGCTGGGCTTATTCCCATCGGCATCCTGAGCCAACGGAAGCGACCAAATGGGGTGGCGAATGTGGTAAGGAAGCTCGACTCTTCCTCTAGTTTGACGTGCCAGAAGCCTTGCTTCACGTCGCAGACTGTGAATACTTTTGCCTTTGACATCTCCGGCAGGATGTCCTCTATAGTTGGGAGTGGATAGTGACTTCTTTTTAGTGCCCGATTCAGAGGTTTTGGTTCTATACAGATCCTCAGCTTCCCATTAGGTTTTCTCACTGCGACCATGCTACTGATCCAGTCAGTGCTGTGTTCCACTGGTGTGATTATCCCTCTTCTCTCTAGATCTTTGAGTTCCTCTTGTAGAGGTGTCATCATAGCTACAGGCACTCTGCGCTTTGGCAGTTTCACTGGCGGTACTCTGTCATCTATCTCTATTCTATATTCACCCTCCATGCAGCCATCTCCGGTGAACACATCCTCAAACTCTTCATTTATTTTGTCCATGGTCACGTGTTTGCCACTTTCTCCCTTTGTCACTGGGCTCGGCTCTTTCTTCACTATGTTGTCTATAGCCAGAATATTCTCGTACTGTACTTTTATCAACTTCATTGCCTCGCTGGCTTTTCTGCCCAATAAAGGGATTCTGCTACTCTGGTCAACCACTTGAAACTCTAGTCGGTACAGCTTGTTGTTTCTAGGGTTTCTGACCTTAACCTTACATGTACCCAGAGGAGTCAACTTGGTCTTGTTATACATCACTAGCACCTTCTCCGTGTGCTCTAACTGTGTGTCTGGGTTTATTAGATCGATGGGGATGATATTACAGGTGGCCCCACAGTCTATCTGGAAGTCAACTAACTTTTCCCCTATCTTCATTCCTGCAAAGAGCTGCTGGCCCTGACTGTGGCTGTTTTTTAACCTGGTTTACAGTTTCATCCTCTCTATTTGCTTCGGTTATACAGTTGACATCCCCATAAGAGTCACTGTCACTAGTCTGCTCTGTAACTGCATGCACTTTCTTAGTTTTCCTACTGCTCTCTTGTCTCGATCTGCACTGAGCTGCAAAATGATTTTCCTTTCCACACTTCTTACACTTTTTCCCAAAAGCTGGGCATTTTTTCTTATTCCTCTCGTGTGTTCTACCACAAAACTTGCACAGTATCTCATTGTCTTTTTGTCTCTCTTCTGCCTGTTTCAGTGCATGTACCTCCTCCACTGTCTGTCCTTGCAGTGTTCTGCTATTCTCCCTTGACAGCTCTGTAGCTCTACAAATGTGTAGGCATGTGTCAAGAGTCAGCTTCTCTTCCCCGAGTAATCTCTCCCTCAGTGCTGAGCTATTAGTACCACACACAAGTCGATCTCTAATCAATGAATCTCTAATGTCCCCAAAATTGCAACTACTAGCAAGTATTTTCAAGTGTTACATAGCTGTCCACGTTTTCATCCAATCCTTGGTTCCTCATGAAGAATCGGTACCTTTCCACAGTCTCGTTTACCTTTGGGTTGCAGTACTCGTCAAACTGTATGATGATTGAACTCACTGTGGTCCTCGCTGAAGGGCTAGCACTCGACAAAGTCGCCCAAAGTTCTCTGCCTTTTTCTCCGATGAGATAGTTGAATAGCTTAACTTTTGTGGTCTCTTCGGCGTCTGGCATGGTAAGGTCTATGTACAGTGTGAACTCCTCCTTCCAACTTTTCCATGACTTCGCCAAGTTGTTGGAGTCCAAAACCAAAGTTCCAGGGGGTTTTAGCCCTTCCATCGCTGTCAGCTAGCTGTTGGTTTTTTTTCTTGGCCGGCTTCTGTAAGGCTAACGTTAGCCTGCTGCTAGCTAGCTAAACTTTCACTTTTCTAGTTACTTCTAACAATTTTCGACGTCCACCGCTGCCACCATGTTTCATTATGTTCTTGGTCTATCTTGACCATACATAATGGACGATTAAAGCAGTCTTGCTTACTTGAACTTTATTGTCTTTGTGCAGCCATCATCTCAACTGGGCCGCAAGCCCGGTGTCACCTCTAAACAGTCCCCCGTACAACAGTACTTAAATAAACAATCCTATTGTTACAAGAGGGAGGGGGAGAGGGGGAGAGGGGGAGGGGGAGAAGGGAGAGAATGGAGGACAGGAGAGAGAAACAGAGAGAATCAGTGGAACAGAAGAATCTGAAGCAAGCACCTCACTATTATTGGTTCTTATTTATGGGATACAAATCTTTTATCCAAGGTAACAAGAATAACAATGAGCAAAATTAAAATGGTTATTGTGACGAAATGGGGAAGAAGGATTTAAAAAGCTGCCGCTAACAATTATATTAACCGTGTGGAAATTTCTGCATGGATAGATGCATGTCAATAGCGATCTTATTGTTTATTTCTCCTATCTCAGGATAAAGATTTAAAAAATAACCAAATAGTCCTGCATGGTGAGTGCATAACAAGAGCGACTATAGGTCAGAGCTGTCCCTTCCACACCTCATTATGCACATACCAAAGATGGGTAAAAATACCAGCTTTAAACCAATTCAGACAGGAAATCTTTTGTCAATTAAACTTTCTCAAGTTACCTTTGCTGTTTATCAGTAGCTTTTGCTTTCAATTCTTTTAATTGATAATTATTTATCATCCTGGCAGCACCAGAGACCCGGGTTCGATCCTGACCTCGGTGCAGAGTTTGAGCTTTGTCTTTCATTCAGAGGTTCGCGGGCGGGCTGGGGTGTCGGTCGGGCTCTGAAAACGTTGTTTCCCAGGGCTGGGGTGAGTGTGAAAGGGGTGGTTTTTGGGCAGATCTGCCCAATCAGCAATGTTTTGAGCCGCTGCTTTTTATACAGTTTAAGTCGCGACGGTGGGACGGCTGCTCTGACGGACATACTGGGTGAGTAGAGAGACACACACTGCTATCCCTCTGGTCTACGGACCTTGCTATCGGGGGAAAAAATAACGTTAATGTTTAATTTACCTAATCTTTTTGTTAGAAGTTTACCAACGTGTTGATGAGAGATAAATTAAGGGAATAAAACAATCTTACTAGACACAAAAAGCTGGAGTAACTCAGCCAAGCCGGCAGCTTCTCTGGAGAGAAGGGTCAAAACGTTTTTTCAGTCTGAAGAAGGGACTTGACCAGAAACGTCACCCATTCCTTCTCTTCAGAAATGCTGCATGTCCCGCTGAGTTACTCCAGCATTTTGGGTCTATCTTCGGTGTAAACCAGCATCTGCAGTTCCTCCTGACACAAAACAGCCTATGCCTTTCAATGATTGATGCCAGACCTTGAACAAATGCAGTTCAAATGGACTTTTGAATGCAATTTTGGAAGGATTGTTTCTTGAAACAAACTGCTCTAAAAGTTTGAAGGAAGGAATTGCAGATACTAGTTTAAACCAAAGATAGACACAAAATGATGGACTAACTCAGCTGGTCAGGCAGCATCTCTGGAGAAAAGAAATAGGTGATGTTTCGGGTCGAGATCGTTCTTCAGGCTGGGTCTTTTTATAGTGTAAAAAAACTGCATGACATCATTTTTACCATGTGATGATTTTTCCACACGTTGGTAGTCGTTGTTGGCTCAAGAGTAACTCGGGAGAGGAACTTGGTACATCGCAGAAATTAGAAGTAAACAGCAAACTTAGACATACACGTGGGAACTCGTTTAAACTCGTGAACATAAACTTGGAATCTCGTAGATAACCCGAGTTAGATTTTTTCTTTCACTCGGGATCACTCGTGGGTGGACTCGCACCGTGAGACAGGGCCATTATTAAAAGGAGAATGTTTCCTTTTGTGGGAGAACCTGTAAGTAGGGTTCAGCATTTTAAAAATAAGGGGGTCACCCATTTACCACAGAGATGAGGGAACAAGTTTTTTATTCTCTCAGAAGACTATGGGTCTATGGAAATCTCTTTTTAAAGGATGGTGGAAGGTGAGAAGTTGGGCATTTTTAATGCGGAGGTGGGTAGATACATGACAAGTTAGGGTGAGTATACAGGAATGTGGGATTCAAGTTGCAATCAGATTACCCATGATCGAAGTAAATGGTATAGTAGACTCACAGGGCTGAGTGGTCTCGTGTTATTAATTCAGGGGTGTCAGGGGTTATGGGGAGAAGGCAGGAGAATGGGGTTAGGAGGGAGAGATAGATCAGCCATGATTGAAAGGTGAGGTAGATTTGATGGGCCGAATGGCCTAATTCTGCTCTTATCACATATATCTTTACATAAGAACTGGCTCTAAACCATTTTGGGACATCCTTAGATCATGGCTGGTGTTTTATAAATGGAATCTGCGTTCAGGTCATAAGAGACTGTTTTGTATTCCTGGATACCACACTGAACAAAGAGTTGCACAGTGACACAGCTGGTAGAGCAAAGATCTGATTTCAATACCGACCTCGGATGGAGTTTGCCCGTTCTCCTTGTGACCGTGTAGGGTTCCTCTGGATGCTCCGGTTTCCTCTCACACCCCAAAGACATGCGGGTTTGCAGGTTAATTGGCCGCTGTTAATTGCCCCGTGTGTGTTGGGAGTGGATATAAAAGTGGGATAACATTGAACCAATGTGAAAGTGGTGATCGATGGTCAGCATGGACTCAGTGGGCCGAATGGTCTGCTTCAATGCTGCAAATTGCAATCAATCAATTGAGTGGTAACGGGAGTGAGAATTGATTTCAATAAATCGTTAGCGACATGTAGATTGCTTTAGGAAGTGACTGATACCAATGCACCCTTGAAGATGTTTAACAAAACCTTGCATTTAATCTGCCAATTTCTGGAAGGAACGAAAAAAAACTCCTTCCTATTTTTGGTATCATGTTTTGGATGAAACATCCCCTAAGCTGTAATATTGCCCTACTCAGTCACTGCCCAGTATGGGGCTTTGATTCACATTGCAGACATACATAAAGCAGAAGATAGACACAAAAAGCTGGAGCAACTCAGCAGGTCAGACAGCATCTCTGGAGAAAAGGAATCGATGATGTTCTGAAGAAGGGTCTTGACCTGAAACATCACCTATTCCTTTTCTCCAGAGAACCCGGCTGACCTGCTGAGTTACTCCAGCTTTTTGTGTCTATCTTCGGTTTAAACAAGCATCTGCAGTTCCTTCCGACACATATATAAGGCAGAAGTGAAAATCTATTATACACACTGTAGATGCTAGACATTTCACTAACCAGTATTTGGATCACCATCAGTTAATAAAATAATCATGGAGACACTCCTTTCAGGTAGTTTCTTTTCTTGATGGGCCTTGTTCAGAAGCTCCACTGCTTTCAGCATAGGGGAATTTATATTTGTTGCTATAACACAAAGAAATATCACATTGTCTTTTAAAACATTACAATCTGTTGCATAAAGTTACCCGTTTCCACCACACAACCAAAATGAGAGGCCGGCAGCTGAATTACACTAAGGAAACTTTGGTTAATAATCCAACAATCAAAGCAGATAGACGCAAAATGATGGAGTAACTCAACGGGTCAGGCAGCATTTCTGGAGAAAATGAATAGGTGACGTTTCAGGTCGAGACCCTTCTTCAGGCTGTGAGTCAAGGGAGAGGGATGGGTCTTGACCCAAAATATCACCTAATCCTTTTCTCCAGAGATGTTGCCTGACCCGCTGAGTTACTCCAGCATTTTGTGTCAATAGACAATAGATAATAGACAATAGGTGCAGGAGTAGGCCATTCAGCCCTTCGAGCCAGAACCGCCATTCAATGTGATCATGGCTGATCATCCCCAATCTGTACCCCGTTCCTGCCTTCTCCCCATATCCCCTGACTCCGCTATTTTTAAGAGCCCTATCTAGCTCTCTCTTGAAAGCATCCAGAGAACCTGCCTCCACTGCCCTCTGAGGCAGAGAATTCCACAGACTCACCACTCTCTGTGAGAAAAAGTGTTTCCTCGTCTCCGTTCTAAATGGCTTATTCCTTATTCTTAAACTGTGGCCCCTGGTTCTGGACTCCCCCAACATCGGGAACATGTTTCCTGCCTTTAGCGTGTCCAAGCACTTAACAATCTTATATGTTTCAATGAGATGCCCTCTCATCCTTCTAAACTCCAGAGTGTACAAGCCCAGCTGCTCCATTCTCTCAGCATATGACAGTCCCGCCATCCCGGGAATTAACCTTGTAAACCTACGCTGCACTCACTTAATAGCAAGTGTCGATCTTCAGTGTAAACCGTCTGTCCCTTCTACCTCCCTAGGGAATTCACCTCCATCATCCTGACCGCGGTCTACATCCCACCCCAGGCAGACGTCCGTCTGGCAATGGAGGAGCTGCACGCCATGGTCAACAAACACCAGACGTCTTACTCCGAGGCATTTACCACCATTGCTGGGGACTTCAATAAGGCAAACCTAAAGAAATCACTCCATAACTTCCACCAACATGTCTCCTGCTGCACCAGAGGACCAAACACCCTCGACCACTGCTACACCACCATCAAGAATGCCTATCGTTCTATCCCTCGCCCTCACTTCGGTAAATCCGACCATACCGCGGTGCTGCTTCTTCCTGCCTACAGGCAGCAATTGAAGAGCGCACACCCCAGAGGTGAGGACTGCACAGAGCTGGTCGGGGGGGGGGGGGGGGGTGGCAGGGGAACAACTCCAGGACTGTTTGGAGTCTGTAGACTGGGCAATGTTCAAGGACTTGGCAATGGACTTGAACGAATACGCCACAGTCGTTACAGACTTCATAAAGAAATGTGTGGAGGACTGACTCCCTACAAAAACCTTCCGAGTGTTTCCCAATCAGAAACCTTGGATGAACTTTGAGATCCGCACTCTTCTGCAGACCAGACAGCGGGCATTCACGTCTGATGATACAGTGGTCTACAAGTCCAGATACGACCTTGGTAAGGCCATCAAAAAGGCCAAAAGGGACTTCTGCTCCAAACTGGAGGATGAGACAGATGTTCAGCAGCTGTGGCGGGGCCTGAATGCAATCACCTCCTACAAGGCGAAACCAGGAGGCAGCTCGAATGTCGGCGAAACATCACTCCCTGATGAGCTCAATGCGTTTTACGCACGCTTTGATAGGGAGAATACTGATGTGCCTTCCCAAGCCCCCATTCGTCGTGATGGTATTTCAGTCTCAGTCACAGAGGCCGACGTCAGGAAATCCTTCAGAGGGGTGAACCCTCGAAAAGCGCCTGGACCTGATGGTATACCGGGTCGTGTTCTAAAAACCTGTGCGGACCAACTGGCTTGAGTTTTTACGGACATTTTCAACCTCTCACTTCTGAGGTCTGAGGTCCCCACCTGCTTTAAAAGGGCATCAATTATACCGGTGCCCAAGAAGAGTAAGGTGACGTGCCTCAATGACTATCGACCTGTGGCACGAATGCCTGTGGTGATGAAGTGCTTTGAGAAGTTGATCATGGCGCAAATCAACTCCTGCTTGACAAAAACCTGGACCCACTGCAGTTCGCTTACCGCCACAACAGATCAACGGTGGATGCGATCTCGCTGGCCCTCTACTCCGCTCTGGACCACTTGGACAACAAAAACTCAAATGTCAGACTGTTATTCATTGAATACAGCTCGGCATTTAACACAATCATCCCCTCCAAGCTGGTTACCAAACTCGCAGAACTGGGTCTCTGCGCATCCCTCTGCAATTGGATCCTCGACTTCCTCATTCACAGACCACAGTCTGTTCGTATTGGTGGAAATGTGTCAGCCTCGATAACAATCAGCACGGGAACACCTCAAGGCTGCGTGCTCATCCCCTGCTGTACTCACTCTATACTCATGACTGCGTAGCCGGTCATAGTACGAACTCCATCATCAAGTTCGTTGACGACACCACTGTTGTGGGACGTATCACTGATGGGGATGAGTCAGAGTATAGAAGAGAGATCGAGCGACTGTCCATATGGTGCCAGCACAATAACCTGGCCCTCAACACCAGCAGAACCAAGGAACTGATTGTAGACTTTGGAAGGGGTAGGATGGGGACCCACAGTCCCGTTTATATCAACAGGTCGATGGTTGAAAGGGTCAAGAGCTTCAAATTCCTGGGCGTGCACATCTCTGAAGATCTTTCCTGGTCCGAGAACGCTGATGCTATTATTAAGAAAGCACATCAGCGCCTCTACTTCCTGAGAAGATTACGGAGAGTTGGTTTGTCAAGGAGGACTCTCTCTAACTTCTACAGGTGCACAATAGAGTGAATGCTGACCGGTTGCATCGTGGCTTGATTCGGCAACTTGAGTACCCTGGAGAGGAAAAGACTACAAAAAGTAGTAAACACTGCCCAGTCCATCATCGGCTCTGACCTCCCTTCCATCGAGGGGATCTATCGCAGTCGCTGCCTCAAAAAGGCTGGCAGCATCATCAAGGACCCACACCATCCTGGCCATACACTCATCTCCCTACTACCTTCAGGTAGAAGATACAGGAGCCTGAAGACTGCAACGACCAGGTTCAGGAATAGCTACTTCCCCACAGCCATCAGGCTATTAAACCTGGCTCGGACAAAACTCTGAACATTAATAACCCATTATCTGTTATTTGCACTTTATCAGTTTATTTATTCATGTGTGTATATATTTATATAATGGTATATGGACACACTGATCTGTTCTGTAGTCATGCCTACTGTAAAGAGGAGTCATAACACATTGTGTCTTTACTACTGTTTATTCATGATACACATACTTTACTGCCCTAGCTGTTCATGGTCTGTCACCGGAACTAGAGAGAGAGCACTGGGTGGGAAGGTTGTAATTATACTAGTGATGTGGGGAGTGGTTAGTAGTGGTGAGGTCACTATGTTAAAGGTACTTGCACATGTCATCTACATCCTTCCCCTTGGAAATAAAAAGCAATACCATAGTGACAGGGCGACCACGTCTCATACGCTACGAGCAGGTGAGCAAACAGTTAAGCAAAATCACCATAACGGACAGGCGGCCTGACCACCCGCCCGGACACGCAGCTCGCCATCTCCCCCCTCTGCAGGAGGAACATGAGTAGGAGCAGGCGTGGGTGAGATAACCGGGGAATCGGGAGGAGAAAGAGAAAACGGAGACGGAGCAGGGGAAGCAGGAGCAGTAGCGGGAAGACGGGCAGGCGAGGGAGGACTGGCTGGTGGAGAGCGGGGCTGATATAGCTGAGAAGGCAGGGACCGAGGCATACATGGAGGGACAGGCAACGTGGCAGATAGTGGGGGGGAAAAAGGGACTGCAGGCGGCGGGGTGGGCTCGTTAACAAGCCGCAGATGTTGGCAGGACTGGCGGTAAATAGTACCGTCATGGTCGACTAGATAGGACCGCGGCGAACCAGCAGTACCGACGACGATGGCAAGCCTGGGGTGACCGGAGGGGGACTGCATCCGGACGACTTGGCCAGGGAACAGAGGCGGGAGGGACGGCAGGACTTGTCGTGGGAGCGCTTTTGGATTTCTTGTTTGAGGGCAATGCGCTCCTGGACAGGAGCGGGCTGGAGAACAGAGGGAACGAGGGACCGCTGGGTCACCGGGATCGGAGGTCTCGTAGTGCAAGACATCAGCCGTTGTGCTGGAGACGTGGGTTCGAATCCCACTTCTGACACCATGTAAAGAGGAGTCATAACACACTGTGTCTTTACTACTGTTTATTCATGATACACATACTTTACTGCCCTAGCTGTAAATCATTGGGCAAATTCCGTTCAAGTCCTGACAGAGAATATACATTTTTATTGAGAAAAAGGGAGAGATACTTTGAATAGTAGCTATACTTCCTGCTATGTTTCCTCTTCCTGTTAACACATTTTGCAATTCATTCATTCAACTCATTCATTTTGCAAATATGTTTTTTTACCTCCACTGGACATAATTGTTTGCACAAATGTTTTGGCATCAGCTACATTTTTCAGACTTGCTTGAAACAGTGAATTCCTCCATGTTTCATGATCATCATCAAATATTATAATAGCAAAATGATCCTTCTCGTCCATGTCATCCAGTATTTTTAAAAGGGCTTCATTTGTCTGAAAAATATGACATATCAGTTTATAATTGTAACTTCAGAAGCTTTGATTGCAACAATTACAGTAACATTGAGCCCTCTTATGTTCTTACTAGATACCCTCTACCTGGCATGTTGTCTTGCCATGGCATGCAGACAGCAACTAATGAGTATGCATTTGGTAAAGGTGACCAGAATAGACCAGAGGATGTTTTAAAAATGTGCTGAGGGAACAGTTACTTACATTTAGTACAGGCTTCAAACATTAATGATGAAATTTGCTCTGAAATGCTATGGTTTCTAACAAGGAAGCAATCTACATTTTGGGTGACTTCAATTTATTTGATGTTCAATGATCTGAGTGGGAATTAAGTAATGTAACAGGGGAGGAGGTACACCATAATGACACCATCATTATTTCCTTGCAGCAACTACATTTTCTTGATTAGTGAGGGTGTCAGGGGTTATGGGGCAAAGGAAGGATAATGGGGTTGAGAAGGAAAGACAGATCAGCCATAATTGAATGGCGGAGTAGACTTAATGGGCCGAATGTGCTAATTCTGCTCCCAGAACTCATGAACATGAAATTATGAAATAAACTCTGGGGTCTCATAGATTATCAAACCTCAGTGGGAGAATAACTGATGGCAATGGCTGCCCTTTACACATTGTCTTTTTACATATTACAATCTAGAATATCATTAGCTGTCTTTACCCCATGAAATTGACCGAACATTTGATGTTTCCACAATTGTGGCGGTAAAGTAAAAATCCAGAAGATGATATCAGTGAACTACCATTAAATGCTGGACTGCTGATTCAGTTTGGTTTAGAAGAGGACATTTGATCTAAATCCTTGTGCCTATGTTATAACTGTTGGGGAATTCCACTGCTCAGGTGAAGATTTGCATTAGACTTACTCCCATCGCTCTGAATGGAAGGAATGGTCCTAATGTCATCAGAAGAAAGTGAGGCAAATGCAATATTAGCATTTATTTCAAGAGGATTAGAATATAAAGAGCAAGGATGTAATGCTGAGGCTTTGTAAGATGTTGGTCAGGCCACATTTGGTATATTGTGACCAGTTTTGGGACCCATATCAGAGGAAGGATGTGCAGACCTTGGAGAGGGTCCAGGGAAGGTTTATGACAATGATCCCAGGGATGATTAATTAACTGAGGAATGTTTGATGGCTCTGGGCTT
Organism: Malacoraja senta; assembly: GCA_038087875.1. Taxonomy (NCBI): domain Eukaryota; kingdom Metazoa; phylum Chordata; class Chondrichthyes; order Rajiformes; family Rajidae; genus Malacoraja; species Malacoraja senta. The sequence goes on from CM075980.1 coordinate 49,394,320, forward strand.
GCATTTCCTGGAGTTTAGAAGGTGAAGGGGGATCTTATTGAAACCTACCAAATAATGAAAGGACTAGATGATGGATGTGGAGAGGAATCACTTTAGAGAGGCACCATTTTAACCTTGTACAAGACAGAGTCCAGACCACCCATAAAGTATAGCGCTTACTGGAAATGGCAGTATTTTCTTCCATCTGATAGTAGTGGTTGTGTGAAATAATAGGGTGGTCAGTTTTTGCCTTCGGCTTGTGCAGGGTCTGTGAATAAGGTAGAGAAGAGAAGCAGGATTCCCAACCTTCTCTCCCACCCAGGAATGTGAATCTGTGGAATTCTTTGCCACAAAAGGCTGTGGAGATTAAGTCAATGGATATTTTTAAGGTAGAGATAGATAGATTCTTGATTAGTACAGGTGTCAGGGGTTATGGGGAGAAGGCAGGAGAATGGGTTTAGGAGGGAGAGATAGGTCAGTCACTATTGAAGGGCGGAGTAGACTTGATGGGCCAAATGGCCTAATTCTGCTCCTATCACTTATAACCCCAAACAGGTTTTCTTACCTGTAGCATTTTAGTGCCTGACATGGATCCACTGTGGTCTATCACAAATATAACATTTTTGGGAATCTTGGTTAAGTTGGCAGGTGCAAAATGATGTACAAAATACCCATTTACAATCTGAAAAAATTAAGAAAGCATCATCAGATTAAATCTCCAGGGTCTTCAGAGGTTTTCACTTTAAAAGTGGTTTTCAGATACCTGAATAGAGCCAGCAGATAGATCTCTATGGACATCATAATATATATTGAATTCTCCATCCAGAACTGTATCATGACAATCACGGCATTTGCGCTGTTGCCTCAGTGACGGTTTGAAGGAAACATGCCCCTGAGCAAAAGAGTGAATCCGTATTAATTTTTCTGCACATTGTTTCAGTAAAGCTTAGTCTCTACAATAATACAGTAAATTGTTCAATAATGGGGCAGTACGGCAGCACAGTGGTAGAGTTGCTGCCTTACTGCATCAGAGACCTAGGTTCCATGCTGACTACGGGTGCTGTCTGGACGGAGTTTGTACCTTCTCCCTGTGACCGCGTGGGTTTTCTTCGGTTTCCTCCCACAATCCAAAGGCATACAGGTTTGTAGGTTAATTGGCTTTGGTAAAAATTGCTAATTGTGCCTAGTGTGTGTAGGATAGCTTTAGTGTGTGGGGATCACTGGTTGGCGCTGACCCAGTGAGCCGAAGGGCCTGTTTCCACGCTCTATCTCTAAACTAAACTAAACTCAAATCTCATACCTTCGTTCCATTCAGACTCTTCTTCACAACTGAAGCCAACTCAACCTTTGGGAACTTTGCATCAACATCCAGAAAGGAAATTCCTTGTTGTTCAAAAATATGTACATCAATCTGGAAACAAGAATTCCAAATGTAGTGAAAGTCATTCATCATAAACTGAGAAAATCACAAACAGTCAAATCTATAAAGCAGTAGCATTGGTGCCTCTACAGAAGTGTACCTGGAAGTGATTGACCAGCTGTTTGGGGTTCACTCGGATGCTCATTTCATATTTGCCCAAGTGCCGTTTTAATAATTCTTCATACATCAGTTGAAATGTGACTTTTTTGGTTGGTGCAATATTTACAGACACATCAAACTTTTCCATTTTTCTTCCCGATCGCCTTCGTGAATTAAAATGAAAAGCAGGCAGTAAATGGTCCATCCAACATGGCAAGAAATTGCAGAGAGTTGTGACGTAGCCCAGACCATCACGCAAACCAACCTTCCTTCCATTGACTCCATGCTGCCTTGGCAACGCCACTGGCATAACCAAGGTCCAGTGTCACTCCCTCTACTACCCTCTCCCAACAGGTTAGAGGTACAGAAGTATAAGAACACGTGAAGATGGTGCACCCGGGGAAAACACACGGAGAGAACATACAAATCCTGTACAGACAGCACCCATAGTCAGGATCGATCCCGGGTCTCTGGTGCTGTATGCCACAACTCTACCGCTGCGCCACCATGCCGCCACATGACGAGATTGTCAGGCAGACGAGGGTTCTGGATGGCATGAAGAACCTTGAGGCCATGCACATTGAATCCCTGGCTAAACACTGGACAGAGCACCCAGCTTCACAAACTATCTGCCCACTTCCTCAGTCACCCATCACCTGCCCCATTGGTGGAAAAGTTGATGGTTCCAACATTGAACTCATTAGTCACCTGAGAACCCAAAGCGGGATCAAGATCTTCAACTCAAATGAACTGAAAGAAAAACAAGATGAGATAATTATAGGGCAATGTATAACATATTACTAAATTTGAGGTGGTGGAAGCAAACCATTTTAGGGGATCTTCCAGAATACTTTCCACCAAGAAAAGGAAATTCCAAATCGAAGGCCCATAATCAGTGGCTAACTAAAAAAGTTAAAGATACTATTACTCCAAGCCTGCTGAATCCTCCAACAACGTTCCTCACCATTCACAACTCCACATCTCTGCTGCTACCATACTAATCAGTCCACATACATTTTCTTCCAAGTCATTTATATATATCACAAATAGCAGGTCCCAGCAGAACCTTGCAGAACACCACTGGTTGCAGACCTCCTGTCAGAGTAGCAGCCATCCACATCTACCCTCTGTCTTCCAAGGCCAAGCCAATTTGAATCCACTACCAAGTTTCCATGCATCCCAAGGTGCATTTAATTTTCTTGATCAGTCTGCCTTGAGGGAACTTGTTGAAGGCTCATGTGTATAACATCCACTGCTCTACTATTATCAAACATCACTAAGGAGGACACAAACAATCTCCCAGATGTCCTAGGGGACAGAGGACCTAGAGTGACAGAGGAACTGAAGGAAATTCACATTAGGCAGGAAATGATGTTGGGTAGACTGATGGGACTGAAGGCTGATAAATCCCCAGGGCCTGATGGTCAGCATCCCAGGGTACTCAAGGAGGTGGCTCTAGAAATCATGGAGGCATTGGTGATCATTTTCCAATGTTGTACAGATTCAGGACCAGTTCCTGTGGATTGGAGGGTAGCTAATATTATCCCACTTTCCAAGAAAGGAGGGAGAAAGAAAGCAGGGAATTATAGACCAGTTAGCCTGACATCAGTGGTGGGGAAGATGCTGGAGTCGATTATCAAAGATGAAATAGCAGCACATTTGGATAGCAGTAACAGGATCAGTCCAAGCCAGCATGGATTTACAAAGGGGAAATCATGCTTGACAAATCTTCTGGAATTTTCTGAGGATGTAACAAGTAAAATGGACAAAGGAGAGCCAGTGTATGTACTGTACATGGACTTTCAGAAAGCCTTTGATAAGGTCCCACTCAGGACCTCAGTGGGCAAAATTAGGGCACATGCTGTTGGGGGTAGGGTATTGACATGGATAGAAAATTGGTTGGCAGATAGGAAACAAAGAGTAGGGATTAACGGGTCACTTTCAGAATGCCAGGCAGTGACTAGTGGGGTACCGCAAGGCTTGGTGCTGGGACCGCAGCTATTTACAATATACATTAATGATTTAGATGAAGGAATTAAAAGTAACATTAGCAAATTTGCAGATGACACAAAGCTGGGTGGCAATGTGAACTGTGAGGAGGATGCTATGAGGATGCAGGGTGACAGACAGGTTGGGCGAGTGGGCAGATGTATGGCAGGTGCAGTATGTGGATAAATGTGAGGTTATCCACTTTGATGGCAAGAACAGGAAGGCAGATTATTATCTGAATGGTGTCAGGTTAAGAAAAGGGGAAGTACAACGAGACCTGGGTGTCCTAGTACATCAGTCACTGAAAGTAAGCGTACAGGTACAACAGGCAGTGAAGAAAGCAAATGGCATGTTGACCTTCATAACGAGAGGAGTTGAGTATGGGAGCTAAGAGGTCCTTCTGCAGTTGTACAGGGCCCTGGTGAGACCACACCTGGACTATTGTGTGCAGTTTTGGTCTCCTAATTTTAGGAAGGACATTCTTGCTATTGAGGGAGTGCAGTGTAGGTTCACGAGGTTAATTCCCAGGATGGCAGGACTGTCATATGATTAAAGAATGGAGCGACTGGCTTGTATTCACTGGAATTTAGAAGGATGAGGGGGTGTCTTATGGAAACATATAAAATTATTAAGGGATTGGACACGTGAGATGCAGGAATCATGTTCCCGATGTTGGGGGAGTCCAGAAACAGGGGCCATAGTTTAAGAATAAGGGGTAGGCCTATTAGAACTGAGATGAGGAAGAACTTTTTCACACAGAGAGTTGTGAATTTGTGGAAATCTCTGCCTCAGATGGCAATGGAGGCCGATTCACTGGATGCATTCAGAAGAGAGTTAGATAGAGCTCTTAGGGCTAGCGGTATCAAGGGGTATGGGGAGAAGGCAGGAATGGGTTACTGATTGTGGATGATCAGCCATGATCACATTGAATGGCGGCGCTGGCTAGAAGGGCCGAATGGCCTACTCCTGCACCTATTGTCAATGTATTTATGTATCTACAGTATCTTCATCATCTCCCCAAATAACTCAATCAAATTGGTGTGACATGACCTCACCAGCATTAAGCCATGCTGACTATCATAAATGAGTCTATGTGTTCCCAGATTTCAAAGAATTTTCTTCATTGATTTCTCTACCACTGATGTAGCGCTCACTAGTCTGCAATTTCCTGGTTTGTCCCTATTGACTTCTTAAATGGAGTCATAGTCACATAGAGTGGAAATGTTCCCTTCGGCCCAACCTGCCCGCGTCGACCAACATGGCTCATCCACACTGGTCCCACCTGCCTGTACTTGCCCATCCTATCAATGTAAGCGTCCAAATGCTTCTTAAATGTTGCGATAGTACCTGCCTCAACTACCTCCTCCAGCAGCTCGTTCCACGCACCCACCACCCTTTGTATAAAAAAGCTAGCCCTCAGCTGCCTATTAAATCTTTCTCTCCACCTTAAACCTACAGTACTAGTACTACACCTACTGGTGGTTGACTCCCCTACCCTGGGTAATCTGTATTTATTTGATCTATTCCCCTCATGATTTTGTACACATCTGTAAGATCATCCCCAATCCTTCTGCTCTCCAAGGCATAAAGCCTGCTCAACCTCTCCTTATAGCTCAGGCCCTTGAGTCCTGGCAACATCCTCATAAATCTCTGCACCCTTTCCATCTTGACAATGTCTTTCCCATTACACAGTGATTAAACATGAACACAATATTCTAAATGTGGCCTCACCAACATCTTATATAACTGTAACACAACCTCCCAACTTCTATACTCAATACTCTGAATGATGAAGGGCAATGTGCCAAAAGCCTTTTTGACCATCCTATCCACCTGTGACGGCACAGAGGAACAATCTTCGCTATTCTTCTGTCCTCTGGTCTGTCAAGGCCCTAGCAATCTCCGTTCATGACTCCCTCAGTAATCTGGGATACATCCCATTGGGTCTGAGACATCCACACTAATGTTCTTCAAGGAACCCAGCCCTTCTTTATATCAACATGTCCTAGAATATCAGCACACCCATCTCTAATTTCACCATCCTCCATGGCCATCCTCTATGAATACCAATATGAAGAACTCACTTAGTATTTTGCCCATTTTCTCAGGCGACAAGAATAAATTATCTCCTTTATCTCTGAATGGTCCTCCCCCTCCCTAGTTAACCTCTTGTTTTTAATGTGTGTATAAAATGCCTTAGAATTATCTTTGATGCTACTCCTAGAAAATATCTTGTCTCCTTTTAGCCCTTCTGATTCCCTAATTAATTTCATAGAAACATAGAGACATAGAAAATAGGTGCAGGAGGAGGCCATTCGGCCCTTTGAGCCAGCACCGCCATTCATTGTGATCATGGCTGATCGTTCCCTATCAATAACCCGTGCCTGCCTTCTCCCCATATCCCTTGACTCCACTAGCCCCTAGAGCTCCATCTAACTCTCTCTTGAATCCATCCAGTGACTTGGCTTCCACTGCCCTCTGTGGCAGGAAATTCCATAAATTCACAACTCTCTGGGTGAAAAGGTTTTTTCTCACCTCAGTCTTAAATGACCTCCCCTTTATTCTAAGACTGTGGCCCCTGGTTCTGGACTCGCCCAACATTGGGAACATTTTTCCTGCATCTAGCTTGTCCAGTCCTTTTATAATTTTATATGTTTCTATATGATCCCCCCTCATCCTTCTAAACTCCAGTGAATACAAGCCTAGTCTTTTCAAACTTTCCTCATATGACAGTCCCGCCATCCCAGGGATCAATCTCGTGAACCTACGCTGCGCTGCCTCAATCACAAGGATGTCCTTCATCAAATTAGTACACTGTATTAAAACTGTACACAATACTCCAGATGTGGTCTCAACAGAGCCCTATACAACTGCAGAAGAACCTCTTTACTCCTATACTGAAATCCTCTTGTTATGAAGGTCAACATTCCATTAGCTTTCTTCACTGCATGCTGTACCTGCACGCCAACTTTCAGTGACCGGTGTACAAGGACACCCAGGTCTCGCTGTACCTCCCCCTTACCTAACCTAACCCCATTGAGATAATAATCTGCCCCCTTGTTTTTGCCGCCAAAGTGGATAACCTCACATTTATCTATATTATACTGCATCTGCCACGCATCTGCCCACTCACTCAACCTGTCCAGGTCACCCTGCAACCTCCTAACATCCTCTTCACAGTTCACACTGCCACCCAGCTTTGTGTCATCCGCAAACTTGCTAGTGTTGCTCCTAATTCCCTCTTCCAAATCATTAATATATATGGTAAACAGTTGCGGCCCCAACACCGAGCCTTGCGGCACTCCACTCGCCACTGCCTGCCATTCTGAAAAGGACCCGTTCACTCCTACTCTTTGCTTCCGGTCTGCCAACCAATTTTCTATCCATGTCAACACCCTACCCCCAATACAATGTGCTCTAATTTTAGTCACCAGTCTTCCATGCGGGACCTTATCAAAGGCTTTCTGAAAGTCTAGATACACTACATCCACTGGCTCCCCTTCATCCATTTTACTTGTCACATCCTCAAAAAATTCCAGAAGATTAGTCAAGCACGATTTCCCTTTCATAAATCCATGTTGACTTGGACTAATCCTTTTACCGCTATCTTCCCAGCATCCTTTATATTCCTCAAGGGTCCTTCTGATTTCAACTTCCGAAACCTTCTGTGCTTCTTTTCCCTTAGTGACTAAATTGGCAACATCTCTATTCATCCAAGGTTCCTGAACCTTGCTATCCTGTTATTTCATCCTCACAGGAACCTGTGGGTCTGAATTCTGATCAGCTGACCTTTAAACAACCACCACACGTAATATGTGGACCTACCCAATAAAGGTTGCTCCAAATCTACTCTCCCCATCTCACACACATGCTCTTACCCGCTCTCTCCAACATCAGCAACTCACTCTATCATCGACCCCACATGGATCACTGTCTAATTGCTTCATCATCCCTGATTCTGAACAACCAGTCCTCAGCAGAGGCCTTGGCTTCATCTCCCTAAGTTCCCTTCTTAATGAACTCTGGTGTGATGTTGAATTCTTCATTTGCTGGTGATGGGCAAGAGATGTGGGGGGTGTGAGCTGCAGTTTTTTACGCAGAGAGTGGATTTAGACTGGAACCCACAGTCTGCAAGGGTGGTGGAAGGAAAGTAGTTTAAGGCTTTAAAAAGGAAATTGGATGTTCACTTGAGTGAAAATAATTCACAGGGCTTTGAAGAGATGAATGGTCTTCTGTGGTGTTTCACTTCTTTGATTCTATAGATAGCCGCACATTCATTTATTGCATGGATACAGAGGACCAGTGGAGGGCCAAGGTGGTGATAGTGAGAGATTTCAACTTCCATGATATGGGTCCCCCATGTTGCAAATGGTGTGGACAGGATGGAATTTGTTAAATGTATCCTTAAACAATACATAGAGAGGGCACAACATAGTCCTCCTCGATGGGAACAAGATGAGGCAAGTGACTGACATGTCAGTGGGGGAGCACTTTGGGACCAGTGACCATATTTCTATTAATTTTAAACCAGTTATAACCAATAACAAACTAAATATTTGTTATTTAGTTTAAACCAAATAACAAATAACCAGTTATTTGTTGAGATCCTAAATTGGGCCAAGGACAATTAGGCAGGAGTTCGATTGGGAGAATCGGTTTGTATGTGACTCAGCGGTAGAGTTGTTGCCTTACAGCGTTTACAGCGCCAGAGATCCGGGTTCGCTCCCGCTATTAGTGCAGTCTGTACGCAGTTTGTACATTCTCCCCGTGACCGTGAGGGTTTCCTCCCTCCCTCGAAACACGTACAGGTTTTTAGATTAATTGGCTTGGTATATATGTAAATTGTCCCTAGTGTGTGTGGGATAGTGTTAATGTGCGGACCCGGTGGGCTGAAGGGCTTATTTCTGAGCTGTATCTCTAAACTAAAAATGAACAAGGTAAATGGGTGGCTGACAAGTGAGAGGCTTGCAAAAGTATGGCAGCAAGATTTCAGGGACAGCATGTTCCTATTTGGGTGAAGGGCAAGGATAGCAAATTCGGGGAAATCTGGTTATGACTTGGATGACAACATAGATAACATTGTTAGTAAATTTCCAATGACACCACAATTGTCGGTAGAGTAGACAGTGATGAAAGATATCTACGTTTACAATAAAGTCTAGATCAGTTAGGAGGCTGGGCCATGGAATGGAAAACATAATTGAAGTCTGACAAATGTGAGGTGTTGCTCTTTAGTTTGTCAAACCAGGGCAGGACATACAGTAAATGGTCAAGCCCTGGACAGTAAGATCTGGGAGTACAGGTGCATGGTTCCCTCAAGGTGGTGAGTCCAGTGAGCAGTGTGATAATGGAGATATTCAGCATGGTTGCTCTCATTGGGAAGGGTATTGAGTCCAAAAGATGGAATATCGTGATGCAGTGGTACGAGCCATTAGCAAGACCACACTTGGAGTCCTGTATGCAGTTCTGGTCACCCAGCTGCAGGAAGGATGTAAAAGTTGGAAAGGGTGCAAATGAAATTCACAAGAATGTTAACTGGGCTTGCGGGTTTGAGTAACAAAGCTTCTTTGGCTTGAATTATTTTCATTGGAGTTTAGGACTGAGGGGTAACCTTATTGAGGTGTATAAGTTCATGAGGGGCATGGATAAAGTGAACGCTCAGTCTTTTTCGCAAGATAGAAGATTTTAATAGTAAAGGTCATATAGTTAAAGTGAGAGGGGAGAGATTTGAGAGGGATGTCAGGCTCAAGCTTTTGACTCAGAGCTTAGTGTGTATCTGGAATGAGTTGCCAGAGGAAGCTATAGAAATGGATACAATTAAAAGACAGGGCAGATGGATAGGAAAGGTCCAGAGATCTATGGACCAAATAGGTCTATCCCAGAATGCCAACTTGGCCGGCATGTTGGGCTGAAGGGCCTGTTTCCATGCAGAACAGCTCTATGACTATGACGGGTTTTATTTCTTTGCAGTTTATTCTGAGATTAACATTCTCTCTAACTGGGAACAGGAAGAATGGGTGAATGAAGGGTGGAATACATCACATAAATAGTCATCTATTTGCTCTTACTGTACAATCCCTGCAGTCTGTCCCATTGAAACTGCTTGTTGGTACTGTTTCTGTGCAGCTTCCTTCTCTTTCACAGCTCCCACATAGGTCACTCCATCCAGAGTCCTACAGAGAGAGAAATCAAGTTGTTATTACAAGGCACAATTCATATGTCCATATTACTTCGTAACCTTCACAAACGAGGACCAGAGGACATAAGCTTAAGGTGAAGGGGGAAACGATTTAATAGGAATCTGGGGTATCTTTTTCACACAAAGGGTGGTGGATGTATGGAGGAGGTAGTTGAGACAGGGACTATCCCAACATTTAAGAAACAGTTAGACGGGTACATAGATGAAATAGGTTTGGAAGGATATGTACCAAATGCAGGCAGATGGGACTAGTGTAGCTGGGACATGTTGGCCAGTGTGGGCAAGATGGGCTGAAGGGCCTGTTTCCACACTGTATGACTATGTCTCCAATAGGATTTGCAACAGTCACTTCACATTTTTTAGTCGATATCTGCAGAATAACCATTTATTCCTACAGCGGAGGGAAAATTGGGGATACAGCTATTGTACAGTTAACATACTCAATATTTTATTAATATAGGCATCTTCATTTCAGTTGCCTACAGAGAGCAGATAATGAGAAGATCTGAGCATCAATGGAAGGCTACCTGGTGGAAAACACAGGCAAAGATGCCCCAAACAAAAGTAGTCTTTTGAAACACTGGAGGTTGAAATGAACATATTTAATTGTAAATTTAATGGAAAATAAAAATAAATAAATAAAACAAGGGTATGTTCATGGGTTAGAAGTCAACATCACGCCAAGCTATTTATTATCTCCAATATAAACCATCATTCACTAATTAAATCTTATGAATGCATTCTGTTTTTGAGTCTGAACTGAATGTCTACACTGAGTTCAGTGAATGAGAGGCCATTACAGTTCTTGGAATTACCGAGAGTAGGACTTTTGTTTGTCCCCTGTATCGAGCAGTGTACCCGGTAGGTCACCAGCACCGTGCCCAGTCAATATGTGCTGTGCAATAACAACACGTCATTCTGGTTGGAAACTATCCACGCGGCTTTGAGCATGATCTGAGTCAGCATTTATAAGGTCATGAGAGGGGGAAGATAAAATAAATAAATATGGGGGGGGGGGGTGTAGGTTTAAGATGAGAGTGGAAAGTTTTAATTTGAACCCGAGGGACAACATTTTCATACAGATTGTATGAATCGACCTGGCAGAGGAAGTAGATAAGGCAGATAGAATAACAACATTTGGAACATTTGGACATACATGGGATAGGAACATAAGGGACATTTGGACATGGATAGGAAAGGTTTAGAGGGATTTAAATCACCTAGACTTGTGTAAGCGGGCGGCTTGATCGGCATGGATGGGTAGGGCCAAAGGGCTGTGTGACTGTATGACTCTAAGTTCCGACATTCTTTTATTGATTGTATCCATTGGGCCTCATTACCGTGCCTCCAGCCCCTGGATAGGAACAGAGCCGTCACTGGCTGCCAAAGATAAAGCGAGCTGTGGCCACTTCACCGTCCATCAGTGGCGGGTTTGGAGTTTTATGGGTGGGTGGTCAACGTTTTCCTTGCATGAACGGGAGCAGCTATCCTGTTCATCCCTAGCCCCGCAAAAAAAAAGTTACTGATAACGATTGTGTGACTTCGCATCCTGGTCAACTTGCTGGGCCCTACTTCAATTACTGCTGGAGTTCTATTGATGTAAAGGGCATCCAAACCACATCATTTCAACTTGCCTTTACCTGCTCCTGCTTCTTCCTTCGGGTTGCAGAGGACCATAATGGGCAGGTTTCAAGCAAGTTACCAACGCAATGGTTTTAACTACTGAACCACATGCTCAACCACCTCTGCGTTACCATCACAACCTTCCACGGGCTCCAATGAGTCATCTTATCAGATTCTTCATATTAACAGTGATTAACATTGACCACATTTTCCAGGTAATATAGAAGGAAGGCTGCCGAGCATCTCTTTCATGCTTGTTAGTAAATTGGACCCGTTAATGCAGCTGATACGTACATGCTGAAGTTGGTGATGAAGGCTGTTTTGGGCAGTTCAATCTCAAAGAAGGCTTCCCGCGACGCATTGGCTCGATTCACCACTCGGCTGTTTATCACATTGTGAGCAAATCGAGACGTGACTTTGGAATCAATCTTCATGCTGTAGATTTCGAGCTCCCTCAGAAGCTGGAGGAAATGAAGGGGGAATGTTTCAATGAGCACTGACTGAGGAAACAGTAAAATAATGAAAAATCAATGCACTATTGCTCTGTGGGAACAAATGAACAGGAACATGGATAGGGAAAGCTGAGAGTGGTGTGGGCCAACGCAAGTGGGACTAGCTTGGACAGGGCACCTTGGTCGACATTTGACAAATTGGGCTTGTTTCCGTGCTGTATGACTATGACTTAGTTTAGTTTAGTTTAGAGATACAGCATGGGAACAGGCTCTTCGGCTCACCCGGTTCAGCTGACCAACAATAACCCGTGCACTAGTTCTACCCTACATACTGGGGACAACCGACAAACCTGCACGTCTTTGGAGTGTGGAAGAAAACCAGAATGGTATAGACAGCACCTGTAGTCAGGATTGAACCCAGGTACTGGTGCTGTAAGGCAGCAACTCTATCGTTGCGCCATCGTACCGCCCCCAACTCTGTTAGCAGAAAATAGCATCTGTAGGACTGAGTCTAATGGATTGTCATCCCCTGATGATAGCACCTACCAAAGAGCCCAGAGGCAGAGCACTGAAATGCTGAGTGAAGGAGCTGGGTACATTTTGCAAACAAACCATCAGCTTCGCTCCAGAGATGGTAGCTGTACAAACAGCAAAACCCACTTGGTTGTGTGGGCTTGCCAACCGATCAAAAGTGAGCAATTTTACTTTATTTTATTGCATTGCTGTCACAGTCTGCCCTCTCCTCATTCTAATCCACTTCACCTCCCAGTACTTTTCCACCGGTCCCTCCTTCTCCTCTCCTGCCTGCCACTCCCCTCTCATCAGCCCAACTCTCCTCACCTGTGGCACTCAGTTGCCTCTGTTCACCAATTAACCCGGTATATAGACTCTCCTCACAGTGCCAGATTGTTCTCAGCATTCATGCAAGACTCTCCAGCGATTTCCCGACGGCCTACAGGATTTGAACCTGCCTGCCCGCCCCTCTTCGGAACCCTCGCTCAATCCTGAGCCTCTGTGTGAGTACGGTGTACCCATTCCTGTGTTACAGTATCGTAATAAAGTTCATTACCAACTATACCTGCCTGATTCTGTGCTGCTATCGGGTCCAAGCTATCCCCGTTACAGTACAATCTGGCCAACAATGGACTCGGCGCACACTACGTCTCCGTCAAACCGCTTCGGGAGGATTGAGCACACGCTCCTGCAGCACGAAGCTATGCTCACTGCCTCCAACTCCGAGATTCGACAGGCTGTGTCAAACCAAGAACAAGCATTGGTTGCACTAGTCACCCAGGTCCAACAGCTGACGACCACCATCGCCCAGGCTACACCCCATGCTTCGCCTCCGGCTCTGACAGCACCAGCTCCCGGTCCGCCAGGAACATCACCTGAGCCCCGGGTGGGAACCACGGAGCGCTACGCTGGAGACCCGGAGGGCTGCAAACCATTCATCATGAACTGTTCCATTCTCTTTGTCCTACAGCCCTACACCTTCGCCCAGGAAGCGGCGAGAGTGGCGTTTACCATTAATCACCTGACTATCAGAGCTCGGCTGTGGGGAACGGCTGAATGGGAGCGACGCACGCCGGCTTGCTCCTCTTTCCAGGCCTTCGCCGCGGAGCTTCGCAAGGTGTTCGGTGAGGTTTCAATGGGTCCGGATGCTGCGGGAGGTCTGCTGGGGTTGAGCCAGGGGAACCAGAGCGTCGCTGACTTTGCCATCGACTTTCGAACCAGGGCCCGTGAGAGTGATTGGAACGCCCCGGCCCAGTGTGACGCTTTCTTGCTGGGCTTGAATGACTATATCAAGGGTGAGTTGGTGTCCCACGACCTTCCTTCTTCTCTGGATGGGCTTATCGAGCTAACGACCCGTCTGGACCGAGACGTCGGGAGAGGCGACGGGGACAGGCGGACCGCCAGCTATCCACCCAAACTCGTTTTCCTCCGGAGACTGGACTACCCTCGTTGAGGCAACCCAAACCCATGCAGGTGGGTCGCACCAGTCTCACCCCCGAGGAACGTCGGCGTCGGGGGAACCTCTGTCTCTACTGTGACCTGGCGGGTCATTACATCTCCAAGTGTCCAGTAAAAGGCCAGACTCGCCAGTAGCGGAGGAATTACTGGTGAGTCGAACCTCTGAACTTTCCTCTGCCCAACGCCCTTTGTCATGCCCGTCTGCTGTTGTCTGATGGTTCTCACACCCTCGCCACCTTCATAGGCTCTGGTTGTGACATTAATCTTATGGACAAGGAACTAGCCAGCCAGCTAGGCATCAGTTGTGTTCCCCTGCCTGAACCTGTTCCTGCCAACGCCCTCGACGGCCATCTCCTGGGGACTGTTTCCCACCGGACGGTTCCAGTGCGCATGCTCCTGTCTGGTAATCACCATGAGACCATCCAGTTCCACATCCTGCAGTCTCCCCGTCTTCCCCTCATCCTGGGTTACCCCTGGCTTCGGCGACACAACCCCAACATCGACTGGAGGACGGGGGTCGTCTTGGGTTGGAGCCCTTCCTGCCACCAAGTGTGCCTGAAGCAAGCCTCAGCTCCTCAACCGGCCACCTGCTCCAGTTCTGCTCCAGATCTGACGGGGGTCCCAGCCGAGTACCATGACTTTGGGGAGGTTTTTAGCAAGTCTAGGGCCACCTCCCTTCCTCCTCATCGGCCCTATGACTGCGCCATTGACCTCCTGCCTGGTTCCGCTCCTCCTAGGGGTCGCCTTTACTCCCTGTCTGCCCCTGAGGGAGGCACCATGGAGAAATACATAAACGACTCCTTGGCTGCTGGTCTCATCCGTCCCTCCTCGTCTCCTGCTGGGGCTGGGTTCTTCTTCGTGGAGAAGGACAAATCTCTGCGTCCCTGGATAGATTACCGGGGGCTCAACGGCATCACGGTGAAGAATCGCTACCCTCTCCCACTCATCTCCTCTGCTTTCGAGCTCCTGGAGGGGGCCACCATCTTTTCGAAGTTGGATCTACGCAACGCCTACCACTTGGTCCGCATCAAAGAGGGAGATGAGTGGAAGACCGCCTTCAACACTCCCACGGGACATTATGAATACCGGGTGATGCCCTTTGGCCTCACCAACGCCCCGGCCGTCTTCCAGGCTTTGGTAAATGACGTTCTCAGAGACATGTTGAACAAGTACGTGTTCGTCTATCTTGATGACATCCTCATCTTTTCACGGACCAAGGAGGAACACGTACACCACGTCCAGGCAGTTCTACATCGGCTCCTGGCGAACTCGCTCTTCGTTAAAGCTGAGAAGTGCGAGTTTCACTCCCCATCAGTCTCCTTCCTAGGATACATCGTTGGCCAAGGGAACATCAAGATGGACCCCGCCAAGGTCTCTGCTGTCACCACCTGGCCTGTTCCTGACTCCCGCAAGCAGCTTCAATGGTTACTGGGGTTTTCCAATTTTTACCGACGGTTCATCCGTGGCTACAGTACTGTGGCCGCACCCCTCACGGCACTCACCACCTCCAAGGTTCCGTTCCGGTGGTCTGCCGCGGCCGACGAAGCTTTTCAGACACTCAAGACACGGTTTACATCGGCCCCCATCCTCCAAGTTCCGGACTCCGAGACAGTTCGTGGTGGAGGTGGACGCCTCCGATGTGGGGGTGGGAGCTGTTCTGTCCCAGCGGGCTGCCGGGGACCAGAAGCTCCATCCATGCGCCTTCTTCTCCCGACGCCTGACCCCTGCTGAGAGGAATTATGACATTGGCAACCGAGAACTGTTGGCGGTTAAGTTGGTGTTGGAGGAATGGCGTCACTGGCTGGAGGGAACCGAGCAGCCTTTCTTGGTTTGGACTGACCACAAGAACCTTGAATACCTCCAGTCAGCCAAGAGGCTCAACTCTCATCAGGCCCGCTGGTCTCTCTTCCTCACCCGCTTCAACTTCTCCCTCTCCTACCGACCTGGGTCCCGCAACGTGAAGCCCGATGCCCTCTCTCGACAGTTCTTGGCGAAGGAGGAGTCTGCCTCTGGCCCCAAAACCATCCTCCCGTCCTCGCACAGGGTTGCCTCCCTCACCTGGGAGGTGGAGGAGAGGGTCAAGGGGGCCTTGGAGAACCAGCCGGGACCCAGCGCATGCCCTCCTGATCGCCTGTTTGTGGTTTCTGCCCTGCGGTCTGACGTCCTTCAGTGGGCCCACAGCTCTCGACTCATCTGTCATCCCGGCATTCAGGGGACCAAGGAGATGGTGCTACGGAGGTTCTGGTGGGCATCGCTGGAGGAGGACACTCGGGAGTTTGTCAACGCCTGTCCCGTTTGCAACCAGCACAAGGTCTCACACCAAGCTCCTGCGGGTCATCTGCTTCCACTGCCTGTACCCCATCGACCATGGTCCCACATCTCCCTGGACTTCGTTACCGGCCTGCCCCCATCCTGACCGTGGTCGATAGATTTAGCAAGATGGCTCACTTCGTGCCCCTGCCCAAGCTTCCGTCAGCCAAGGAAACTGCCGAGCTCATGTTACTCCACGTCTTCAGGCTCCATGGTCTCCCCGTTGATGTGGTCTCCGACCGAGGACCCCAGTTTGCCTCTGTTCTGGAGGGAGTTCTGCACGCTTGTGGGGGCCACCGTGAGTCTGACGTCCGGATTTCATCCCCAGTCCAACGGCCAAACTGAAAAGAAGGATCAGGAGATGGAGACGGCGCTGCGGTGTATGGTGTCCAAGCATCCCTCCTCCTGGTCCCAGCAGTTGTTGCGGGTGGAGTATGCCCACAACACCCTGACAAGCTCGGCCACTGGGCTCTCCCCTTTCCAGTGTGCCTACGGGTTCCAGCCTCCACTGTTCCCGGCGCTGGAGAAAGAGGTTTCCTGCCCGGCTGTCCAGGCCTTCATTCGTCGCTGCCGCAGGACGTGGACCCAAGCCAGGGCGGCTCTTCTCCGCTCCGTGGACCGTTACGCCACGACTGCCAACCATCACCGCACCCAGGCCCCCACCTACCTCGTGGGCCAGAGGGTGTGGCTGTCGACCCGGGACCTTCCCTTGAGGGTGGAGTCCAAGAAGTTGGCACCCAAGTTCATCGGTCCCTTTGAGATCCAGAAGGTCATCAACCCAGTGGCTGTGAGGCTCAAGTTGCCTCGTTCCATCCTACGTTCCACGTGTCCGGAGTAAAGCCAGTCCGGGAGAGCTCCCTGGTCCCCACAGTCCCTCCTCCTGCACCTCCTCATCTCATCGACGGAGGCCCCGCCTTTACGGTGCACCGCCTCCTGCGCTCCCGCCGTCACGGGAGGTGTCTCCAATACTTGGTCGATTGGGAGGGTTACGGTCCAGAGGAGAGGTCCTGGGTTCCTGCTCGACACATCCTGGACGCCTCCCTCATCAGGGAGTTTCACCCCCGTCATCCCGACCAGTCGTCCAAATCCGCCACTCCTAGAGGGGTCTCTGTCCCCTCTTCCGTCTGAGGCGCCCAGTAACGACGAGACGGAGCTTTCCTCTGATGCTATGGCGGAGGATGCGGACATGGATGTCTCGGACGAATATTAGCCCTCCTCCGGTCCCCCTCCTCCCACCCAACTCTGCGTGGGATTGGGTTTCATTTTCTTTATTGTTTTTTTTCCTTTTGTTTTGGGACGTCAGGAGCCGTCCCTTGAGGGGGGGGGGTTCTGTCACAGTCTGCCCTCTCCTCATTCTCATCCACTTCACCTCCCAGTACTTTTCCACCGGTCCCTCCTTCTCCTCTCCTGCCTGCCTGCCACTCCCCTCTCATCAGCCCAATTCTCCTCACCTGTGGCACTCAGTTGCCTCTGATCACCAATTAACCCGGTATATAGACTCTCCTCACCGTTCACACAGTGCCAGATTGTTCTCAGCATTCATGCAAGACTCTCCAGCGATTTCCCGACGGCCTACACAGATTCGAACCTGCCTGCCCCTCTTCGGAACCCTCTCTCAATCCTGAGCCTCTGTGTGAGTACGGTGTACCCATTCCTGTGTTACAGTATCGTAATAAAGTTCATTACCAACTATACCTGCCTGATTCTGTGCTGCTATCGGGTCCAAGCTATACCCGTTACAATTGCTAGTATTAATAATTACATATTTTTAAGTAATTTAAATCTACTTGACAATCAACTTAAAATGGTTCAGCTATGATTTCAGCTGTCAATGGATATGGCCCATGTCCATTGCAGCTTACATCTTGCTCCTGATCAACCACTTTTTGGGTGCAGTTCGTTTTGCCATGCACATTAGGAAAAGGCATGTAGAAAACATAGAAACATAGAAAATAGGTGCTGGAGTAGGCCATTCAGCTGTTTGAGCCAGCACCACCATTCAATATATTCATGGCTGATCATCCAAAATCAGTACCCTGTTCCTGCTTTCTCCCCATATCCCTTGATTCCATTAGCCCTAAGAGCTAAATTTAACTCTCTCTTGAAAACATCCATTGAAATGGCCTCCACTGCCTTCTGTGGCAGAGAATTCCACAGATTCACAACTCTCTGGGTAAATTATTTTTTTCTCATCTCAGTCTGAAATGGCCTGCCTCTTATTCTTAAACTGTGACCACTGGTTCTGGACTCCCCCAACATCGGGAACATTTTTCCTGCATCTAACCTGTAAAATTTCTTAAGAGTTTTATACGTTTCTATAAGATCCCCTCGTATCCTTCTAAATTCTAGTGAATTCAAGCCCAGTCGAACCACTCTGTTATTATATGTAGGGACTAGTGTGCGTAATATGTCCAGGTACCAGTCAGCATCCAGAACTATCCAGCCCAAGATTTTTACTGTACACGGTGATGGAATTTGAATGGTAACCACTGAAGAATATTTACAAAACCATCTAAATAAATCCAAGCAAACTCTTATTCTGAGAAAGAAGAGAGTTGAACAAAACTGGAACAAACGCTATCACCCAGCATACTGAATAGTAATGGAAACTATTACTGAAATAGATAATGGCAGAGAAATAAAACCTACTATTGGTCCGGGGCCTGCTGGGCTCCTCTTCTGTTTCCAGCCAAGAGAAAGATCAACAAACACATAAATATTAGAAGATGCTTGCATCACACTTGCAAATTATACAGGCAAATGGAGGAGGTTACAAACCAAAGAAAATATGTACTTGACTTTGCAAAAGTTAACAAAGTACTATGTTGTGAAGTTTTCCTCTCCCCATTGTACAACAGATTGGCTAATGAACAATGGCTCCTCTTACTGATTGTTGTCAGTGAAGACAAAACTGCAGTGCTCGGAGATTACCATTAACATTGATGGTCACAGAAATGCAAGAGCAAATTTAGGAAACCACAGTGATACCTATTTCCTCCACAGAGCATGTACAATCAACACAGAATTGATGATTCAATATGAACAACAATCCAGACATCGTCAATTTAGCAACGTCCGCTAAACCTGCTGAATCTTTTTGAAAGCTTCAAATATTAGTTTTTTTTCTTTTTTGGTTTTCCACCATTTTCAATATTTGTTTGCTCCAAAAGTCTTTTTGAATGATCTGTAACCTCTTATAATGTCTCAATAGTTTAATTTTAGTTTAGTTTATAGATACAGCACAGAAACAGACACTTTGGTCCGCGCCGACCAGCGATCCCTGTACGCTAGCACTATCCTCGGGAAGTGGTGTTAGGTAAATTGAATGGATTAAAGGCCGATAAATCCCCAGGGCCAGGTAGGCTGCATCCCAGAGTACTTAAGGAAGTAGCCCCAGAAATAGTGGATGCATTACTGATAATTTTTCAAAACTCTTTAGATTCTGGAGTAGTTCCTGAGGATTGGAGGGTAGCTAATGTAACCCCACTTTTTAAAAAGGGAGGGAGAGAGAAAACGGGGAATTACAGACCAGTTAGTCTAACATCGGTAGTGGGGAAAATGCTAGGGTCAGTTATTAAAGATGGGATAGCAGCACATTTGGAAAGTGGTGAAATCATTGGACAAAGTCAGCATGGATTTATGAAAGGTAAATCATGTCTGACGAATCTAATAGAATTTTTCGAAGATGTAACTAGTAGAGTGGATAAGGGAGAACCAGTGGATGTGTTATATATGGACTTTCAGAAGGCTTTCGACAAGGTCCCACATAAGAGATTAGTATGCAAACTTAAAGCACACGGTATTGGGGATTCAGTATTGATGTGGATAGAGAACTGGCTGGCAGACAGGAAGCAAAGAGTAGGAGTAAACGGGTCCTTTTCACAATGGCAGGCAGTGACTAGTGGGGTACCGCAAGGCTCAGTGCCGGGACCGCAGCTATTTACAATATATATTAATGATTTGGACGAGGGAATTGAATGCAACATCTCCAAGTTTGCGGATGACACAAAGCTGGGGGGCAGTGTTAGCTGTGAGGAGGATGCTAGGAGGCTGCAAGGTGACTTGGATAGGTTGGGTGAGTGGGCAAATGCATGGCAGATGCAGTATAATGTGGATAAATGTGAGGTTATCCACTTTGGTGGCAAGAACAGGAAAGTAGACTATTATCTGAATGGTGGCCGATTAGGAAAAGGGGAGATGCAACGAGACCTGGGTGTCATGGTATACCAGTCATTGAAAGTAGGCATGCAGGTGCAGCAGGCAGTGAAGAAAGCGATTGGTATGTTAGCATTCATAGCAAAAGAATATGAGTATAGGAGCAAGGAGGTTCTACTGCAGTTGTACAGGGCCTTGGTGAGACCACACCTGGAGTATTGCATACAGTTTTGGTCTCCTAATCAGAGGAAAGACATTCTTGCCATAGAGGGAGTACAGAGAAGGTTCACCAGACTGATTCCTGGGATGTCAGGACTTTCATATGAAGAAAGACTGGATTGACTCGGCTTGTACTCGCTAGAATTTAGAAGATTGAGGGGGGATCTTATAGAAACTTACAAAATTCTTAAGGGGTTGAACAGGCTAGATGCAGGAAGATTGTTCCCGATGTTGGGGAAGTCCAGAACAAGGGGTCACAGTTTAAGGATAAGGGGGAAGTCTTTTATGACCGAGATTAGATTTTTTTTTTTCACACAGAGTGGTGAATCTGTGGAATTCTCTGCCACAGAAAGTAGTTGAGGCCAGTTCATTGGCTATATTTAAGAGGGAGTTAGATGCGGCCCTTGTGGCTAAAGGGATCAGGGGGTATGGAGAGAAGGCAGGTACAGACTACTGAGTTGGATGATCAGCCATGATCATATTGAATGGCGGTGCAGGCTCGAAGGGCCGAATGGCCTACTCCTGCACCTATTTTCTATGTTTATATCCTGCACACTAAGGACAATTTAGAATTTTTACCGAAGCCAATTAACCAACTTACCTGTACGTCTTTGGAGTAAGGGAGGAAACCAGAGCACTCGGAGAAAACCCACGCATTCACGGCGCAAACGTATAAACTCCATACAGACAGCACCTATAGTCAGGATCGAACACGGGTCTCAGGCAGCAACTCTACTGCTGCGCCACCATGGTGCCACAAAATGGTGTGCCTGTTTTACCCTAGTCTCTGCACCTTGGAACAATTTCTAATCTTATATGTGTGAAACTTCACTCCCATTCCATGATTAAAAAATATTCCAATTACTTTGAAAATGAAACCAATTTATTGTTTGTTAAAGTTTGTTAATAAGTTCTCATCTCCTAGATTAATTACCTATTTAGACAACTTTAATTTTGCTTTCTGAATTATTAAATTGAATCTGTATTTTGTTTGTCACAATCTGCAGGCTGGTTTTTCTCTCCATGGCAGGCTGCTTAGCTTGCTGAATGAGTTTGTTGTTCCTGGACTCCACAACCATCTACACATGGTGAAATGAAAGGAGTCCTTTAGCACGGGACTTGATACTGGAATACCTGTCACAGTTTTCTTTGAGAGGAGTAAAAAAAACCTTCCTTTTGGCAGGGGGGTGGGCATGGTGGCGCAGCAGTAGAGCTACTGCCTCACAGCGCCAGAGACCCGGGTTCGATCCTGACTACGGGTGCTGTCTGTATGGAGTTAGTACATTCTCCCCGTGACCTGCGTGGGTTTTCTCCGAGATCTTCGGTTTCCTCCAAAGATGTACAGGTTTGTAGGTGTAAATGTAAAAGAAAATTGTCCATAATGTGTTTAGGATAGTGTTAATATGCGAGGATTGCTGGTCGGTGCGGGCTCAGTGGGCCGAAGGGCCTGTTTACACGTTGTATCTCTAAACTTAACTAAAACTAAAACACTGGTCACCATATCAGGCCAATGTACACATTCATTTCACAGACTTACATGTGATCACATTCCATTGAGGAGTAAAAAATATATACCCTACCAATGGTATACCCTACCAATGGGGGGCTTATGTTTATTAAAGGAAATAAGTAATTCACCACTAAACAAAGAGAGTACTATTGATTGCAATAATTGATAACATAACTTACCTGCCCAAGTTTCAATTGGTTACTTTTCTGTTATTCTAGCACAAAGCAAATTTGGAGCATTCATCTTTGTTAAAACATTATTTAAAAGAATCAGGAATAAGCATAGTGATAGAGTGTCATTAAAATCATATTGGTATTTCAGGACCCAGCATCTCTGACAAGACCAACATTGCTTTCTAGACAACCATTCTGTGTTGCCTGGCCAGTTAAGAGTTAACCACATTGTGGCTTGGAGTCACATATAAACCAGAGCAGGTAAAGATGTTGATTTTTCTTATCGGGAGGGCATTAGTGAAGCCGATAGGATTATAAAGAAATCTAGTCGTTTTTCTGTTGACCAGTATTTTTTAATATACCAGATTTTCAACTCTACAGCTGCATTGCTGGGATAACTCTTGTCCCTACACTGTTACTCTATCCAAGAACCTAGACACTTCTTCAAAAAAAATCACACCAAAACTCTCCAGCAGTCTGCAGAAGGCTAAGAATCTGAAACAAAAACAGGAAATGCTGGAGATACTTAATTATCCAGTTTATTGCTCTGTGTTTCTGGTCGAGTCACTTAACCACCATCGTGCAATTCATAATGCTTTACACCATCATCATAATCACATATTGTTAAACTGCAGTAATGGCATCTTCATCTTTGATCTTTACTGTAATAATCTTTGCTCGGTGGCTGACTGGTGCTGCCAATGGAACATAAATCTCACATTGAACTGAAGCAGTATATGCTTTGGAACAAATGAGACAACTATTCAGCAACTGTAGGATTGTAAGCTAACATGAGGACTCGACTGGGGATTAGTTTGCGTTTGCATGCAGATTCATTTGGAACATTTATCGGGTTTGTGCCACGCAAACTTTACCTTTTGGTGAGAGACTTGGTGGTTAGAAAATATTTTCAGTTGTAGTTTATAAGACTTTTAGATTATTACCAGAGTGGAAATGTACCGCATGATTAGTATTGCAAAACAAAAAGATCTCTAAGCGTTTCACTGTACATAGGTACAATGACAAGAACAAATCATTGAATTAAACCACTGATTTAATTTCACAATAATGTACTGTGATTAAATGGAACAGAAATAACACATGCACAGGTTTGCAACTTTATACCTTCACTGTTCTTTGGGATAACTTTGAAATAGTTGACCCAGGATTCACATAGTCTCTCTGCACAAATTAAAAAAAGAAATGATTCAAACAGTAATTCAATTAATTAACACAATTATTATTCAGACTTCTTGGTATAAATTCTGGATTACCTGTTGGTGGTCTACTTCTATTATTATATCAGAGGATATTAATGCAGGAATAGAAATTAGTAAAAAATATGTTAACATGGTCTTCATTTTGAATGATGCCCTGCTGAAAAGCACACCACAGACTTTATTCAGTACTCTGTTAATAAATAACTGTGGCCTTGCCTCATTCCTACAACTGCCAGTAACTCTTATCCTGGCAGACCATGTCATGTAAACAAACTGTGTTTTAAAGCAAATAAAGATGGTTTAGGACATTTTCGTAACCTGAATAGTTTTGAGAATATTCTGTAGAAAGAGCTAAAAAATTACCGTGATTCATTTGATGATTTGATTATTGAGTTCAGTAGATCCCTTAATTTTACTAGCAATGAATTTCACAACAGTATACTTTGTCTATTCTCTGAAAACTAAAGATTGGTCAAAGCAAAAAACAACGAATGCTGCTGTTCAAGGGTTTCCTCTGCCATGGTGCATGGGCGGCAGAAATATTTTCCATTCAGGGCGGCACCGTGTCGCAGTAGCAGAGTTGCTGCCTTGCAGTGCCAGAGACCCGGGTTCGATCCTGACTACGGGTGCTGTCCGTATATATGTGTACTTGTAAGCATGTGTGTGTATATATATACACACTGAACTTTTCTCTTTTTTCCCCTTCTTTTCTTTCTTTCTTTCTTTTCTTTTCTTTCTCGTTTATCATATTGTTTACAGTGTACTATGTTTACATATTCTGTTGTGCTGCAGCAAGTAAGAATTTCATTGTTCTATCTGGGACATGTGACAATAAAACACTCTTGACTCTTGTCTGTATGGAGTTTGTACATTCTCCCCATGACCTGCGGGGGTTTTCTCCAGGTGCTCCGGTTTCCTCCAACACTCCAAAGACGTACAGGTTTGTAGGGTTAATTGGCTTCGGTAAAAGTTGTAAATTGTCCCTAGTGTTTGTTGAATAGTGTTAGTGTGCGGGGATCGCAGGTCGGCATGGACTTGGTGGGCTGAAGGGACTGTTTCCATGCTGTATCTCTAAACTAAATTGAACTTAACCAAACTAAACTAAACTAACCTAAACTAAACTTTCAAGAGTGCCAAGAGATAAGCATTCCAAATGGCAAGAGCTGCTGTCCATGACCATAGCCTGGTCCAGTGTGGTGGTTGTGACAATTTAACCTGAGCTGGAGTAGTCTCCAGGAGAGGATTAACAGGGACTCCATTAAAGGTTAAATTAGGCCCATCCAGGAGCCTGGAACGCAACTGAATTGAACAAAAGTCACTGACCCATTTGCAAGTTTGCAGATTAGTTTAGTTTATTGTCGCGTGTCGGTACGGTGGAAATCTTTTGTTGTGTGCCAACCAGTCAGTGGAAAGACAATGCATAATTACAATCAAGCCATCCACTGTTTATAGATACATGGTAAAGGGAATAATGTCTAATGAAAATAAAGTCCAACAAAGTCAGATTAAAGATAGTCTGATTGTCTCCAATGAGGTAGATAGTAGCTCAGGACCACTCTCTAGTGGTGATAGGATGGTTCAGTTGCCTGATAACAGCTGGGAAAAAACTGTCCCTGAATCTGGAGATATGCATTTTCACACTTACGTACCTCATGCCTGATGGGAGAGGGCAGCAGAGGGAGTGACCGGAGGGAGACTGGTCCTTGATTATGCTGGTGGCCTTGCCGAGGCAGCGTGAAGTGTAGATGGAGTCAATGGGAGTGAGGTTGGTTTGTGTGATGGTCTGGGCTGGTGCAGATAGAAACATAGAAAATAGGAGCAGGAGGAGGCCATTCGGCCCTTCGAGCCAGCTGCCATTCATTGTGATCCTATGAACCCTATGGCACTTGCAGTGCCGGAGACCCGGGTTCGATCCCAACTACGGGTACTGTCTGTACGGAGTTTGTACGTTCCCCCGTGACCACGTGGGATTTCTCCGAGATCTTTGGTTTCCTCGCACATGCCAAAGACGTACAGGTATGTAGGTAAATCGGCTTGGTAAATATAAAATTGCCCCTAGTGTGTGTAGGATAGTGTTAATATGTGGGGATCGCTGGTCGGCGCCGACCCGGTGGGCCGAAGGGCCTGTTTCGGCACTGAATCTCTAAACTAAACTAAACTAAGTTCATTGTTCTGAGATCCAGGATGGTGAGAAATTTTCCGGAGGATGGAGAAAACATTTATTGGTTGTAATATCTTGACAGACTTGTGAAATTGATCGAAATGAAGAAAGAGCATCGGGGAAAGGCTCGGAGCTCGGTGGGACTCGTGTACAAACAGTGAAAGGAGTGCACAGTATTCCTTGCAAGCCATCCAGCCATACAAATAGGTTCCATCTGCCCAGCTGTAGCAGAGTCTGCATATCCCACAGAGGATTCTTCAGAATGCACTGAACTGGAGTGGAGATAAGTGCTTCTCAATCGCAGGGGACTGCCTCAGAAGAAGTTGCCTTTTAGTTTTACAGAGATACAGCGTGGAAACAGGACCCTTCGGCCCACGTAGTCCACGTCAACCAACGATCACCTGCACACCAATTCCATCCTACACACACTGGGGACAATTTACAGAAGCCAATTAACGTCTTTGGAGCGTGGGAGGAAACTGAAGCACCCAGAGGAAATGCATGCGGTCATGGGAAGAACGTACAAACTCCGTACAGGATCGAACACGGGTCTCTGGCGCTGTAAGGCAGCAACTCTACTGCTGCGCCACCGTGCCACCCACTGTGCGTGGGCGTTTGAGAGAAAGTGTGACTTTGACAGAGTCCGAGTGAGTGAGCTTGACAAGTAAACAAGGACAAAATATTGAAGGAAAAACAATTATGGAGAGTTCAGAGGGTCGACTGGCATTCAGTTCATTGACCAATAGATTTCCATTCCAATTCAACTGGAATTCTCAGGACGTAAATTAATTTTGCCATGGTTTGTAAGGATTGCAAAATGCAACTGGATTCCATGACATGTTTTGCAGCCCCTAATTTGTCTCGGGCCAGAGCTAATCAATTGATTCTCACTCAAATGTGTTCTGAGGTGAGTTAAAATGGAATGGCAATTCAATGTATTTTCGCCTCATTTTTCAGTGTCACTGCCTGTAAGCATATAAATCACTGAGCTTCATCTGGCAGCTCATTCCAGATATGGACTACCCTCTAAGTGAAAGCGATGCCCCTGGGGTTCATCTTAAATCTCTTCCGTCTCAACTTAACCCCATGCCATCCAGTTTTAGAATCCTCTACCTAGGCTCTACAAGCCTAGTCTTTTCAATCTTTCCTCATATGTTATTCCCAGATCTCTGTGAGCAATACTCTCCAGGGCCCTACCATTTACTGTGTGAGTCCTGCTCTGGTTCGACATACCAAAGTGCAACATCTCACACCAACCAGAGTTAAACTCCATTTGCCTTTCCTTGGCCCATCTTCCCAACTGAATTGCATCTTTCCGTAAACTTGGAAACCGTCCTCGCTGTCTCTAATTTCCCACCTAATTTTGTGTCATCTGCACACTTACTAACATTGTAAATTACATTGCCAACCAGCTCATTAATGTATGTAGCAAAAATTAGTGGACCCAGCACTGCGGCACTCCACTGATCAGAGGTCTCCAATTAGATAAACAATTACCCGTTGACTCCTTCCCTCTTTCCAAAAGAATGGATCGATTAGGCTTGTATTCACTGGATTTTAGAAAGATGAGAGGGGATCTTATAGAAACATGTAAAATTCTTAGTGGATTGGACACGCTAGATGCAGGAAAAATGTTCCCGATGTTGGGGGACTCCAGAACCAGGGGTCACAGTTTAAGAGTAAGGGGTAGGCCATTTAGGACTGAGATGAGGAAAAACCTTTTCACCCAGAGAGTTGTGAATCTGTGGAATTCTCTGCCACAGAAGGAAGTGGAGGCCAATTCACAGATGTTTTCAAAAGAGAGTTAGATATAGCTCTTAGGGCTAATGGAATCAAGGGATATGGAGAGAAAGCAGGAACGGCTTACTGATTTTGGATGATCAGCCATGATCATATTTGTAAATAAGCAGTCTGTACAATCTGGAGTTGAAGATCATCTTTAATCGGTACACATAGTATAGCAGTACAGCAGGTTGTTAGTTGTTAGTTTATCGTAACCGCTTCCAAGACCGACTAGTGTAGGAAGTGGGTGTTAGTATGAATCATACAGTAAGGTGGGGTTAGTGATGCTATTTCTACTATGATTGGTTCACATGCAATAACCAATCTACATCCTTCCCCGTAAAGAGCGGATAAAGTTAAACACACATGCAACTTAGAATTCAAACATACTCGTCATATCTGTCAGGCGGTCTACTAATACGGCCCAAATGTGTATGGACCAACCCCTCTCCCTCTTCGCCAGAAAAATTAGAGGGAGGTGGTGAACCCGGAAGTGAGAAAGCAGCAGGGGACACTCGTGGTGACCGACGGGGAGAACATGCGGGAGAGGTAGTGTTGTTGTTAGTCACGGCCGCCGGTCGTGGTGGGGTAAGGGACATGCTGGAACTGGTGGTGGCCACGGCAGCAGACGGCTGGAACAGTAGAGGTGGAGCGAAAGGATCGGCTGGTGGTGGACGTGGTTCCTTCAAAGCCAGCAAGTGTTAGCGGCTCCGACGGTACAAGGCACCATCGACGTCGACAAGGTAGGAGCGGGGTTCTTCAGACGGGCCAACAACGCAACCTAGACGGGAATGTCCCACGGTAGTTGGCAAACGGACGATGTGGCCCTGCAGTAGCGGTTTAAGTGGTTTGCTGGACTTGTCATGTGATTGTTTCTGGATGTTGTGTTTCTCCTCTATGCGCTTCTGGATCGTAGCTGGCTTCAACATCTGTGGCACCAGCTTCTGCTGGGCAATTGGTATCGGAGGTCTCGTTGTTCTGGACATCAGGCGTTGGGCTGGTGAGCCTAGGACCCCGTCTCTAGCGATGTTCCTGAGGTTTAAGAGGTCTAGATACATATCCGACTTGGCCAGGTGGGCACGTTCCATTAGCTGTTTAGCGCTCCTGACGGCCCGTTCAGCGAGCCTGTTACTTTGTGGGTATTCGGGTCTGCTTGTGACATGGTGGAAGTTCCATCGGTTGGCAAAGTGTTTGAATGCGTGACTGGTAAATTGTCTTCCGTTGTCAGTTTGCAGGCGGACTGGTGCGCCGAATGTGGAGAAGTGTCTCTGTAGTTTTTGAATGACCATTTCTGATGTGATAGAGGGCAGTAAATCAAGTTCGAACCAGTTAGAATAGGAGTCGACCAGGACAAGATAATGTTTACCGTGCCATTCGAAAATGTCTGCCGCCAGCGACGTCCAGGGCAGTGCTGGTGGAGGTTGTTGTAGTAGGGGCTGTCTCTGTTGGTGCGGCGCCAGGCTGTTGCAGATGGGGCAAGAGGCTGACTTGTCCCATATGTACTTGGCCATGCCAGGCCAGTAGAACATGCTCTGTGTGTGGGCCAACGTGGCATCGGTACCTGGGTGGCCGCTGTGTGCCTCTGTAGTATTCGTCACGTAAGGATGAAGGGATCACGACTTTGTGGCCCTTAACTATGACACCATCCTGTTTAACCAGCTCATCACGGACTAAGAAGAACGGCTGCACCTCCAGTGGTGTGCTGGATTGTCTGTCTGGCCAGCCTCTCTTGATTATGGATGAGACCAGCTGGAGAGTGCCGTCGGCGGCTGTGTGTTCGGCTAGACGGCGCAATCGTTCCGTGGGAACGAAGTCAATGCTGAGAACCGTAAACTCGTCCCGTTCATAGGGGAGTTGTTCATTGGATGCCCGTGGTGCACGAGAGAGGGTGTCAGCAACGAGCATGTCTTTACCCTTTTTGTAAACGATTTTGAAGTCGAATCGCTGGAGTTGCATCAATATACGCTGCAGTCTTGCAGGTGCTGCATGGAGAGGTTTATTGAGGATGGTCACAAGAGGTTGGTGGTCTGTCTCGACCGTGAAAACATTCCCAAAGATAAAGTCCTTGAATTTAGAACAAGCCAGCAGCTCATTCTCGATCTGCGCGTAGAGCTGTTCGGTGTCCGTCATGGTGCGGGAGGCGTAAGATACAGGTAGTACAGTCCTATCGGCAGATGTTTGTAGGCAGGCTGCGCCCAGCCCGTATTGTGAGGCATTGCAGGTTACCGTGATGGGATGCCTCGGGTCGAAGAATGTCAAGGTGGGAGCGCTGGTCAGCCTCAACTTTAAAGAGTCAAATGCTTGTTGATGTTGCTGGAACCAGGACCAGGCAGTGTCCTTCCGAGTGAGTTGTCTCGGAGGCGAGCTCAGTTCACTGAGGTTCGGTATGAACTTTCCCAGATAGTTCACCATACCCAGGAATCGTTGTAGGCTAAACACGTCGGTGGGGGCAGGCATCACTGTGATGGCAGCAGTTTTCTTCGGATCGGGTTTAAGACCGTCAGGAGTGAAAACATGTCCAACATATGTGACCTCTGGAACCCTGAACTTGCACT
The DNA here is from genome assembly GCA_038087875.1 of Malacoraja senta. Taxonomy (NCBI): domain Eukaryota; kingdom Metazoa; phylum Chordata; class Chondrichthyes; order Rajiformes; family Rajidae; genus Malacoraja; species Malacoraja senta. The sequence goes on from CM075980.1 coordinate 49,424,137, forward strand.
TATTAGGGTTGAATTTCAGGTTGATTTCACGTGCCTGGTCCATGATAAGTTTTAGGTTGTTGTCATGCTCTGCTGTGTCTTTGCCATAAACCAAGATATCATCTACGATGGCACACGGGAGTCCCTGGAACAACAGTTCCATGTTTCTCTGGAAGACTTCACTGGCCGAGTTAATGCCGAATGGCATTCTGAGAAATTTGAATCTGCCAAACGGAGTGGCAAATGTGGTCAGGTTTGATGACTCGTCATCTAGCGGTATCTGCCAAAACGAGCGTTTTGCGTCGAGGACAGAATATACTGTTGCTCGCCCGATCTGTGCAGCGACGTCCTCAACAGTTCTCGTAGGATAGTGTGGACGCCTGATGGCAGCGTTTAAATCTTTTGGATTGATGCACACACGGAGCTCGTTTTTGTCCCACTTAAGAGTGGCAACCATGGTGGAAACCCAGTCAGTGGGTTCGCTGATTTCGGCTAGTACGCCCATGGAGACCATGTTTTTTAGTTCAGACTCAATTCTGTCTTTCATAGCGTGTGGCACACGGCGGGGTGCACGGATGACTGGGTCAACATGGGGTCAATGGATATCTTGTAGGTCACAGGCAGCTTGCCTAGTTTGCCATCGAATAGATCAGGGTATCCTTTTATCAGGTCTTCAGATATTAGTAGCTTGTGAACGGACCGGTCAAAGGAGACTAGCCCTAGGTCTTGGCACGAATGGATGCCCAGTAGAGTGGTGTTCTTCAGCATGCATTTGAAAGTGGTTCTTCCCAGAGGATACAAGACCTCCCCCCCATAAGCATGTAAGGTGGACTTGTCTCTAGTCAAGGCCTCATTATTCCTTATCTTGTTGTAGATGTGCACAGACATTACATTCACGCGGGCCTCCGTGTCTAGCTTGGCCTTCACTGGCTTGTTATTAATTGTCATTAGAACAGAAGGATCCAGAATCTTACCAGCTGTGTGAAGGAGGGAATGCACAGTCGACTCCTCATATGTGTTAATTGGATCGTCCTCGTGGGCAGAGTCGAGCTGGTCTTGAGATTCAAGAATTGTTTGGTTTTGTTGCAACAGGTGCAGATTAGACTCTGAGCTGGAGGGTCTTTTCCCACGGGCTCTGCAAACGACGGCGAAATGATTAATCTTTTTGCAGTAATTGCAAGGCTTTCCGTAAGCCGGACAGGTAGTTCACTCCTTGTTGTGGAAGTAGTTACAATTAGGGCATCTCCGAGGGGGCTCATTCATAAATCTGTTATTGGTCGGTGTTTGTAGTCTGTTGAAACCCGTCATATTTATGGTCTTCTCAGAATCAAGCTGTTCGCTTAATGGAGCAACAATCTCAGACATTCGACAGGCATGTATTGCTTGCTCAAGGGTTAAATCAGCATTCTGCCGTAACTCAGTCCTTAGCTTTTGATCAGCCATACCGCTGACAAGCTTATCCTGGATTAATTTTTTCGTCATGATTTGAAAACAACATCTTTGAGCCATATATTTCAAGTCACAAATAAATCTTTCTACCGGCCCGTCAGGAAGCTGGTGTCTCGCAAAGAATTTGGCTCTTTCTAAAATGCGGTTCGAGGGTAGGTGGCATAGTTCATGGAATTTACGCAGTAAAACATTAGGGTCATGCGTAGACTCGGCAGGCACAATTACCTGATCGTTGTCGTCACGGGCGGCTGGTGCCTATTCAAAGGTCCGAGCTCTCATCACGGCTTCGGGTCCCGCTAGGAGGGAAACCTTGACAGCATCTGGTTCATTTCGGTGGACGATATTGATGTAGTGTTCATCGTCAATTTCAAAGAGTCTCCATCGTTCCCCGATGTCAGAATCAAAGATAAGCTGTGCCGGCTTTCTGCATGATTGAGCCATAGTGAAGCAAGAAAAACTGATCAACAGAAATAAAAAACGATAAATGGTCGCAGTAGGTTACTCCAAGCTTAATGACACCATGTAAATAAGCAGTCTGTACAATCTGGAGTTCAAGACCATCTTTAATCGGTACACATAGTATAGCGGTACAGCAGGTTATTAATTGTTAGTTCATCGTTACCGCTTCCAAGACTGACCAGTATAGGAAGTGGGTGTTAGTATGAATCATACAGTAAGGTGGGGTTAGTGATGCTATTCTACTATGATTGGTTCACATGCAATCTACAATATTGAATGGAGGTGCTGGCTCAAAGGGCCGAATGGTTTAATCCTGCTCCTATTTTCTATGTTTCTATATTTCCTCCAAGCTAATTTGGAATGTAATTGGCTAGCTCACCTTGGATTTCATGCAATCCACTTCATTTCCTTACATGACAGGAACAATATATGTTCCTCTGCTATTCCTGTAACCTGCTTGTGGCCCTATCTTTGTTCCTTCAGGAAGGTGAAGGAGGTCCCAAGTGGAAAGGAATTGTGAAGGGAAAGTGTGGCTAACAAGCAGACAATAACATGAGGAGTTTAATGTGTGTATGGAGACGTCAGAAAAAAATCAAATGTGCAATCTGATTTGGAACATGAAACCAGCGCATCAAACTGCATTCAAGCAGGGCTGCCAACTCTCATGCATTGAGCGTGAGACTCACGCATTTCACTAAATTCTCACACTCTCACGCTGATCACAAATTTCTCATGCTCTGTCGTGAGCGTGGGGCTGAGGGAGGGATGGAAACAGAAGCAGCGGCGGGGACAGATGCGGACGGGGTGCCGGGGCTTGCGAGTGTTTGCCGGGCTGGCGAGTCACTCGCTGCAGCTCCGGCCATGGAGCAGCCTCGGTGCAAGAGTCCCGGGCCGTCGGAGGCGTTGGAAGCGTTGCGCCACTGCCGTGAGAGTCTCTGTGCCGAATTTGTCCTGGTGACCGGCATGGATCAGGCTGCGGCTCGGTGCATCCTGGAGGACAACCAGTGGCTGCAGGAAGTAGGTACCAAGCACTGGGTAGAAGCGGTGGAAGATAGTGGCCGTTAAATGGGGGTGGTTGGAGAAAGCATCCTGCTTGCCTGCTAGATTTTCACTTCCTGTAACTGCAGGAGAAATGTTCCCGATGTTGGGGGAGTTCAGAACCAGGGGTCACACAGTTTAAGAATAAGAGGTGGGCCATTTAGGACTGAGATGAGGACAAACTTTCTTCACCCAGAGAGTTGTGAATCTGTGGAATTTGCTACCACAGAAGGCAGTGGGGCCAATTCACTGGATGTTTTCAAGAGAGAGTTACATTTAGCTCTTGGGTCTAGCGAAATCAAGGGATATGGGGAACATACAGGAAAGAGTTACTGATTTTAAATGAACAGCCATGATCATATTGAATGGCAGTGCTGGCTCGAAGGGCCGAATAGCCTCTTCCTGCACCTATTTTCAATGGTTCTATGCTTGAGTATATGGCAATAAAACTCATGATTTTGAAGCATTCATGCTTGGTGGAGGTATAATCTAGTCATGATACTGTGTGAAAACAGGCCCTTCGGCCCAACTTGCCCACACCCGTAAACATGTCCCAGCTACACTACCTGCTTTTGGTCCATATCCCTCTGAACCTGTCCTATCCATGTATCAGTCTAACTGTTTCTTAAATATTGGGATAGTCCCTACCTCAACTATCTCCTCTGCCAGCTTGTTCCATACACCCACCACCCTTTGTGTGGAAAAAGTTACCCCTTAAAAATTTACCTCTTAAAAATACTTCAAACAAAAAACATTGAAATCATACTTCCACAATGCACTAAAGCATGATTTTAATACATCAAATTGAGTGAGGATTATGTTCTTCGACTTCTCAAGTGCGTTCAACACCATCCAACCCGATTCTGAATGACAAGCTTAAGAAGATGGGGGTGGACTCCACCTTTATCTCCTGGATATATAAGGGGCATATTTTAATGGAGTGACAGAGATACTTGCATGGGAATGTATGATGAGGTTATTATTTGTCTTTAGTTTTAGCTTGAACCAGGACATCTGAAGATTCAAAGTTTATTATAGTAATTGTGCTGATACTGATACCAAACAACCACGTAATGAATATCATCCATTCCGGAGGTTTTATTTTTCTGATACCATTTAAACTTCACTTGGATTTCAATCACTTCAATGTAAAAGTAATTGGGAATGGGGAGCAATGGAAAAAATTTGCCCTCGGTACATATTAACTGTAATATAATAATGTATGCATGTTGGTAGGTGCGATCAAAACAAAGATCTTTTTTATCATTGTTGTATTATGAATTCCACAGAAAATATTATGTACTCTCAAGATCACATTAAATAGAATATTATTGCTTAAATATATAGTTATTGGACTTTGCATTTCGGAAAAGTCCCAGCTGAGAAAAAGAGAGCAAAATACAGAAAATATTGGGGGTAAAAATGACTTCAGGACAGTTTGTTAGGAAAATGAAGGAAATGGTAACAGAATACTTACACAGCTGAGTGAGTATAATTATATGGATGAGAAATTGTGTTCAATCAATTGATGACTTCTTTGACAAAGTAACTAGCATGTTAGATAACAAGGAAGCCAATGGATGTAGCAAATCTTGTGATACATAATTTGGTCCGTGAAGTGCCAAGTCCGTGATTACCGCATTAGATAAGCACCTGTGGACTTGAACGTAATAGGTTAAGTCCAGGGGGTCAGATATGGGGCTTTATGTGTGAGCCAGACATATTGTCAGTGCAGAGGGGCTAGGAGCAAGGCCAAGTGTGCATCCAGAGTCAAGGTCTGGAATAGTACTAGGTGTGCAGTCAAAGCTGGGACAATGGGAGTGAAAAGCATTGGGAACCTAAGCAGGTAAGCAGCCATGATCAAGGTAGAATAGGGAGCCAGGTGTAAGGCTGGACTCAGGGTCTGGAGAGAAGGTATGCAACTGGAGTCAGGGTCAGGAGTAGTACCAGGTGTGCAGTGAGACCCAGGTTGGTCAACATGGGCCAAGTGCTTGATTATAATCTGATTTCCATACATGAATACACTGAGATCATTCATGTGCTGCACCTGTTGATCAGAGCCTGGCTCTACCGTGGAATGTAATTAGGAATGTAATTTAGTCTAACCGTATTCATACCTAATCCAATTTAAAGCTTAAATATTGTATTCAAGTATAAGTTAAAATTCTGTTCAAAGGTTCTTTATTAGTCAAATACACCAATTGGTGTAGTGAAATGCGGATTGCCATTGCAGCACATAAAAAAGAATACAACATAACAGTAATAAAGAAATTGAAACATAAAAAACATCCCCACACAATGATTCCCATTATGAGGGAAGGCACAAAGTCCAGTCCCCATCCCCATGTCCACCCATAGTGGGGCCTATTGAGGCCTCCGCAGTCGCCTTTACGGAGGCCCGATGTTCCAGGCCGTTCTCGCTGGGTGATGGTGCTCCGGCGTCGGGAGAACCCTCACAGCGGCTTGGGATACCTGGAACGGCCGCTTCCTTACCCGAAACCGCGGCTTCCGAAGCCGACAGGCCGCGCGGGATGGAGCTCCACCAATGGCGATCTCGGCAAGAGATCCCAGGCTCCCGATGTTAAAGTCAGCACCGCCGCCCACAGCTGGCCGCTCCACAGACTGCAGCTCCGCGATGTTTCATCGGCAGTCTCAACTCACCGGAGCTCCAGCGCGGCGACCCGGGCAAGGCATCACCCGCTCCGCTCCGCAATAGCGCTCCAGCGCTGTGCCACCGCCGAAGCCGCGGTTCTGGCCGGTCCCCTCAAGAAACGCTGCTCCAGGCTTGCTGGTAGGCCGCGAGGACGGGTCGAAGATGCTGCCTGGAGAAAAGCCGCCTCTCCGACTAGGTAGGGACTAGGAAAAGCAGTTTCCCCCTTCCCCACCCTCCACCCCCCACATAAAAAAGACTAGAGCTCCGAAAAACAAAAACTCAACTAACCAAAAATTAAAAAAGAAGTGAGAACAGACTATTTCTAACCCCCCCACCCCCAATTCCTTTGACAGGTTAAATAGAAATGTCCCCAATCTCATTGTTTATTAATTGAACACATAGATGAACATCCTCAAGGAGTGTAATCAGATGGAAACTGATTCAGATGCGATGTTTAAGAGCTTGTTCAAAGAAGGGGCATATTTTAAAGGAGTGACAGAGATACTTGCAGGGGAATGTGTGATGAGGTTATTATTTGTCTTTAGTTTTAGCTTGAACCAGGACATCTGAAGATTCAAAGTTTATTATAGTAATTGTGCTGATACTGACTCCAACCAACCACGTAATGAATATCATCCATTCCGGAGGTGTTATTTTTCTGATGCCATTTAAACTTCACTTGGATTTCAATCACTTCAATGTAAAAGTAATTGGGAATGGGGTGCAATGGAAAAAATGTGCCCTCGGTACATATTAACTGTAATATAATAATGTATGCATGTTGGTAGGTGCAATCAAAACAAAGATCTTTTTTTTTAATCATTGTTGTGTTATGAATTCCACAGAAAATATTATGTACTCTCAAGATCACATTAAATAGAATATTATTGCTTAAATATATAGTTATTGGATTTTGCATTTCAGAAAAGTTTCAGCTGAGAGGAAGACGGCAAAATACTGAAAATATTGGGGGTGAAAATTACTTCAGGACAGTTTGTTAGGAAAATGAAGGAAATGGTAACAGAATACTTACACAGCTGAGTGAGTATAATTATATGGATGAGAAATTGTGTTCAACCAATTGATGAATTCTTTGACAAAGTAACTAGCATGTTAGATTACAAGGAAGCCAATGGATGTAGCAAATCTTGTGATACAAAATTTGGTCCATGAAGTGCTCTATAAATGATTACCGCATTCTGTTCCATTCTGTTTTGTAGTTTTCTTGCACAATCCGCAAGAATTGCCACTTTTCATTTCACTGCACATCTCGTATGTGTATGTGACGAATAAACCTGACTTGACTTGACTTGAACAGTATGCACCAGGTTGCACAATTTTAAGCTGAAAAATGCAAAAGCTCCGAATCAATGGAAGGGGGGACACTCCCCTCCTACACCCTCCCCACCCCTTCGGTTGCTATGTTCCCTCGGGCTTCGTCTCTTGCAATTTCTCACTCCCAAGTCCCACCCAATGTTGGCAGCCCTGATTCAAGTGAATCGTGGGAATTTAAATCTAAATTTAGATAGAAAACCCATGTCCTGAGAAATGTTGGAGTAAATTTAATGGAAGATCACAAACCACAAAAGGAACAGCAGAAACATTAATGCACATATTTTGAAATTAACATAATAATTTTAATGTATTCAGCCTCCTGTGTTAGGGTATCTTTTGCAGAATTACATACTTTATTTGATTGTGTGAAGAGACATCACTCCTGTAAAACAGTGTCAAGGGCACTATTTCACATAAGACACAATTATTGAAGCTGTGGCAGTGGATTGTCTGTTGATTCACTGCTCAAGTGACCCGGATTCAATCCTGACCTGAGGTGTTGCATGCGTGAGGGAGTTTGCAAGTTCTCCTCCAGGGTGCATGGATTTCCATCAGGTGCTCAGATTTCATGCCACTGCCCAAATACATGCCCCGGGAAGGTAAATGTAAAACAAATCAAAGGAGAGTTGATGGACATGTGAGAGAGAATAAGTTGTAGTGTAACATGGAGAGGATGCATAATATAAAAGGACCTAGAAGGGCGGGTAGGAGAGGGACCAGGGTATTGCCTCCAGCGGCGTCAAGGTTGGCTGCAGGGGGCGTCCCCGCGACAAGAGGCGGTTGGCCGTGGAAAGGGACGTCAGTGCGTGGGCCGAGCCGGTTGAGGGTGACCGAGGAGGCCCTGCAGCAGCCTGGGGTTACCTGGATCGGGAGCCGCTCCAGTACATGGAACACTTGGTACTTTGGACATCTTTGTAAATGGCATCTAAATATGGCGACTCGTGCATGTGTGAAATGTGCAGAAAGAACGTGTGCGCAATGCAATGCTGAGTTTTAATCCAAAACATCAAACATGCCTTTCCTCCTCCTCCTCCCCCACCCCCCCCCCCCCCCCCCAACAGATGCTGCTTAACCCGCTGAGCTCCTTCAACAGTTTACTTGCCTGTTTGGACAATTGTGGGTGGACAATTGTGGTTGATACCACGTGGTACTATGTGTAGGAAGGAACTGCAGGTGCTAGATAGGCACAAAATGTTGGAGTAACTCAGCAGAACAGGGAGCATCACTGGAGAGAAGGAATGGGTGGTGTTTTGGACTTTGAAGAAGGGTCTCGATCTGGAACGTCACCTATTCCTTCTCTCCAGAGATGCTGCCTGTCCCGTGGAGTTACTCCAGCATTGTGTGTCTGTCCACGAGGTACTATGATTGATACTCGTCAGCTCAATGTGCAACGTCCATTATAAATGACTGCAGGGATCCATGACTGAAAGAGAGGAAATGGGTGCAGCTGTATCATTTTTGAGATGTAGTGATTGAACAATAAAACCAGGAAAGGGATGGCAAAGGGATACATTTTCACCATCCCATCTCACCACTTGGGTAAAGATAATCAAATAACGAAGGAACAACATAGTCAGTGGGAATTCCATCAATAAATCCTTTCCCGTTGTTGTGAACAAACCAGCACGGAATGTTGGTACCTTGTTTCAGATTGAGTCTGTAATCTTTCTGGGACCCCCTGGAAGATAGGAATATAAATGCAGGTAAGAAGTCAACAGAGATTGTTTAAAGGTTGAATAGGACAAGTTAGTAGAATTTGCTATCTTGGATATAATACCTTGTCACCCTGAGTTTGTGACCTTTCACCCATTGTCGCATGAGGTTTGCCTTGATCTATGCCGGGACAAATGTCATATACCTCAGCATTCACTCCATGGTAAAACTGGCCTGCAGCAGAGTAAAGGAACTAATTTAATTAGTCCACAGGGAATAATGCACCTCCTAATTAATTTTATCTGAGGAAGACACATGCAATTAATGATTAAGATGTTGTTAAATTGTGAATAAAACAAAATATATATAATAATAGCAGTTTGCAAGCAAGAAATTTGGTATTTGATGCTGTATAAAAAGTAGTTATAAACTAAATCACTTAAGTTGATAAATGTGACTTTAAATAAAGTTTGAAATGGATACATTTCAAAGTGATAATCACCATTCTGTGTAGGAAGGAACTGCAGACGCTGGTTTACACAGAAGACAGACACAAAAAGCTGGAGTAACTTCTGTAGCTTCAAGTAACCCTTGCATCCCCTCTTCCACCATCCCTCTCCCACCCTAGTCATCATATTAGTTTCACTGCCATCATGATTAGTTTCACTGTTTGTATCACTCGTTGTCATCTTCTCCACAGCCAACAATGGACCATTGTGGGCTCCACATTTCCTTGATCATCATTGTTGGTTTGATGTGTCCTTTTGCCTACCTTTCATTAATTTGTGCTATGTACCTTTCCATATCTCTCGTTTCCCTCTCCACTGACTCTCAGCCTGAAGAGTCGCTTCGACCTGTAATATCACTTATTCCTTTTCTCCAGAGATGCTGCCTGACCCGCTGGGTCACTCCAGCTTTTTGTGTCTATCACTATGATTTCTGGGTTGATTTCCCCTTAACCAGAGTGAACTCATGTTTTCACTATTTGTTTCGGGAATGAATTATTGAATTAATAATTGAATTAATCTGTACGTTCAGTTTTAATCTAACATTATATAATTTAGGGGAGTCAAGAGCCGAGCAGAAAATAATTTGCTGGAAAAATTCAAACAAGTCAAACAAAATGTTTGCGTGGTAAAGAAAGGTCGATGTTTCAGGCCAAGAACCTGCATCAGGACTAAGCTTGTCAAAGGAAGGACCAATATATATAAGGGAGAGGTGAAACAGGGGCTGGTAGGTGATAGGTGGAACCAGATGTGAGCATGAGTCAAGTTGTATGGTGGGGTTCATGGAAAAGGTGAATAAAGGGAGGGTGACCAGGGTTGGACTGGTGGCAGTGGGAAAGAAACAGAGTAGGGGTTTGGAATATTTAATGTTTGTATCATTTAGCTGTAGACTACTCAAGTGGAACAAGAGGTGCTGCTCCATTTATATATGTGACAGCAGCTTCCACATAGTTTGTGTTTGGCCTTACTGTGGCAGTGCGGAAGGCTGAGTAATGATAGTGAGGTAGGTGACTTTCACTGTCATTAAGCATTCATTGTCACGGTCATTGTATGTCAATTGTTATTTTAAAGCAAAAGGCCAGTTTACTGTCACATTGTGGCTATAGCCCCTTGGAGTGTTGCCCAATGTTTAATAGTTTAGTTTAGTTTCTTGTCACGTGTATAGAGGTACAGCGAAAAGTTTTTGTTGCGTGCTAACCAGTCAGCGGAAAGAGGGGAGAAGAGGAATTGGCTGGGGTGCGACTCATCCTTGATTATGCTGCTGGCCTGGCCAAGGCAGCATGAGGTGTCAATGGAAGGGAGGTGGGTTGCGTGATGGTCTGGGCTGCATCCACAATTCTCTGCAATTTCTTGCTGGGTCTTGGATGGAGCTGTTCCCAAACCACGCTGTGATGCATCCCGATAAAATGCTTTCTAAGGCGCACCCGTAGAAATTGGTGAGAGTTGTTGGGGACATGCCAAACTTCCTAAGCCTTCTAAGGAATAGATTAAATACTCCACTTACCAAGTTGGAGAGCCTGTGGCTGTCGAGTGTATAAATTCCCAGCAAGTTCCGGTGTAGAGGATGATATTTCCAGACACGATGCAGCACGATGACAAATGTTGCGTCATCTCCCATCCTGAGTGTGAGATTCCTTTCTTTCACAATTGAGATTGAGAAGCTGGGAAATAAATGCAACAAATTATGCTGTGTTCACAATTATTTTCTGCTGTTCAGTCTAGAATTTGTGATATTAACATCATTCTTCTTTACCCTTTTGCATTGCTTTTTTGTGTGCATATTTATTAATATTAATCAAAATTTCCAAAGATAGACCCGTGTTCATTAAACATACAAATATCTCACACCTTTTGCCTTTTAATCTCTGCCGTTTTGTCCAACCATCTGCTTAACCATCTTCTCCCTCCCCTCCCCCACCCCCCCCTCACTATATCCACCTATCTCTCGCCAGGCTTTGTCCTGCCCTCCCCTCTTCTGGCCAAAGATACTAGAGGAGCAAGATAGACCACGAGGCAAAAAAGCCGTAGTATGTTATGGGTAATTTTTTTCATGCCATTTCGGTAATCAAATATTTGAGGGTGTTTTAAAATCGGCTTCTGTCATGGCATCCACAACTACAAGCGTAGAGTGCTGTTCCGTTATAAAGTGCTCGAAACGTCAATGTAAGCGACCCGACCTGTCTTTATTCAGGTTCCCCACGAAAGACGAAAGGTTAGAAAAAAAATATTATTTTCTGTCGTATAACCTGCCCGATCTCTTCCTATAGCTCAGATCGCAGAGCCGGGGGGATCGCCAGAAGAATTGCTCCGATCGCTGGCCCGCGGACTATAACATCCTGAAGCCGCGGTCTGCGGAGCTTCTAGCCGCGTGCACAGCGTGGACCTTCCATCGCGGTGTCTGGGATCCCTCGCCGGAGAACAGCTCCGTCCACCGGCCCGCGGCCTATAACATCGTGAAGCCCAGGTCTCCGGTTGGAAGCGGCCGATTCGGGACCTCCAGCATTTTTGTCTACCTTCGATTTTCCAACATCTGCAGTTCCTTCTTAAACAATACCAAAGAGGCCGACATCAGGCAACGCCGTGGTAGTTGGAGACTCCATTGTGAAAAGTACGGACAGGGGTTTTTGCAGGAACAGACGGGATTCGAGGATGGTGTGCTGCCTCCCTGCTGCCAGGATGTCACGAACAGAGTGCAGAAAATCCTCAAGGGTGAAAGTGAACAGCCGGAAGTTGTAGTGCATGTTGGCACAAAAGATGTCGGAAAGAAAGGGATGATTATTCTGAAGCGCGACTTTACAGAGCTCGGAAAAATGCTGAAAAGCAGGACCTCTGAGGTGGGAACTGGTGCAGGGGGCAGGGATTTAGATTCTTATACCATTGGGATCTGTTTTGGAGTAAGGGGGAACTGTACAAAAGGGACGGATTGCACCTTAACAGGTGGGGGACCAGCATTCTGGCAGGCAGGTTTGCCACTGCGACAGTGGTTTTAAACTAAATAAGGGGGCGGGGGGGGGGGTGTCAAATGGGACAGTCAAGGACGGAGTTAAAGGGAAAGGGAGTAAAGGGATAGTTAATTACCCTAGAATTAACGGGAAAGAAAGCTTGCAAAGGGATAGGAGAGTATGGCCAAGTGTAATAGGGATCGATGTGAAAGGTGAGATGCATAAGGAATTAAAAGTATTGTTTTGAATGCGCAAAGTATAAGAAGTAAAGTAGATGAGCTTGAGGCTCGGTTAGATATGACATTGTGGGGATTACCAAGACGTGGCTGCAGGAGGATTGGGCCTGGGAACTTAATATTCAGGGTTATACATCCTATTTAAAGGACAGGCAGGTGGGCAGAACAGGGGGGGGAGGGGGGGTAGCTCTGCTGGTGAGGGATGGAATTCAGTCCCTTGCGAGGGAAGACTTAGGGACTGACGAGGTAGTCACTGTGGATTGAGTTGAGGAATTGCAAAGGCAAGAAGACACTAATTGGTGTTATCTACAGACCCCCAAATAGTAGCCCGGATGTAGGGTGTAAGTTGCAGCAGGAGTTAAAACTGGCATATAACAAAGGTAATGCCACTGTGGTGATGGGGGATTTCAATATGCAGGTAGACTGGGAAAATCAGGTTGGTTCAGGACCCCAAGAAAGAGAGTTTGTAGAGTGCCTCTAAGATGGATTCTTAGAGCAGCTTGTAATGGAGCCGACCAGAGAAAGGGCAATTCTGGATTTAGTCTTGTCCAATGAACCAGATTTGATGAGAACTCGAGGTAAAGGAACAGCTTGGAGGCAGTGATCATAATATGATTAGTTTTAATCTGCAATTTGAGAAGGTTAAATCGGAAGTGTCAGTGATGCAGTTGAACAAAGGGGACTATGAAGGCACGAGAGGGGAGCTGACGAAGGTAGACTGGAAAGGGATCTTAGCAGGAATGACGGTGGAACAGCAATGGCAGGAATTTCTGGGCATAATCCGGAAGGTGAAGGATCATTTCATTCCAAAAAGTAAGAAAGATTCTAAGGGGAGTAGGAGGCAACCATGGCTGACATGAGAAGTTTGGGATAGAATAAAACTAAAAGAAAAGATGTATAACACAGCAAAGAGTAGCCGAAAGCCAAAGGATTGGGAAACTTTCATAGGACAACAGAAGGAAACAAAATGGGCAATTCGGGCTGAAAAGATGAAGTATGAGGGGAAGCTGGCCAGGAATGTAAAGTAGGACAGTAAAAGCTTCTTTAGATATGTTAAAGGAAAAACTATAGCAAAGTCAAATGTGGGTCCCTTGAAGGTAGACACGGGTGAAATTATTATGGGGAACAAGGAAATGGCAGAAGAGTTGAACAGGTACTTCGGATCTGTCTTCACTAAGGAAGACACAAACAATCTCCCAGAAGTACTGGAGGACAGAGGATCTAAGGGGGTAGAGGAACTGAAAGAAATTTTCATTAGGCGAGAAATAGTATTGGGTAGGCTAATGGGACTGAAGGATGATAAATCCCTTGGGCCTGATGGTCTGCATTCCTGGGATTGGAGGATAGCTAATGTTATCCCACTTTTCAAGGAAGGTGTGAGAGGGAAAATGGGGAATTACAGACAAATTATCCTGACTTTGGTGGTGGGAAAGATGCTGGAATCAATTATTAAAGAGGTAATAATGGGGCATTTGGATAGAAGTAAAAGGATTAGTCCAAGTCAGCATGGATTTATGAAAGGAAAATCATGCTTGACTAATCTTCTGGAATTTGTTGATGTGACATATAAAATGGATGAAGGGGAGCCAGTGGATGTAGTGTATCTAGACTTTCAGAAAGGCTTTGATAAGGTCCCGCACGGGAGACCGGTAACTAAAATTAGAGCACATGGTATTGGGGGTAGGGTGTTGACGTGGATAGAAAATTGGTTGGCAGACAGGAAGCAAAGAGTAGGAGTGAACGGGTCCTTTTCAGAATGGCAGGCAGTGGCGAGTGGAGTGCTGCAAGGCTCGGTGTTGGGGCCGCAACTGTTTACCATATATATTAATGATTTGGAAGAGGGAATTAGGAGCAACACTAGCAAGTTTGCGGATGACACAAAGCTGGGTGGCAGTGTGAACTGTGAAGTGGATGTTAGGAGGTTGCAAGGTGCCCTGGACAGGTTGAGTGAGTGGGCAGATGCGTGGCAGATGCAGTATAATATAGATAAATGTGAGGTTATCCACTTTGGTGGCAAAAACGAGGGGGCAGATTATTATCTCAATGGGGTCAGGTTAGGTAAGGGGGAGGACCTGGGTGTCCTTGTACACCGGTCACTTAAAGTTGGCGTGCAGGTACAGCAGGCAGTGAAGAAAGCTAATGGAATTTTGGCCATCATAACAAGAGGATTTCAGCACAGGAGTAGAGGTTCTTCTGCAGTTGTATAGTGCTCTGGTAAGACCACATCTGGAGTATTATGTAGTTTTGGTCTCCTAATTTGAGGAAGGACATCCTTGTGATTGAGGCAGTGCAGCATAGGTTCATGAGATTGATCCCTGGGATGGCGGGACTGTCATATGAGGAAAGATTGAAAAGACTAGGCGTGTATTCACTGGAGTTTAGAAGGATGAGGGGGATCATATAAAAGCATATAAAATTATAAAAGGACTGGACAGGCTAGATGCAGGAAAAATATTCTCAATGTTGGGTGAGTCCAGAACCAGGGGCCACAGTCTTAGAATAAAGAGGAGGCCAATTAGGACTGAGGTGAGAAAAAACGTTTTCACCCAGAGTTGTGAATTTGTGGAATTCCCTGCCACAGAGGGCAGTGGAGGCCAAAGCACTGGATGGATTTAAGAGAGTTAGATAGAGCTCTAGGGGCTGGTGGAATCAAGGGATATGGGGAGAAGGCAGGCACGGGTTATTGATTGGGGACGATCAGCCATGATCACAATGAATGGCGGTGCTGGCTCGAAGGGCCGAATGGCCTCCTCCTGCACCAATTTTCTATGTTTCTAATAATAAAGGTATCAATTTTTACACTGCTGTACATTTTTGTTTTTGTTCTTGTTGTAAGGCATGCATGCTAGTGTAAGTTCTTCTACATCTATATTACTAAAACTCTGATCTTGACCATGTCCTGTTCTGGATATTGATTTTAGAAAAAACGCTGCCATTTACGGCTGTGATTTTTGGCCATCTTACTCAGAGTCCCCCTCCGCTGTGCAGGACAAGAGGATTTTTCCCGTTGATGAAAAATAAAAGAGTTATTAGTGTTTTAAAAATGTTGAGATTCTCTCTCCTGAAGGCCACGCCCCTTCCGGAGGGACTATAAAACCCGGAAGTGTTGCGTGCCTGTCAGTCAGTCTCTGCAAGATGGGGAAGCGAGAGGGTCACGTCTCTCAGTCTGAGCTGTGAATAACACTGAACACATGTCTACTAAACTGTGAGTGTGGTTTTACTAACCTTGAGTGCCCTTAATGTGGTTTGAAAATGAAAATGTGGTTGGTTTGAAATAAAGCACAGCAAATGGTTGGTGGTGGTTGGTTTGAAATGGCAAATGATTAAAAGTCCAAACTTGACAACTTCCTGTTTGCACTGTATATTGATTTTAGATACAACGCTACCACTTACGGCTGTGATTTTTGGCCATCTTAGTCATCAGGTGCAGAGGATTCTTCCCATCAATGAAAAATAAAAGTGTTATTAAAGTATTAAAAAATGTTGAGAATCTCTCTCCTGTCAATCATGACATAAAGGCCACGCCGCTTCCGGCGGGAGGGATTATAAAACCCGGAAGTATAGGTGTGGCTCAGTCTCTGCAAGATGGGGGAGGGGGAGGGGGAGGTCATGACTCTGTCTGAGGTGTGAATCAACTGAACAAACTGAATGTCTACTGAACTGCGAGTGTGGTGTTTTGTGTGGTTTTATGGTGGTTTCACACTGCTTGACATGGTATGAAACTGCATTTGAATGTGGAGGCCTTGCACCCTGCATGAAATGGTATGAAACTGCATTTGAATTTGGTGGCCTTGCACCCTGCATGAAATGGTATGAAATTGCATTTGAATTTGGTGGCCTTGCACCCTGCTGGAAATGGAATTTCAAGAATAGCCGTGTCAACTGCCAGCCCACCAGCCGTGAGTGAGCTGCCAGCACATCAGGCTTGAGTGACTGAGCTGCCACCCCAAGAATCCATTTGGCCTACAATGTCCATACTAGCCCTCTGGAAACCAGTCCCTTCAGCCCACACCCATACTAGCACTCCAGAAAGTCGTCCCCCCCTCCCCCACCCCCACTGGCCACCAATATTGGAATTGGTGGAGAGGTGGAATATTGTGTTGGGGACCAGCCCTCCCAACGGGTCCCACTTAGGCTAGTTTAAGATAAATTTACCTATTAGAGGAAAAATGCATCTTCAATACACATGTCTCTCCCCACCTCTGAAAACAATTGCATTTAAGTGACATATCATCCATTCTGCAGGTATGTAGTTATAATCAAATTTGTTCTTATAAGTTAATTCCATATATTTTACTGTAATTTCAGATGTTGACAGTGGGTCCAGAATACTCGTCGACAAGATCTCCTACACCGAACTACGGAGTACATGTCAAAGAACTGCCGTCTTTATTCTGAACACTTCGATCTTGAGCAGTTTTCCAACAAGCAGACCAATAACAGGCTAAATTGGAATGCAGTTCCAACGCTCTTTGACTTCCCTAACCCAGCGAAACGTCTGTCTTCCCAATGCAGGATACTCAAGAGGAAGAATGAGAACCTCCCATCTGCACCAAAGCCTTCAAAGCAGCAAATTGTGATTTGTCAGCCTCACAAAATAATGCAAATGACGATTTATTTATTATTGTCCTTTTGACATTTTGTCCTTTGGGGGAAGCAGGGATGGGGGTATCATTGTTTGAAATACGTTGAATTTTACATCACTTTCATCGGTTAGCTGATATGCGAAACACTGCAAACCTGTATATCTCACACATAAAACGATGTAAATTATGTAAATCTTACCATGAATGACAGAAATAAAGTGTTATCCTTGTTTATGAATTTTGATGTAGAATTATTTAAAATTGAGTGGATTGATGCAATATGTGTCCTTATGAGATATTCACATTTAAAAACTCACTCTGAAGCTCGGGTGACTGAGTGGCCGCCAGGACCGGACAGCGGAACCGCAGCTAGATCCAGGGCTTGTAGGTGACCTGGGAACTGCAGCTGGTCCTGGCCCCTATGCAAAAAAGGCTGCTGACCCCTGGACTAAACCAAACCCTCGATCCTGTCCCGCCAGCCTTTTTTTCAAAATTTAGCAACTCAAATGGTGGTGCGTCTTAATTGCCGGGAAACACGGTAACTAATTTCCCTCAAATATATGTTAGATTTTCCTCAAATATATGTTAAATTTAAAACGAAACTATGGTAGCAATGCACAGTATTCATGTCCAAAGCTCCCACTTCTGCATCAATCTAGGTATGTATACACTACATTTCATGACACTAATATAGAATGAAAAAATATCTTGGCATGTGTTCATTGATATTTTATTCACAATATTAGGATTTTAGAGAGAGAGGTTACATGAAAGAAAAAAGGTTCAACAAAATTAGAGATCACAAGAAACTAAAGAAATATATATGTAGGTATGTTACAATACTTACCCTCAGCGGCGCTGTAATTCTGCTACTGGCCGTGTGCGCGATTTTGGAGCCTTTAAGGGGGGGGCGGGGTTAAAACACGGGTTTCTCCTACCTTGTCCTGTATTATATTTCGTTGGAGTACAAGCGTTTGCTGAAAAATCGTTACTACGGGCATTTTGTGTATTTTTATTTTTATTAAATCGACAATGTCAGCGCTGGAGTCATTTTAAAAGCAGCTCCCAAAGCCGTCAACGCCGACAACGGGGACGGATTTCACGTACGGGACAGGTAAACGAAAGCGGTTTATTTTAATGTATAAAAGTGCTTTAATTCACATTTGTTCATGCGAAACAGTGATTTTATTCCCCGAATTAACGGCAGAATTTTTCATGCTGACACGGTGTGTGTGTGTGTGTGTGTGTGTGTGTGTGTGTGTGTGTGTGTGTGTGTGTGTGTGTGTGTGTGTGTGTGTGTGTGTGTGTGTGTGTGTGTGTGTGTGTGTGTGTGTGTGTGTGTGTGTGTGTGTGTGTGTGTGTGTGTGTGTGTGTGTGTGTGTGTGTGTGTGTGTGTGTGTGTGTGTGTGTGTGTGTGTGTGTGTGTGTGTGTGTGTGTGTGTGTGTGTGTGTGTGTGTGTGTGTGTGTGTGTGTGTGTGTGTGTGTGTGTGTGTGTGTGTGTGTGTGTGTGTGTGTGTGTGTGTGTGTGTGTGTGTGTGTGTGTGTGTGTGTGTGTGTGTGTGTGTGTGTGTGTGTGTGTGTGTGTGTGTGTGTGTGTGTGTGTGTGTGTGTGTGTGTGTGTGTGTGTGTGTGTGTGTGTGTGTGTGTGTGTGTGTGTGTGTGTGTGTGTGTGTGTGTGTGTGTGTGTGTGTGTGTGTGTGTGTGTGTGTGTGTGTGTGTGTGTGTGTGTGTGTGTGTGTGTGTGTGTGTGTGTGTGTGTGTGTGTGTGTGTGTGTGTGTGTGTGTGTGTGTGTGTGTGTGTGTGTGTGTGTGTGTGTGTGTGTGTGTGTGTGTGTGTGTGTGTGTGTGTGTGTGTGTGTGTGTGTGTGTGTGTGTGTGTGTGTGTGTGTGTGTGTGTGTGTGTGTGTGTGTGTGTGTGTGTGTGTGTGTGTGTGTGTGTGTGTGTGTGTGTGTGTGTGTGTGTGTGTGTGTGTGTGTGTGTGTGTGTGTGTGTGTGTGTGTGTGTGTGTGTGTGTGTGTGTGTGTGTGTGTGTGTGTGTGTGTGTGTGTGTGTGTGTGTGTGTGTGTGTGTGTGTGTGTGTGTGTGTGTGTGTGTGTGTGTGTGTGTGTGTGTGTGTGTGTGTGTGTGTGTGTGTGTGTGTGTGTGTGTGTGTGTGTGTGTGTGTGTGTGTGTGTGTGTGTGTGTGTGTGTGTGTGTGTGTGTGTGTGTGTGTGTGTGTGTGTGTGTGTGTGTGTGTGTGTGTGTGTGTGTGTGTGTGTGTGTGTGTGTGTGTGTGTGTGTGTGTGTGTGTGTGTGTGTGTGTGTGTGTGTGTGTGTGTGTGTGTGTGTGTGTGTGTGTGTGTGTGTGTGTGTGTGTGTGTGTGTGTGTGTGTGTGTGTGTGTGTGTGTGTGTGTGTGTGTGTGTGTGTGTGTGTGTGTGTGTGTGTGTGTGTGTGTGTGTGTGTGTGTGTGTGTGTGTGTGTGTGTGTGTGTGTGTGTGTGTGTGTGTGTGTGTGTGTGTGTGTGTGTGTGTGTGTGTGTGTGTGTGTGTGTGTGTGTGTGTGTGTGTGTGTGTGTGTGTGTGTGTGTGTGTGTGTGTGTGTGTGTGTGTGTGTGTGTGTGTGTGTGTGTGTGTGTGTGTGTGTGTGTGTGTGTGTGTGTGTGTGTGTGTGTGTGTGTGTGTGTGTGTGTGTGTGTGTGTGTGTGTGTGTGTGTGTGTGTGTGTGTGTGTGTGTGTGTGTGTGTGTGTGTGTGTGTGTGTGTGTGTGTGTGTGTGTGTGTGTGTGTGTGTGTGTGTGTGTGTGTGTGTGTGTGTGTGTGTGTGTGTGATAAATATATATTATAGCTTATGTTCCTTGTATCTTATGGCAAAAAAAAAAGGCAAATATAATTGCCTTCATGGCTTATGTACATCATGAGTTGCTTTAAATCACAGTGGCTTCTGATCCTTGAGGGAACTTTGAAATCTATTATCTCTCACACACAGAATCACACATACCGTTCCCCCACAACACTGATTAAACCAAAGATCATAGAATGCATGTGGTCCAAAGACCTTTCATTGCGCATTGTCGCTCATTTTATACGCAATTTCCCTTTTTAATTAAAAAAAGAAGCACTGTAGCACCGCCTTAGTCGTTTCCCAGACCACTAAAGCACCTTATTAATTATAAACACAAATCATAATGGTCTATCATAGAAGGCTAGATAAACTGCTGCAAACTCAAATGGACTGACGTGTATTGAACGAACCTGTCTAGTATATGTTGGATTAAACTACGAGAGGCAGAAACAAAGATCCTGTCCCTGCAGCATCTTGGGGCAGAATGGAGGTCGGGGTCTTATTCCTAAAATGGCGGAAGTGACGTTCCGTTGCGCACTACACGGCAGCCCATTGGAGTTTGTGGGCGTGGTCTACCTTGCTTCTCGACAGCACGCCCCCTTCGGACGGCCATGGTACAGACAGACAGACTACTCTGTGGACGAGTCAGGTTGCGCAACTTGTTTGCGACATCTGTGTTTGCTTTAAAAGTGGTGATTGTATTGCATAAACTAGTGGGTCAGCAATATCTATTCATTGTAGGAGTAGGATCAATGCAACGATTGCTTATTAACAGATCTCAGAATAAAACCAGGCTCCCTGCAACTTGTTTGACAAGCACGCATTGTTCAAAATGAAAACAATGTTGTCCTTCCTTTTGCTAATTTCTATTCCAATATTAATATCTTCTGAATTCATTTTAACGGAATCGGAGCAGCCTCAGGTAATGTTTGACTTACTACTAAAACAAAGATACGGGAGGGAGTAACATGTGCTAATTTGTTAAATTAACATTGAAACTTTTGTCTTTAATTTATGCAGAATGATTATGTCGATACGCGGACAAATATTCTTCGTCCGAGAACATTGAAGGTATGAAGCAGAAAATGCACGCATGTAAATCATTATGCTCCATTTAATCACTGCAAAATGGTTACAAGTAAAATAGTTGATCACTTGCTATGTCCTTCAAACGCCTGAACATTTGCAGACCTAATCGTACTAGATATCCTCTTCTGTCACTATTTAGAAATCGTTCAACAGAAATGAGTTTCTTATCCCTTGCACCCATTAATACTAACAATGACACAATGCAACATTTTGTTGGGAGTAGGGAATTCAAACGAATGGGCGCATTAGTAAATTAAAGGTAGCTTTAATAACCCTCATTAAATTGTAATGCATAAATCAGTCTAGTATTTAATATGCTGTAATGATGTGTACTGCTTCAAGTTGGCGGGAGTTATACACTGCTTTCCATCTTTTTTTTGCTAGTGAACAGCTTTGCATTAAAGGATCAATTATTGCAAATTATTTAGCGCAGGTGTAGTGTCATGTGTCAGTTGTAATATTCACTAATTAATACTGTAGCATCATTGTTATTGTGCATATACATCTCATTTCCTATGTATAGTGCTATAGCTCTACGGACGCTCCAAAAATGTTGTGCTCAGATCATGGTCACATAGTGGGGAATGTTATAAATTTAAGGTGCCATATTTTTTGTGATTAATAGTGCAACTTCCCCGTTAATAAAACATTTATAAGATTGCAAAAAAAATGCAAGCCCTTTATTCATTCAAAATGGAACCAATTAATGTGTATTTATAGAAACATAGAAAATAGGTACAAGAGTAGGCCATTCGGCCCTTTGAGCTGATCATCCAACTCAGTATCCTGTACCTGCCTTCTCTCCATACCCCCTGATCCCTTTAGCCACAAGGGCCACATCTAACTCCCTCTTAAATATAGCCAATGAACTGGCCTCAACTACCTTCTGTGGCAGAGAATTCCAGAGATTGACCACTCTCTGTGTGAAAAATGTTTTTCTCATCTAGGTCCTAAAAGACTTATCCTTAAACTGTGACCCCTTGTTCTGGACTTCCCCAACATCGGGAATAACCTTCCTGCATCTAGCCTGTCCAACCCCTTAAGAATTTTGTAAGTTTCTATAAGATCCCCCCTGAATCTTCTAAATTCTAGCGAGTACAAGCCAAGTCTATCCAGTCTTTCTTCATATGAAAGTCCTGACATCCCAGGAATCAGTCTGGTGAACCTTCTCTGTACTCCCTCTATGGCAAGAATGTCTTTCCTCAGATTAGGAGACCAAAACTGTATGCAATACTCCAGGTGTGGTCTCACCAAGACCCTGTACAACTGCAGTAGAACCTCCTTGCTCTTATACTCAAATCCTTTTGCTATGAATGCTAACATACCATTCGCTTTCTTCACTGCCTGCTGCACCTGCATGCCTACTTTAAATGACTGGTGTACCATGACACCCAGGTCTCGTTGCATCTCTCCTTTTCCTAATCGGCCTCCATTCAGATAATAGTCTACTTTCCTGATTTTGCCACCAAAGTGGATAACCTCACATTTATCCACATTATACTGCATCTGCCATGCATTTGCCCACTCACCCAACCTATCCAAGTCACCTTGCAGCCTCCTAGCATCCTCCTCACAGCTAACACTGCCCCCCAGCTTCGTGTGATCCGCAAACTTGGAGATGTTGCATTCAATTCCCTCATATAGATCATTAATATATATTGTAAATAACTGGGGTCCCAGCACTGAGCCTTGCGGTACCCCACTGGTCACTACATTAGCTACCCTCCAATCCTCAGGAACTACTCCAGAATCTAAAGAGTTTTAAAAAATTATCACTAATGCATCCACTATTTCTGGGGCTACTTCCTTAAGTACTCTGGGATGCAACTTACCTGGCCCTGGGGATTTATCGGCCTTTAATCCGTTCAATTTATCTAACACCACTTCCCGGCTAACCTGGATTTCACTCAGTTCCTCCATCTCATTTGACCCCCGGTCCCCTGCTATTTCCGGCAGATTATTTATGTCTTCCTTAGTGAAGACAGAACCAAAGTAGTTATTTAATTGGTCTGCCATGTCCTTGTTCCCTATGATCAATTCGCTTGTTTCTGACTGCAAGGGATCTATATTTGTTTTAATTAATCTTTTTCTCTTCACATATCTATAAAAACCTTTGCAGTCAGTTTTTATGTTCCCTGCCAGTATTCTTTCATAATCTATTTTCCCTTTCCTAATTAAGCCCTTTGTCCTCCTCTGCTGGACTCTGAATTTCTCCCAGTCCCCTGGTAGGCTGCTTTTTCTGGCTAATTTGTATGCTTCATCTTTTGTTTTGATACTATTCCTGATTTCCCTTGTTATCCACGGATGCACTACCTTTCCTGATTTATTCTTTTGCCAAACTGGGATGGACAATTGTTGTAGTTCATCCATGCAGTCTTTAAATGCCTTCCATTGCATATCCACCGTCAACCCTTTAAGAATCAATTGCCAGTCTATCTTGGCCAATTCATGTTTCATACCCTCAAAGTTACCTTTCTTTAAGTTCAGGACCCTTGTTTCTGAATTAACAATGTCACTCTCCATCCTAATGAAGAACTCAACCATATTATGGTCACTCTTGCCCAAGGGGCCACGCACAACAAGACTGCTAACTAACCCTACCTCATTACTCAATGCCAGTCTAGAATAGCCTGCTCTCTCGTTGGTTCCTCTACATGTTGGTTTGGAAAACTATCCCGCAAACATTCCAAGAAATCCTCTTCCTCAGCACCTCTGCCAATTTGATTCACCCAATCTATATGTAGATTGAAGTCACTCATTATAACTGTTTTACCTTTGTTGCACGCATTTCTAATTTCCTGTTTGATGCCATCCCGAACTCCACTACTACTGTTAGGTGGCCTGTACACAACTCCCACTAGCATTTTCTGCCCCTTAGTGTTTCGCAGCTCTACCCATTATCGATTCCACATCCTCCAAGCTAATGTCCTTCCTTTCTATTGCGTTAATCTCCTCTCTAACCAGCAACGCTACCCCGCCTCCTTTTCCTTTCTGTCTATCCCTCCTGAATATTGAATATCCCTGGATGTTCAGCTCCCAGCCTTGATCACCCTGGAGCCATGTCTCTGTGATCCCAACTATATCATATTCATTAATAACTATCTACATATTCAACTCATCCACCTTATTATGAATGCATATAATTTATAATTTTTGTTTATAATTTCAAAATAATTTTTGTACCATCAAATTGTATCCTGGGAGATCATATCAAAAATCACTATTCTTAACTCTACCTCACAAAGGAGAGAAGAAATTATGATTTGTTTTTCTTTGGTATTTAATTAAATGTTTTATACTATTTGAATTTCGCTGTATAATTTATGTGAATACTGAAATATTATAACATTGATTTTTATTTTCTTGGTTGAAAACAGAAGAGAAGTATCGACACTCATGGCACAGAAGTATGTTTGAATCTTGCGATAATATTTAACTATTTATATGTAATAATATTTCATTATGGGATGGTTTTTAGCTATGTGCTAATTTGCTATTTTCTCTGGAGAAGATTTTTGATAGGTTGGTTTTGACGATTCAATGAATTGTAAGATATATCTCGGGGATATCATTCATACTTTACGCCAATTTATAATAAAGCTTGCAGAGAAATGTCAAAAATTCACTACATTACTGTCAGCAAATTGGGATTTTTTTGCAAATCCGGATGGCTTGGATTCGCAGTCAAGTGTTCACCTGTGGCTGTCAAAAAGCTACAAAGCTGGGCTCCACATGCAATCCAGAGGGGGAACAACAATTGGGCAGCTGTTCCTGCACTTACTTCTGAACTTCCCATGAAAACAAATTGGACCTAGTGCAGAGATAGCATTTCTATTAATTTCACAGAACGAGACTAACCTCATCAATGGATATCTTAGACAGGAGTCATAGAATCATACAGTACGGAAACAGGCCCTTTGACCCAACTCTTCCATGCCGACCATAATTTCTCATCTAAACTAGTCCCATTTACTCGTGTTTGGGCCATGTCTCTCTAAACATTTCCAACAGGTGGCACGGTAGCGCAAAGGTAGAGTTACTGCCTTATAACACTTACAATGATCAGGGTTCGCTCCTGACTGTGGGTACTGTCTGTATAGAGTTTGTACGTTCTCCCCGTGACCGCGTGGATTTTCACCAAGATATTCGGTTTACTCCCACATTCCAAAGACATACAGGTTTGCAGGTTAATTGGCTTGGTATACATGTAAATTGGCCCTAGTGGTGTAGGATAGTGTTAATGTGAGGGATCGCTGGTCAGTGGGCTGAAGGGCCTGTTTCCACACAGTAAACAAAACTATTAATGTATCTGTCCAAATGCATTTAAAGGTTTGTTATTGTACATGCCTCAACTACTTCTGGCAGCTCATAGCATATATCCACCACACTCATTGTGAACAAGTTGACCCTGAGGTTCCTATTAAATCTTTCCCCTCTCACTTTAAATTTATGCCCTCTAGTTTTTGACTCCCCTGCCCTAGGTGAAAAAAAGTCGCTGTGCATTTACCCTATCCCCCTCATGATTTTATACACCCACTATAAGGTCACCCTCAGCCTCCTGCACTCCCAGGAATAAAGTCCTAGATTGCCCAATCTTTCCCTCTAGCTCAGGCCCTTGAGTCCTGGCAACATCCTTGTGCATCTTCTCTGCACACTTTCAAGAATAATGACACCAGTGATGGAAATGGGATTTAGGAACTAGGGGTACTCTAAGGTCTGTGAGGCTGAGGTTGGGAAGGAAGGGGGGAGGGGGGGTTATGTGTGGTCATACCCATGTAAGAGTACAAGAATGCATAACTTGTTTATTGTGTATTTATAATATAGTTTATTGTGTATTATATGTCATAGCTGCTTTCTTGCATCCCCCACCCCCCCCCCCTCCTCTCCCCCTCCCCCTCTACCTCTCTGTTGGCTGCAGCCATCGTCTGTTTCGGTGAGGGAAGCTGGTCGGTGATTGGACGCAACCACCTTAGAGTCAGCGGTTGATTGGTCGCCAAATAATCGGGCATAAAAAATTGAAAATTAGGAAAACAATAAAATCGGAATTCCGATTTGAATCGGAAGAATATCATGCCTGATCTGCAGCAAAGATACTAGTATCTGCTCTAGTATCTTTGATCTGCAGTTCCTTCCTATTGAGGAAAAACCCTGGGCCGAAACAACACCTAATCCATTCCCTCCACAGATGCCACCTAACCCGCTGAGTTCCTCCAGCACTCTGTTTTTTATTTACCTCTTGAAATTGAAGTTCGACATAAAGCTGGAGTAACTCAGTGGGACAGGCAGCGACTCAGGAGAGAAGACCCTTCTTCAGACTGAACTGAACTCTTGTCGGTGAGAGTACTTGTGATTGTTTGCAGAAGGGTCACGACCCGAAACGCCACCCACTCCCCAGAGTCGCCGCCCATCCTGCTGAGACTCCCCAGCCCCCCCCATGTCCACCTTCAACTCCAGAGCCAAACAAAAAACACATAGTGCTGGAGGAACTCAGCAGGCCAGGCGGCACCAGCAGTGGGAACGGACCAGGAGCTGCCACGGGCCAGGGTTCCCCCTCACCCCCCCCCCCCCACCCCAACAGGAAGGATCCGCAGATGCAGCCGTCCCCATAAAATGGCAAATGATTCCGGGAATGCTGAGGCGAGAGGGTGAGAGAGAGGGAGTGAGAGAGCGAGAGAGATCCAATGGACGGATTCGGATTCCAATTACGCCTCGCTGAGACCTCGCCAGAAGTTTCAAACCTGCGGCCCCCTCCAGTTCGAGCCCCGTGGACCAAGATACCACGTTGTAAACAACCACGTTCGCTACTTTGACGGAGAGTTTGCGTTCGGTCACAGTCCCGCCAGCAGTTTACAGCTGTTTGATATCCGCGGGTGATATCAAACAGGAAGGAGCGGGTGATCTACGAGTTGAGCGTCCAGGAGGTGAACTCCATTTACAGCAGAGAGACGCCAGGTCTGATGAGGGTCAAGTTCTTAGATAGTCATTATGGAATTGGGAAAAGTTCCAATGAGCTGGTGAAAGACGTGGACTGCCCTTACAGCGCCACTTTCCTCCACACTCTCCATCTCATGGAGACTGGAAACCAAAGATTCTATGGCGGAACAAGATAGTCCACTCGATGAAAAAGCCGTAGTAGGGTCATGGACAATCTTCAGCACCATTTCCGTAACCAGCTTCCTTCTCCACTCTAGTATCTTTGCTTTGGTCATGGCTTCTTCATGCACAAATCATCTTTTTTTTATCAGCTGCAGGTGATCATTTTGGTATTCCTGCCTAGTCCTCCCTATTAACTTTGAACATACAAAATATTGCCATTTGGAAGGAGCTCCAGAAAATCCTGCACCCACTCAAGCCTTCCCCCCCCCCCCCCCCCCCCCCCCGTTCCATCCGGGCCGGTCTTAGAAGGTGCGGGGCCCAAGGGAACAATTTTGATGAGCCCCAGGTTCCCAGCCAAGGTCTGTAGAATCATAGAAATACAAATCAAGTCTATTATAGACAAAAGCAACGATCATAGAGCGGAATAGGTGACATTTCGGGTCGAAATCCTTCTTCAGACTGACAGTCAAGGGAAAGGGAAACGGGTATAGGCGTATCTTCCATTATTTGTCCTTAGTACCGTCTATATCTCTTGTTCCTCTTTCCCCTGACTCAGCCTGAAGGAGGGTCTCGATCCAAAATATCATCTATTCCGCTCTATGATCATTGCGTTCGTCCGTTTGTCCGCTCGATTCGCTCGTCCTTGGATTAAGTAGCGCAGGATAAAGCTGCGAATTCACGCACAGGATGGAAACTGGAAACTGAAAAGTAGGGGAACGCCGCCCCCCCGCGTACCCTCCATTTCCATCACTGAATGACACTCTTCTTACAGTAGGGTGACCAAAACTAAATATGATACTCTGAGGGAAGTCTTACCAATATCTTATTCAACTGTAACATAACGTCCTAATTTCTAAACACAGTTCCCTGACTGATGAAGGCAAATGAGCCAAAAGCCTTCTTCGCCACCCTGTCTAACTTGTTACATATTGTTTGTGATTGTTAAAATAGGCTGTGATAGTTGACATAAGTGTTTAACAGTTTTTAACAGTTTTGGAATGATTCTTAATGTCAGAAGCATTCAGATTCTTGACATCTTTGGTAACTGCCTAAACAAGGTCTTTTTGTGGCTGTGGTGTATCCTAACCCCTGCCACTTCCCCCACTGCCCAATCCCACCCCATGTCCAACAACACAATGAGATAATAGATAATAGACAATAGACAATAGGTGAAGGAGTAGGCCATTCGGCCCTTCGAGCCAGCACCGCCATTCAATGTGATCATGGCTGATTATCCCCAATCAGTACCCTGTTCCTGCCTTCTCCCCATAATCCCCTGACTCCACTATCTTTAAGAGCCCTATCTAGCTCTCTCTTGAAAGCATCCAGAGAACTGGCCTCCACTGCCCTCTGAGGCAGAGAATTCCACAGATTCACAACTCTGTGAAAAAAGGTGTTTTCTCGTCTCCATTCTAAATGGCTTACCCGTTATTCTTAAACTGTGGCCACTGGTTCTGGACTCCACCAACATCGGGAACATGTTTCCTGCCTCTAGCGTGTCCAAACCCTTAACAATCTTATATGTTTCAATAAGATCCCCTCTCATCCTTCTAAACTTCAGAGTGTACAAGCCCAGCTGCTCCATTCTCTCAGCATGTGACAGTCCCGCCATCCCGGGAATTAACCTTGTAAACCTACGCTGCACTCCCTCAATAGCAAGAATGTCCTTCCTCAAATTAGGGTACCAAAACTGCATACAATACTCCAGGTGTGGTCTCACTGGGGCTCTGTACAACTGCAGAAGGACCTCTTTGCTCCTATACTCGACTCCTCTTGTTATAAAGGCCAACATGCCATTCGCTTTCTTCACTGCCTGCTGTGCCTACATGCTTACTTTAATAGACTGATGAACAAGGACCCCCCAGATCCTGTTGTACGTCGCCTTTTCCCAACTTGACGCCATTTAGATAGTAATCTGCCTTCCTGTTTTTGATACCAAAGTGGATAACATCACATTTATCCACATTAAAATTCATCTGCCATGCATCTGCCCACTCCCCCAACCTGTCCAAGTCACCCTGCATTTTCATAGCATCCTCCTCACAGTTCACACTGCCACCCAGCTTTGTGTCATCTGAGATCCCAACACTGAAGTCCTTGATGCCTTCTACCATTTTGTCATGAGAAATGGACTTGTGTTCCCAATGTAAACTTCCACTGGGGAACCACAACAGTAAGTCCAGGCATTTTCAAGATGGATAGGAAAATCTGGAATAATAATGTCCCAATGCAGGAGAATGGGATTGGATTAGATAGGGCATCTCCGTTGGCATGGACAAGTTGGACCAAAGGGCCTGTGTGCGTGATGTTGACTCAATGACTATATCTGCAGTGAGTGTGGTCATCCTAACCACAAATTCAGGGAAATTGGGTGCTCTGTAAAAGAGGAATGTTTACGATGCCCAGCACCAATGCAACTGATATTTTCTCTTACTATTTTGGTTTGTTTCCTCAGTCAGTACTCATTGAAACATTCCCCCTTCATTTCCTCCAGCCTCTGAGGGAGCTTGAAATCTACGGCATGAAGATTGATTCCAAAGTCACGTCTCGATTTGCTCACAATGTGATAATTAGCCGAGTGGTGAATCGAGCTAATGTATCGAAGGAAGCCTCCTTTGAGATCGAGCTGCCCAAAACAGCCTTCATCAGCAACTTCAGCATGTATGTATCAGCTGCATTATTCCCTCTAAATAATTATTTAGATTTAGGTTTATTATTGTTACGTGTATTGAGGTATAGTGAAAAACTTTGTTTCGCATGCTATCCATTTAGATCAGATAATTCTGTACATCAATTACTTGGAGAGCTGGAAGATGAGGGTTGAGCTTATAGAGGTGTACAACATTTTGAGAGGAATAGATCGGGCGGACGAGTCTGTTGCCCAGATTTGGGGAATTGAGAACCAGAGGTTAAAGTGAGGGGGGGAAGATTTAATAGGAACCTGAGGGGAGAACTTTTTCACACAAAGGTTGGTGGGTGTATGGAACGAGCTGCCAGAGGAGGTAGTTGAGGCAGGTACTATCGCAATGTTTATGAAAATTTGGACAGGTACTTGCATTGGACAGGTTTAGAGGGAAATGGGCCAAATGCAGGCAGGTGCTTCTAGTGTAGATGGGACATGTTGGTTGGTGTGGGCAAGTTGAACTGAAGGGCCTGCTTCCATGCTGTATGACTATGACTCTAATACAATCAAGTCAGATACAAGTACAATAGATAGACCAAAGGGGATAATGCAGAGTGCAGAACATATTTCTTGGCATTGTAGCGCACCAGTTAACATAAAAGGGCTCCTCTGTGTGGCAATGTTACAAAATTTTGAGATTTAAAAAATCAAGTCTGCAATGTATCCCATCAGATAAAGCATAAAAAGAAGTTTAATTTGACACCGAATTCACTTTCATATCTTCAGTATTAAAAAAGCTATGGCCATTTTCATACTCAGAAATTAGCATCTTGTTCCCTATTGCTTTTCCATTGACTTAACACAAAAGCTGTGATCGAGGACAGTCAAAAGCCCATAACTTTCTTAAAAATTAAGAGAACTGAATGACATTTTCAGTTATTATAGATTGAAGCATTCTGAAACAAATATGAAACAATCTTACTTGTATGACCTGAAATTAAAGCATATAAATTAGTTAGTTACCTAATTGTAGCTAATTACAAAACTCAATTACTAGATCTAAACATCTATCCATTTCTTAAGAAAAGGTTAACATTTTTAAATAGCCTAAGTATCCAAATAACACTCACACAAGAATTCACAATATAACATGATTTTTAAATCTCATTGTCATGAATTTATAGGCCAAATGGAAGGAATTTAATGTTTAATTCCCATAAATTAATTGGCATTTAAATCATCTTGCGAGTGGGTTTTTGTGGAACGCGATCGATTGGAACGTTGCAGTTAATTTGAACCCCATATCGGCAGGAAAAACACTGCCGGTTCGTATAGGGCCAAAATCACATTATCGCCAAGGAAATTTTGATTAAAGTCATCCTAAGAAGCAAGTTTATATGTAAAATAGATGATTTACCTTATGTTTTGTCCCCTACGTGAGATCCGTCCCGTTGTCGACGTTGACGGCGTTAGAAGTAGCTTTTTATTTTACTCCAGGGATTAAATTGTCCCGCAATTTAAAAAAAAACTTCCGAGAACGCAAGTCGGATCGATTATTCTTCAGCAGCTTAACAGCCTGTGGAAGTTCGACTCCGACAGGCAGGAGAAAACGGCATTTTAATCCCGCCCCTCCCCCCCCCCCCCAAAAGGCGCCATAGTCGCGCACTCGGCCAGTTGCAGAACTGCAGCGCCGCTGAAGGTAAGTTTTGTAACATAGCTACTCTTTGGCAAACTTATCTTTATCGCCTACTTAGATTGATCAGCGTAATGATTGATGTGGTGTTCAGCTCTGGTTTTGGTTGGGAAATTAATAAAAGCCTGAAAAAACATAGCCAAAGTTAATCTGAGAAGAAAAACTGAGAGAGTAGCAATGTTACAACATTTTGAGATTTAAAAAATAAAGTCTGCAATTTATCCCATCAGATAAAGCATAAAAAGAAGTTTAATTTGACACTTAATTCACTTTCATATCTTCAGTATTAAAAAAGTTATGGCCATTATCATACTCAGAAATTAGCATCTTGTTCCCTATTGCTTTTCCATTGACTTAACACAAAAGCTGTGATCGAGGACAGTTAAAAGCCCATAACTTTCTTAAAAATTATGGTAACTGAAAGAAATTTTCAGGTATTATAGATTGAAGCATTCTGAAACAAATATGAAACAATCTTACTTCGAAGACATGAAAGTAAAGCATATAATTAGTTAGTTACCTAATTGTAGCTAATTACAAAATTCAATTACTAGATCTAAACATCTATCAATTTCTTAAGAATAGATTAACATTTTTAAATAGCCTAAGTGTCCAAATAACATTCACACAATAATTCACAATATAACATAATTTTTAAATCTAATTTTCATGAATTTACAGGCCAAATGGAAGGAATTGAATGTTTAATACCTGTAAATTAATGGGCATTTAAATCATCTTGCGAGTGAGAATTTCTGGAACGCGATCTTTTGGAACGTTCATTTGCGGTGAATTTAACCCCGTATTGGCATGAAAAATACTGCCGTTAGTTCGGGGAATAAAATCACCGTGTCGCATGACAAAATGTGAATTAAAGGCTTCTTAAGAAGCACTTTTATACATTTAAAGAAAGCACTTTCGTTTACCTATCCATTGTGTGAAATCCGTCCCCGTTATTGGCGTTGACGCTTCAGGAGCTGCTTTTAAAATGACTGTAGCGCTGACATTGACGATTTAATTTTTAAAAAAAATTCCCAAAAAGCCGGTAGCAACGATTTTGTCAGCGAAGTTTTGTACTCCAACAAAATATTTCCAGGACAGGGAAGGAGAAACCGCGTTTTAACCCCGCCCCCCCCTTAAAGGCGCCAAAATCGCGCACACGGCCAGTGGCAGAATTACAGCGCGACTGAAGGTAAGTTTTGTAACATACCTAGAGAGAGGCTGCAGCAAGCATGTCCAGATACTAGGAATAAAAGTCAGGCAACATTTGTGTGGGTGAATGGTTAAAGCTGAGTAGCACAGTTACTGTCAATCTGCTACTCTCTAGCCCTCTGCATCCACACTCTCAAACCTCTATGGAAATCAGGTCCGGTTTGCTTCCAAAGGACCTTGACAGCAATTTAAGTGATGCCTGAGCTATAAGCGTGGCTGCTAATCTGCGCCTACGGCCCCTCCGACCACCACCAATCACTCACACACATTCACACATTCACACACAGGCAAAGGTGGGTGAAGTGTCTTGCCCAAGGACACAACGACAGTATGCACTCCAAACGGGATTCGAACCGGCTACCTTCCGGTTGCCAGCCGAACACTTAGCCCATTGCGCCATCTGTCATCCCATTGCCACAAGGCCCCACGAAGCTGCAGTCTTTACAACTCCTCCCCTGCAAGACCCTCAAAAAGTCCCTACCAAAGGCTCATGTGTAAGCTGATGCATGGCCTGATCTTCAGCAGCCAGTGGCTACTGTGCTTTCTCCTCAGAGGCAGGGCAACAGGTAGTACGTAAAGGTGTGAAGCTACTGCAATGTATTAATGTTTTTCCAATTGTGAATTCAACCATGGATTACTCTGACTAAATGAACTCGGTGCAGATTGATTCCACATTTAATCCTCTTTGCTGTATAGAATGTAAGCTTCCCTTTGTAATTCTGTGCAATATAAAAAGGGTCCTGAGTTTTCTGAACAGTGCACATGTAGCATTCTGTTCTAGGAAATTCAATTCAATTCAATTCAAAGCACTTTATTCGTCCCCGAGGGGCAATTTGAAAGGGCGCATTACAGTAGCTTTAAAAAAAAAGGGACACAATCAACATACATAAGCAGCACGCATACTGCACAATCAACCAACACAAGCATTTCACAGACACACTGCACAATCACACAACACACACCGCACATCAACATTCAACACATAGTAATAGTTTTCAACACATAGTAATAGTTTTTAAAGTGCTTCCTTAGTGCATCAATTAAAAAGTGCATATAGAAGGTTATTTCATTTCATATGTTCATGAGTCAGTGATCAGCATTAAGAAGCTGGAGAGCCCTGGGGATGAAGGTTGCCTTCCTCCTCTGTGTCCGGCAACCCGGACAGCGGAGTCTGCGTCCTGAGGGGAGCCACTCAAACTCAGGAAACAGGATGTGAGAGGGGTCCTGAAGAATCCTGCGTGTTAACTTTACAGACTGTTGGTCGCATAGGGCAGTGAAAGTTCGGACGGGCTGCTCAATGATTTTTGAGCAGACCTTGACCACATTCAACAGGCGGTTTCTGTTTTGCAGGGTGATGGAGTGGAACCAGCTAGTGAAAGAGAAAGTTATTACATTTTCAATGAATGCGTAGTAGAATGTGGTGAGAATGTCTTTGTTAATCCCAAATGACTTCAGCTTCCTGAGTAGGTACTGTCTCTGATGGCACTTTTTAAGGATTTCCACTGTGTTAGAGGAAAACCTTAGCAGGTTGTCGAAGGCTGTTCCCAGGTATTTGTATACCTCCACTATCTCCACTGGCTCCTGCTGGATGATAGTGGTGGCTGCCTCAGCCATCTGTCTCTGTTGGGAAAGGGGCTATAATTCACATGTAAACACAGAATTATAGTATAGATTACGAGATAATTCATCTATTGAATCTTTACAACCTCAACTTGTGTATTTCGATACAATTCCCAGAATCTCCTCATAAACTTGGATAACGGGGGCGGCAAGGTGGCACAGCGGTGGAGTTGTTGCCTTACAGCACCAAAGACCCAGGTTCGATCCTGACTATGGGTGCTGTCTGTACGGAGTATTACGTTCTCCCCGTCTCTCCTTCTTCAGACTGATAGAGTGATACAGCATGGAAACAGGCCCTTCGGCCCAACGTGCCCACACCGACCAAGGTCACATTTGCCTGTGTTTGGCCCATATCCCTTGAAACCTGTCCTATCCATGTATCCACCATAACCCAATTATGCAATTTCTCACAATCCTTAATCCGACATGTAGTGTGTTTGGTGCAAAGTCTTTTTTCTAGCATAAATATAATCCAGGCAGAGACCAGAGGATGGTGCATGAGAGGGGAAGGTCTGCATCAACTCTGTGATAACAACCGTGTGCTTTTCCCCTTTGCAGGACTCTGGATGGAGTGACCTATGTGGGAGTAGTGAAAGAGAAGGAAGCCGCCCAGAAACAGTACCAACAAGCAGTTTCACAGGGACAGACTGCAGGGCTCGTAAAGTAAGAACACGTTGTCTCAGTCCTCCTTCATTCATATCTCCTTGCCCTCTTTGAAAAGTGAAATTCAGTGGTTCAATGGTTCAAAGGTTCAAAGGTCCTTTATTGTCACATGTACCTTGAGGTGCAGTGAAATTTGATTTACCATACAGTCATACCCCCTAAAAAAGCAACAAGATACAAAACTACATAAAGATTAAACATAAACAGCTACCACAGCAGTGTGTGAGAATCCCCCAGGGCTCACAGCATAAGCGGAGACCCACAGCCATCAGTTCAATGTCCGGGCCACACACACACTCCTTCCCCGTGATGTAACCAGAGTTGTACCACCTGCTGTCACTCTCTGTCCGCCCGAACAGTCACTCGCACCAGACTCCAGGATGTTCTCATGGCGTGATGTCCCTGCAAACACCGAGCTCACTGCATGCACGGCAATCCCTCCGAGTTCCCACCAGCGCAGGCAGAACGTCCATCTTGTTTTTTCGGCGACCTCACATTCCCAACTGTGATGGAAGAGAAATAACTTTTACCTTCATTCCTCCTTTTCTCCCGCGGTCGGGGTGATCGAAACATCAACAGTCGGGGCGGTTGAAGCTCCCGCAATTGACGATCAAAGTCCCTGCATCAGGGCGATCGAAGCTCTCGCGATCGGGGCGGTCGAATCTCCAGCGGTTGGAGCTCCCGACCGAAGTCGAACCCGAACCAAGCGAGCTCCACGATGTTAAGTCCGCAGTGCGGACGGAGATACGATATGTAAAAAGTTGCATCTCCGTCAAAGGAAGAGACAAAAAAAGTTTCCCCCAACACCCGATCCCACCCCCCACATAATACAAAAATTATAGATACACTAAAACATACAAGTGAAGCAGACTAAAAACAACAAATGAAGAAAGGGACGAGACAGGCTGTTGGCGAGGCTGCCACTTACGCCGTCACCCGGTGGTATTCATTAGGAATACATGGGCAAATTCATTGGGAATAAGCGAGTTCAGTATTCCGATTGTGCGTGCTCAGGTCATAGGTCACTCGCCATAAACATTGTTGGTAGCAGAGCATACAGACCTTCATTTCATCCGTATTTTCCAGCTGTGATTCTTTCAGGTAAGAAAATATTGCTTTCAAACTATGAATTAATTGTATATATTGTTCCTTTGTATAAAGCTACAATAAGTTTGTCGTCTGTATTGCTTTATGCTTCGGTGAGTGAGCGAGATCATGCTGCTGCATGGGGTCCGGGTCCGTGGTCGGGATCGGGCGCGGGTCTCCGGCACTGCGGGTGCTGTTGGGTTGCTGCTGGGAGTTCCCGTCCTTTCCCGGGTGTCCCATCCCTGTCCAGGGGCAGCCGGAGGTCTTGGGCTGGGCTTGCAGCCAGAGCAAGGGGAAGGCGTTGGCTCCAGCTCAGCTCTGCTCCAGCTCCCGATGGGCCGGGGACCACCGGCTGCGCCTCTCTCCTTGTCCAGTGGCTGTTGGTGATGGCGGGGGCCGAGCGCCGGTCATCGGCAGGGAAGTACACGGGGTGCTGCGGTGGCTCGGTGGGTTAGGCAACATCTCTGGAGAAGGGTCTCGACCCGAAACGTCACCCATTCCTTTTCTCCGGGGATGCTGCCTGTCCCAGCTGTCCTGCTGCGGCGTTTTGTGTGTATCCCTGTTGATGGCTGGTGCTCGGCTTCCGCCGGCGTTGGGGGGGTTGGCCGGCGGCGGCTGGGTAGGGCGTGGGGTGCGGCTGGTGGTCACCGGCCCGTCAGGGAGCGGGTTCCTCGGGAGTTGGAGCAGGGTTGGGCTGGAGTTGGAGCTTCTCCGCGCTGGCTGTGGGCCTGGGGCTGATGATGTCCCGTCAGTCCGGGGTCGCCCCGGACGTCTCCGGCCGCCCTCTGAGCTGGGATGGGACACTTTGGGGGGGGGGGGGGCAGCAGTGGGTGTTCGGCGGCGCCGGGGACCCGGGTTCGATCCTGGCTGCGGGCGAGGCGTGGGTCTGTGTGCTCGCTCTCCCCTGTCTCCCACTTGCATCTGGCCCCTCTCTCTTGCTGTTACACCCCACTCACCCACTGCCTGACATCCCCATTC
The DNA here is from genome assembly GCA_038087875.1 of Malacoraja senta. Taxonomy (NCBI): domain Eukaryota; kingdom Metazoa; phylum Chordata; class Chondrichthyes; order Rajiformes; family Rajidae; genus Malacoraja; species Malacoraja senta. The sequence continues at coordinate 49,460,856 of CM075980.1, forward strand.
CTCATAAATATATTTTTACATAAATTAATAATAAAGATAAGAATTTATTCACAGTTTCTTCAACCAGCGCTTTGTTCGCTTTTTCTTTGTGGCGAATCACCTTTGATAAATCTCATGATTCCTTGCGTTTTTCGGAATACCGAACTCGCTTATTGCCCATATAAGAATAAATTACAAATAAAAATAAAAAGAAATCTTGAAACACCAATGACTCTCATTTCGATAGATGAAAACTTGATATTTATCATCCACTCCTGTGAAGACAGTTGGCATTGCTACTGGTCAATATTTCCATTATTTAAAATGATCTTTTCTTTTTTGGAATGTTCTTTGTGGGATATTGAACTCCCAATGGAAAATAACTGGTATTAAAGTTTTGGAAATCATGGTAAGTGTTTGAAATCCTACCTCAGGCACTGACTCCCTCCACAATGGTTACGAGAATCACTTTACCCAATTATGCAATCTCTCACAAGACCAGGTATATATTTTATATCTCTATTAGGGTGGTTGTGGGCATCATTATTTCAATAAACATTATGCATCAGGTGCCGAAGTGCGCTGGATGGCAGCAATGCTTTAATGCACACACGCACTTTATGAGCTCCTCATGTGTAGACATTTGTTTGAGTCATTCTGCAATGGCCTCTGGCCGAGTTTATAGCCCATTCTGCACACCCACCAACACTGCAAAGAATCAGAACCATTAAACATAATGACATTATTGAGGATGTCGAATGAACACATGATTATGTTGTTAGGGTCATACATACTTTCTCTTTTTTCTCTCTCTTTCTCTTTCTCTCTCTCTCCATGCCTCTCCTCTTTCCTCTCTCTTTCCCTGTCCTCTATCTTTCCTCTCCCTTCTCTCCTGTTTCTCTCTCTCTCTCTCTCCCCTCCTCTCTCCTCTCTTTCTACTCTCTCTCTCCCTCACACATTTTTAAATGTGCCTATACATTCTGCATTGGGCTTGTTCAGAGGTCAAGATCCTTGTGAGCACGTACATTATAGCACCATACTTCTCTGGGAAATGTAGTATAATGCTTTTTGTTCAGAGCCTGTTTCCATTCTGTGGCACCTGGCCAGGCACTCTTTAGTTGTGGCCTTTACCTGCATTACTAGAGTGATCACATTTCAAAAGCAATTCCTGTGCTGAGCACACACCCTGAGGTTGGGTAGACACTTCATTTGTCCAAGTCCTTCTGCTGCCTCATTATATGGACAGAATTTAGCTGTTGTACTCATTATTATCTGACAGAAATGTCACCACAGAATAAACGGAAGGTAGACAAAAGTGCTGGAGAAACTCAGCGGGTGAGGCAGCATCTATGGAGCGAAGAAATAGGCGACGTTTCGGTTCGAGACCCTTCTTCAGACGGAAATCAGTGAGAACTTTAATATATATAAACTTTGGTAAATATCAAGCAATGTTTATTGTCTACTTTTTATTTTCATTCCTAAAGGGTATCCGGAAGAAAAATGGAAAAGTTTAAAGTTTCAGTTAATATTGGATCAACCAAGAAAGTCACATTTGAATTAACCTACGAAGAATTATTAAAACGGAACCTGGGTAAATATGAAATGAACATCCGAGTGAACCCAAAGCAACTGGTAAAACATTTCCAGGTACATTTCCGTAGTGGCACCAATTCTCATGTATTTTGGCTGTTTGTGATTTTGTCCATTTAATAAGTATCTACACACTTTGAATTCATCTTTCCAGATTGATGTACACATTTTTGAACCACAAGGCATTTCCTTTCTGGATGTTAATTCCACTTTCCAAATGAATAATCTGACTTCTCTTGTGAAAAAGACACTAAGTGGAACAAAGGTACAAAAACAGTGCACATTTTATTTTGTTTTATTGTGAAGGTCAAAAGCGGACAGGTTAACACTGATTCCATGTTTCGTTCAGGCGCACATATCCTTCAAACCAACTCTGGAACAACAGCGCAAATGCCCTGACTGTCATGACACGGTTCTGAATGGAGACTTCTTTGTATATTATGATGTCAATAGAGATTTGTCTGCTGGCAGTATCCAGGTAACTGTACTTAATGAAAACTGTTGATGACACTAAAGGGCGGCACGGTGGCGCAGTGGTGGAGTTGCTGCCTGCAGCGCCAGAGATCCTGGTTCAATCCTGACTACGGGTGTTGTCTGTACATTTTGTATGACCACGTGGGTTTTCCCCTGGTGCTCTGGTTTCCTTCCACGCTCTAAAGAAGTACAGGTTTGTACGTTCATTGTCTTTGGTAAGAATTATAAATTGCCCCTAGTGTGTGTCAGTGCAACGGGGATTGTTGGTTTGCATTGACTCGACGGGCCGAAGGGCCTGTTCCCACACTGTATCTCTAAAATAAAATAAACTGTTAATATATTCTGATTATTCTTTTTTTTTAAATTCAGATTGTAAATGGATACTTTGTACATCATTTTGCACCAGCTAACTTAACCAAGATTCCCAAAAATGTTGTGTTTGTGATAGACCACAGTGGATCCATGTCAGGGAAAAAAATGCATCAGGTAAGAAATGTTTGGGTGGGAATTTCTGTGTTGTTTGCTCTCTTCACCTCAAGTCGCCCAAATCTGTGGCCAATTCACTTGTACCACATACCTGCCAAAATGAGATAGGAAGGAAAGGCTTTTTTTGTACATTAATTGTTTTTACATCCGCAGTACTTCCCACCTAATGACATTTTGAGAAGTATAGTTACACGTCTAAGTTAGGAAGCAAGGCACCTGGTTTGCAAATAGCTAAGTATCTGAAAGTTGGTCAGGTAATTTGTTTAAGTGATGTTTTCCATCAAACGTCTTCCTCACGACTGCCCCACAATATAGAAACATAGAAAAATAGAAAGTAGATGCAGGAGTAGGCCCTTCGAGACAGCACCACCATTCAATATGATCATGGCTGACCATCCAGAATCAGTACCATCTTCCTGCTTTTTACCAATATCCCTTGATTCCATTAGCCCCAAAGGCGATATCTCACTCTATCTTGAAAACATCACAGGACTCACGTTAAACAGAAAAGACAAGAAGCAAATTACAATTTCTGGTGGGAGTTTGAGTCACACCTCAGAGAAACAGAAATGGGCCCCTCAGCCCACTCATTCCAAGCCTCTTTCCTCCCCAACCAATTCTCTTACACTGTTGGCAATTCATAGTAGCCAGTTCACCTACCATGTCTTTGCATTGTAGATGGAAGCTGGATCCCCTGGAGAATACCTATGAGGTCACGAGGAGAATGTACCACCTCCATACAAACAGCACCTAAGTGGGGACCAAACCTGGGTCTCTGGAGCTGTGAGACAGTGGCTCTACCAGCTGTGTGACTGTGCTGTCAATTTTAACTTATTTAGTCAAAATAATCGTTGATCCATTGAGTGTCTACGATTCATAGATTCTTCAATTTTTCATTAAGTAGAGAAAAACAGCATCAAAACCTACATCTAATTTAATGATATAGTCATGGAATCTTGCAGCCTGGAAGCAGGCCCTTCAGCACAGACCTCCAGTCAGATGAGTACCCCTCCCCCACTACCCTCTGTCTTCTATGGTCAAACCAACCTTGAATCCGATCTACCACATCTCCATGGATCTCATGTGCCCTAATCTTCTTGATCAGCCTACCATGGGAGACCTTGTTGAGTGTGTTACTAAAGTCCATGTACACAATAGCCAGAGCCTCTTCAATCATCTTTATCACCCACTCCAAAAACTCACTCATGTTAATAAGATCATGACCTCCTCCACATTCTGACTCTTCTGCTTCTTGCGTATGGTGTGCACAGCCTAAAGTTGTGGGACAACTTGTTCTATTTGATCTTATTTGATTGTGCACGCCGGGTTGATTGCATTTGTCGAAACAGGGCGGACCACGTGAAGGTTGCAATCTTCCACCCCCACATTCTGACTATCTCCAATAAGTCTATGTTTTTCCAGATGCTGGTAGATCCTATCAGTAAGATTGCTCTTCAATCATAAAATAACTTAGGGCGGCACAGTGACACAGAGTTGCTGCCTTACAGCGCCAGAGACCCAGGTTCCATCCTGACCTCGGGTGCGGTCTGTACGGCGTTTGTTTGTTCTCACCGTGGCCACGTGGGTTTTCTCTGGGTGCTCTGGTTTGCTCACACACTCCAAAGACATCCAGGTTTGTAGGTTAATTGGCTTTGGTAAAATTATAAATTGTCCTTGGTGTGTAGGACTAGTTTATGGGGCGATTGGTCGGTGCAGATTTGGTGGACCAAAGGGACTGTTTACATGCTCTAACGTTTTAATTTCCCTACCACTGTTGTAAGGTTCACTGGCCTCTAATTTCCTAGTTTGTTACTGTTGCTCTTCTTGAACAGCGGAACAACATTTGGCTGTTCCTTAAACAGCAGAGCAATATTGGTTATGCAGATGCAGTATATTTCATCTCTTTCAGACAAATGAAGCTCTTTTAAAAATTTTGGCTGATATGCATGAACAGGATCATTTTGCCATCGTTATCTTTGATCATGATTATTTAATATGGAAAGATACTGTTTTTCAAGCAACTCCAGAGAATGTGGCTGAAGCAAAAAAATTTGTAAGAACTATACACGCTGCAGGAGGTAAGGTTTATAGTTTTCATGAATAAAACTTTTCTTTTACTCTACCTATTTAGATCAGTTAATGCGAAAGGGGAATGTTTATTCCTCAATATAAATCTCAAATTTCCTTCCCCCCCAAAAAATATCATTCTTTGTGGATGGACAATATGTGTCTTTATATGTCACTTCTCACATCCAAATGCAGGCTCAAACTATACTTCAGACCAGGTATAACCTTTGAGGAATAACCACCACTTGTTACATTGACAAGCGCATCATAAACCCCGTACTCAGTAAGCTCCTCTCAAAGAAAATCTTTACCCACATATTCATAGTCGTAGAGTCGTAGAATCATATGGTGCGGAAAAGGCCCTTCGGCCCACCATATCAATGCCAACATCAAGTGCCTTGATCTATAGTCTATGTGGTCCCTAGTCTACTATACATTTGTGAGAAGTAACATATAAAGGGCAGTTTATTTCAGAAGGCTGTATAAGGAGTTCATTCTCCGTACACATTTTCAGAAAAATATAGATGTTATTCAGCATCTGTGAAAATTCTATACATAAATACAATCGTTAAACTCAAGTACAATATTCATAGCGAGAGGATTTGAGTTTAGGAGCAAGGAGGTCCTACTGCAGTTGTACAGGACCCTGGTGAGACCGCGTTTTGGTCTCCTAATTTGAGGAAGAGCATTCTTGCTATTGAGGGAGTGCAACGTAAGTTCACCAGGTTAATTCCCGGGGTGACGGGACTGACATATGATGAAAGAATGGATCGACTGGGCTTATATTCACTGGATGAGGATGAGAGGGAATCTTATAGAAACATATGACATTCTTAAGGGATTGGACAGGCTTGAGGCAGGAAAAATTTTCCCTGATGTTGGTGAGTCCAGAACCTGGGGTCACAATTTAAGAAGAAGGAATAGGTAGGTCATTTAGGACTGAGATGAGGAAAATCTTTTATACCCAGAGAGTTGTGAATCTGTGAAATTCTCTGCCACAGAAGGCAGTGGATGCTAATTCACTGGATATATTCAAGCGAGAGTTAGATAAAGCTCTAATGTCTAATGGAATCAAGGGATATGGGGAGAAAGCAGGAAAGGGGTACTGATTTTGGATGATCAGCCATGATCATATTGAATGGCGTTGCTGGCTCGAAGGGCCCAATGACCTGCTTTAGTACCTATTTTCTATGGTTCTATGTTTCTAATATGTAGAATGAAAGGGAAGGTACAGAATGCAGAATATTGTTCTCAGCATTATAGCATATCAGTTCCATAGACAAAGTCCAATGACTGCAATGGGGTAGAGATAAATCGAACAGTACCCTAGCTTATGAAGGAGCGTTCAGAAGCCTGATAACAGAGGGAAGAAATGTGACAGAAGCAGATAAGTTTCTAAATCTTTTCGTAAGATTTTAAAAGATAAACGTGATATTTCTTGATGTTATAGGAACAAATATAAATGATCCCATGCTGGGAGCAGTGCAACTTCTGGACAAGGCTCATAGAGACAAGCAACTTCCTGAAAGGAGTGTCTCCATGATTATTCTGTTAACTGATGGTGATCCAAACAGAGGTTAGTTAAACCAATGCATTCTCTCATATGAATATCTATCAAAATAAACTCAAACTAAAAGCCAAACGAGTGTAAGTCTACGCCTGGATCTTATAGAGGTGTATAAAATCATGAGAGAAATGAATTGGGTAGATGCACAGAATCTCTTGCTCAGAGTGGGGGAATCGAGGACCAGAGGATGCCTTTTATATGCTGAAGAGAAAACTGAAGGGTACTAGCCCCCAAAACAAGCATAAGCTAAAGATGGCTGCAATACAGGCCGGGCAGGGCATCACCAGAGAAGACACCCAGCAACTGGTGATGTCCATGAATCGCAAACTTCAAGCACTCATTGCATGCAAAGGATATGCAACAAATTTATTTATTTACATAACATTGATGTGTCCCAAACATTATGGTGCCCTGAAATGGGGGGACTATGTGTAAACGCTGCTGTGATTTCTACATGGCGAAACCAAAACGTATAAAAATTGCCTTTATTAAAATCTGAACTTTAACCATATGTGATTTTTTTCTATTACAAATCTCAAATTGTGGAGCAAATAAATGAATGATGGGTCTTTGCCCAAACATTATGGAGGGCACTGTACATGGATAGGACAGGTTTGGAGGGATATGGGGCAAGTGCAGGTAGGTGGGACTAACGTAGCTGGGACATGTTGGCTGGTGTGGGCAAGTTGGGTCGAAGGGCCTGTTTCCTCACTATCACTCTATGACCCTATACATTTTTGGAAGATTGGAAGGTTAAAGCTATGAGGATCTGGAACAGAAAAGGAATTGAGGCCTGGAGTAGATTAGCCATTATCATACTGAACTGAAGAGTAAGGCTTGAGGATCTGAGTGGCCTTCTCCTTCCCCCAACTGTCTTGTGTTCTCATGATGACCACTCATTTTGACACCACGTTGCTGTTGGATTCTGTGTTCAAGGGACCATGGCAACCCTCCATTCCAAATGCAGTACATCGCCTAAATTTGCTCATCCACATCCCTGCCAATATCCATACTCCATGCTGTGAGCAGCTTGCAGGAGTCCCACCACGAAAGCTCCACATTCATCTCTTAAACTCATCTGGTTCAGCAAGAAGCAGTGGAATTGTGAAGTTGCTTCTCGCTGGGATCCAGCTGCAGGTGGAGAGCTCCCGGTGCACAGTAGTACGTTAGCAGCAAGTCTTAGGCACAGGCATCTCATATTTTATGTGGCGGTTGCGAGCTTGCAAAGCAGTGCGTAAATCAAAAAGCGCATTCATCAAACATATGCCAGCTACCGCACGTGACTACACTGCCAATTTGTAATAAATGAGGGTAAATCACATCACACAACAATATAAAGCTTTCCCTTCCATCTGTACAATGTTTTCTTTCTGTTCTGCAAAACTGACCTTGCAAGATAACTTTTAAAGTTGAGGTGTAAGTTTGCCAGGCATAAATTTGAGTGAGTTATTGCAAAAATTAGAGCGGGTAAAGGAAACTTCAGTAGTAATTGGCCAAGCCAGTTATTCTAAAAATCAAGCATGGATAAAATGTGAGGTGCCTGTACATAGACAATGCTGTAAATGTTGAACTTGTACATATATGGTCGCTTGATTAAATAACATACCTGGAGCACCATGGTAAACATCCAAGGCATTGCCTGTTTAACAGAACCAGGTTTAGGTTTATTATTGTCATGTGAATCGAGGTACAGTGAAAAGCTTTGTTCTGCATGCTATCCAAACAAATCAGATAATACTGCACATAAATACAATCGTCATTTTTTGTGTGCAATAGATGGAACTAAGGGGAAGGTGCAGAGTGCAGAATATTAAAATGCAGAAGTATTTCTTGCCCACCAAAATAAATTATTTGTGTTTGTTTTTATTGCAGGAGAGTCAGACCCATCAAAAATTCAGGAAAATGTTAAAAAAGCTGTACAGGAAAAGTACAATGTGTACGCCCTTGGGTTTGGTTATGACGTGAAATTCAGCTTTCTGGAGAAAATGGCACTGGAGAATAATGGTATTGCACGGCGAATTTATGAGGATTCGGATGCCCCCTTACAACTGCAGGTGAAATGAATGTTAGACTTTTAACATATCAATAATATGGACAATAGCTCCCTTCTTGCGGACCAGAATCTCCTCATAACTGCCTCACTGCTGGCAAACATTTCCATACAAGTATTGCAGGTCCACACATTGAAGTACTTAGTTTTGCAAGTGGGGTTTGACCCTTCACTGCGCATAAATGGAAATCTTCACAGTGACGCAGCTGGAAGAGATGCTGTCTCACAGCATTGGAGACCCGGGTTCGATTCTGACCTCCAGTGGTGTTAGTGCAGAGTTTGCACGTCTTCCCTGTGACCGCGTGGGTTTCCTCCGGGTGCTCCGGTTTCCTCCCACCTCTCAAGGACATGTGGCTTTGCAGGTTAATTGGTCCTGCACAATTCCATCTATTGTATAGGGACTGGATGAGAAAGTGGGATGACATAGAACTGGTGTGAGCGGGTGATCGATGATTGGTGTGGATTCGCTGGGCTAAAGAGCCTAATTCCATGCTCTTCCCCCCCCCCCCCCTCTCTCTCTCTCTTTTTAATAGATATCTCTTTTCCACAGGGATTTTATGATGAAGTGGCAAATCCCCTGCTTTTGGATATTGAAATTCTGTACCCTGAGAATGCCGTTTCAGATTTAACTCAAGCCAGTTTTAGACAATATTACGATGGGTCAGAAATCGTTGTGGCGGGCAGGATTTCAGACAATTCTCTGCAAATACTTACTGCAGAGGTTAATGCTCAAACAGTAAGTATTAACTGTAATGGCATCGAGCAATCAGTCTGTTGTGAAAAGGAGAACATGTGTAAACTGATATCCTTGGAGAGATGAAGTTCCAATGTGGCATCAGTGTGATTCTAGACCGATCACCGCAGTTTGACTGAATTACCACTTAGTTTAAACACAATTAGACTTGACCAGTGATGCTCCAAATCCTGAAAAATAAATATCCATAGTATCCATCTGGATTGTATTGATGTTAAAGATACACAATCAATGAACAAAACATAATCTATGACGATGACTTATCTGCTGCATGCCTCTTTTTTTTAAATTATATTCATAGAGCATGGAAATAGGCCCTTCAGCCCAATTCATCCATGCAAACCCAGATGGCCACGTAAGCTGGACTCATTTGCCCATGTTTCACTGATATCTCTCTAAATCTTTACTATCGAAGCACCTGTCCAAATGTCTTTTAAATGTTGTTATATTACCTGACACAACACACTTCCTCAGGCAGCTGTATGTAACACCTTTGGTATATCAAAGTTGCCCCTCGGATTTTTATTAAACCTTTTCCCTCTCACCTTAAACCTATGGCCACTGTTTCTTGATTCCCCAACTCTGGGGGGAAAAAAGACTGTGTGCATTTGCCCTAACTATAGCCCTCATGATTTTATACATTTCTATAAGCTCATTCCCTAATCTCCTACACTCCTGGAATAAAGTCATAGCCTGCGTAACCTCTCCCTGTAACTCATGCCCTCGAGTCTTGATATTTCATTTCCTTGTCAGTTTTATTTTTTCTCCAGTCCATTCATAAATCCTTCTCTTCAACTACAGTGCCCTCCATTATGTTTGGGACAAAGACCCATCATTTATTTATTTGCCTCTGTACCCCACAATTTGAGATTTATAATAGAGAAAAAAATCATGTGGTTAAAGTGCACATTGTCAGATTTTAATAAAGGCCATTTTTATACATTTTGGTTTCACCATGTAGAAATTACAGCAGTGTTTATACATAGTCCCCCCATTTCAGGGCACCACAATGTTTGGGACACAGCAATGTAATGTAAATGAAAGTAGTCATGTTTAGTATTTTGTTGCATTTCCTTTGCATGCAATGACTGCTCGAAGTCTGCGATTCATGGACATTACCAGTTGCTGGGTGTCTTCTCTGGTGATGCTCGGCCAGGCCTGTATTGCAGCCATCTTTTGCTTGCAGTGTAGCTGCTGCTGGCGCCAACGATGGCTGCCCCTTGCTGTTATGTATGTGTTTGTTCGTTTGTGTCGTCTGTGAAAACCCTACAAAGATTACTTTCACGTGAGAGGTACTCATAAACATCAGACATACGGTACCTCCAAACATCGTTCCAGATTTCTCTCGCTCGCTGGATTATTTGGACATACCCGTCGGCGGGACTGTGGCTGCGTTCAAGGTCTTGAGACGGAGGAGGACCCGTGGGAAGCGCTCTGGAGCACTCACCCAACTCTGGCGACGAGGTTGACGCACACCACTCCCGAGCATATTCCTAGCAAACGTACGTTCTCTCAAGAACAAAGTGGACGGACTGCAACTCCTGCGCCAGATAAACAAGGACTTCTCTTGAGCCGCTGCCCTGTGCTTCACCGAGACCTGGCTTTGTGGGTCGACCCCGGACAGGGCGCTGCAACTGGCTGGCTTACAACTTCACAGAGCGGACCGCGAAGTGGAGGTAGCGGGGAAATCAAGAGGCGGTGGAATATGCTTCTATACCAACCAGGACTGGTGCAACGACATCACGGTACTGTCAAATTCCTGTTCTCCCAACCTAGAATACCTCTTTAAAAACTGCAAACCCTTCTACTCTCCGAGGGAATTTAACTCCTTTATTCTCGCTGGAATTTACATTCCTCCCCAAGCCTGTGTACGTGAGGCGCAAACGCAACTCGCTGACCAGGTAATGAGGGTAGAGATTGACTTCCATGGTCATTGTTTTGGGGGACTTTAACAAAGCTAACCTCAGCCGTGACCTTCCAAAATACAGACTTCATGTTACCTGCCCCACCAGAGGGGAGAGAAGACTCGATCACTGTTACACGTCAATCAAGAACGCATATCGCTCTGTTCCCAGGGCGGGTCTGGGTCTCTCTGATCATTGTCTACTTCACCTTATTCCGACCTACAGGCAGAAACTAAAATCTGCTAAGCCTGTGGTCAGAACAACGAAAAGGTGGACAAGCGAGGGCATTGAGAACCTACAATCCTGCTTTGACTGCGCGGATTGGAATGTGTTCAAGGATGCAACCATAAGCCTCGATGAGTATACATACACTGTATCATCATATGTCAGCTTTTGTGAGGACAGTTGCATTCCAACTAAGGCCCAGACATGGTTCAACAACAACAAGCCCTGGTTCACTGCAGAACTCAGACAGCTCCGACGGTCTAAAGAGGAGGCCCACAGGAGCGGGGATGTTGACCTCTAGAGGCAGGCCCAGTACAAGCTGAGAAGATGAATCAGAGCTGCCAAGGAAAGGTACTCTGAGAAGTTGAGGAGCAAGTTCTCAGCTAGTGACTCTTCTACAGTTTGTAAGGACTTGCAAGAAATCACCAGCTACAAGAGAAAAGCCCCCGCTCTTTGGACAATCGCCAGCTGACCAACGACCTGAATGAGTTCCACTGCAGGTTTGAAAATCAGAAACGTAACCTTGGTACCCCCTCCCCCCCCCCCCACTCCCCAACAAACACAACCATAGAAACATAGAAAATAGGTGCAGGTGGAGGCCATTCGGCCCTTCGAGCCATTCATTGTGATCCTATGAACCCTATGGCACTTGCAGTGCCGGAGACCCAGGTTCGATCCCAACTACGGGTACTGTCTGTACGGAGTTTTACGTTCCCCCCGTGACCACGTGGGATTTCTCCGAGATCTTTGGTTTCCTCGCACATGCCAAAGACGTACAGGTATGCAGGTAAATCGGCTTGGTAAATATAAAATTGCCCCTAGTGTGTGTAGGATAGTGTTAATATGTGGGGATCGCTGGTCGGCGCCGACCCGGTAGGCCGAAGGGCCTGTTTCGGGACTGAATCTCTAAACTAAACTAAACTAAGTTCATTGTTCTGAGATCGGGATGGTGAGAAATTTTCCGGAGGATGGAGCAAACATTTATCGGTTGTATCATCCTGACAGACTTGTGAAATTGATCGAAATGGAGAAAGAACATCGGGGAAAGGCTCAGAGCTCGGTGGGACTCGTGTACAAACAGTGAAAGGAGTGCACAGTATTCCTTGCAAGCCATCCAGCCATACAAATAGGTTTCATCTGCCCAGCTGTGGCAGAGTCTGCATATCCCACAGAGGATTCTTCAGAATGCACTGAACTGGAGTGGAGTCAAGTGCTTCTGAATCCCAGGGGACTGCCTCAGAAGAAGTTGCCTTTTAGTTTTACAGAGATACAGCATGGAAACAGGACCCTTTTGGTCCACAATCCATAACCCGTGCCTGCCTTCTCCCCATATCCCTTGATTCCACTAGCCCCTAGAGCTCTATCTAACTCTCTCTTAAATCCATCCAGTGATTTGGCCTCCACTGCCCTCTGTAGCAGAGAATTCCACAAGCCAGACCCCAGTCTGCAAAGAATGGACCCTTCTGCACCCACCCCCTCCCCCCCCCCCCCATTCACCACTTCATACCTACTTAAAGCAAACTTCAGTCTGAAAAGACTGGACCCTTTCCCACCCAACCAACACTTCACACCCACTCACAGCCTGACCTCAGTCTGCAAAGACTGGGCCCTTCTACACCTCCTCCCCATTCACTACTTCATACCTACTCAAAGCAAGACTCTAGTCTGAAAAGACTGGACCCTTTCCCACCCACCCCTCTCCAATCACCACCACACCCAATTACCCACACCCTCCGTGCTGCACATTATCACTTCTCCATCATCAACAATAAAAATAGAGGAGGTGGACAGGCTTTTCAGAAGACAGAAAAGCCAGAAATCTCCAGGACCGGACAATGTTTCCCCCTCTACTCTCAAGCTCTGTGCCGAACAACTGGCACCGGTCTATACAGACATTTTCAACCGGTCCCTGCAAACCTGTAATGTCCCTGCCTGCTTTAAAGTCTCCACTTTTGTCACTGTTCCCAAAAAGGCAAGGATTACTGGTCTTAATGACCAAACCTGTCACAATTACCTCTGTAGTCATGAAGACCCTTGAAAGGCTTGTGCTGGCCAAGCTGAAAAATATCACGAACCCACTGCTGGACCCTCTGCAGTTTGCATATCGGGCCAATAGATCTGTGGATGATGCAGTCAACCTGGGCCTGCACTTCATCCTCCAGCACCTAGACCGCCAGGGGACCTATGCGAGGATCCTATTTGTTGATTTTAGCTCTGCATTCACCACCATTGTGCCAGAGCTACTACACTCCAAACTTTCCGAGTTGACTGTGCCTGAACCCCTCTGTCAGTGGATCACCAACTTCCTGACAGACAGGAAGCAGCATGTGAGGTTGGGAAAGCACATCTCGGACCCACAAACACTCAGCATAGGAGCACCGCAAGGCTGCGTACTCTCTCCTCTCCTCTACTCTCTCTACACCAACGACTGCACCTCCACCGACTTCTCTGTCAAGCTTCTCAAGTTTGCGGACGACACAATCCTGATTGGACTGATCCAGGATGGGGAGGAATCTGTCACAGCTGGCGTCCTGGTGCCATCACAACAACCTGGAGCTCAATGCTCTTAAGACAGTGGAATTGATTGTAGACTTTAGGAGAGCTCCCCCTCCCCTCACCCCACTCACCATCAACAACACCACAGTCACATCTTTGAAGTTTTTTAAAGATCCTGGGAACCATCATCTCCAAGGACCTTAAGTGGGAGACTACCATCGACTCCACAGTCAAAAAGGCACAACAGAGGATGTACTTCCTGCGGCAGCTGAGGAAGCACAATCTGCCACAGGCAATGATGGTCCAATTCTACACGGCCATCGTAGAGTCTGTTCTCACCTTCTCCATCATGGTCTGGTTTGGCTCAACCACCAAGCACGACACCTGGAGGCTGCAGCGAATCGTCCGATCAGCTGAGAAGGTTATTGGCTGCAACCTTCCCTCCATTGACGAATTGTGCACTGCAAGGGCCAGGAAGCGAGCAGGTAAGATCATCTCTGACCCCTCTCACCCTGGCCATAAACTCTTTGAATCACTTCCCTCTGGAAGGCGACTCCGGACTGTCAAAGCTGCCACAGCCAGACATAAAAACAGCTTTTTTTCCACGAGTGGTAGCTCTACTCAATAACCAAAAATCTGTAGCCTCCTTTTGCTCTGGTATTTTATTTAATTCACATATTTAATCAATAATGTTTTATTATTAATGTTTAATGTTTTATGTATCATTCTTAACTGTCAATGTATGTCATGTACTTGTGGGCGGAGCACCAAGGCAAATTGCTTGTATGTGAATACTTGGCCAAGAAACTCATTCATTCATTCGTTCATTCTTATGCTTGTTTTGGGGGCTGGTCCCCTTCAGTTTTCTCTTCAGCATTTAAAGGGCGTGCTCAATTGGGTTGAGATCGGGTGATTGACTTGGTCACTCAATAATTGACCATGTTTTAGCTTTGAAAAACTCCTTTCTTGCTTTAGCAGTATGTTTGGGATCATTGTCTTGCTGCGGAATGAACCGCTAGCCAATGAGTTTTGAGGCATTTGTTTGAACTGGAGCAGATAGGATGTGTCTATACACGTCAGAATTCATTATGCTACTACCATCAACAGTGGTATCATTAATGAAGATAAGTGAGCCAGTACCTTCATCAGCCATACAAGCCCAGGCCTTAACACCCCCACCACCGTGTTTCACAGATGTGGTGGTATGCTTGGGCAGTTCCTTCTCTCCTCCATAATTTGTTCTTGTCATCACTCTGATATGTTAATCTTCATCTCATCTGCCCACAAGACCCTTTTCCAGAACTGTGGTTCCTCTTTTAAGTACTTCTTGGCAAACTGTAACCTGACCATCCTATTTTTGCGGCTAACCAGTGGTTTGCATCTTGCAGTGTTGTGTCTGTATTTCTGTTCATGAAGTCTTCTGTGGACGGTGGTCATTGACAAATCCACACCTGACCCCTGAAGAGTGTTTCTGATCTGTCGGAACAGGTGTTTGGGGATTTTTCTTTATTGTAAAGAGAATTATTCTGTCATAAGCTGTGGAGGTCTTCCTTGGCTGGCCAGTCCCTTTGCGATTAGTGAGTTCACCAGTGCTCCCTTTCTTCTAAATGATGTTCACAGTTGATTTTGGTAAGCCTAAGGTTTGGCTGATGTCTATAACAGTTTTATTCTTGTTTCTCAATCTCATGATGGCTTATTTGACTTTATTGGCACAACTTTGGTCCTCATGTTGATAAACAGCAATAAAGTTTCCAAAGGTGATGGCAAGACTGGAGGAAAGACTGGGTGCTGAGAGCTCTCTTATACCTGCATTAAGGAGGCATTTAAACACACCTGACTAATTACAAACGCCTGTGACGCCATGTGTCCCAAACATTATGGTGCCCTGAAATGGGGGGACTATGTATAAACACAGCTGTAATTTCTACATGGTGAAACCAAAATGTATGAAAATATCCTTTAATAAAATCTGACAATGTGCACTTTAACCACATGTGATTTTTTTTCTATTACAAATCTCAAATTGTGGAGTACAGAGGCAAATAAATAAATGATGGGTCTTTGTCCCAAACATTATGTAGATTTGACAGATCATTATTCCTTTGTTGTTCAGATAACTTACTCCTGACTGGAACATAATGTCAAAAAAATGTTCGCAGGATACTTAAAAATTGCTTCAATCACTTTTGTAATGGTTACAGGTATTTTGTTAGTAAGCGTACAGCCAATTTGAACTCATTGAGATCCCTACCAAAATGGTCAAGAACAGTTGAATTGTTAGACACAAAAAACTGGAGTAACTCAGCGGGTCTGGCAGCATGTGTGGAGAAAAGGAACAGGTGACGTTTTGGGTCGGGACCCTTCTTTAGACTAAGATCAGGGGAGAGGGAACCGAAAGATATGAAAAGATACATAGAACAAATGCATGAAAGATATCCAAAAAGACAGATCAGAGCCAGCAACGATGATCATGAAAGGTGGAGCCCACAAAGGTCCATTGTTGGCTGATACAAACAGTGAATCTCAGCAGGACGAGAGTGAAACTAGTACATTCCTCCACAATGGTTGAACTGCTGTTAGTTTTGATTAAAGAGTAAGTGTTACAAGCCTCATAACTGTAGAATATATGAACAAAACACCCACTGTTGGCATTATGCAGTATAGCGGCACATATTGGTTAGGCCACTCCTGCTAAGCGAATCCTCGGCAACCCTGGGAAGGAGTCACGGGATATGGGTGTGCACTAGTATATAAGTCCTGACCTTCCCTCTCTCGCTCTCTTGCTCTTCCGCTTCTTCTCACTTCATGAGAGTGTCCTCCCACCTCAGCAGGAGCTCAACTGATCTCACGAGGCATCCGCCTCTCAACAACTACGACTATTATGTTAGAGTGCTAAACGTCATGTATTTCCAACCTACAATGCCTGAATAAAGAATCCGTTTATTCACCACGTTTGCGCCTCTACAACTGTATATTCAATCAGTTGTTGTTTACTGCAATGAAAATTATTTTGCTTATTTTTGGTGCTTTTACTGAGTAGGTAATTATAAAATAGCTGCATATTTTATGAGGTGTTTTGTTGTAAATTTTGAATAAAGAATGAAGTGTAATTCATTCCCTGATCTTTACAAGATTTTGCTTCTCCTAATTCTTCAACAGGCCAAAAAAAATCTGACTTTATCAGCTGATGTGAATATACCAGAGGCTGAGAATATTATTCAACAGCAACAATACATTTTTGGTGACTTTACTGAGCGACTGTGGGCTTATTTGACCATACAGCAACTCTTAGACCAGAGGTAAAGTAATCTGAGATAATGCAATATCAAAACACAATCTAAAAACAATTGACTACCCAATGCACAATAGTAATTAAAAGTCAATATTTTGATTGTTTCATCTTCATAAGCTGTTGTCATTATTTTCCAATGACACTGCTACAAAATGTCTCCTAATTATTTTCACATAATATTGATTCCCTGAAGGCAAACAACACATGAATAGTTTACATGATTGCATGATTAGTTATTTATTTGGCCACACAGTTATTAATTTCATGTGGTGACAATATGTCATCAAGTTAATTTCTATCATGCAAAGACACAAAATGCTGGAGTAGATCAGCGGGTCAGGCAGCATCCTAGAGAATATGGATTTTTGATTGCAATTAACATTCAGTCTGAAGAAGGGTCCTGACCCGACGTCCTCCAGGGATGCTGTCTGACCTGCTGAGTTACTCTAGCACTTTGTGTCTTTTTTTGTAAACCAGCATCTGCAGTTCCTTGTTTCTATATTCTAATTTCTATTCATCATTGTGTTCAGGGTTTCTGCAAGAGCAGATGACAAGAAAAACATCACAGATGAAATTCTGTCACTTTCGCTGAAATACAACTTTGTTACATCACTGACGTCAATGGTTGTTACAAAACCTGAGGATACCAAGGATGAAATCTTTGTGGCTGACAAGCCATCGGATGATGGTAATCTTTGGATAAATCACCCTTCATTAAGCCCTAATTTTGCTATTGTTTTTTATCTTAACTGTCTGCGTAGTATGCCTAAGTTTAACTTTAAAAGCAAGATTTTTGATTAAAATGAACATTTGCTTTATGAATTAAATAAAAATTAAACACATTTGTGATCTAAAAATGGAAGTAATTCTTCTGAAGCTAGATTTATGACCTCAAAATAATTTTTTTAATGAATTTTACGACTAAATAACTTCTTAAACAAACTAAAACAGTCCACAATATCTGTGACTACTACAAAATGTATTAATTTTATTAAAAGGTCATTCATTTTAGAGTCATAGAGCGTAGAAACAGGTTATTTGGCCTAACTTGCCCACACCGACCAATGTGTCCCATCTACACTAGTCCCATCAGCCTGCGTTTGCCCATATCCTTCTAAACATCCTATCTCTTCACCTGTCTAAATGTTTCTTAAATGTTGCAATAGTGCCTGCCTCAACTACCTCCTCTGGCAGCCCATACACCCTTTGTACAAAACGTTACACCTCAGACTCCTATTAAATCTTTCCTCCTTCATCACATCTCTTAAGTTGTTTCTACCTGTTATAATGTAATTAAGATGACTCCTCCAGTTCTAAAAGAGGGTATGCTTTTCGGCACCCATTTCTTTCCCCAGAATGGGCCCTGTACCAAACATGGCCTCAGCTTGTCTAAACCAAAACCTGGCACCTTTAACAAAGCACCATCTCTCTCAGTACTGCACTGACACAGCACTCAAACGCATGTGCTCAAGCTAAACAAGCATGTACAATCCTCTGCCAGTAGCAATTGTTCTGTCTGTGTTATTTCTAAATATATTGATGATATTCTTTGCACAAGGCAATTTAACAATATTTTATTATCGTTTGGGATTTCCAACTTTGTAAAACTGCATCCAGTATTGCTTCTAAATAGGAAAGAACGACACTGGTAAGGTGTTACACATCAGGATAGCGTATCAGCATAATTCATGAGTAATATCTCTGGAGAAACTGGATGGGATGTCGGGGGGAGGGCAGTGGGAGAGAGACAGAGAGACCTAGATGAAATGTTTATCATGGAATTAAAGTTGCCAAACGAAAAACTGCTTCAATAATCTGATCCTTTCACTTTGATTAAATTATATTTTTCAATCTGATGTTTGATTGTTTCAAAGAGCCACTTATCTATTGTTAGTGATGAATAATATTATTTTTGCTCCCCATAGATGTAATGCTTTAAAACAGTGACATTCTTGAATCTTCACCAAAGTTGCCCATCAACTTGCCTGAGCTATCTTTTTGGTCCCGAACTACTGAAAGCTAACAATGAATTTCAACTTTTTAGAAAATTATTTGATTCTTAAAAACTTTTGCTAAACTTGGTTCCTAACAATGTTTTGGCAGCTCGAACTAATTACAAATACACGCCATGTACATTTCCATTTCTTTTATTTTTCAGCGAGACCCGAGCGACAAAGATATTACGCTCCTCGCGCTTCTGTCCCATGTAAGTGTTTGATAAAGTGATATGTGAAACCACTGCAAGTGCTGCTTTGTCAATTTAGATACACAAAAGAAACCCACGGCATTGCTGCCTCGTTTACCGAGGTGTAAAAGATCAGGTTTTGTTGCCTTATCGGCAGGTTAAGTGAAAAAGGACTCTTCCTGGAGAAGAAGAAATGCCTGAGAAATGAAGAAGAGAAACAATAAAAGACTGAATCACAACAAAGCACAAATTTCTTCATTCACAGAACATAGAACAGTAACACTATACTAACTATAACTGTACTGAACATGATGCCAATTTAAGCTGCTCATTTACTTGCACATGGTCTATATTTCTTCATTCCCTTCCTGTTCACCTGGCTGTCTAAATGCCTCTTAGATAGCTATCATATCTGCTCCCACCACTTTCATACATGTGTGCACCAGTCCCTGTGTAAGAAATAACTTGTCTGCCAAATCTCCCTTAAACTTTCCCTCCCTCACCTTAAAGCTATGCCATCTAGTACTTGACATTCTGACTTTGGGGAAAAAGGCTCTGACTGCCTACACTTTCTATGCCCCTCAGAATGGTATAAAATTCTGTCAGGTCACCCTCCGATCCGCCGGAGAAAACCATCCCAGTTTATCTAACCTCTCCTTGTAGCTAATACCGTCTAATCTAAGTCACATCTTGATAAACCTCCACTGTACTCTCTCCAAAACTCCTATATTCTTCATGAAATCAGTGCCTGAAACTGCACACAATATTTCAAATGTGGCCGAAGCAAAGTTTTATATACCTGCAACATGATTTCCTGATCTTTATACTCAACACTTCTTACTGATGAAGGCCAAGTTTGTTATATGCCTTTTTTTAACCACCCTGTCTACTTGTGCTGCCACCTTCAGGGAACTACTGACTTGCACACTGATTAATCAATACAGAACTTCTAGTTATATGATGACACTTCAGAAAAGTAATCATTTACTTCATTGAGTTTCTTTCGTGCTTAATTGGTAAATTAAATAAAGTGAACTAGAACATTTAGTTGGACAAGTTGAAAAGGAAATTATCATATGCCATACATATGTGGGCGGCAGGGTGGTGCAGTGGTAGAACAGGGACCCGGGTTCAATCCTGACTACAGGTGATGTGTGTACGGAGTTTGTAAATTCTCCCCGTGACCACGTGGGTTTTCTCCGGGGGCTCCGGTTTCCTCCCACACTCCAAAGACGTACAGGTTTGTCGGTTAATTGACTTTGGTAAAATTGTAAATTGTCCCTCGTGTGTGCAGGATCATGTTAGTGTACGGGGATCACTGGTCGGTGCGGACTCGGTGGGCCGAAGGGCCTGTTTCCGCACTGTATCACTAAACTAAACTAAACATCACAGTGTTGATCAAAGAATGGAAAATAGAATACATTATGTGTTTGCAAGAGTTTTGTTTAAAGAATAAATAAGTACATTTCTGACTCAATGTAGCTGATTGAACTTTTGACTGTACAGAATTCCGTAAGATCAGCAAAAACACAACCAAGAACGGCTTGATTTGACAATCCGTTCTGATGTGTAGTCTGCTGGTGCTGGGGAGAGTACCTACAATATGGTAAGATTATTTTAAAACACACGGAATTGTTTAATGTTTCTGGAGATGTGGGCAAAATGTCCACATCATTTTTTTTGTTGAACACAGCTTGCCTGCAGATTTTTCCCGCTATGAGGCAGCATAAATTATTTTCAAAAGCAATAACGTTTCTATTGACATGCCTGGCACAGTTTATTATCTCATTGTAACCTAGAAGATGCAGCAGGGAAGTTCAGTGATGAAATATCTTTAACTATTTTAGTTTTTGGATTAAATATTAATTGCCTTTTTTTTCTCCACAGCTTCATCCTACACATATGGTAAGGCACAATTTTGGTTCTTTCTTGTTTCACATTGCTGAACTAACACACGTTTAAAATGTGTCAATTCACATTTTAATCTCACAGGCAGGAAAATATTAGGTGATCCATCGAGACTGCTGCCTGCTCATCATGTGAGCATCATGTTTAACTATTTCCTCTCTTCTTCTTATACAGACATGTAGTCTGCAGGGAAAGGCAAAATAAAATGCTCAGCACCGATCGGGGAAAATATTCTGGAGAATTCATTCAATTTTTATATCTGACCCATATTTTGCTTGGGCAGCTTCCAGCCCAGTGGTATGAGTTTTGATTTCTCTAACTTCAAGTAACCCCGGCATTCCCTCTCTCTCTATCACTCCTCCACCCAAGTCGCACCAGCTTCTCGTTTTCACTGAACAAACAGCTAACAATGGCCTGTTTCCTTTGTCATCGTTATGTTTTTTGCATATCTGTCATTTATTGTTCTATATCTCTCAACATCATCGTTTATATCTCTCGTTTCCCTTTTCCCTAACTAGTCTGAAGAAGGGTCTCAACCCGAAACGTCACCCATTCCTTATCTCCAGAGATGCTGCCTGTCCCGCTGTGTTACTCTAGCTTTTTGTGTCTAGATTAGATAGCCCTTTATTGTCATTCAGACCGAAGTCTGAACGAAATTGCAACAGTCATACATAAAACAACAGTAAACACATATTAACATCCACCACAGTGAGTCCACCCAACATCTCCTCACTGTGATGGAGGCAAAAGTCTTAGGTCTGGAGTCTCTTCCCTCCTCTTCTCCCTCTGCGCTGAGGCGATATCCCCCGGGCGATGTTTCCCGCGGCTCAAACACCGCGGCCCGGGGTGGTCGAAGCTGCCGCCCACCAGTCCTGCAGACGCAGCCGCTGTCCCGCGGCCGAACCCCGGACTCAGGCCACCACCGCCAGAACACCGTCCTAGCCACCCTCACGTGAGTACCGTGCCGTCTTCAGCCTCGGGCTGGGCCGCCGCGACATGGGCGCCGAACCTCCCCCGGGCCGCCCCGACTTGGGCGTCGCTTCTTCCCCGGGTCGGGCCGCCCCGGCATGGGCGTCGCTTCTTCCCCGGGCCGGGCCGCCCCGACTTGAGCGCCGAACCTCCCTCGGGCCGGGCTGCCCCGACTTGGGCGTCGCTTCTCCCTCGGGCCGGGCCGCCCCGACTTGGGCGCCGAACCTCCCTCGGGCCGGGCCGCCCCGACTTGGGCGTTCACGGGAGCACTGTTCCAGCCCTGAGCCGGACCACCCTCACGGGAGCGAGCTTAGGGCGAGTCCTGACGGGCTCTGCCTCCGGAGCCTCGAGGTCGCCACCTCCATTAGGCCTCAGCGCAGACGGAGGCAGAGAAGGGGAATACGACAAAAAGTCACATTCCCCTGCAGGGAGAGACTGCAAACCCCGTTACAACCCCCCACCCCCCCAAAACAAATTAAAAACCAAAAACTAGACTAACCAAAACAAAATAAACAACACAAAAAACACAAACAAACAGGACTGCCGATGAGCCGCTGCAGCCAGTGCCGCGCCGCCTCGTGTCTATCTCCTGTCAAGGACTAGTCTAGCTCAGTCTTGAAGTTGAACAGTCACTATGCTCCACATAATCAAGAAGGATTGCCTAAAGAGTGAATCGGTTGTGGCAGATACACAGATTAGACCCATCTTCCTAATCTGTGGAGCTGAAATATATCTATGCCATCTATATTTTTAATCAGTTTATCAGGATATTGCTAAATTTTCAGGGTATAAAAGGACCAAAGTCCTTGGGCATATCTGAACAGTGCTGATTCTTCAAGCAAGAATTCATTTCTCTAGTTTTCTTCAGGACTATTTTGGAATATGTGACATCATCGCTTTGGAAGCAGATAAAAGTTGGATGCACAATATTAAATCTGATTTACCCATAAAAACATTGTCTATTACATCCACGATACAAAACCGTCTTCATTTCCAGAGAGCAGTCAGATAGTTTTTTTAGTTGCTTTTGTCTCTCCCACTTCCCTGCTGTTCCCCTCCGAGTTAAATGCCTTCCATGCTTAGAATTTCTTCTAGAGTCATAGAGTTTCATGGCTAGAAACAGGCCCTTCGGCCCAACTTGCCCTCACCGGCCAATATGTCCCATTTACACTAGTCCCACCTTGCCTGCAATTGGCACATATCTCTCTAAACATGTCCTATCCATGTACCTGTCTAAATGTTTCTTTAACATTGCAATAGTACCTGCCTCAACTACCTCCTCCGACAGCTTGTTCCATACACCAACCACCCTTTGTGTGGAAAAGTTACCCCTCAGGTTCCTATTAAATCTTTCCATTCTCACCTTAAACCTATGTCATCTGGTTCTCGATTCCCCTACTCTGGGCAAGTAAGAAAGAAGAAGCTGTTTAATTAGATTTAGCACTCGTTCTCATCTGGTTAAACCCATTCTTGATTTTGTTGTATGATCTTCTAACCGTTGACACCTTTTTTAAAAGTCTGAATTCATTTGACCAGATTGCCTACTAGATAAACTATCAAGTCAGAAGTTTCCATCTTTCTAGGAAAGAATTGTACGGCATAAATTATGTTAAAAGTGTTGAGGAAAGGACTGGTCTGTGATATTGTAAAACTTATATTTACAGAAGTTCAAAATAGTAACAATGTGCTATTTTAAATACAAGGTCGCGTATTGTTAATTTTTTAATTAAGAAGCATTAGAGAGCCATAGGGTTATAGATATGGCTCTACCCATATTGTAGCATGGAAACAGGCCCTTCAACCGAACGCATCCATGCTGACCAAGATGAACCTTCTAAGCTAGTCCCATTTGCCCACATTTGGCCCTGACCCCTCATAACACCTCAATCACTGACAGTAAGCTTGCAGGTACAGCAGGCATTGAAGCAAGAAAGCTAATGGCATGTTGGCCCTAGTAAGAGAATTTCAGTATAGGAGTAAAGAGGTGAAAGAATGGACCGACTGGTCTTATATTCACTGGAATTTAGGACGAGAGGGGATCTTATAGAAACATGTAAAATTCTTAAGGGATTGGACAGGCTAGATGCAGGAAAAATGTTCCCCATTTTGGGGGAGTCCAGAACCAGGGGTCACAGTTTAAGTGGTAGGCCAATTAGGACTGAGATGAGGAAAAACATTTTCAGCCAGAGAGTTGTGAATCTGTGGAATTATCTGCCACAAAAGGCAGTGGAGGCCAATTCACTGGATATATTCAAGAGAGAGTTAGATATAGCTCTTAGGGCTAATGGAATCAAGGGATATGGGAGAAAGCAGGAACTGGGTACTGATTCTGGATGATCAGCCATGATCATATTGATTGAAGGGCCGAATGGCCTACACCTGCACCTATTTTCTATGTTTCTATAACCTTACCTATCCTTGTATCTGGCCTTGTTTTTTTTTAATGCTGTTGTATTATTTGCCTCAACTACCTCCTTTCACAGCACAATCCATATACCTACCGCCCTCTGAGTATTAAAAAAATACCCTCCTTATTCCTATTAAATGCTTCCCCTCTCAATGTAAACCTTTGACTCTGTGCATTAACCCTATCTGTTCCCCTCATGTGGCCTATTATTTGGCAAGTGACACTGCATCATATTTTCCAAAAGCATTGAACAAATAAGCTATCCAGACCAGGGGGTCCCAGTCTCAGTCCTTGGTACAACAATTAACTACAGCTCTGCTGCAGTGGGAAGAGAAAACGAAGCAAGGATGATTGCAGCTTAGCATGAACGAGTATGTCTACCAATGTCAGGCTGCTGTGGCAATAATTCTGCACTGTGATGCTGAACACAGTTTAAAAAAAGTTGCAGGTAATCGGATCCTTGAACAATGTGTGAAGAAAAGTTATTTGGATACGACACCAGAGATCGCAAGGCACTCTTTCCCCTATCAAACCCTTGGTAATCCCACTCACACATGGTTTAATACCTTGAGGAGAGGAGGTGGTCATAATTGTCACACCAGCAATTAGACATAACATGTATCAATGATGATATCCAAACGTCACCACAATGTTTTATTGCTGCAAAAATTATCTAACTATTGTCATCTGTCATATAATGAATGGAATCCATAATTGAATGCACATATTATAAAGTGCGGTGAGCTATGATAATCAAATTCAATATTTTTACTGCTTTTAGAAATGTTGTAGGGGAAAGAGCATAACAAGATGGTATTGTGTTGATTAATGAAGTCCTTTATGGCCGTAGGATTCAATTGCAAGAACTACACCAGCCGTTTAAAGGTCCAATTTTCTTAAGCATTTCATAAAATGATGTAATATCATAATAGTTTGTTAAACCCTGATTTCTTGACATCAGAAATTATAGTGACAGGAAATGACTGGGTTTCTTTCAAGATTCTAAGAATAATTTAGTTGAAGTGCCACAGACACAAATATTGTTTTATGAAAAATTCAAAGTTCTAAAACTTTACACCTCTTTGAAGTTGACAGTGATCCCCATTTCGTCATTTCAACCAACAACCACAGAGATGCCGTTTGTTTCAACATTGATGGGAAGCCTGGTTCAGTCCTAAACTTGATCTCGGATCCACACACCGGTAAGTCTGCACTCTGCCTTCGATACGATACGATGCAAGGAGGGAAATTGGTCTGCCTACAGTCATAAAATGCAACAAGATTCATTTCACAAGGAAGAAAAACATAGCTGTGAATATTCAGCAATTCAAAATGTACCTTGACTCAGTGGTGACTATGGAGCAAACTTTGGTGGCAGCCTGTCAAAGTAAGACAAAATCAGGAAAAATATTATAATGAATTAAATGGTACACATAAAATTAAGATTAGGGATTTATTAACCATAGAACAATAGGTGCAGGAGTAGGCCATTCGGCCCTTCGAGCCAGCACTGCCATTAAATATGATCATGGCTGATCATCTAAAATCAATACCCTGTTCCAGCTTTTTCCCCATATCCCTTGATTCCTTTAGCCCTAAGAGCTAAATCTAACTACCTCTTGAAAACATCCAGTGAATTGGCCTCCACTGCCTCTTTGGCAGAGAATTCCACGATTCACAACTCTGGGTGAAAAGGTTTTTCCTCATCTCAGTCCTAAACCCCTTATTCTTAAACTGACCCCTGGTTCTGGACTTCCCCAAAATCGGGAACATTTTTCCTGCATCTTGTCTGTCCAATCTGTTAAGAATTGTATATGTTTCTCTATGATCCCCTCTCATGCTTCTAAATTCCAGTGAATACAAGCCCAGTTGACCCATTTTTTCATCATACGTCAGTCCCACCATCCCGGGAATTAACCTGGTGAACCTACGCTGCACTCCCTCAATAGCAAGTATCAGGCACGGAAATCGCTATCAAAACATGCGGGGGACCGGGGGGGGACACAATTTCTTCGCTGCCGCGCGCGCACGCACGCACGCACGCACACACACACACACACACGCGAGGCTTTGGAGGCTTCAGCCGTAGGCCCTGTGGACGGTAATTACGTGAACAATGGCCCAGGTTTACGTCCAGCGTGGAGAAGCAGCGCTAAATGCAGCTCAACTCTGCCTGTCTAGCCGGGTTAACCTACAGCCCTGCTTGGACTGACAGGACACCAGTCCGGAACCATGGAGCTAGCGCTGCTTCTCTGCGCTGGCCGTAAGCCTGGGGGCACCGCTCCCGTCTGACTCACAACGTTTCTGGCCACCCCCGGGCATGGGGGGTCACTCGGGTGAGGACGGGGATGGTCCAGTGGCGGTTCAGTAGCGATTGCGGCGCTGGAGACCCGGGATCGATGCTGGCTGCGGATGGGGCACAGGTCTGTGTCCAGGGTTGCCGAGAGTGTTTTTCGCTTGTGACCCTATGACCTGGTCATGCAATTCAAGCTCCACCTGAACATCCCCTTCGTCCAATCACCGCGCTCTATCCTCAGTCCCACCCCCCTACTTCCGCCTCTGACCGACACCTCCCTCCTCCAATCATCGCACTGAATTATCATGTCCCACCCCCATTGCCTGCTGACCGACGTCTCTCTCATCCAATCGGCATCCTCAATCATCAGTCCCACCCCCACAGTTTTGCGGAAAGCGGAGATTTCACTGAGTTTTAAAATCCGGATTACAAAAAATGGGGGGGATCCAGGTGTGGTCTCACCAGGGCCCTGTACAACTGCAGTAGGACCTCCTTGCTCCTATACTCAAATCCTCTCGCAATGAAGGCCAACATGCCATTAGCTTTCTTAACTGCCTACTATACCTGCTTGCTTACTTTCAGTGACTGATGTACAAGCATACCCAGGTATCGTTGCACCTCCCCTTTTTCTAATCTGACACCACTCAGATAATAATCTGCCTTCCTGTTTTTGCCATTTGGTCTGTTGAGTCCATACTGGCTCCGTGTAAATCCAATCCAACTTGTCCCGCTCCTCTGCAATTTTACTTTTCAGATACCTACAGTATCTGCTCCATTCTTCACTATTCTCCATGATTACTGAATCATTGAGAGCTGCAGCATAGAAAGAGGCCCTTCGGCCCACTGTGTCCTTGCAGTCCAATCCAATTTTCATGCAAAACAAGAAAATATAAAAATAAATAACCAGTTAAACAATATATTTTATGGTGTGTAACATTCAGCTTGGAACTAGGCCATTCAGCCCACTATGTCCATGCCGACCAGTGTGTACCCACCAACATTGATCCCATCTTCCACCATTTGGCCTTTGGCGATCCATGCCTTGGCAATTCCAGAGCTTGGCTTGATAACTGCTAGCAGCAACTCTTCTTCCACGATTGTTTCCAAGAAGAGTCAACCAGGAACAGAACAATAAAATTCTTCAGCTACAGATTAGCAGGCATATTAATGCAATAATATAACAAAATCAATGATAGACTAAATGATCAAAATGCCAGGTAACCAGAGCATAATAGTGCAAACCAAAGTACGTATCTCCCCTAAACAAAGTCCATAGTAGATTGTTGCTGAGGTAGGGTTGTAGTTAGTGTGGTTCAAGAGCCTGATGGTTGAAGGGAAGAAGTTGTTTTTGAACCTGGAGGACCTGTACCTTCTTCCCGATGGTTGCAGTGATTTGAGTGCGTGGCCCGGGTCTCTGATGATATTTGTTGCCATTTTGAGGCAGCGCTTCCAATAGGTCCCTTCGATGCTGGGGAGGTCAATACTCGTGATGGACTGGCAAATGTCCACCATTTTCTGCAACCTCCTTCGTTCTCGCGACATCGAGTTTCTGAACCAGGCAGTGATGCAACCAGTCAGAATGGTCTCTACTGTTCAGGTTCGATAGAGTATTCAGCAACGTGCCAAAACTCCTCAATCTTCTGTGGAAGTAGATGTGTTGATGAGCTGTCCTTGTGATTGTATCAATGTGCTGGGATGAGAAAAGATCTTTAGCCATGCATTCAAGGTAGTCGCTGGGTGAGAAAGGTACCCCTCGGATTTCCTCTAAATCGTTCACCCTAAAGGTAGATCAGTGCATTTCTTAAATTTTATCCTTTGGTTTCAGAGTTATCATATACATAAATTAAATGAAATTTCCCCAAATAGATCCTATGGGATTTTCATACCCTAGATCATCTATCCCATTGCTAGTATTTCCTTTTCCTCAGCTACAAACAAGTCAGCTGGTCTGTTTCTCCTTTGCTCTGTTTAGTTTAGCGATACAGCGTAGAAATAAGACCTTCGGCCCACCGAGTCCATGCCGACCAGCGATCGCCACACACTAACACTATCCCACACACACACTAGGGACAATTTACAATTTCACCAAGCCAATATGCCTACAAACCTGTACAACTTTGGAGTGTGGGAGAAAATAGGAGATCCTGGGGAAAACCCAAGCAGATCACGGGGAGAACGTATAAACTCCGTATAGACAGCACCCATAGTCATGATCAAACCCTGGTCTCTGGTGTGGTAAGGCAGCAATTCCACTGCTGCACATTTGTGCCTCCTATAACATTCATCACATTCATAATTCCATTCTATTGTAAGATGATACCCTGGATTTTAACATCATTTAATTAACACTAATGTATTTTGACATTTACTTGAAGGTTTTGTGGTAAATGGCCAGGTGATTGGATATAAGAAGGTAGAAAAAAACAACGAATTAGGTACCTATTTTGGAAAGTTTGGAATTGTGAACAACAACATGGATGTAAAAATAGAAGTATCGACTCAGGTGATCACAGTGTTTCATGGAGAGGACAAGATGGTTTTCCCGTGGTCAGCAACTGCATCTGTAACAAAGCAGAGGTGTGATTTATACCATAATATAGCAATGTTGCATTTGTGTTCCTGGAAACAATTGAAGGCAATGCAAATAAAAATATAGCCTTAGTTTGAATTCTTAGAAAATTCCTGGTAAATCAAAAACTAAAACTAAATTTGTACAAAGTAAATATAAGGAACTGTAAATGCTGGTTTACAAAAGTAGACTCAAAATACTGGTATCTCAGCGGGTGAAGCAAACCCTGGATCCCGGAGAGGTGATGTTTTGTGAACCTTTTGTAGACTGATTGTGTCGGGATGATGAGAGCCAGAAGAGAGGAGGGCAGGACAAAGCCTGGCGAGAGATAGGTGGATACAGTGGTGAGGGGGGGGGGGGGGGAGGGGGAAGGAGATTAAGAAGATGGTTGGACAAAAGGCCAGAGATTAAAAGGCAAAAGGTGTGAGATGTTTGTATGTTTGATGGACACAGGACTATCTTTGGAAATTTTGATTAATATGAATAAATATGCACACAAAAAAGCAATGCAAAAGGGTAAAGAAGAATGATGTTAACATCACAAATTCTGGACTGAACAGCAGAAAATAATTGTGAACACAGCATAATTTGTTGCATTTATTTCCCAGCTTCTCAATCTCAATTGTGAAAGAAATGAATCTCACACTCAGGATGGGAGATGACGCAACATTTGTCATCGTGCTGCATCGAGTCTGGAAATATTATCCTCTACACCGGGACTTCCTGGGATTTTATACACTCGACAGCCACAGGCTCTCCAACATGGCCCATGGATTACTTGGTATGTGGAGTATTTACCCTATTCCTTAGAAGGCTTAGGACGTTTGGCATGTCCCCAACAACTCTCACCAATTTCTAGAAAGCATTTTATCGGGATGCATCACAGCGTGGTTTGGGAACAGCTCCATCCAAGACCGCAAGAAATTGCAGGGAATTGTGGATGCAGCCCAGACCATCACGCAAACCAACCTCCCTTCCATTGACACCTCACGCTGCCTTGGCAAGGCCAGCAGCATAATCAAGGATGAGTCGCACCCCAGCCGCTTCCTCTTCTCCCCTCTTTCCGCTGACTGGTTAGCACGCAACAAAAGCTTTTCGCTGTACCTCAATACACGTGACAAGAAACTAAACTAAACTATTAAACATTGGGCAACACTCTAAAGGGTTATAGCCCCAATGTGACAGTGAAGTGGTCTTTTGCTTTAAAATAACAATTGACATATCATTTGTTAGTTACCTTATTGTAGCTAATTACAAAATTCAATTACTAGATCTAAACATCTATCAATTTCTTAAGAATAGATTAACATATTTAAATAGCCTGTGTCCAAATAACATTCACACAAGAATTCACAATATAACATAATTTTTAAATCTCATTGTCATGGATTTACAGGCCAAATGGAAGGAATTTAATGGTTAATACCTGTAAATTAATGGCCATTTAAATAATCTTGCGAATGGGGTTTTCTGGAACGCGATCAATTGGAACGTTGATTTGCGGTGAATTTAACCCCGTATCGGCAAGAAAATTTCTGCCGTTAGTTCGGGGAAAAGAATTACCGTTTCGCATTAAAAAATGTGAATTAAAGGCTTCTTAAGAAGCACTTTTATACATTAAAATAAACTACTTTTGTTTACCTGTCCCGTGTGTGAAATCCGTCCCCGTTGTCGGCGTTGACGGCTTCAGAAGCTGATTTTAAAATGACTCCAGCGCTGACATTGTCGATCGAATAAAAATAAAATATACACAAAACGCCCGTCGGAACGATTTTTCAGCAAACGCTTGCACTCCAACGAAATATTAACCAGCACAAGGTAGGAGAAACCTGCGTTTTAACCCCGCCCCCCCTTAAAGGCGCCAAAATCACGCACACGGCCAGTGGCAGAATTGCAGCGCCGCTGAAGGTAAGTATTGTAACCTACCAGCCCCTGTTTCACCTCTCCCTTATATATATTGGTCCTTCCCTTGACAAGCTTAGTCCTGATGCAGGTTCTTGGCCTGAAGCATCGACCTTCCATTACCCAGCAAACATTTTGTTTGACTTTTGTTTGAATTTTTACAGCAAATTATTTTCTACTCGACTCTTGACTCCCCTAAATTATATAATGTTAGATTAAAACTGACGGTACAGATTAATTCAATTATTAATTCAATAACTAATTCCTGAAATAAATAGTGGCAACATTAGTTCACTCTGGTTAAGGGGAAATCAACCCAGAAATCATGGTGATAGACACAAAAAGCTGGAGTGACTCAGCAGGTCAGGCAGCATCTCTGGAGAAAAGGAATAGGTGACGTTCCAGGTCGAAGCCACTCTTCAGGCTGAGAGTTAGTGGAGAGGGAAACGAGAGATATGGAAAGGTACATAGCACAAATTATATAAACGTATGCAAAAGGACACATCAAACCAACAATGATGATCAAGGAAATGTGGAGCCCACAATGGTCCATTGTTGGCTGGGTGAAGATGACAACGAGTGATACAAACAGTGAAACTAAGCAGGACGAGAGTGAAACTAATACGATGACTCGGGTGGGGGAGGGATGGGGATGCAAGGGTTACTTGAAGCTAGAGAAGTTACTCCAGCTTTTTGTGTCTATCTTCTGTGTAAACCAGCATCAGCAGTTCCTTCCTACACATAATGGTGATTATCACTTTGAAATGTATATATTTCAAACTTTATTTAATCACATTTATCAACTTAAGTGATTTAGTTTGTAACTACTTTTTATACTGGATCAAATACCAAATTTCTTGCTTGCAAACTGCTATTATTATATATATATTTTTTTGTTTTATTCACAATTTAACAACATCTTAATCATTCATTGCATGCGTCTTCCTCACAGATAAAATTAAGTAGGAGGTGCATTATTCCCTGTGGGCATCCTGCACTTCATTATTTGTCACTTTGTAATTAAATTAGTTCCTTTACTCTGCTGCAGGCCAGTTTTACCATGGAGTGAATGCTGAGGTATATGACATTCGCCCCGGCTTAGATCAAGGCAAACCTCATGCGACAATGGATGTGAAAGGTCACAAACTCAGGGTGACAAGGTATTATATCCAAGATAGCAAATTCTACTAACTTGTCCTATTCAACATTTAAACAATCTCTGTTGACTTCTTACCTGCATTTATATTCCTATCTTCCAGGGGGTCCCAGAAAGATCACAGACTCAATCTGAAACAAGGTACCAACATTCCGTGCTGGTTTGTTCACAACAACGGGAAAGGATTTATTGACGGAATTCCCACTGACTATGTTGTTCCTTCGTTATTTGATTATTTTTACCCAAGTGGTGAGATGGGATGGTGAAAATGTATCCCTTTGCCATCCCTTTCCTGGTTTTATTGTTCAATCACTACATCTTAAAAACGATACAGCTGCACCCATTTCCTCTCTTTCAGTCATGCATCCCTGCAGTCATTTATAATGGACGTTGCACATTGAGCTGACGAGTATCAATCATAACCTTCTGAATTTGTAGTCGGCAGGGCAGTACTCTGCAAATCGCCAACTTGGATGTGTTGTGCACACTAACGTGCTGTTAGTGCCCCCTTAAAACTGTCCAGTGAAGGTGATTTGACTATATTGTTGTCTAGTTTATTCCATTCCCTTAAGGTTCTTACAAAGTATCCGTTCTTATAAATATCTGTCCTGGCGAATGGGGTTTCTATTTGCATATCATTTCTCTATCTTGTTCTCCTTTCTGTTGAGTACGTTACGTATCTAACTGCAGTTATGCCCACGGTTCCCTTTTGAATCTTGTACAACATGGCTAGTCTATTCCTTGCCCTTCTTGTTTCTAGCGTTTCCCACTCCAGGTCAGACAGCACCTGGGTGACACTGCTACCTCTATTCCTGATGTAAAAGCGTGCTGCTTTCCACTGTACCCCTTCTAGTTTGTTGATATGACCAGTTTTGTATGGGTCCCAGGCGCATGAAGCGTATTCCAGTAAGGGTCTAACCAATGTTGTATATGCTATGGTTTTCACTTCCTTTGGGCAGAACCAGAGGTTTCGTCTATGGAATCCTAGTGTCCGGTTGGTTTTAGTGACCGTGTTGTCCACGTGCTCCCCCCACGAATAGCTTGCTATCAAGATGAAGACCAAGGTATGGTTGTGACCTTGTACGATGAAGTATTTGTCCACAGGAGACGTAGTCTCAACTTGACCAAATGCTCAATTATGTTAATTTGAAACAAGAAGAAACCACCTACTCGAGACTACGTCTTCTGTGGACAAATACTGGACGTGGAGAAGACATAGTCTCGAGTAGGTGGTTTCTTCTTGTTTCAAATTAACATAATTGAGCATTTGGTTAAGTTGAAACTTATCTTCCATATGTTTTGCCATAATTCCAAGGGTCTTGTTGTAAGGAGTTTATATCCTCTACATCAGTGACAGGTGTGTATACAAGACAATCATCTGCGAAGAGCCTTGTTTTACAATTTATGTGTTCAAGTAGATCATTAATGTACGTCAGGAACAACAGTGGTCCGAGGACCGTGCCTTGTGTTACTCCTGACAGTATTGTTCTTCTAAAGAAATGTTTCCTTCAGAGGCCGCCCTCTGCGTCCGGTTTGTGAGAAAGTCCCTAACCTAGTTATGTAGACTAATTCTGATGCCATAGAAATCCAGTTTTCCTAGGAGCCTTTCATGAGGAACTTTATCAAATGCTTTCGAAAAGTCCAGGATTGCCGTATGTATAGAGTTCCCCTTATCTAATGCCCTTGTGATGTCATCAATAGTGACAATAAGTTGTGTTTCCGTTGAACGTTTTACTCTGAAGCCATGTTGTGAGTCCACCAGTATCCCATTCTTTTGGAAATAGTCCATGATGTGAGAGTGTATGATGTGTTCCAAGATCTTACATGTAACACTGGTCAGTGAAACTGGTCTGTAATTCTCAGGTGCAGCCTTATTGCCCTTCTTAAATATTGCACAGATGTTTGCTTCCTTCCACTGTCGTGGTAGTGACCCACAATCAATTGAGGACTGGAATAAATCTGAGTATGGGTGCTATTTTTGATGCGAACATCTTTAGAAACCATGGTGGCAACTGATCTGGGCCCGCTGCTTGGTTTGGCATTAGGTTCTGTAGTTGTGTTAGTACTCCTGCTTCATGGATCACTAGTTCAGGGATATCCTGGATGTTACTGGTTCCCATCGATGGAATGTATGACTTGTTTTCCCTCGTAAATACACTGGTGAATTGAGCATTAAGTGCTTCAGCCTTCCATTTCCCGTCACTTACAACTGTGTTGTTCACCATGAGGTCTGCAACTCCCTTCTCTCCGTTACCCAAACGTTTCATATGACCAAAATTGCTTGATGTTTTCTTTCATTGCTGTTGTAAGGTTGTTTGACACAAAGTCTTGTTCGGCTTTATTCCGAGCTTTCCTTAATTCCTTCTGGCAATTTACAAAGGAATCCCAATCTTCTTTGTCTTGTGTCTTCTTTGCTTCATTGTATGCCCTCTGTTTCTTACGGCTGTGGTGAAGTCTGGTGAACCAGGTTAGGGTATTTGGTTTGGCTGCTGTTTTTTTTGGAATATGTCTCCATGTTTTATTTCGGTTTCAAAAGTGTCCCACTTCTATTCAGTTCCTGAATAGACCCATTCCCTATTGAGAAATAATGGTCCTGTAAAGCATCAGATCTGCATTGATCAGTTCCTCGTTTGCTTGCCGCCGTACGTAGTATTTCCTTCTAGGTTGTCGTTTCCACAATGGCTGTCAGATCCAGGTCAACAATAACTATGTCATGGTCGCTTACACCTACATCCACCTTAGTACCCTGAACAAGACTGGTATTTGTGAATACCAAGTCTAAAATGTTACCTCTTCTTGTTGGTTTATTAACCTGTTGGTTCAGTCCAAAACCCATTACAGCCCCCAGTAGTAGTTCAGCTGTATCCTTGGATGCAGATTGATCCTGCACTAGTGTTGGGTCTTCCCAATTACTATTAAGCTGATTGAAGTCTCTTGAAAGTACTATATTATATCCCTTGCCTTTATTGAATATTTTCTCAAATGAATTCTCAAGTTCACATACAAACTGTTTATCATCGTGTCTGGGCTTATAAGCAGTACCTATTAAAAGTGAGTGCCGACCTTTCAATTCAATTTGGTTCCACATTAATTCACTATCTACTTCAAACTCTTTACAAATCATAATAATATCCTTTTTGCATGCTATTAAGATGCCACCATGAATTCCGTCCCGTCTGTCCCTTCGATAGACATCATATGTATCCGGGAAAATCTCATTACTATTAATGTCCTGTGAAAGCCAAGTTTCTGTCCCTTGTACAATATCAGGATTATACTGATCTAAAAGTATCTTTACTTCAGAGGTTTTATTCCTCAAGGGCCTGTCCCACTTGGGCGACCTAATCTCCGAGTTCAGGCGAGTTTGCCCTTGACCCAAACTAGCAGCAAGGTTGACACGAGGTCCTAGGAGGTCCTATGAGGTGGCTGGAACTCTCCTTCATGCTCGAGGGAAGTTCGCGAATACTCGCGGGCTCAGTTAGGTGGCGGAAATATTTTCCGCATTTTGAAAAAATTTCCGCGAGTAAGATTTGGTCGGCATGGGTCTTTTTAACTTGTAGTGCAGTGGAGTTTGGTTGTTATTTGGTTACAGGGACTCCAGGGCAGCCGTAGGCAATCTCCTTTGCTGACCGGGCATTTTGATTGGCTCATTGGAGTTTTCAAAACCCAGGAAGTCCTAACGGTAGGTAAAATGCCCGCTAAACTTTCTTATACTTTTTTAAATGTCTCCACCCCTTCTCCCCCCCTTCTCTCCCCCCTACTCCCCCCTACTCTCCCCTTATCCCCTCCTTCTCTCCCCTTCTCCCCCCCTCCGCGCTCTCTAAAGGACTTACTGTACTCTGTGCAGCCGTTTTACCTTCATCTTCATCGCACAGACAGCGCTCCTCCGCCATCCCTGACCTCCGCCGTTGCGATGTGTGTGTGTGTGTGCGCGCGATCGGTTGATACAGCTTGCGGTTTCAACGCAGACGGGTCGATCCAGCTTGTGATTTCAATACGGACGGTCGATCCAGCTCAAGGCTTTCCAGGCGAGTGCCCTCGAGCTGGAAGGTCGAAGACACTCTTTTTAACTCGCCGATTAGGTCGCCCAAGTGGGACAGGCGCTTAATGCTCTGAAAATGTACCAGCATAATTGTTTGTGAGTTCCTGCCTTTACATTTTGTTAACTTGTTTTTAACCGTCTTCGGAGCTCTATGAGGTTTATGGGGTGTTATATTACTAGAGCCAGGATTTTGCCATAAATGCCTTGTGCCTTTTCATGCATTTTCGGATGATTTCACCAAGATAATGCCTTTTTTCATGATCGAGTGCCTAAATCAGCCTTTTTTTTACCTTTTGCTAAAAGGTCGTGCTATTTTCTCTAGTTGTACCGTGATTACAATGACATTTTCTATATTAACATTAATATTAATGTTATTATTAATGTGTTAACATAATATAAATTACAAGAAAATTTCCACCATCGGGGCGAAACCAGGGATGCCACCGTCGGTCGTTCAAATATTCGTGCCGCTGCCCGCTGGTTCAGTCTTCTCCAAAATCTATTCATTGCTTCCAATTTTGCAAACTTCCCACAAGCTATCACTTCCCTTGAGAAACATGGTGAAACATCAGTGAATAACCTGCAGGTTTTCAACAAAGTAACTGACGATATTCATAAAGTTCCTGGTGATGTAGGCAAAGGCCTACGAGAAAAATGTGAGAGAGTGAATTTAGTTAACAAAGATCTTGAAGAAATAGAAAACAGCTAAAGTTCTCAAAGGTAGTTGTATTGCACAAGATATCGACATGAATATAGAGTCTGTAGCTTGTTTCGGGTATGCACCAGTGACCTCAGCTGAGGTAGAAAGAGTTTTTTCACAACTAAAGCATATTCGGTCTGACAGACCGCATAATTTAACACCAGATAATTTGAATAAAATGCTAGTAATTATATGCAACCAGGCAACTCTGGTCATTTAATGTTGTATTATCATTTTTAAACATATTTTGGTGGTGGAAATAAATGCCTTTTATGCCTTTTTGTCAATAAATGCCTTTTTATAATTTTATTATGCCGTTTTGCCTGCCTATGTCAGAGTTTTATAGTGCCTAAACATCCTGGCTCTATATATTACCAATAAATGTGTCACCTCCACCATCATCATTCAGGATAAATAAACAGTTTGATGTATTACTTTCAAATGATGAATTAATTCAAATGATGAATGTATCAGAAATGTTCATAATTTCACATATTGGACATATCCTGACAATGTTTCCCTTCAAAGCTGCTGTATGTTACATCATCCACTCTACCGCATGCAGCATGTATCCATCCTTGATATCCATCACATTCTATACCCTTGTGCTGGCTAGTTACCATCTCATTGCACACCCCACATGGTTCAGGTTTACAGTTTGTGCATTGCCATGAAAGATTCTGCTTCGTGTATGCCGTGGACAGACACACAATGCTGGACTAACTCCACGGGACAGGCAGCATCTCGGGAGAGAAGGAATGGGTGAAGTTCCAGATCGAGACCCTGCTTCAGAGGCCAAAACACAACCCATTCCTTCTCTCCAACAATGCTGTCTGTTCTGCTGAGTTACTCCAGCATTTTGTGTCTATCTAGCATCTGCAGTTCCTTCCTACACATAGCACCACGTGGTATCAACAGCAATTGTCCATTCACCTGATGATGCCATATGTTAATATAGACTGAACTCCTTGCCAACTGAGTGGGAAAGATTTAAAAAACAGTTTCCGTCAATTTCCTAGTTTAAGCGTCCAGTTGGGAAAAGGGGAAGTACAACGGGATCTGGGGGTCCTTGTACATCAGTCTATGAAAGTAAGCATGCAGGTATAGCAGGCAGTGAAGAAAGCGAATGGCATGTTGGCCTTTATAACAAGAGGAATCGAATATAGGAGCAAAGAGGTCCTTTTGCAGTTGTACAGAGCCCTAGTGAGACCACACCTGGAGTTTTGTGTGCAGTTTTGGTCCCCTAATTTGAGGAAGGACATTTTTGCTATTGAGGGAGTGCAGCATAGGTTTACAAGGTTAATTCCCGGGATGGCTGGACTGTCATATGCTGAGAGAATGGAGCAGCTGCGCTTGTACATTCTGGAGTTTAGAAGGATGAGAGGGTATCTCATTGAAACATATAAGATTGTTAAGGGTTTGGACACGCTAGAGGCAGGAAACGTTCCCGATGTTGGGGGAGTCCAGAACCAGGGGCCACAGTTTAAGAATAAGGAGTAAGTCATTTAGAACGGAGACGAGGAAACACTTTTCCTCACAGAGAGTGGTGAGTCTGTGGAATTCTCTGCCTCAGAGGGCGGTGGAGGCAGGTTCTCTGGATGCTTTCAAGAGAGAGCTAGATAGGGCTCTTAAAAATAGCGGAGTCAGGGGATATGGGGAGAAGGCAGAAACGGGGTACAGATTGGGGATGATCAGCCATGATCACATTGAATGGCGGTGCTGGCTCGAAGGGCCGAATGGCCTACTCCTGCACCTATTGTCTATTTAATTCAATAAGCACTTTGACACAATACTAATGACTCTAGTGGCAATCAATCAATCAATCAATCAAGTTTTATTCGTCACTTGTGAAATGAATTTGCCAGCAGCGGTACAATAAAAAAGAGCACACAATACACAATAAAAATATTTAACACAAACATCCACTACAGCATTCATCACTATGGTGGAAGGCACAAAATTTGGCCCGTCCTCCATTTTCCCGGTGGTCGGGACCTCAACCCGCCACAGTCGCCAGATTGTCAGACAGGTTAAGTCCAGGTAACTCCTGAATCTGTGCCTCCCTACCGGAGACCGCGACTTCAAGATGGTGTAGGCCGCAGGCCGGCGGTCAAAGATTTAAAGTTCCCACCGCAGCCAGAAGCACCGCAGACTGCAGGGCTGGCGGTGGGAACTCCTCTTCAGGGATCCCCGGCGAGGGACCCCACTCCGGATGGTAAGTCCCTGCCGTGCCCGCGGTAGAAGTAGGCTGCAGGCCGGCGGTCGGAGCTCTTCTTCTCCGGGGTCCCCAACGAGGGATCCCAGGCTGCAGACGCTGCGCCAGCTGGAGCTCCGCAGACCGCTTCAGGCTGCCGCGGGCCAGCGAACGGAGCG
Organism: Malacoraja senta; assembly: GCA_038087875.1. NCBI lineage: Eukaryota > Metazoa > Chordata > Chondrichthyes > Rajiformes > Rajidae > Malacoraja > Malacoraja senta. The sequence goes on from CM075980.1 coordinate 49,500,247, forward strand.
CCCCCCTCCGGCGCCACCCGGCGAGGGCTCGCCCGCTCTGCGACAAGAGTGTGCGCTGCGCCCGCAGCCGAAGCCCCAGGCGCGTCTCCGGGAAAGGCCGCACCGATCCTCGATGTTAGGCCACGGGGGACGCAACATGGAAAAAGTCGCTTCTCTCTTTCCCTCTTACCCCCCCACACCACCCCCCAGATAAGACACACCGAGAAACATTAAAAACATAGATTAAGGCACACTAAAAAAAAAAAAAAGTTTAAAAAAAAAACACGCTGCTGGCAGGGCTGCCGGCTTGCCAGGCCCCCACGACCGATGTTGACACTAGAACAAATGCTCTTCCAGTTCCAATGATGATAACAAATGGAGGGTGAAGTTTCCAAAGTCTCCCTGAGCTGAAGCCATACACCAGACTCATTTCTGTGTGAGGGTAACTCCATTTTGAAAAGTTGGAAAGATCCAACAGTAACAGGTTGATTCTGGCATCATTTTTGAGAGAAGCTCCAAAGGGGGGATATTGAGCGATGCCTCTGGTGCCCACTTACTTATTGTGGGATAGAAGGAGGCCACTTGTCCCACAGCATTGGTGTGACTCCCAGAAGAGCAATCTTGTCATGGGGATGCCCCCTGTAGCCAACCTTGACGGCGCTGGAGGCAATACCCTGGTCCCTCTCCTACCCGCCTTTCTAGGTCCTTTTATATTATGCATCCTCTCCATGTTACACTACAACTTATTCTCTCTCACATGTCCGTCAACTCTCCTTTGATTTGTTTTACATTTACCTTCCCGGGGCATGTATTTGGGCAGTGGCATGAAATCTGAGCACCTGATGGAAATCCATGCACTCTGGAGGAGAACTTGCAAACTCCCCCAAACGTGTAACACCTGAGGTCAGGATTGAATCCAGGTCACTTGAGCAGTGAATCAACAGACAATCCACTGCCACAGCTTCAATAATTGTGTCTTTTGAGAAATAGTGCCCTTGACACTGTTTTACAGAAGTGAAGTTTCCTCACACAATTAAATAAAGTATGTAATTCTGCAAAAGATACCCTTACACAGAAGTCTGAATACATTAAAATTATTCTGTTAATTTCAAAATATGTGCATTGTTATTTTTGCTGTTCCTTTGGTGGTTTGTGATCTTCCATTAAATTGACTCCAATTTAATTCCAACATTTCTCAGGACATGTGTGTTCTGTCTAACTTTAGATTTAGTTACCCACGTTTCACTTGAATACAGTTTGATGTGCTGCTTTCAAATCAGATTGCACCTTTGATTTTTTTTCTGACGTCTCCATTCACACATTAAACTCCTCATGTTATTGTCTGCTTGTTAGCCACACTTTCCCTTCACAATTCCTTTCCACTTGGGACCTCCTTCACCTTCCTGAAGGAACAAAGATAGGGCCACAAGCAGGTTACAGGAATAGCAGAGGAACATATATTGTTCCTGTCATGTATGGGTATAAAGTGGATTGCATGAAATCCAAGGTGAGCTAGCCAATTGCATTCCAAATTAGCTTGGAGGAAACATAGAAACATAGAAAATAGGTGCCATTCGGTCCACCAGCCAGCACCTCCATTCAATATGATCATGGCTGATCATCCAAAATCAGTACCCTGTTCCTGCTTTCTCCCCATATCCCTTGATTCCGTTAGCCCAAAGAGCTATATCAACTCTCTTTTGAAAACATCCAGTGAATTGGCCTCCACTTCCTTCTGTTGCAGAAAATTCCACAGATTCACAACTCTCTGGGTGAAAAGGTTTTTCCTCATCTCAGTCCTAAATGGCCTAGACCTTATTCTTAAACTGTGACCCCTGCTTCTGGACTCCCCTAACATGGTGAACATTTTTCCTGCATCTAGCCTGTCCGATCCAGGCACATACAAAGCTTTTCATATAGGGGGTGGCATGACAGGATTTGCACAGTTTGTGGAACCAGGGTTGGTATATAGGCTTTTTTTAAATTTGTATTTATTAGAAGTACATTACATTACAACAAAGTACATTACTCATCACGTATATATTATTACAATTAATGTACTCTGTCATTTTTAAACTAATAAAAAGTAAAGGATAAAATTAAGAAAAAAGAGAAAGTGAAGGAAAATAGTGAAGGTGTAAAAAAGTGACAACAGGAAAGAACAGAGACCCTGTAGAAAAGAAATTAAAAAGAAAAGATTAAGAGATAGACCCTAAAGAAGAAAAAAAGAGAAAGAAGAGAAAAGAGAAAAACAAGTACTTTATTATGAGCATCACACAAATGGGACATACCAACTCTCCAGCTTTCATCCCCCTTTACCTGACCTCGGTATTTTTTAAAGTACTTTTGCACCTTATACTTGTAATAGTTCTAGAAATGCAGACCACGTCAGGTGGAAGTGATCTGGTTTACCTGCCAGGAGGAGTCTTATCTCTTCTAGGTGTAATGTTTCAAACATATTTGAAATCCACATGTTTTTAGTTGGAGCGTTTTTCCAGAATTTTAGGATTAACTTTTTTCCAGTTATTAACCCGTAATCTATTAATTTCTTTTGAAACACATTTAGTTCAGGACTATATTCCGTTGTTCCGAAGATAATCCATCCTGCTTTTGGTATCAGTTTTATTTCAAATAATTTTGTATGGTGAAATCATTGGACAAAGTCAGCATGGATTTACGAAAGGTAAATCGTGTCTGACGAATCTTATAGAATTTTTCGAGGATGTAACTAGTAGAGTGGATAGGGGAGAACCAGTGGATGTGTTGTATCTGGACTTTCAGAAGGCTTTCGACAAGGTACCACATAAGAGATTAGGATACAAACTTAAATCACACGGTATTGGGGGTTCAGTATTGATGTGGATAGAGAACTGGCTGGCAAACAGGAAGCAAAGAGTAGGAGTAAACGGGTCCTTTTCACAATGGCAGGCAGTGACTAGTGGGGTACCGCAAGGCTCAGTGCTGGGACCCCAGCTATTTACAATTTATATTAATGATCTGGACGAGGGAATTGAAAGCAACATCTCCAAGTTTGCGGATGACACTAAGCTGGGGGGCAGTGTTAGCTGTGAGGAGGATGCTAGGAGACTGCAAGGTGACTTGGATAGGCTGGGTGAGTGGGCAAATGTTTGGCAGATGCAGTATAATGTGGATAAATGTGAGGTTATCCACTTTGGTGGCAAAAACGGGAAGGCAGACTATTATCTAAATGGTGGCCGATTAGGAAATGGGGAGGTGCAGCGAGACCTGGGTGTCATGGTACCAGTGAAGAAAGCGAATGGTATGTTGGCCTTCATAGCAAGAGGATTTGAGTATAGGAGCAGGGAGGTTCTACTGCAGTTGTACAGGGTCTTGGTGAGACCACACCTGGAGTATTGCGTACAGTTTTGGTCTCCAAATCTGAGGAAGGACATTATAGCCATAGAGGGAGTGCAGAGAAGGTTCACCAGACTGATTCCTGGGATGTCAGGACTTTCATATGAAGAAAGACTGGATAGACTTGGCTTATACTCGCTAGAATTTAGGAGATTGAGAGGGGATCTTATAGAAACGTACAAAATTCTTATGGGGTTGGACAGGCTAGATGCAGGAAGATTGTTCCCGATGTTGGGGAAGTCCAGGACAAGGGGTTACAGCTTAAGGATAAGGGGGAAATCCTTTAAGACCGAGATGAGGAAAAACTTTTTCACACAGAGAGTGGTGAATCTCTGGAACTCTCTGCCACAGAGGGTAGTTGACGCCAGTTCATTGGCTATATTTAAGAGGGAGTTAGATGTGGCCCTTGTGGCTAAAGGGATCAGGGGGTATGGAGAGATGGCAGGTACGGGATACTGAGTTGGATGATCAGCCATGATCATATTGAATGGCGGTGCAGGCTCGAAGGGCCGAATGGCTACTCCTGCACCTATTTTCTATGTATCTATGTAACGATTTCAAAAATTTCAATCCACAATTTTTGAATTTTTGTACAAAAAACAAATGAGTGCGCTATAGTAGCTTCTTGAGATTGACATTTATCACAAATGGATGATACATTGGGGAAAAGTTTATTAATTTTAGTTTTAGAATAATATAATCTGTAACATTTTAAATTGTATTAAAGTGTGTTTTACATTAATCGAACATTTATGCACGTTTAATAAATGTTCATTCCACCTTTCCTTTGAGATTTTAATAGCTAATTCTTGTTCCCAGTCTCTTCTAATACCTTCCGTAGATGGTATTTCTACATTTAAGATAATATTATACAAATATGATATTAAGTTTGCTGATTCAGCTTTTATCTGCATTGCTTCATCCAATACATCTGCTGGGATATTATAATGATCGTTTGTATAGGTTTTCAAATAGTCACATATTTGAAAATATTTAAAATATTGATTATTTCCCAGTTTATGTTTTATTTGTAATTGTTGGAATGATAGTAATTTTCCAGTTTCATACAAGTCACCGAACGTTTTAATTCCTAGTCTATCCCATTGTATAAAAGATTTGTCTGTAATAGAGGGATTAAAGGCTCTGTCTTACCTGTTTGCGGTCATCGGCGGTGAAGCGCGGCGTCGCCGGTAGCGAGGACCACGCGGCAACGGCGAGAGCGTCGAGCCTATCCACCGGAGCGCCGCACGGATTCTGCGCGGGGGCCGAGTTAATTCAAACACGGCGGGTCCCACGTGCTTGCGGTAAGTAAAAAAAGGGCGGGCCGACTGCGATGACATCGGCCCGCCGCACGTGACTCACCAGCGGCGGCTGTGGCGGCGGCCATCCTGATCGCGGCACTGTAGCGGTGGCTGTGCCTGCGGCCGTGCAGCACACGTGCGTCACTGGTGGCGGCACGTGCCTCACTGGCGGAGGCACATGCCTCACTGGCGGAGGCTGTGGCAGTGGAGGTTTGACGCACGGCGCTCGAGCCACACTGGCGGCGGCCCATGCGAGCGGCCGTGCCGCACTTGTGCATCACTGGTGGAGGTTGTGCGGTGAGTATTTTGTTTTGGACATTGTCGATTTTATTTTAGCACCGCGCGGTGTTGGGAACACCGCCGCACGGCCCGGGAATTGTACTTTCTCACGAGTGCGCGGTCTATGGCGGCAGATTCCTCCCGTTTCGCCGCCATAGACCGCAGACTCGTGAGACAGGCCTTTAAACGAAGGGTTATTAACTATTGGAGATAAAAGCGATAGATTTCTTAATTTTAAATTTTGTTTTATTTGTTTCCAAGTTCTGATTGTACTATGTATAATTGGGTTTTTGTTATAATTTATGTTATTCAGTTTCATTGGTGAGAGGAGGATCGCTCCAATATTACCAGAGGAGCAGTCCTCTCTCTCCATTACAATCCAGTCCACTTGCTGGGTAAAGTTGTCCATCAGTTGGATCATATTTTTAATATTTACTGACCAATAATAATACATGAAGTTAGGGAGTGCTAAGCCCCCTAATACTTTAGCTTTGTTCTAGTGTGTTCTTTGTATTCTATGGGATTTATAATCCCATATAAAATTAGTAATGTCTGAGTCCAATTAAAAAAAAACTTCTTTGGTAGGTATATAGGAATCGATTGAAATAGGTATAAAATTTGTGGTAAGAAGATCATTTTTATTGCATTTATTCGGCCTATTAAAGACATCGGAAGTGTTTTCCAAAATTTAATTAATGTATTTAATTTATTAAGTAGAGGATCATAATTTGCTTTGAACATGCCTTGATATGTTCTGGTAATTTCAATACCCAAGTATTTAAATTTTTCTGTAGCTATTTTAAAAGGGAATTTTAAAAGATGTGTTGAGTCTTTCGGTTTTATTGACATAATTTCACTTTTATTCCAATTTATTCTGTTTCCAGAAAAGAATCCAAAGTCCTCAATTAGATTTAGTATGTTTGGTATAGTAATTTGAGGTTTTGTGATGTACAATAATATATCATCCGCGTATAAAGATATTTTATTATTTGAGTATTTAGTGTTATACCCATGGATATCTGGATGTGTTCTAATTTTTTCTGCTAAAGTTTCAATTATGAGAGTAAATAACTGCGGTGATAATGAGCATCCTTGTCTGTTACCCCTTGATAGTTGAAATTTCGAAGATAATATGTTAATAGTTAATATTCTAGCTGTAGGCTTATTATATAATAATTTAATCCATAAAATAGAATTCTCTCCCAATTGGAATTTTTGTAATACTTTATCCATATAATTCCATTCTACTTGATCAAATGCTTTTTCAGCGTCCAACGAAATAATTGATAATTCTTGTTCTTCAATTTTATGTGAGTGCATTATATTGAGTAGTCATCTCATATTATTAGCTGAATATCTCTTAGGGATAAACCCCGTCTGATCTGGGTTTATTAGTTTACTAATATATTTACTTAATCTTCTAGCTAATGTTTTCGCTAATATTTTTTGATCTGTATTTAACAATGCTATAGCTCTATATGAACCCGGTTCTTCTATATCTTTGTCTTTTTTGAGTATTAGTGTGATCGTTGATTCAGCTAATGTATCAGGTAATATTTGTTCTTTAAAAGCATATTGATACATTTTTTGTAACCGTGGTATAATTTTGTCATAAAAGCTTTTATAAAATTCATTAGTAAATCCGTCAGGGCCTGGAGTTTTTCCGTTCTTTAATGAATTTATTGTGTCTTCTAATTCCTTGATTGAAATTTGTGCTCCCAATTCCTCTTGTTCCTTCAACTCTAACTTTGGAAGATTACAATTATCCAAGAACTCTGTAATTTTATTGGTGTCCATTGTCGTTTTAGATGTGTACAAATTCTCATAAAATTGCGCAAATCTTTTATTAATATCATTCGGTAAGGTTAGTAATTCCCCTCTATTTGATTTAATCTTTAGGAGCGTATGTTCTTTTACTCATTTTTTTAGCTGACGAGCCAAAAGTTTATGTGGTTTATCCCCAAATTCAAAGTGTTCCTGTTTTGTAATTTGGAAAAGTCTTATAAGTTTGGCTGATAATAGTTTATTTAATTTAAATTTCAAAATTATTATTTTATTATGTTTATCCATAGATGGATCTTTAGCATTATCTATATCCATTTGTCTAATTTGTTCTTCTAACTGTCTTTGTTCATTCTTATTCTTTTTATTTTGAAAAGCTTTGTATGAGATTATAACACCTCTAATAAATGCTTTAAAAGATTCCCGTAATAAAGTAGGCGATATATCTGGAGTGTCATTTATTTAAAAAAAGACGTCCATTTGATTTTTTAAATATATACTCGCTTGCGGATCTTTTAGGATTTGAGAATTGAATCTCCAAAACGATTTATTCTTAGACATTCCTTCCAGTTTTAAAAATAAAGTTAGTGGTGAATGGTCTGAATTCGAATTTGTATGGTATGCTGGGTTCACAGTGTGAGGGATTAATTTTGTATCCACCAGGAAATAATCTATATGTGAGTATGTTTTGTGTACCATTGAATAAAACGAGTATTCCCTGCCGGTCGGATTAGCAATTCTCCAAACATGTTATATTGGTATTATTTATATGTATTTAAAAGTTCACTAGTTTTAGATTTCGTATTCCCTCTCTGTTTTTGGCTTGATTTGTCTAAATACGGATCTAAAACACAGTTAAAGTCTCCTCCTATTATAACATTTTGATAATTAAATTCTGCGATTATGTTCAGAATTTTATTGAAAAAATTAGGATGGTCAAAGTTAGGCGCGTATATATTTACCAAGGTAATTGGAGTATCCTGAATTTGTCCGGTAACTATCAGATATCTCCCTTCAATGTCTGTTATGGTGTTCTTTGCGTTGAATGGTATACCTTTTCTAATAATGATTGACGTACCTCTAGATTTCGAAGTATATGAAGAATGATATATTTGACCTATACATTTCGCCCTCAACCTAGCTTGATCCTGGGATTTTAGATGGGTTTCTTGTAAGAAAATGATGTCAGTATTGTACAATTTCAGCTGAGCTAATATCTTACCCCTTTTAATAGGTTCATTATTCATTTAATAGGTTCTTATATTCCAACTGCAGAATGTGACTCCTCCTAGGTTCTTTTGTTTAACATCTTGCATTTTGAATAGTTATAATACCTTTAAATCTTACGGTGCATCCATATCTCAGGTCTTTGGGTATTGGGGGAACCTTTGCATTACTAAGTTTTGTTGGCATATCCCTTTTACGCTTATCACTAAACAAAAAACACAAACATGTGACTTGGTGTAATAATAATTTAAAAAAAATTGAAAAAGTGATAATACAGTGTCTAAAATGGTCGACTGTAACAAGTGGCCTACCTATAGGTGGGAGAAAACCTTGTTTCGACTTCCATTGTTGATGTTAAACAAATAACTCCGCACCCTTGGTTAATCATAACATAATAGGACGGGGCCTCACAATCAGATATATAATACAGATTTACCCTATATATTTCATTATAACATATATATATATCACAATTTGATCAGCCATGATCGTATTGAATGGCGGTGCAGGCTCGAAGGGCCGAATGGCCTACTCCTGCACCTAATTTCTATGTATCTATGTATCTACTAATTATTAAACGAATGATTTTACCTTCAATAATAATCAACTGTTGGTTGAAGGGGTTAATGAAACGTGCTCCGGGATCTAAGCCAGGTGCTCGTTTCTCCTCCCCCCTCCCAGTTATAGGTAAGGTTTAGATTTAGTAAAAATTTGTGTTCATTGTTTTTTCTTGTTAGCGTCCGTTACTATTCTAGTTTAATATTGTTAACTTGTTAAATTGTTAAATTGTTAATAGGATTAATTCTTACAATTGTATTTAGTATTATAATCGCTTAAACAATTAATGCTTCTGGTATAGTCCACTCTCTTCAGTTCGGCTGTTTGCTTCGTTTGGAACACAGAATGTCCTTGAGTTAAAATTCCACAGATAACCAGTCTAGCCATCCAAAGCTAAACACTACATGAAATGATTCTGAGCTGCTGATCCTCCATTAACTGTGGAATTCTAATAAAAAGGTTGGTATATAGGCTGAGGCCAATGAATGCCCTTGCATTAATAGAAGCAGTGGTAAATGGCAATATACATTCAGGAGCACCTATTCCGTTGTTTTGCACAATCCGCAAGCATTGCCACTTTCATTTTACTGCACATCTTGTATGTGTATATGACAAATAAACTTGACTTGCAGTTTTGCAGTTGCATTTTGGTGTCATTGCTCATGGCAGTCCTGGTGTGATGCAGGCGACGAACACTCGTGGCAGGCCAGCATATATTGCCATTTAGCTATAAATCACATTTTCCAGTTCCAATTTATGAGGATGTAACTGCGCAAACCTAGTCACCACTTTGTACAAGTTATGGGCAAAGTCGTAGTGAATGTGGATTAAGGCGAGTGCAGACAGTCTGTCATTGCTCATGGAAGTCCTGGTGTAGTGATGCAGGCGATGGTGAACACTGGCAGAACGCTCACACTCTGCGCTTGTCACGTTGAGGGTACAGGCAAACAACAGCAGCACATGAATGTTGGGGTAGAGGACAGGATCACACATTTTGATTGCTTTGGCGGGCATATCTGGAAGGTCATCTGCAAGGGAAAATAACATTTATTCAATGAGATTAGGCCTACTTCCTCTTTAATAAAATGAAGACACCATTCAGACTTTCAATAACTGAACATATATTACATTAGGAGACAAACTTATTAAGGCATTAATGGCCAAAATCAGCTTTTATTAAAAGCTGTCAGATGTGTTACTCACTTATTCTTACTACTAATCTAAAGTTTAATTCTTCATTATACCTCCTGTGATCTCCTGAAAACTCTCCCTTCAGCGGATGTACTCATCATGAAGTAGTGTGGTGAGGGCAAGTCCTGCTCATATGTCGTGGCAAGAGTGTCTAGGCTGCACTGTCACAACTTGGCCACTGACGCAACCAATCCAAGCAAATGACCTGCAGTTTTAGAAAGAGCGGTAAGTCAACAATACAAAACACATAAGACGAGTGTCTTAAGGCTAGTATTATCAGTTACCCTCCTAAAAAAGACTGGGGGTACTGGCTGGCTACCTGTTAATCCAGGCGCAGGAGATGTGGTAGATATGGGGCAGATGGCATATTGGCTGATGAGGGAGGCATGGCACTTGAGGTGGCTGGAGATGGCAGACAAGAAGGAGAGGATGAAGGAGTCTGCTTTAGAATTTCTTCATCACTTTCAACCTTTTGCAATGGTACATCCTTTGGTCCAAAAATAAAATAAAAATCAATTATATACATAATCTCTATAACCATACACATGCCTCTTCATAAGTAGGTCAGAGATTATGGTCTTTCTTCTAAGGTCATATCCAGATTGCAAGTCACATATCTATATAATTAAAAGTGTCATCCTGACCACTTCCTGTCTGCGTTGTATATTAATTTTAGAAAAAACGCTACCATATATCGCTATGATTTTTGGCCATTTTACTCACGGTTCACCTCTGCTGAGCAGGCCCCGAGGAGTTTTCCCATTGATGAAAAATTAAAAAGTTAAGTGTGTTTAAAAAACCTTGAGATCCTCTTGTGTGTCAATCACCACAATGAAGGTAACGCCCCTTCCGAGGGGGGGGGGGTGCAGGAATATAATCTCCGGATGACTGGACGTGACTCAGTCATTCTGCAAGATCTCACTGGAGAGGCCATGACTCTTATTCTAAGCTGTGAATCAATTGAACTGTGAGTCTGCAATGTACTTGCAGTAAATGATTTGTTAGCCCTTAATGAAAATGAAATGAGTTGTTTGGCCTGCCCTGTGCTTGAAACTGCAATGGCAATGGAAATGAAATGAAAATGCAATGAGCTGTTTGGCCTGCTCTGAATTTGAAACTGCAATGGCAATGGAAATGAAATGAAAATGCAATCTGTTTGGCCTGCCCTGTGCTTGAAACTGCAATGGCAATGGAAATGAAATGCAAATGCAATGAGCTGTTTGGCCAGCCCTGTGCATGAAACTGCAATGACAATGAAAATTAAATGAAAATGCAATGAGCTGGTTGGCCTGCCCTGTGCTTGAAACTGCAATGGCAATGGAAATGAAAAGAAAATGCAATGAGCTGTTTGGCCTGCCCTGTGCTTGAAACTGCAATGGCAATAAAAATGAAATGAAAATGCAATGAGCTTTTTGGCCTGCCCTGTGCGTGAAAACGCAATGGTAATGGAAATGAAATGAAAATGCAATGAGCTGTTTGGCCTGCCCTGTGCTTGAATCTGCAATGGTAATGGAAGTGAAATGAAAATGTAATGATCTGTTTGGCCTGCCCTGTGCGTGAAACTGCAATGGTAATGGAAATGAAATGAAAATGCAATGAGCTGTTTGGCCTGCCCTGTGCTTGAAACTGCAATGGCAATGGAAATTAACTGAAAATGTAATGAGCTGTTTGGCCTGTCCTACGCTGGAAACTACAATGGCAATGGAAATGAAATGAAAATGCAATCAGCTGTTTAGCCTGCCCTTTGCTTGAAAGTGCAATGGCAATCGAAATGAAAAAATGCAATCAGCTGTTTTGCCTGCCCTGTGCTTGAAACTGCAATGGCAATGGGAATGAAATGAAAATGCAATCAGCTGTTTGGCCTTCCCTGTGCTTGAAACTGCAATTGCAATGGAAATGAAATGAAAATGCATCAGCTGTTTGGCCTGCCCTATGCTTGAATCTGCAATGGCAATGGAAATTAAATGAAAATGCAATCAGCTGTTTGACCTACCCTGTGCTTGAAACTGCAATGGCAATGGAAGTGAAATGAAAATGCAATCAGCTGCTTGGCCTGCCCTGTGCTTGAAACTGCAATGGCAATGGAAGTGAAATGTTCGACCTGCCCTGTGCTTGAAACTGCAATGGCAATGGAAATGAAATTAAAATGCAATGAGCTGTTTGGCCTGCCCTGTGCTTGAAACTGCAATGGCAATGGAAGTGAAATGAAAATGCAATGAACTCTTCAGCCTGCCCTTTGCTTGAAACTGCAATGGTAATGGAAGTAAAATGAAAATGCAATGAACTGTTTGGCCTGCCCTGTGCTTGAAACTGCAATGGCAATCGAAATGAAATGAAAATGCAACAAGCTGTTTGGCCTGCCCTGTGCTTGTAACTGCAATGGCAATGGAAATGAAATGAAAATGCAATGAGCTCTTTGCCCTGCCCTGTGCGTGAAACTGCAATGGCAATGGAAATGAAATGAAAATGCAATGAGCTGTTTGGCTTGCCCTGTGCTTGAAACTGCAATGGCAATGGAAATTAAAAGAAAATGCAATGAGCTGTTTAGCCTTCCCTTTGCTTGAAACTGTTTTTGGCAGAATTTCTGGCAGTTTCTCAGCTGCCAGCCCGCCAGGCCTGAGTTACTGAGCTGCCAGGCCTGAACGACTGAGATGCCAGGTCTGAGTGACTGAGCTGCCAGGCCTGAGTGACTGAGCTGCCAGGTCTGAGTGACTGAGCTGCTAGGCCTCAGTGACTGAGCTGCCAGCCCAAGAATCCATTTGGCCCACAATGTCCCTTCAGCCCACAACACCCATGCTAGCGCTCCAGAAATCCCCCCCGCCCCATGGCAGCAATATTGGAATTGGTGGAGAGGTGGATTATTGCGTTGGGGACCAGTCCTCCCGTGTGAAGCTGGGACCGAACGGGTCCCACTTAGTCTGGTAATATATAAATATAGGCAAATATATGTTCTTTATACCTTATAGGCAAAAAAAATGAAGCCAAATATAATTGCCTTTATGGCTTATGTACATCATGAGAATGGCTCATGTACATCATGAGTTGTTTTAAATCAAAGTTGCTTCTGATCCATGAGGATCCGAAGACCTCCGCGGCTTAGAGCAGGGGCGGAAATCCGGGGGGGGGGGGGACAGGGGGACAGCCTCCCCCTATTTTGAGAGGTGGGGACGACCCCCCCCCCCCCCCCACACATTTTTTGTAATCTGGATTTTAAAATTCAGTGAAATCTCTGCTTTCCGTGAGGCAGTGGTGCTGGGACTGATGATCAAGGGTGCCAATTGGACGAGAGAGATGTCGGTCAGCAGGCAATGGGGGAGACCATGATGATTCAGCGCGATGATTGGAGGAGGGAAGTATCGGTAAGAGGCAGAAGTAGGGGGTGGGACAGAGGTTAGAGCACAGTGATTGGAGGAAGGAGACGTTCGTGGAGCAAAGATCATAGAGCAGAACTTGAACTGCATGCCCATGTCATAGGGTTACAAGTGAAAAACACACTCGGCAGCCCTGGACACAGACCTGCGCCTCATCCACAGCCAGAATCGATCCCAGGTCTCAGGCACTGCAATCGCAGCCAAACCGCCATTGGACCATTCCCGTCCCCACCCGAGTGCCCATCCCCCCATGCCCAGGGGTGGCCAGACACAGGGGTGGCCGCTCCCGTCTGACGTTAGGATTATTTAAAACTCCAAACATTAAGTCACACAGTTGGGTTTTAAATGAGTCAGAGTCATGGAGATCATAGAGCGGAGCTTGAATTGGCGCAATCATGGGGCTTTTCACCGCCCGGCCCGGCGCAGCCGGAATCTTCCATCGCCCCATAGTCAAATTGTTGCGTCGAAAAGATCGAGGCTCCCGATCTTGAAGCCCCCGCCGGGGAATGGAAGGCCCTGTGAATGAGCCGATTCAAGCCCCACGATTCGGGACGGACGAACCTGCTGTTGCTGGAGTTCGGAGTCGGTCACCAATCAGGTCAGTTCCTGATGTTACCGTCCACAGAATAGATACTAGACAGGGCCCAGGGTCGAAGCCTCGCAAGTGTGCGCGCATGCGCGTGCGCGGCCGCCAAGAAATTGTGTCCCCCCCATGTTTTGACAGCGATATCCATGCCTGGCTTGGAGGTCCCGAATCGGCCGCTTCTCACCGGAGACCTGGGCTTCACGATGTTATAAGCCGCGGGCCGGCGGTCGGAGTGCTTCTCCAGCGAGGGTTCCCAGACTCTGCGATGGAAAGTCCACGCTGCGCCCAAGCCTAGAAGCTCCTCAGACCGCAGCTTCGGGATGTTATAGTCCGTGGTCCAGCGATCGGAGCAATTCTTCTGGTGACCCCCGGCTCCGCGATCTGAGCTGTAGGAAGAGATCGGGCAGGCTATACGACAGAAAATTCTTTAGTGGGGATCCGGAAGAAAGACAGGTCAGGTCGCTTACATTGGCGATTCGAGCACTTCATAGCAGAACAGAAATTACCCATGACCTATTACGGCTTTTTCGCCTAGTGGTCTATCTTGCTCCTCTAGTATCTTTGGTCGCACCCCCCAAAAAATATCCTGAGAAAAAAAAAAAATTGGAGCGCAATCAGCGTTTCCACTTTGACAGAAATTACCTGAAATTCTGGTTCCGGCCCGCTGGATGATTTTGGGGAAAAAATTGCGACCATCCACGCCTGCACAGTTGGGGGAAGCCGGTGACGCAAAATGACGCTGTCTCTCCGCGTGTGCGTAGTGGGCCCGGGCGGGATCAGATCACCATTTTCACTCCACACAATCAGAGATCGCCTTGACGCCTCGTGTCTACTCTGGGTAAGAAGTGGAATATTGCGTTGCGGGAGGGGGAGTCTGTTTTTTATCCTGGGTGGCAAACAACCTGCAAGGGGGTCCAATCTGACTTGTGGGATCATTTGGAAAAAAAAGGAGTCCCCGCTTTTCTGGGCCCGGGAGGGGTGGCCGTTCTCCCATCGCCGGGCAGGAGCGGGAACGACTGAATCTCAACCCAGTCCTGGCAGCGGCCGTCACCCCGACACCAGATGCCGCTCCGGCCGGGCCCTCGCCTCCCCCGCCGCCGGGCCCACGCAACACCTTCTGCCCATGCTCGACCACCCCCCCCGCTGGGCCCACGCCACCTTCACCCCTCCCCCGCCAGGCCCACGCCACCTTCCACCCATGCCCGACCACCCCCCCTTCCCCCACTGGGCCCACGCCACCATCACCCTCCCCCCACTGGGCCCACGCCACCTACCACCCCCGCCTGGACCACTCCACCCCCACGCCACCCCACCGGGCCCATGTCTTTCTTCCCACCCTGCCACGGGCCCTCACCTCTCCCCCCCGCCGCGGGCCCTCCTCTCCCCCCGCGGGACCTCCAACGCTACGTGCGAGGGAGAAAGACGGGGGAATATGAGAGGGGGAGGGAGGGGAGGAAGGAGAGGGAGGGGAGGGAGGGGAGGGAGGTAAGGGAGGGGAGGGGGAGAGAGAGAGGGGAAGGAGGGGATGGGAGAGAGATCTGGGAGGGAGAGGTGGAGGAGAAGGAATGGGGGATTATCTTTAGTAAATTGCAAAATTAAGGTAGGTTTTAGAGCTATTATATTTTCTCCTCCATATGAATAATATCAAACAATATCAAATAATATCAAACAATTGGAACTGCTTTCTTTTCCTTGATAACTATACTGAAAAACATGAATTCCATAGTTTGTGACTTTCTTTTTTGCATTATGTTTTTAATATAATTTGAATATTACAAAATCTGCATGTTTTCAGGGTCATCTTGGATCTGTCCGCAGCCCATTGATGATGTTGCTGCTGAGGAAGCTAGGCTGAAGATGGAGTTGGAAGATCTCCTTGGTGCAGTGAAAACCAAAGGTTAAACATAGAAACATAGAAAGTAGGTGCGAGAGCAGACCACCAGGTCCATCGAGCCCGCACCGCCATTCGCTCATGGCTGAACACCAAACAAACAACCCTACCCACAAACAGTAGACACAAAACACAGAACACAAGACACTACCCTCCCCTTTATACCGCTATCACCCCTCTCCACCCCAAGAACCGCGTGATCTCCTGGGGGAGGCAAAAAACCGGATAAAAACCCAGGTCCAATTCGGGTTAGGAGACGGAAAACATTATCACCAATTTTATTCAGAGCTAATTGTGATTCTTTGTGGTTAAAGCCTAAAAATGTTGACATAGGATTTTCTGACTAGATTTTTGTGTAATTGAATTGCGCGCATTTTGATACCAAATTCAGCACTGTACGCCACCCCCCCCCCCCCCCCCACTAAAGCTAAGTTACAGAGGTGTGAATTAAGTCGGGAATAATTCCCATTTTCAAATTACGACATATTTGCGGATCTACCCCTTCCATCTTATAACAAAAGTACTTAACCAATATTAATAAACTTAGTATAAAACTAGACTGTGGGAACCTTTGGATCCCAAGATACAAAAGACAAGAGAGTCATTTATTTGTCACATGTACCAATTTGTACAGTGAAATGTGTGGTCGCCATACAGCCATACGAATAAAAAAGAGCACAGAACACGATAGTCTTTAACACAGACATCCCCACACAGCGGAATCAAAGTTTCCCACTGTGAGTGAAGGCACCAAATTTCAGTCATCCTCCTTTGTTGTCCTCTGTTGTTCACCCGTGGGCGGGGGGCTCCCGAACCACTTGCTGTCAGGCGGCTCGATGTTCAGGCCCTCTCGCCGGGATTCTGAAACTCCGACATCGGAACGGGAGAACAACCTCAGTGGCTTGGACATGCGAATCGGCCACTTCCAACCGGAGTCCACGGCTCCCAAATCCACAGGCCGCACTGGTGGAGATTCACGCTGGCGGCCCCCGGCAAAACGTCCCAGGCCTCCGCGATGTTGAAGTCAGCGCCACCCGCGCTGGAAGGTCTACAAACCACAGCTCCGCGATGTTAAAGCAGCAGGCCCAACACTCCGGAGCTTCAAACTGTGATCCAGGTTTGGAATCGCCCGCTCTGCGACAAATCCAGTGCTGCACCGCTGCTGAAACTTTGGCCGGTCCCCGGCAGGAAAGGCCGCACCAATCCAGTTGGTAGGCTGCGAGGAGGAGGGCGAGGACGTGACTTTGAAAATAGTCGCATCCTCGCCAGGAAGTGACTAGGAAACGGTTTCCCCCTTATTCTACCCCCTCTCCCACATAGAAAAACTAAAGAAACTTCCAAAACATACTTTTAAAACAGACTAAAAATAAAAAATGATAGAAAAACAAACAGACCGTAGGCAGAGGCTGCCATCAATATGGCGCCCCTAGTGGTCAATGTTCACACGGTAGGGCTGGTCCCCCAATGCAATATTCCACCTCTCTACCAATTCCAATATTGGTGGCCAGTGGGGGGAGGGGGATTTCTGGAGCGCTAGTATGGGCGTTGTGGGCCAAAGGGACTGGTTTCCCGAGGGCTAGTATGGACATTGTGGGCCGAATGAATTATTGGGCTGGCAACTCAGTCACTCAGGCCTGGTGGGCTGGCAGCTCAGTCACTCAGGCCTGGTGGGCTGGCAGCTCAGTCACTCAGGCCTGATGGGCTGGCAGCTCAGAACCTGCCAGAAATTCTGCCCAAAACAGGTGATAGACTCTGTGAGAGAGAAGGGGAGAAGGTGGAGAATCAGTTTTAGACATTTTTCATCTTTTTCTGCAGATCACAGCAATGAAGGAGGAAAGTCCATCCTGGCCTGGATCTCACAAGGAGCCAATGAAGGGAGGGAGAAAAGTACTGGGGTGAGGTTTAATAATTGTAGGCAGAATACTTACTGATAGGCCAAAGGGACTCCACCTGGCCTGATGGGCCAAAGGGACTTTAAAAAAAATCTGAGTGCAATCTCAGTGAAAGGCACTTTTTCTGGACTTTTCCTGGCCTGGCACGGGCCTTTTGGGCCAAAATGCACCTCCTGAGCTAATACGGGCATTTTGGGCAAAAGGGACTGGTTTCTCAGCTAACAGGGGGCTTCTGGGCCAAAATTAGTGGTTTCAGGTAGGCCAAACAACACATTTCATTTCATTTCCATTTCCATTTCAAGCTCAAGGCAGGCCAAACAACTCATTTCATTTCCATTTCCATTTTGCATTGCCGTTTCAAGCAAAGGGCAGGCCAAACAACTCATGGCATTGTCATCTCCATTACCATTTTGCATTGCAGTCTCAAGCACAGGGCCACCAAACACATCATGGCATTGTCATTTCATTTCCATTGTGCATTGCAGTCTCAAGCACAGGACAGGCCAAACAACTCATGGCGTTGTCATTTCATTTCCATTTTGCAATGCTGTCTCAAGCACAGGGCAGGCCAAGCAACTCATGGCATTGTCATTTCATTTCCATTTTGCATTGCTGTCTCAAGCACAGGGCAGGCCAAGCAACTCATGGCATTGTCATTTCATTTCCATTTTGCATTGCAGTCCCAAGCACAGGGCAGGCCAAACACCTGATTGCATTGTCATTTCAATTCCATTTTGCATTGCAGTCTCAAGCACAGGGCAGGCCAAACACCTCATGGCAATGTCATTTCATTTCCACTTTGCATTGCAGTCACAAGCACAGGGCAGGCCACGCAACACATGGCATTGTCATTTCATTTCCATTTTGTATTTCAGTCTCAAGCACAGGGCAGGCCAAGCAACTCGTGTCATTGTCATTTCATTTCCATTATGCATTGCAGTCACAAGCACAGAGCAGGCCAAACAACTCATGGTGTTATCATTTCATTTCCATTTTGCATTGCAGTCTCAAGCACAGGGCAGGCCAAACAACTCATGGCGTTGTCATTTCATTTCCACTTTGCATTGCAGTCTCAAGCACAGGGCAGGCCAAACAACTAATGGCGTTGTCATTTTATTTCCATTTTGCATTGCAGTTTCAAGCACAGGGCAGCCAAACAACTCATGGCGTTGTCATTTCATTTCTATTTGCATTGCAGTCTCAAGTAAAGGGCAGGCCAAACAACTAATGGCGTTGTTATTCTATTTCCATTTTGCATTGCAGTCTCAAGCACAGGGCAGGCCAAACAACTCATGATGTTGTCAATAAGGGCTAACAAATCATTTATTGCCAGTACATTGCAGACTCACAGTTCAGTTGATTCACAGCTTAGAATCACAGTTGTGGCCTCTCCCTCGCTATCCTCCAGAGTGACTGACTCACATCCAGGCATCCTGGGTTTTATAGTCTTGCCCCCCCCAGAAGGGGCGTTACCTTCATCATGGTGATTGACAGGCGATGGGACCAATCAGCTGATCTCAAGATTTTTTAAACACTCATACTTTTTATTTTCATCGATCGGAAAAATCCTCGGGGCTGCCTCAGTGGAGGAGGACTGTGAGTAAGATGGCCAAAAATCATTGCAATATAGGTAGTGTTTTTTCTAAGATCAATATATCGTGCAGACAGGAAGTGGTCAAGAGGAGACTTTTAGTTATATAGATATTGGAAATTTATAAAATATACATTTTAATGGGATCATTATATACAGATGTAACATTTCCATTTCGAGATCATGGGGGGGGGGCAAATATGCGTCAAACCGATAGCCTAATCGTTAAAGGATTAATGGACACTGTATTGCATAACACATGTCAATCATAACATGAAATAAATCCATAGCATAATCCTGTATTATTTCATTACAGCTGATGATCTGAAGCGTACATCAACATCCTGCAATGGAAGATCCAAAAGAAAGAAAACTTCGAACACAAAGGCCACAGTGATCTCCAAACAAATTACATCGTATTTCTCAAAGGGTAAAGTACATCACATTTGTATTTATTTTAACCCATTGATGCCATGGACATCAATCTTTTTTGAGGAGCCCAAAAGTCCTTCTTTCATCATTCACATTGGCAGCATATTTTTCTTTTTTCCTTATATTGACAAATTACAAAGTAATGTATTGCATTACAAATGAAAATACCAGCATTTCCATTAAAATTCTTGATAAAACATTGCCAATTTTCATTGGAAATATTTTTTTTAATTTATCAAAATTGTTGCCAATTTTATAAATTACTGATCATTTTGCATTAAACAAGATCCTGTGAGCATACTTTATATTGAACTTTGACAAGTGTGGGCTCAATTTGTGAAGAATTATGCCTCTGTTAAACGTTTTATGATTCTACATCATGAGTTATTACAAGAATTGTGAAAAACCCACATATTTGCAGACTTTGGTGTCAATGGGTTAAAGAAGCAGCTTATTAAACATCAGTAAAATAATTTTTGCATTGATGTAATGTCTTAAGTCCTATTAATGATAATATTGGCCAAATAAAATATGTCACAAAATGGAGAATCTCTGTATTTGCAAAGCATGCTTGTCCACTTTCTGTGAATGGTTGCAAGCTGAGTCACAGCTCCCATGGGTCTGGACCCTAGGATAAGGTGAGGTCCAGATGTCCTTCCTTTTGTTAATATGTATGAGGGTTTTGCAGAAGAGCTAAGAGGTGTTGCAAATGCATGATTAGGATTGGTCAGATAGGGGGGTGTTGTAAAGTACTGTTAATTATGTTGCAGAGTGTTTGTGCTGTTATCTTGTGATTGGTTAAAGTGTGAAGCCTTGTTCAAATTGTTTATACTAACTGGAGAAATGTTTCTATTCTTTTGTAAACTGTCTTTCTGCTAGAACTTTCTGTAGAAACAATGTAATGGGGTATTTTGTGATTGGGTTAGGGAACTGTCAATAACTGTATAATAAAATTGATATTTGTGATTGGCTTGTCGGGGCTGCCACCTCCCCCCCCCCCCCCCATCTAGTTTCGTGCCACAGGGTCCGATCAGGTATAAAAGAGTGGATTGGGATCGATCTTCTGCGGTTGCACTTTGGACTGTGCTAACTGGCTGGAGGTGTCTGCTTTAACAAGGCTGAAGGGCTTGGATGAGTTGAGACAAGGATCGGACCTGCGGTGTGGTTAGGTATCATGTAGGAAGTTTGTTTGTGTTTTGGAAGAATAAAGAATTAGTTGATCCAGTGCTTGACAATGTTTTACTGAACTAGATACATAGATACATAGATACATAGAAAATAGGTGCAGGAGTAGGCCATTCGGCCCTTCGAGCCTGCACCGCCATTCAATATGATCATGGCTGATCATCTAACTCAGTATCCCGTACCTGCCTTCTCTCCATACCCCCTGATCCCTTTAGCCACAAGGGCCACATCTAACTCCCTCTTAAATATAGCCAATGAACTGGCCTCAACTACCCTCTGTGGCAGAGAGTTCCAGAGATTCACCACTCTCTGTGTGAAAAAGTTTTTCCTCATCTCGGTCTTAAAGGATTTCCCCCTTATCCTTAAGCTGTGACCCCTTGTCCTTGACTTCCCCAACATCGGGAACAATCTTCCTGCATCTAGCCTGTCCAACCCCATAAGAATTTTGTACGTTTCTATAAGATCCCCTCTCAATCTCCTAAATTCTAGCGAGTATAAGCCAAGTCTATCCAGTCTTTCTTCATATGAAAGTCCTGACATCCCAGGAATCAGTCTGGTGAACCTTCTCTGCACTCCCTCTATGGCTATAATGTCCTTCCTCAGATTTGGAGACCAAAACTGTATGCAATACTCCAGGTGTGGTCTCACCAAGACCCTGTACAACTGCAGTAGAACCTCCCTGCTCCTATACTCAAATCCTTTTGCTATGAAAGCTAACATACCATTCGCTTTCTTCACTGCCTGCTGCACCTGCATGCCTACTTTCAATGACTGGTGTACCATGACACCCAGATCTCGCTGCATCTCCCCATTTCCTAATCGGCCACCATTTAGATAATAGTCTGCTTTCCTGTTTTTGCCACCAAAGTGGATAACCTCACATTTATCCACATTATACTGCATCTGCCAAACATTTGCCCACTCACCCAGCCTATCCAAGTCACCTTGCAGTCTCCTAGCATCCTCCTCACAGCTAACACTGCCCCCCAGCTTAGTGTTGTCCGCAAACTTGGAGATGTTGCCTTCAATTCCCTCATCCAGTTCATTAATATAAATTGTAAATAGCTAGGGTCCCAGCACTGAGCCTAGCGGTACCCCACTAGTCACTGCCTGCCATTGTGAAAAGGACCCGTTTACACCTACTCTTTGCTTCCTGTTTGCCAGCCAGTTCTGTACCCACATCAATACTGAACCCCCAATACCGTGTGCTTTAAGTTTGTATACTAATCTCTTATGTGGTACCTTGTCGAAAGCCTTCTGAAAGTCCAGATACAACACATCCACTGGTTCTCCCCTATCCACTCTACTAGTTACATCCTCGAAAAATTCTATAAGATTCGTCAGACACGATTTACCTTTCGTAAATCCATGCTGACTTTCTCCAATGATTTCACCACTTTCCAAATGCGCTGCTATCCCATCTTTAATAACTGACTCTAGCAGTTTCCCCACTACCGATGTTAGACTAACTGGTCTGTAATTCCCCGTTTTCTCTCTCCCTCCCTTCTTAAAAAGTGGGGTTACGTTTGCTACCCTCCAATCCTCAGGAACTACTCCAGAATCTAAAGAGTTTTGAAAAATTATCACTAATGCATCCACTATTTCTGGAGCTACTTCCTCAAGTACTCTGGGATGCAGCCTATCTGGCCCTGGTGTTTTATCGGCCTTTAATCCATTCAATTTACCCAACACCACTTCCCGACTAACCTGGATTTCACTCAGTTCCTCCATCTCCTTTGACCCGCGGCCCCCTGCTATTTCCGGCAGATTATTTATGTCTTCCTTAGTGAAGACGGAACCAAAGTAGTTATTCAATTGGTCCGCCATATCCTTGTTCCCCATGATCAATTCACCTGTTTCTGACTGCAAGGGACCTACATTTGTTTTAACTAATCTCTTTCTCTTCACATATCTATAAAAACTTTTGCAGTCAGTTTTTATGTTCCCTGCCAGTTTTCTTTCATAATCTATTTTCCCTTTCCTAATTAAGCCCTTTGTCCTCCTCTGCTGGTCTCTGAATTTCTCCCAGTCCTCTGGTATGCTGCTTTTTCTGGCTAATTTGTATGCATCATCTTTTGCTTTGATACTATCCCTGATTTCCCTTGTTATCCATGGATGCACTACCTTCCCTGATTTATTCTTTTGCCAAACTGGGATGAACAATTTTTGTAGTTCATCCATGCAGTCTTTAAATGCCTTCCATTGCATATCCACCGTCAACCCTTTTAGAACTAATTGCCAGTCAATCTTGGCCAATTCACGTCTCATACCCTCAAAGTTACCTTTCTTTAAGTTCAGAACCGTTGTTTCTGAATTAACAATGTCACTCTCCATCCTAATGAAGAACTCAACCATATTATGGTCACTCTTGCCCAAGGGGCCACGCACAACAAGACTGCTAACTAACCCTTCCTCATTACTCAATACCCAGTCTAGAATAGCCTGCTCTCTCGTTGGTTCCTCTACACGTTGGTTTAGATAACTATCCCGCATACATTCCAAGAAATCCTCTTCCTCAGCACCCCTGCCAATTTGATTCACCCAATCTATATGTAGATTGAAGTCACCCATTATAACTGTTTTGCCTTTGTTGCACGCATTTCTAATTTCCTGTTTGATGCCATCCCCAACTTCACTACTACTGCTAGGTGGCCTGTACACAACACCCACCAGCGTTTTCTGCCCCTTAGTGTTTCGCAGCTCTACCCATACCGATTCCACATCCTCCAAGCTAATGTCCTTCCTTTCCACTGCGTTAATCTCCTCTCTAACCAGCAACGCTACCCCACCTCCTTTTCCTTTCTCTCTATCCCTCCTGAATATTGAATATCCCTGGATGTTCAGCTCCCAGCCTTGGTCACCCTGGAGCCATGTCTCCGTGATCCCAACTATATCATAATCATTAATAGCTATCTGCACGTTCAACTCATCCACCTTATTACGAATGCTCCTTGCATTGAGACACAAAGCCTTCAGGCTTGTTTTTACAACGCTCTTACCCCTTATACAATTATGTTGAAAAGTGGCCCTTTTTGATTTTTGCCCTGGATTTGTCTGCCTGCTAGATTTGTCTGCCTGCTAGATAGACTATGGGGTAAGCTGTAGGAGCATAATTACATTATATGTGACTTGCAATCTGATGGAGTTTGTGTACAGTACTCTCACTCTATATGACCTGAGAAGAAAGACCATAATCTCTGACCTACTTATGAAGAGTCATGTGTATGGTTATGGAGATTTTGCATATAATTGATTTTATTTTATTTTATTTTCGGACCAAATTCTAAAGCGGACTCCTTCATCCTCTCCTACTTGTCTACCATCTCCAACCACCTCAAGTGCCATGCCTCCCTCATCAGCCATCTGGACCCATACCTACCACATCTCCTGTGCCTGGATTAACAGGTAGCCAGCCAGTACCCCCAGTCTTTTTTAGGAGGTTAACTGATATTACTAGCCTTAAGAAACTCATCTTATGTGTTTTATAATGTTGACTTACCGCTCTTTCTGAAACTGCAGGTCATTTGCTTGGATTGGTTGCGTCAGTGGCCAAGTTGTGGCAGTGCAGCCTAGACACTCTTGCCACGACATATGAGCAGGACTTGCCCTCACCACATTACTTCATGATGAGTACATCCGTTGGGGAGAGAGTTTTCAGGAGATCACAGGAGGTATAATGAAGAATGAAACTTTAGATTAGTAGTAAGAATAAATGAGTAACACATCTGACAGCTTTTAATAAAAGCTGATTTTGGCATTTAATGCCTTAATACGTTTGTCTCCTAATGTAATATATGTTCAGTTATTGAAACTCTGAATGTAGCGATGTTACAATACCTACCTTCAGTGGCGCTGCAGTTCTGCCACTGGCTGTGTGCGCGACTTTGGCGCCTTTGGGGGGGGGGGGGGATTAATATGTCGTTTTCTCCTGCCTGTCCGAGATATATTTTCTCGGGCGCTAGCTGATGCAGAAAAATCGTTCTGACCTCCATTCTCTGAAGTTTTTTTTTAAATCGCGGGACAATTTAATCGCTGGAGTAAAATTAAAAAGTGACTTCTAATGCCGTCAATGCCGACAACGGAACGGATCTCACGTAGGGGACAAAACACGGGGTAAGTCGTTTATTTTACATATAAATTTGCTTCTTAGGATGACTTTAATCAAAATTTCCTTGGCAAAAATTTGATTTTGGCCCCATCCAAACCGGCAGTGTTTTTCCTGCCAATATGGGGTTCAAATTCACTGCAACCGCAACATTCCAATCGATCGCGTTCCACAAAAACCCACTCGCAAGATGATTTAAAAGCTCATTAATTTACGGGAAATAAACATTAAATTCCTCCCATTTGGCCTATAAATTCATGACAATGAGATTTAAAAATCATGTTATATTGTGAATTCTTGTGTGAATGTTATTTGGACACCTAGGTTATTTAAAAACGTTAACCTTTTCTTAAGAAATGGATAGATGTTTAGATCTAGTAATTGAATTTTGTATTTAGCTACAATTAGGTAACTAACTAATTATATGCTTTAATTTCAAGTCATCCAAGTAAGATTGTTTCATATTTGTTTCAGAATGCATCAATCTATAATAACTGAAAATTTCTTTCAGTTCTCTTAATGGGCTTTTGACTGTCCTCGATCACAGCTTTTGTGTTAAGTCAATTGAAAAGCAATAGGGAACAAGATGCTAATTTCCGAGTATGACAAATGGCCATAACTTTTTTAATACTGAAGATATGAAAGTGAACTAGGTGTCAAATTAAACTTATTTTTATGCTTTATCTGATGGGATAAATTGCAGACTTGATTTTTAAAATTTCAAAATTTTGTAACATTTCTACTGAATGGTGTCTTCATTTTATTAAAGAGGAAGTAGGCCTAATCTCATTGAAGAAATGTTATTTTCCCTTGCAGATGACCTTCCAGATATGCCCGCCAAAGCAATCAAAATGTGTGATCCTGTCCTCTACCCCAACATCCATGTGCTGCTGTTGTTTGCCTGTACCCTCAACGTGACAAGCGCAGAGTGTGAGCGTTCTGCCAGTGTTCACCATCGCCTGCATCACTACACCAGGACTTCCATGAGCAATGACAGACTGTCTGCACTCGCCTTAATCCACATTCACTACGACTTTGCCCATAACTTGTACAAAGTGGTGACTAGGTTTGCGCAGTTACATCCTCATAAATTGGAACTGGAAAATGTGATTGATGGCTAAATGGCAATATATGCCAGCCTGCCACGAGTGTCCGTCGCCTTCATCACTACACCAGGACTGCCATGAGCAATGACAGCAAAATGAATGTATGTTGCCATTTACCACTAATTCTATTAATGCAAGGGCATTCGTTGGCCTCAGCCTATATACCAACCCTGGTTCCACAAACTACGCAAATCCTGTCATGCCAACCCCTATATGAAAAGCTTTGTACGGGCCTGGATCGGACAGGCTAGATGCAGGAAAAATGTTCCCCATGTTAGGGGAGTCCAGAACCAGGGGTCACAGTTTAAGAATAAGGGGTAGGCCATTTAGGACTGAGGTGAGGAAAAACCTTTTCATCCAGAGAGTTGTGAATCTGTGGAATTTTCTGCCACAGAAGGAAGTGGAGGCCAATTCACTGGATGTTTTCAAAAGAGAGTTAGATATAGCACTTTGGGCTAACGGAATCAAGGGATATGGGGAGAAACAGGAACGGGGTACTGATTTTGGATGATCAGCCATGATCATATTGAATGGAGGTGCTGGCTGGTGGGGCGAATTGCACCAATTTTCTATGTTTCTATGTTTCCTCCACGCTAATTTGGAATGCAATTGGCTAGCTCACCTTGGATTTCATGCAATGCACTTTATTCCTGTACATGACTGGAACAATATATGTTCCTCTGCTATTCCTGTAACCTGCTTGTGGCCCTAGCTTTGTTCCTTCAGGAAGGTGAAGGAGGTCCCAAGTGGAAAGGAATTGTGAAGGGAAAGTGTGGCTAACAAGCAGACAATAACATGAGGAGTTTAATGTGTGAATGGAGATGTCAGAAAAAAATCAAAGGTGCAATCTGATTTGGAACATGAAAGCAGCACATCAAACTGTATTCAAGTGAAACGTGGGTAACTAAATCTAAAGTTAGATAGAACACCCATGCCCTGAGAAATGTTGGAATTAAATTGGAGTCAATTTAATGGAAGATCACAAACCACAAAAGGAACAGCAAAAACAACAATGCACATATTTTGAAATTAACAGAATAATTTTAATGTATTCAGACTTCTGTGTAATGGTATCTTTTGCAGAATTACATACTTTATTTAATTGTGTGAAGAAACTTCATTTCTGTAAAACAGTGTCAAGGGCACTATTTCTCAAAAGACACAATTATTGAAGCTGTGGCAGTGGATTGTCTGTTGATTCACTGCCCAAGTGACCCGGATTCAATCCTGACCTCAGGTGTTACACGTTTGGGGGAGTTTTGCAAGTTCTCCTCCAGAGTGCATGGATTTCCATCAGATGCTCAGATTTCATGCCATTGCCCAAATACATGCCCCGGGAAGGTAAATGTAAAACAAATCAAAGGAGAGTTGATGGACATGTGAGAGAGAATAAGTTGTAGTGTAACATGGAGAAGATGCGTAATGTAAAAGGACCTAGAAGGGCGGGTAGGAGAGGGACCAGGGTATTGCCTCCAGCGGCGTCAAGGTTGGGTTCAGGGGGGCGTCCCCGTGACAAGAGGCGGTTGGCCGTGGAAAGGGACGTCAGCGCGTGTGGGCCGAGCCGGTCGAGGGTGACCGAGGAGGCCCTCCAGCATCCTGGGGTTACCTGGATCGGGAGCCGCTCCAGTACATGGAACACTTGGTACTTTGGACATCTTTGTAAATGGCATCTAAATATGGCGACTCATGCATGTGTGAAATGTGCAGAAAGAACGTGTGTGCGATGCAATGCTGGGTTTTAATCCAAAACATCAAACATGCCTTTCCTCCTCCTCCCCCCCCACCCCCCCCCCCCCCCCTCCCACAGATGCTGCTCAACCCACTGAGTTCCTTCAACAGTTTACTTGCCTGTTTTCCCAAGGGATTGCTCTTCTGGGAGTCATACCAACGCTGTTGGTTAAATGGCCTCCTTCTATCCCACAATAAGTAAGTGGGCACCAGAGGCATCGCTCAATATCCCCCCTTTGGAGCTTCTCTCAAAAATGATGCCAGAATCAACTTGTTGGATCTCAGGATCTTTCCAACTTTTCAAAATGGAGTTACCCTCACACAGAAATTAGTCTGGTGTATTGTTTCAGCTCAGGGAGACTTTGGAAACTTCACCCTCACATGATGTTATCATAATTAGAACTAGAAGAGCATTTGTTCTAGTGTCATCAGCGCCACTAGAGTCATTAGTATTGTGTCAAAATGGTTATTGAATTAAACTAGGAAGCTTGACTGAAACTTTTTAAAATCTTTCCCACTCAGTTGGCAAGGAGTTCAGTCTATATTAACATATGCTGTCATGAGGTGAATGGACAATTGCGGTTGATACCACGTGGTACTATGTGTAGAAAGGAACTGCAGATGCCAGATAGACACAAAATGTTGGAGTAACTCGGCAGAACAGGCAGCATCACTGGAGAGAAGGAATGGGCTCTGAAGAAGGGTCTCGACTCGGAACGTCACCTATTCCTTCTCTCCAGAGATGCTGCCTGTCCCGTGGAGTTATTCCAGCATTGTGTGTCTGTCCACGAGGTACTATGATTGATACTCGTCAGCTCAATGTGCAACGTCCATTAAAAATGACTGCAGGGATCCATGACTGAAAGAGAGGAAATGGGTGCAGCTGTATCATTTTTAAGATGTAGTGATTGAACAATAAAACCAGGAAAGGGATGGCAAAGGGAAACATTTTCACCATCCCATCTCACCACTTGGGTAAAGATAATCAAATAACGAAGGAACAACATAGTCAGTGGGAATTCCGTCAATAAATCCTTTCCCGTTGTTGTGAACAAACCAGCACGGAATGTTGGTACCTTGTTTCAGATTGAGTCTGTAATCTTTCTGGGACCCCCTGGAAGATAGGAATATAAATGCAGGTAAGAAGTCAACAGAGATTGTTTAAATGTTGAATGGGACAAGTTAGTAGAATTTGCTATCTTGGATATAATACCTTGTCACCCTGAGTTTGTGACCTTTCACATCCATTGTCGCATCAGGTTTGCCTTGATCTAAGCCGGGGCGAATGTCATATACCTCAGCATTCACTCCATGGTAAAACTGGCCTGCAGCAGAGTAAAGGAACTAATTTAATTACAAAGTGACAAATAATGACGTGCAGGATGCCCACAGGGTATAATGTACCTCCTAATTAATTTTTATCTGTGAGGAAGGCACATGCAATGAATGATTAAGATGTTATTAAATTGTGATTAAAACAAAAAAATATTATAATAGTAGTTTGCAAGCAAGAAATTTGGTATTTGATCCAGTATAAAAAGTAGTTATAAACTAAATCACTTAAGTTGATAAATGTGACTAAATAAAGTTTGAAATGGATACATTTCAAAGTGATAATCACCATTTTGTGTAGGAAGGAACTGCAGATGCTGGTTTACACAGAAGATAGACATAAAAAGCTGGAGTAACTTCTCTAGCTACAAGTAACCCTTGCATCCCCTCTTCCTCCGTCCCTCCCCCACCCTAGTCATCATATTAGTTTCACTGTCATCCTGCTCAGTTTCACTGTTTTTATCACTCGTCATCTTCTCCACAGCCAACAATGGACCATTGTGGGCTCCACATTTCCTTGATCATCATTGCTGGTTTGCTTTGTCCTTTTTGCAAACTTTTCATTCTTTTATGCTATGTACCTTTCCATATCTCTTGTTTCCCTCTCCACTGACTCTCAGCCTGAAGAGTGGCTTCGACCTGGAACATCACCTATTCCTTTTCTCCAGAGATGCTGCCTGACCCGCTGAGTCACTCCAGCTTTTTGTGTCTATCACTATGATTTCTGGGTTGATTTCCCCTTGACCAGAGAGAACTAATGTTGTCACTATTTATTTCAGGAATGAATTATTGAATTAATAATTGAATGAATCTGTACCTTCAGTTTTAATCTAACATTATATAATTTAGGGGAGTCAAGAGACTTGAATGCCGAGCAGAAAATAATTTGCTGGAAAAATTCAGCAGGTCAAACAAAATGTTTGCTGGGTAAAGGAAGGTCGATGTTTCAGGCCAAGAACCTGCATCAGGACTAAGCTTGTCGAGGGAAGGACCAATATATATAAGGGAGAAGTGAAATAGGGGCTGGTAGGTGATTGGAACCAGATAAGAGCATGAGTCAAGTTGTATGGTGGGGTTCACGGAAAAGGTGAATAAAGGGAGGGAGACCCTGGTTGGACTGGTGGCAGTGGGAAAGAAACAGAGTAGGGGTTTGGAATCTATATTACTAAAAGTCTCATCTTGACCACTTCCTGTTGCACTGTATATTGATTTTAGAAAACACGCTGCCACTTACGGCTGTGATTTTTGGCCAGCTTACTCAGAGTCCCCCTCCGCTGCACAGAAGAAGAGGATTATCCCCATCGATGAAAAAAAAAAGTTAGTAGTGTTTAAAAAATGTTGAGATTCTCTCTCCTGAAGGCCACGCCCCTTCCGGAGGGACTATAAAACCCAGAAGTGTGGAGGTGCCCCAGTTCTCTGCAAGATGGGGAGCGAGAGGTTGCAATTCACAGTCTGAGCTGTGAATAACACTGACCACATGACTACTAAACTGTGAGTGGTTTTACTGACCTGTCAGTGCCCTTAATTTGGTTTGAAAATGTAGTTTGAAAATGCAAATGAAAATGCTGTTGTGGTTTGAAAGTGCTAAAGCTGCGTTGCCTTTGGTTTGAAAGTGGTAAAGCTGCATTGCCTTTGGTTTGAAAGTGCTAAAGCTGCCTTGCCTTTGGTTTGAAAGGGCTAAAGCTGCCTTGCCTTGCCTTTGGTTTGAAAGTGCTAAAGCTGCCTTGCCTGTAGTTTGAAAATGCTAAAGCTGCCTTGCCTCAGGTTTGAAAGTGCTAAAGCTGCCTTGCCTCTGGTTTGAAAGTGCTAAAGCTGCCTTGCCTATGGTTTGAAAGTGCTACAGTTGCCTTGCCTATGGTTTAAAAGTGCTAAAGCTGCCTTGCCAATGGTTTGAAAGTGCTAAAGCTGCCTCGCCTAATTAAAGCTGCCTTGCCTAATTAAAGCTGCCTTGCCAATGGTTTGAAAGTGCTAAAGCTGCCTTGTTATATTAAACCTGCCTTACCTAATTAAAGCTGCCTTGCCTAATTAAAGCTGCCGTGCCTAATTAAAGCTGCCTTCCCTAATTGAAGCTGCCTTGCCTAATTAAAGCTGCCTTGCCTAACTAAAGTTACCTTGCCTTCTATGTAATTAAAAGTCTAATTTTGACAACTTCCTGTTTGTACTTTATATTGATTTGAGAAAAAACGCTACCACGTACGACTGTGATTTTTGGCCATCTTACTCAGAGTCCACTTCCGCCGAGGAATTTTTCCCATCGATGAAAAATAAAAGAGCTATTGGTGTTTAAAAAATGTTCAGATTCTCTCTTCTGTCAATCATGCCTTGAAGGCCACGCCCCCTTCTGGTGGGAGGGGGAGGGGCTATAAAACGTGGAAGTCTGGGCGTGACTCAGTCTCTGCAAGATGGGGGAGGGAGAGGTCATGACTCGCTGTCTTTAGTGGCCTTGCACCCTGCTTGAAATGGTATGAAACTGCACTTGAATTTGGTGGCCTTGCACCCTGCTTGAAGTGGTATGATACTGCACTTGAATTTGGTGGCCTTACACCCTGCTTGAAATGGAATGTCAAGGAATAGCTGTGAGTCAACTGCGAGCCCACCAGACGTGACTGAGTGAGCTGCCAGCACAAAAGGCTTGAGTGACTGAGCCGCCAGCCCAAGAATCCATTCGGCCCACAATGTCCATACTAGCCCTCTGGAAACCAGTCCCTTCAGCCCACAACACCCATACTAGCGCTCCAGAAAGCCCCCCCCCCCCCACACTGGCCACCAATATTGGAACTGGTGGAGAGGTGGAATATTGCATATGGGGACCAGCCCCATGTGATACAGGGACCCAACGGTTCCCACTTAGTCTAGTATTTAATGTTTGTATCATTTAGCTGTAGACTACTCAAGTGGAACAAGAGGTGCTGCTCCATTTATATATGTGACAGCAGCTTCCACATAGTTTGTGTTTGGCCTTACTGTGGTAGTGCGGAAGGCTGAGCAATGATAGTGAGGTAGGTGACTTTCACTGTCATTAAGCATTCATTGTCACGGTCATTGTATGCCGATTGTTATTTTAAAGCAAAAGACCACTTCACTGTCACATTGGGGCTATAACCCCTGAGAGTGCTGCCCAATGTTTAATAGTTTAGTTTAGTTTCTTGTCACGTGTATAGAGGTACAGTGAAAAGCTTTTGTTGCGTGCTAACCAGTCAGTGGAAAGAGGGGAGAAGAGGAAGTGGCTGGGGTGCGACTCATCCTTGATTATGCTGCTGGCCTTGCCGAGGCAGCGTGAGGTGTCAATGGAAGGGAGGTTGGTTTGCGTGATGGTCTGGGCTGCATCCACAATTCTCTGCAATTTCTTGCGGTCTTGGATGGAGCTGTTCCCAAACCAAGCTGTGATGCATCCCGATAAAATGCTTTCTAGAAATTGGTGAGAGTTGTTGGGGACATGCCAAACTTCCTAAGCCTTCTAAGGAATAGAGTAAATACTCCACATACCAAGTAATCCATGGGTCATGTTGGAGAGCCTGTGGCTGTCGAGTGTATAAAATCCCAGGAAGTCCCGGTGTAGAGGATGATATTTCCAGACACGATGTAGCACGATGACAAATGTTGCGTCATCTCCCATCCTGAGTGTGAGATTCATTTCTTTCACAATTGAGATTGAGAAGCTGGGAAATAAATGCAACAAATTATGCTGTGTTCACAATTATTTTCTGCTGTTCAGTCCAGAATTTGTGATGTTAACATCATTCTTCTTTACCCTTTTGCTTTACTTTTTTGTGTGCATATTTATTAATATTAATCAAAATTTCCAAAGATAGACCCGTGTTCATTAAACATACAAATATCTCACACCTTTTGCCTTTTAATCTCTGGCCTTTTGTCCAACCAATATGCTTAACCATCTTCTCCCTCCCCCTTCCTCTTCCCCTCCCCCCCCTCACTGTATCCACCTATCTCTTGCCAGGCTTTGTCCTGCCCTCCCCTCTTCTGGCTCTCATCATCCCGACACAATCAGTCTGCAAAAGGGTCACAAAACATCACCTCTCCGGGATCCAGGGTTTGCTTCACCCGCTGAGATACCAGTATTTTGAGTCTACTTTTGTAAACCAGCATTTACAGTTTCTTATATTTACTTTGTACAAATTTAGTTTTTGATTTACCAGGAATTTTTTTAGAATTAAAACTAAGGCTATATTTTTATTTGACACAAATGCAACATTGCTATATTTTAGTATAAATCACACCTCTGTTTTGTTACAGATGCAGTTGCTGACCACGGGAAAACCATCTTGTCCTCTCCATGAAACACTGTGATCACCTGAGTCGATATTTCCACTTTTACATCCATGTTGCTGTTCACAATTCCAAATTTTCCAAAATAGGTACCTAATTTGTTGTTTTTTTCTACCTTCTTATCTGCAATCAATTGGCCATTTACCACAAAACCTTCAAGTAAATGTCAAAATACATTAGTGTTAATTAAATGATGTTAAAATCCAGGGTATCATCTTACAATAGAATGGAATGATGAATGTGATGAATGTTATAGGAGGCACAGTGGTGCAGCAGTGGAATTGCTGCCTTACCGCACCAGAGACCAGGGTTTGATCATGACTATGGCTGCTGTCTATACGGAGTTAGTACGTTCTCCCCGTGATCTGCGTGGGTTTTCCCCAGGATCTCCTATTTTCTCCCAACCTCCAAAGCTGTACAGGTTTGTAGGCATATTGGCTTAGTGAAATTGTAAATTGTCCCTAGTGTGTGTGTGGGATAGAGTTAGTGTGTGGCGATCGCTGGTCGGCATGGACTCGGTGGGCCGAAGGTCCTATTTCTACACTGTATCGCTAAACTAAACTAAACTAAAGGGGAGCAAAGGAGAAACAGAGCAGCTGACTTGTTTGTAGCTGAGGAAAAGGAAATACTAGCAATGGGATAGATGATCTAGGGTATGAAAATCCCATAGGATCTATTTGGGGAAATTTCATTTAATTTATGTATATGATAACTCTGAAACCAAAGGTTAAAATTTAAGAAATGCACTGATCTACCTTTAGGGTGAACGATTTAGAGGGAATTCGAGGGTACCTTTCTCACGCAGCGACTACCTTGAATGCATGGCTAAAGATCTGTTCTCGTCCCAGCACATTGATACAATCACAAGGACAGCTCATCAACACATCTACTTCCACAGAAGATTGAGGAGTTTTGGCACGTTGCTGAATACTCTATCGAACCTGAACAGTAGAGACCATTCTGACTGGTTGCATCACTGCCTGGTTCAGAAACTCGATGTCGCGAGAACGAAGGAGGTTGCCGAAAATGGTGGACATTTGCCAGTCCATCACGAGTATTGACCTCCCCTGCATCGAAGGGACCGATTGGAAGCGCTGCCTCAAAATGGCAACAAATATCATCAAAGACCCGGGCCACGCACTCAAATCACTGCAACCATCGGGAAGAAGGTACAGGTCCTCCAGGTTCAAAAACAACTTCTTCCCTTCAACCATCAGGCTCTTGAACCACACTAACTACAACCCTACATCAGCAACAATCTACTATGGACTTTGTTTAGGGGAGATACGTACTTTGGTTTGCACTATTATGCTCTGGTTACCTGGCATTTTGATCATTTATTCTATCATTGATTTTGTTATATTATTGCATTAATATGCCTGCTAATCTGTAGCTGAAGAATTTTATTGTTCTGTTCCTGGTTGACTCTTCTTGGAAAGAGTTGTGGAAGAAGAGTTGCTGCTAGCAGTTATCAAGCCAAGCTCTGGAATTGCCAAGGCATGGATCGCCAAAGGCCAAATGGTGGAAGATGGGATCAGTGTTGGTGGGTACACATTGGTCGGCAAGGACATAGTGGGCTGAATGGCCTAGTTCCAAGCTGAATGTTACACACCATAAAATATATTGTTTAACTGGTTATTTATTTTTATATTTTCTTGTTTTGCATGAAAATTGGATTGATGGACTGCAAGGACACAGTGGGCCGAAGGCCTCTTTCTATGCTGCAGCTCTCAATGATTCAGTGATCATGGAGAATAGTGAAGAATGGAGCAGATACTGTAGGTATCTGAAAAGTAAAATTGCAGAGGAGCGGGACAAGTTGGATTGGATTTACACGGAGCCAGTATGGACTCAACAGACCAAATGGCAAAAAACAGGAAGGCAGATTATTATTTGAATTATCTGAATTGTCAGATTAGGAGAAATGGAGGTGCAACGATACCTGGGTATGCTTGTACTTCAATCACTGAAAGTAAGCATGCAGGTACAGCAAGCAGTAAAGAATGCTAATGGCAAGTTGGCCTTCATTGCGAGAGGATTTGAGTATAGGAGCAAGGAGGTCCCACTGCAATTGCAGAGGGCCCTGGTGAGACCGCACCTGGAGTATTGTGTGCAGTTTTGGTCTCCTAATGTGAGGAAGGACATTCTTGCTTTTGAGAGAATGCAGCGTAGGTTCAGCAGGTTAATTCCCGGAATGGTGGGCCTGACGTATGATGAAAGAATGGGTCAACGGCTCGTATTCACTGGAATTTAGAAGAATGAGAGGTGATCTTATAGAAACATATAACATTCTTAACGGATTAGACGGACAAGATGCAGGAATTTTTTTTCACGATTTTGGGGAAGTCCAGAACAAGGGGTCACAGTTTAAGAATAAGGCGTAGATCATTTAGGACTGAGATGAGAAAAAACTTTTACACCCAGAGAGTTTTGAATCTGTGGAATTCTCTGACAAAGAAGGCAGTGGAGGCCAATTCACTGGATGTTTTCAAGAGGTAGTTAGATTTAGCTCTTAGGGCTAAAGGAATCGAGGGATATGGGGAAAAAGCTGGAACAGGGTACTGATTTTAGATGATCAGCCATGATCATATTTAATGGTGGTGCTGGCTCGAAGGGCCGAATGACCTACTCCTGCACCTATTTCTCTATGTTTCTATGGTTAATAAATCCCTAATCTTAATTTTATGTGTACCATTTAATTCATTATAATATTTTTCCTGATTTTGTCTTACTTTGACAGGCTGCCACCAAAGTTTGCTCCATAGTCACCACTGAGTCAAGGTACATTTTGAATTGCTGAATATTGACAGCTATGTTTTTCTTCCTTGTGACATAAATCTTGTTGCATTTTATGACTGTAGGCAGACCAATTTCCCTCCTTGCATCGTATCGTATCGAAGGCAGAGTGCAGACTTACCGGTGTGTGGATCCGAGATCAGGTTTAGGACTGAACCAGGCTTCCCATCAATGTTGAAACAAACGGCATCTCTGTGGTTGTTGGTTGAAATGACGAAATGGGGATCACTGTCAACTTCAAAGAGGTGTAAAGTTTTAGAACTTTGAATTTTTCATAAAACAATATTTGTGTCTGTGGCACTTCAACAAAATTATTCTTAGAATCTTGAAAGAAACCCAGTCATTTCCAGTCGCTATAATTTCTGAAGATGTCAAGAAATCAGGGTTTAACAAACTATTATGATATTACATAATTTTATGAAATGCTTAAGAAAATTAGACCTTTAAACGGCTGGTGTAGTTCTTGCAATTGAATCCTACGGCCATAAAGGACTTAATTAATCAACACAATACCATCTTGTTATGCTCTTTCCCCTACAACATTTCTAAAAGCAGTAAAAATATTGAATTTGATTATCATAGCTCACCGCACTTTATAATATGTGCATTCAATTATGGATTCCATTCATTATATGACAGATGACAATAAATAGTTAGATAATTTTTGCAGCAATAAAACATTGTGGTGACGTTTGGATATCATCATTGATACATGTTATGTCTAATTGATGGTGTGACAATTATGACCACCTCCTCTCCTCAAGGTATTAAACCATGTGTGAGTGGGATTACCAAGGGTTTGATAGGGGAAAGAGTTGCTCGCGATCTCTGGTGTCGTATCCAAGTAACTTTTCTTCACACATTGTTCAAGGATCCGATTACCTGCAACTTTTTTAAAACTGTGTTCAGCATCACAGTGCAGAATTATTGCCACAGCAGCCTGACATTGGTAGACATACTCATTCATGCTAAGCTGCAATCATCCTTGCTTCGTTTTCTCTTCCCACTGCAGCAGAGCTGTAGTTAATTGTTGTACCAAGGACTGAGACTGGGACCCCCTGGTCTGGATAGCTTATTTGTTCAATGCTTTTGGAAAATATGATGCAGTGTCACTTGCCAAATAATAGGCCACATGAGGGGAACAGATAGGGTTAATGCACAGAGTCAAAGGTTTACATTGAGAGGGGAAGCATTTAATAGGAATAAGATGGGTATTTTTTTAATACTCAGAGGGCGGTAGGTATATGGATTGTGCTGTGAAAGGAGGTAGTTGAGGCAAATAATACATCAGCATTTAAAAAAAACAAGGCCAGATACAAGGATAGGTAAGGTTATAGAAACATAGAAAATAGGTGCAGGTGTAGGCCATTCGGCCCTTCAATCAATATGATCATGGCTGATCATCCAGAATCAGTACCCAGTTCCTGCTTTCTCCCATATCCCTTGATTCCGTTAGCCCTAAGAGCTATATCTAACTCTCTTGAATATATCCAGTGAATTGGCCTCCACTGCCTTTTGTGGCAGATAATTCCACAGATTCACAACTCTCTGGCTGAAAATGTTTTTCCTCATCTCAGTCCTAATTAGCCTACCACTTAAACTGTGACCCCTGGTTCTGGACTCCCCCAAAATGGGGAACATTTTCCTGCATCTAGCCTGTCCAATCCCTTAAGAAATTTAAATGTTTCTATAAGATCCCCTCTCGTCCTAAATTCCAGTGAATATAAGACCAGTCGGTCCATTCTTTCACCTCTTTACTCCTATACTGAAATTCTCTTACTAGGACCAACATGCCATTAGCTTTCTTGCTTCAATGCCTGCTGTACCTGCAAGCTTACTGTCAGTGATTGAGGTGTTATGAGGGGTCAGGGCCAAATGTGGGCAAATGGGACTAGCTTAGAAGGTTCATCTTGGTCAGCATGGATGCGTTCGGTTGAAGGGCCTGTTTCCATGCTACAATATGGGTAGAGCCATATCTATAACCCTATGGCTCTCTAATGCTTCTTAATTAAAAATTTAACAATACGTGACCTTGCATTTAAAATAGCACATTGTTACTATTTTGAACTTCTGTAAATATAAATTTTACAATATCACAGACCAGTCCTTTCCTCAACACTTTTAACATAATTTATGCCGTACAATCGTTTCCTAGAAAGATGGAAACTTCTGACTTGATAGTTTATCTAGTAGGCAATCTGGTCAAATGAATTCAGACTTTTAAAAAAGGTGTCAACGGTTAGAAGATCATACAACAAAATCAAGAATGGGTTTAACCAGATGAGAACGAGTGCTAAATCTAATTAAACAGCTTCTTCTTTCTTACTTGCCCAGAGTAGGGGAATCGAGAACCAGATGACATAGGTTTAAGGTGAGAATGGAAAGATTTAATAGGAACCTGAGGGGTAACTTTTCCACACAAAGGGTGGTTGGTGTATGGAACAAGCTGTCGGAGGAGGTAGTTGAGGCAGGTACTATTGCAATCTTAAAGAAACATTTAGACAGGTACATGGATAGGACATGTTTAGAGAGATATGTGCCAATTGCAGGCAAGGTGGGACTAGTGTAAATGGGACATATTGGCCGGTGAGGGCAAGTTGGGCCGAAGGGCCTGTTTCTAGCCATGAAACTCTATGACTCTAGAAGAAATTCTAAGCATGGAAGGCATTTAACTCGGAGGGGAACAGCAGGGAAGTGGGAGAGACAAAAGCAACTAAAAAAACTATCTGACTGCTCTCTGGAAATGAAGACGGTTTTGTATCGTGGATGTAATAGACAATGTTTTTATGGGTAAATCAGATTTAATATTGTGCATCCAACTTTTATCTGCTTCCAAAGCGATGATGTCACATATTCCAAAATAGTCCTGAAGAAAACTAGAGAAATGAATTCTTGCTTGAAGAATCAGCACTGTTCAGATATGCCCAAGGACTTTGGTCCTTTTATACCCTGAAAATTTAGCAATATCCTGATAAACTGATTAAAAATATAGATGGCATAGATATATTTCAGCTCCACAGATTAGGAAGATGGGTCTAATCTGTGTATCTGCCACAACCGATTCACTCTTTAGGCAATCCTTCTTGATTATGTGGAGCATAGTGACTGTTCAACTTCAAGACTGAGCTAGACTAGTCCTTGACAGGAGATAGACACAAAAAGCTG
This sequence comes from Malacoraja senta, assembly GCA_038087875.1. Taxonomy (NCBI): domain Eukaryota; kingdom Metazoa; phylum Chordata; class Chondrichthyes; order Rajiformes; family Rajidae; genus Malacoraja; species Malacoraja senta. The sequence continues at coordinate 49,539,406 of CM075980.1, forward strand.
GAGTAACACAGCGGGACAGGCAGCATCTCTGGAGATAAGGAATGGGTGACGTTTCAGGTTGAAACCCTTCTTCAGACTAGTTAGGGAAAAGGGAAACGAGAGATATAAACGATGATGTTGAGATAAAGAACAATAAATGACAGATATGCAAAAAACATAACGATGACAAAGGAAACAGGCCATTGTTAGCTGTTTGTTCAGTGAAAACGAGAAGCTGGTGCGACTTGAGAGAGAGGGAATGCCGGGGTTACTTGAAGTTAAAGAAATCAAAATTCATACCACTGGGCTGGAAGCTGCCCAAGCAAAATATGGGTCAGATATAAAAATTGAATGACTTTAAAGCTTTAAAACTAGGTCCTTGATGAAGGAATCGGTGCAAAATTTTCCAGAATATTTTCCCTGATCGGTGCTGAGCATTTTATTTTGCCTTTCCCTGCAGACTACATGTCTGTATAAGAGGAAGAAGAGAGTAAATAGTTAAACAAGATGCTCACATGATGAGCAGGCAGCAGTCTCGATGGATCACCTAATATTTTCCTGCCTGTGAGATTAAAATGTGAATTGACACATTTGAAAGGTGTGTTAGTTCAGCAATGTAAAACAAGAAAGAACCAAAATTGTGCCTTACCAAATGTGTAGGAGTAAGCTGTGGAGAAAAAAAAGGCAATTAATATTTAATCCAAAAACTAAAATAGTTTAAGATATTTCATCACTGAACTTCCCTGCTGCATCTTCTAGGTTACAATGAGATAATAAACTGTGCCAGGCATGTCAATAGAAACGTTATTGCTTTTGAAAATAATTTATGCTGCCTCATACACTGTGATGTTTAGTTTAGTTTAGTGATACAGTGCGGAAACAGGCCCTTCGGCCCACCGAGTCCGCACCGACCAGTGATCCCCGTACACTAACATGATCCTGCACACATGAGGGACAATTTACAATTTTACCAAAGTCAATTAACCGGAGTGTGGGAGGAAACCGGAGCCCCCGGAGAAAACCCACGTGGTCACGGGGAGAATTTACAAACTCCATACAGACATCACCTGTAGTCAGGATTGAACCAGGGTCCCTGGAACTGTAAAGCAGCAACTCTACCACTGCACCACCCTGCCGCCCACATATGTATGGCATATGATAATTTCCTTTTTAACTTGTCCAACTAAATGTTCTAGTTCACTTTATTTAAATTACCAATTAAGCACGAAAGAAACTCAATGAAGTAAATGATTACTTTTCTGAAGTGTCATCATATAACTAGAAGTTCTGTATTGATTAATCAGTGTGCAAGTCAGTAGTTCCCTGAAGGTGGCAGCACAAGTAGACAGGGTGGTTAAAAAAAGGCAAACAACAAACTTGGCCTTCATCAGTAAGAAGTGTTGAATATAAAGATCAGGAAATCATGTTGCAGGTATATAAAACTTTGCTTTGGCCACATTTGAAATATTGTGTGCAGTTTCAGGCACTGATTTCATGAAGAATGTGGGAGTTTTGGAGAGAGTACAGTGGAGGTTTATCAAGATGTGACTTAGGTTAGACGGTATTAGCTACAAGGAGAGGTTAGATAAACTGGGATGGTTTTCTCCGGCGGATTGGAGGGTGACCTGACAGAATTTTATACCATTCTGAGGGGCATAGAAAGTGTAGGCAGTCAGAGCCTTTTTCCCAAAGTCAGAATGTCAAGTACTAGATGGCATAGCTTTAAGGTGAGGGAGGGAAAGTTTAAGGGAGATTTGGCAGACAAGTTATTTCTTACACAGAGACAGTATGAAAGTGGTGGGAGCAGATATGATAGCTATCTAAGAGGCATTTAGACAGCCAGGCGAACAGGAACGGAATGAAGGAATATAGACCATGTGCAAGTAAATGAGCAGCTTAAATTGGCATCATGTTCAGTACAGTTATAGTTAGTATAGTGTTACTGTTCTATGTTCTGTGAATGAAGAAATTTGTGCTTTGTTGTGATTCCGTCTTTTATTGTTTCTCTTCTTCATTTCTCAGGCATTTCTTCTTCTCCAGGAAGAGTCCGTTTTCACTTAACCTGCCGATAAGGCAACAAAACCTGATCTTTTACACCTCGGTAAACGAGGCAGCAATGCCATAGGTTTCTTTTGCGTATCTGAATTGACAAAGCAGCACTTGCAGTGGTTTCACAGATCACTTTATGAAACACTTACATGGGACAGAAACGTAATTTGAAGTAGAGAAATATCTTTGTTGCTCGGGTCTCGCTGAAAAATAAAAGAAATGGAAAGGTTCATGGCGTATATTTGTAATTAGTTCGAGCTGCCAAAATATTGCTAGGAACCAACTTTAGCAACAGTTTTTAAGAATCAAATAATTTTCTAAAAAGTTGAAATTCATTGTTAGCTTCAGTAGTTCGGGACCAAAAAGATAGCTCAGGTAAGTTGATGGGCAACTTTGGTGAAGATTCAAGAATGTCACTGTTTTAAAGCATTACATCTATGGGGAGCAAAAATAATATTATTCATCACTAACAATAGATAAGTGGCTCTTTGAAACAATCAAACATCAGATTGAAAAATATAATTTAATCAAAGTGAAAGGATCAGATTATTGAAGCAGTTTTTCGTTTGGCAACTTTAATTCCATGATAAACATTTCATCCAGGTCTCTCTGTCTCTCTCCCACTGCCCTCCCCCCCACATCCCCCTCCAGTTTCTCCAGAGATATTACTCATGAATTATGCTGATACGCTATCCTGATGTGTAACTCCTTACCAGTGTCGTTCTTTCCTATTTAGAAGCAATACTGGATGCAGTTAGAAGTTGGAAATCCCAAACGATAATAAAATATTGTTAAATTGCCTTATGCAAAGAATATCATCAATATATTTAGAAATAACACAGACAGAACAATTGCTACTGGCAGAGGATTGTACATGCTTGTTTAGCTTGAGCACATGCGTTTGAGTGCTGTGTCAGTGCAGTACTGAGAGAGATGGTGCTTTGTTAAAGGTGCCAGGTTTTGGTTTAGACAAGCTGAGGCCATGTTTGGTACAGGGCCCATTCTGGGGAAAGAAATGGGTGCCGAAAAGCACACCCTCTTTTAGAAATGGAGGAGTCATCTTAATTAAATTATAACAGGTAGAAACAACTTAAGAGAAAATGTGATGAAGGAGGAAAGATTTAATAGGAGTCTGAGGGGTAACGTTTCACACAAAGGGTGTATGGGCTGCCAGAGGAGGTAGTTGAGGCAGGCACTATTGCAATGTTTATAAAACATTTAGACAGGTGAAGACATAGGATGTTTAGAAGGATATGGGCAAACGCAGGCTGATGGGACTAGTGTGGATGGGACACATTGGTCGGTGTGGGCAAGTTAGGCCAAAGAGCCTGTTTCTACGTTCTATGACTCTAAAACGAATGACCTTTTAATAAAATTAATACATTTTGTAGTAGTCACAGATATTGTGGACTGTTTTAGTTTGTTTACGAAGTTATTTAGTCGTAAAATTCATTAAAAAAATTATTTTGAGGTCATAAATCTAGCTTCAGAAGAATTACTTCCATTTTTAGATCACAAATGTGTTTAATTTTTATTTAATTGATAAAGCAAATGTTCATTGTAATCAAAAATCTTGCTTTTAAAGTTATACTTAGTCATACTACGCAGACAGTTAAGATAAAAAACAATAGCAAAATCAGGGCTTAATGAAGGGTGATTTATCCAAAGATTACCATCATCCGATGGCTTGTCAGCCACAAAGATTTCATCCTTGGTATCCTCAGGTTTTGTAACAACCATTGACGTCAGTGATGTAACAAAGTTGTATTTCAGCGAAAGTGACAGAATTTCATCTGTGAGGTTTTTCTTGTCATCTGCTCTTGCAGAAACCCTGAACACAATGATGAATAGAAATTAGAATATAGAAACAAGGAACTGCAGATGCTGGTTTACAAAAAAAGACACAAAGTGCTAGAGTAACTCAGCAGGTCAGAAAGCATCCCTGGAGGACGTCAGGTCAGGACCCTTCTTCAGACTGAATGTTAATTGCGATCAAAAATCCATATTCTCTAGGATGCTGCCTGACCCGCTGATCTACTCCAGCATTGAATGATAGAAATTAATGGTGACATATTGTCACCACATGAAATTAATAACTGTGTGGCCAAATAAATAACTAATCATGCAATCATGTAAACTATTCATGTGTTGTTTGCCTTCAGGGAATCAATATTATGTGAAAATAATTAGGAGACATTTTGTAGCAGTGTCATTGGAAAATAATGACAACAGCTTATGAAGACGAAACAATCAAAATATTGACTTTTAATTACTATTGTGCATTGGGTAGTCAATTGTTTTTAGATTGTGTTTTGATATTGCATTATCTCAGATTACTTTACCGCTGGTCTAAGAGTTGCTGTATGGTCAAATAAGCCCACAGTCGCTCAGTAAAGTCACCAAAAATGCATTGTTGCTGTTGAATAATATTCTCAGCCTCTGGTATATTCACATCAGCTGATAAAGTCAGATTTTCATTGGCCTGTTGAAGAATTAGGAGAAGCAAAATCTTGTAAAAATCAGGGAATGAATTACACTTCATTCTTTATTCAAAATTTACAACAAAACACCTCATAAAATATGCAGCTATTTTATAATTACTTACTAAGTAAAAGCACAAAAATAATTATTTGCTAAGCAAAATAATTTTAATTGCAATAAATAATAACTGATAGAATATACTGTATAATGCCAACAGTGGGTGTTTTGTTCATATATTCTACAGTTATGAGGCTTGTAACACTTACTCTTTAATCAAAACTAACAGCAGTTCAACCGTTGTGGAGCAACGTACTAGTTTCACTCTCTTCCCCACAGCCAACAATAGACCTTTGTGAGCTCCACCTTTCATGATCATCGTTGCTGGCTCTGATCTGTCTTTTTGCATATCTTTCATGCATTTGTTCTATGTATCTTTTCATATCTTTCGGTTCCCTCTCCCCTGACTCTTAGTCTAAAGAAGGGTCCCGACCCAAAACGTCACCTGTTCCTTTTCTCCAAACATGCTGCCAGACCCGCTGAGTTACTCCAGCTTTTTGTGTCTAACAATTCAACTGTTGACTATTTTGGTAGGGATCTCAATGAGTTCAAATTGGCTGTACGCTTACTAACAAAATACCTGTAACCATTACAAAAGTGATTGAAGCAATTTTTAAGTATCCTGCGAACACTTTTTTGACATTATGTTCCAGTCTGAACAACAAAGGAATAATGATCAGTCACATCTGCAGTGCCCTCCATAATGTTTGGGACAAAGACCCATCATGTATTTATTTGCCTCTGTACTCCACAATTTGAGATTTGTAATAAAGAAAATTACATGTGGTTAAAGTGCACATTGTCAGATTTTATTAAAGGGTATTTTCATACATTTTGGTTTCACCATGTTGAAATTACAGCTGTATTTATACATAGTCCCCCCATTTCAGGGCACCATAATGTTTGGGACACATGGCTTCACAGGTGTTTGTAATTGCTCAGGTGTGTTTAAATGCCTCCTAATGCAGGTATAAGAGCGCTCTCAGCACCTAGTCTTTCCTCCAGTCTTGCCATCACCTTTGGAAACTTTTATTGCTGTTTATCAACATGAGGACCAAAGTTGTTCCAATGAAAGTCAAATAAGCCATTATTAGACTGAGAAACAAGAATAAAATTATTCAAGATATCAACTAAACCTTAAGCTTACCAAAATCAACTGTTTGGAACATCATTAAGAAGAAAGGGAGCACTGGTGAGCTTACTAATCACAAAGGGACTGACAGGCCAAGGAAGTCCTCCACAGCTGATGACAGATGAATTCTCTCTATAATAAAGAAAAATCCCCAAACACCTGTCCAACAGAGCAGAAACACTCTTCAGGAGTCAGGTGTGGATTTGTCAATGATTACTGTCTGCAGAAGACTTCATGAACAGAAATACAGAGGCTACACTGCAAGATGCAAGATATATTGGTTAGCTGCTAAAATAGGATGGCCAGGTTACAGTTTGCCAAGAAGTTCTGAAAAGAGCAACTACAATTCTGGAAAAAGGTGTTGTGGACAGATGAGACGAAGATTAAATTATATCAGAATGATGACAAGAACAAAGTATGGAGGAGAGAAGGAACTGCCCAAAATCTAAAGCATACCACCACGTATGTGAAACATGGTGGTGGGGGTGCTAATCCTGGGCTTGTATGGCTGCTGAAGGTGCTAACTCACTTATCTTCATTAATGATACAACCGGGGAATCAGGGATAGTATCAAAACAAAAGATGAAGCATACAAATTAGCCAGAAAAAGCAGCCTACCAGGGGACTGGGAGAAATTCAGAGTCCAGCAGAGGAGGACAAAGGGCTTAATTAGGAAAGGGAAAATAGATTATGAAAGAAAACTGGCAGGGAACATAAAAACTGACTGCAAAAGTGTTTATAGATATGTGAAGTGAAAAAGATTAATTAAAACAAATGTAGGTCCCTTGCAGTCAGAAACAGGCGAATTTATCATGGCGAACGAGGACATGGCAGACCAATTGAATAACTACTTTGGTTCTGTCTTCACTAAGGAAGACATAAATAATCTGCCGGAAATAGCAGGGGATCGGGGGTCAAATGAGATGGAGGAACTGGGTGAAATCCAGGTTAGCCGGGAAGTGGTGTTGGGTAAATTGAATGGATTAAACGCCGATAAATCCTCAGGGCCAGATAAGTTGTATCCCAGAGTACTTAAGGAAGTAGCCCCAGAAATAGTGGATGCATTAGTGATAAATTTTCAAAACTCTTTAGATTCTGGAGTAGTTCCTGAGGATTGGAGGGTAGCTAATGTAACCCCACTTTTTAAAAAGGGAGGGAGAGAGAAAACGGGGAATTACAGACCAGTTAATCTAACATCGTTAGTGGGGAAAAAGATAGAGTCAGTTATTAAAGATGGGATAGCAGCACATTTGGAAAGTGGTGAATTCATTGGACAAAGTCAGCATGGATTTATGAAAGGTAAATCATGTCTGATGAATCTTATAGAATTTTTCGAGGATGTAACTAGTAGAGTGGATAAGGGAGAACCAGTGGATGTGCTATATATGGACTTTCAGAAGGCTTTCGACAAGGTCCCACATAAGAGATTAGCATGCAAACTTAAAGCACACGGTATTGGGGGTTCAGTATTGATGTGGATAGTCAACTGGCTGGCAGACAGGAAGCAAAGAGTAGGATTAAACGGGTCCTTTTCAGAATGGCAGGCAGTGACTAGTGGGGTACCGCAAGGCTCAGTGCTGGGACCCCAGCTATTTACAATATATATTAATGAACTGGATGAGGGAATTGAATGCAACATCTCCAAGTTTGCAGATGACACGAAGCTGGGGGGCAGTGTTAGCTGTGAGGAGGATGCTAGGAGGCTGCATCGTGACTTGGATAGGTCGGGTGAGTGGGCAAATGCATGGCAGATGCAGTATAATGTGGATAAATGTGAGGTTATCCACTTTGGTGGCAAAAACAGGAAAGAAGACTATTATCTCAATGGTGGCCGATTAGGAAAAGGGGAGATGCAACGAGACCTGGGAGTCATGGTACACCAGCCATTGAAAGTAGGCATGCAGGTGCAGCAGGCAGTGAAGAAAGCGAATGGTTCAGGGGGGATCTTATAGAAACTTACAAAATTCTTAAGGGGTTGGACAAGCTAGATGCAGGAAGATTATTCCCGATGTTGGGGAAGTCCAGAACAAGGGGTCACAGTTTATGGATAAGGGGGAAGTCTTTTAGGACCGAGATGAGAAAATCATTTTTTACACAGAGAGTGGTGAATCTGTGGAATTCTCTGCCACAGAAGGTAGTTGAGGCCAGTTCATTGGCTATATTTAAGAGGGAGTTAGATGTGGCCCTTGTGGCTAAAGGGATCAGGGGGTATGGAGAGAAGGCAGGTACAGGATACTGAGTTGGATGATCAGCCATGATCATATTGAATGGCGGTGCAGGCTCGAAGGGCCGAATGGCCTACTCCTGTACCTAATATCTATGTTTCTATGTTTCTAACTGCTGATGGTAGTGGCATAATTAATTCTTAAGTGTATAGACACATCCTATCTGCTCAAGTTGAAACAAATCCCTCAAAACTCATTGGCCGGCGGTTCATTCTACAGCAAGACAATGATCGCAAACATACTGCTAAAGCAACAAAGGAGTTTTTCAAAGCTAAAAAATGGTCAATTCTTGTCAAGTCAATCACCCAATCTGAACCCAATTGAGCATGCCTTTTATATGCTGAAGAGAAAACTGAAGGGGACTAGCCCCCAAAACAAGCATAAGCTAAAGGTACACAAAAATGCTGGAGAAACTCAGCGGGTGCAGCAGCATCTATGGAGCGAAGGAAATAGGTAACGTTTCGGGTCGAAACCCTTCTTCAGACTGATAGGGGGTGGGGAGAAGAAAGGAAAAAAGGAAAAGGAGGAGGAGGAGCCCGAGGGCTGGGGGAGGAGCGGAGACAACCAGATGGCTGATGAAGGGGAGGGGACAGCCAGGGCTAGCAGAATTGGGAGAATTCAACGTTCAGGCCACCAGGATGTAGACTGCCCAAGCGGAATATGAGGTGCATTTCCTCCAATTTACGGTGTTGCTCGCTGTGGCCATGGAGGAGACCCAGGACAGAGAGGTCAGATACGGAATGGGAGGGGGAGTTGAAGTGCTGAGCCACCGGGAGTTCAGGTTGGTTATTGCGGACCGACCGGAGGTGTTCGGCGAAACGATCGCCAAGCCTCCGCTTGGTCTCACCGATGTAGATCAGCTGGCATCTAGAGCAGCGAATGCAATAGATGAGGTTGGAGGAGATGCAGGTGAACCTCTGTCGCACCTGGAACGACTGCTTGGGTCCTGGAATGGAGTGGAGGGGGGAAGTGAAGGGACAAGTGTTGCATCTCTTGCGGTTGCAAGGGAAAGTACCAGGGGAGGGGGTGGTATGGGAGGGAAGGGAAGAATTGACAAGGGAGTTACGGAGGGAGTGGTCTTTGCGGAAGGCAGACATAGGGGGAGATGGGAAGATGTGGCGAGTGGTGGGGTCACGTTGGAGGTGGCGGAACTGACGGAGGATCACTTGTTGTATGTGACGGCTGGTGGGGTGAAAGGTGAGGACTAGGGGGACTCTGCCTTTGTTGTGAGTGGGGGGATGGGGAGAGAGAGCAGTGTTGCGGGGTATGGCAGAGACCCTGGTGCGAGCCTCATCTATGGTGGAGGAGGGGAACCCCCGTTCCCTGAAGAATGAGGACATTTCAGATGCCCTGGTGTGGAACGCCTCATCCTGGGAGCAGATGCGGCGTAGACGGAGGAATTGGGAGTGGGGGATGGAGTCCTTACAGGAAGCAGGGTGGGAAGAAGTGTAGTCCAGATAGCCATGGGAGTCGGTGGGTTTGTAGTGGATGTCGGTAAGGAGTCTATCACCTGCGATGGAGATAGTGAGGTCAAGGAATGGTAGGGAAGTGTCGGAAATGGTCCAGGTGTATTTGAGTGCCGGATGGAAGTTGGTGGTGAAGCGGATGAAGTCAGTCAGTTGTGTGTGGGTGCAGGATGTGGCACCAAAACAATCATCGATGTAGCGGAGGTAGAGGTCGGGGATGGGGCCCTGGTACGCATTGAACAGGGATTGTTCTACGTACCCGACAAAGAGGCAGGCGTAGCTGGGGCCCATGCATGTGCCCATAGCTACGCCTTGTATTTGGAGGAAATGGGAGGAGTCAAATGAAAAGTTATTAAGTGTAAGTACCAGCTCCGCTAGGCGGAGGAGGGTGTCAGTGGCCGGGTATAGATTGCTTCTACGGTCGAGGAAAAAACGGAGGGCTTTGAGACCATCCTGGTGGGGGATGGAGGTGTACAGTGACTGGACGTCCATGGTGAAGATGAGGGGGTGAGGGCCTAGAGAGTGGAATGCGCGGAGATGACGGAGAGTGTCTGAGGTGTCTTGAACAGAGGTGGGGAGGGATTTAACCAAGGGGGATAGGATGGAGTCGAGGTAGGTGGAGATGAGTTCGGTGGGGCACGAACAGGCAGAGACAATGGGTCTACCGGGACAGTCAGGTTTGTGGATTTTGGGGAGAAGGTAAAAGCGGGCTGTGCGGGGCTGGGGAACGATGAGGTTGGAGGCTCGTTCGGGCAGGACGTGGGAGTGGATGAAGTTGGTGATGGTGCTGGAGATGGTGGCCTGGTGCTCGTCAGTGGGGTCATGGTCCAGGGGTAAGTAGGAAGAGGTGTCCGAGAGTTGGCGCGTGGCCTCAGCTTTGTAGAGGTCGACGCGCCAGACTACCACGGCACCTCCCTTGTCGGCGGGTTTGATAACCCAATCTAGGTTGTTGCGGAGTGAGTCGATGGCAGTGCGTTCAAGGGGGGAGAGGTTGGAGTGAGACAGGGGAGTGGAGAAGTTGAGGCGGCTGATGTCACGGCGGCAGTTTTTAATAAAGAGTTCTAAAGCCGGAAGGCTGCGAGGGGGGTTCCATGAGGATGGGGTGCGTTGGAGACGGGAAAAGGGGTCATCAGTGGGGAGCGAGGATTGCTTCCCATGGAAGTGAGCTGTGAGGCGGAGGCGACGGTAGAAGCGTTCCAAGTCATGGAGGGCACGGAACTCATTGAGATGGGGACGGAGGGGGACAAAGGTAAGACCTTTGCTGAGGACAGACCGTTCGATGTCGGAGAGGGGGAGGTCGGGGGGGATGGTGAACACCCGGCAGGGATGGGGGTTGGGGCCGGAGGAAGGCAGGTGGGTGTAATGGGGACGAGGCGATGTGTGGTGGGGGGGTGGTGGGTGGTCAGGGGGTGGGGGGGTGAGAGGGCAGTGGTGTGGGTGTGGAAGAGAAGTGGTCCCATAGTTGGAGAGGGATGGGGAAGAATCAGTGGAACTGCCACTGAGATAACCAGGGCTAGGCAGACTAGCGCTAGGACCCAGTGGAGTCAAACCCAGGAGAGTGGGAGTGAACAGCGTGGAGGCTTCAGGCCCAGTACAGAGTCCAGTTTGCAGGTAAGGCGACGGCTGCGGGCTGCTGGAGGGAGGTGCGGTGGCGAGGGTCAGCGGACCCGACGGTCGGGGTCAATGGGCAGTGTAGTCGGGGTCGGTGGGGCTGGAGGGCGGTGTGGTGGCGTGGGTCGGCGGACCCGATGGTCGGGGTAGGTGGGCAGTAGAGTCGGAGTCCACGGGCGATGCGTGGGAGGTCCCGGTAGGCGGATGGTCGGTGGGGCGGCGCGGTTCGACCAGTCCGGTGAGGCGACGGGGTGAATAGGGTGCGGTGCGGCGGCCAAGTTCGTGGATCCCCGGTCCGGCGGCCGTGTAGAGTGGGCCCGGTCCGGCGGCGATGCTGGATGGGCCCGGTCCGGCGCCGATGCTGGGAGATCCCGGGGGGTGGCGAGGTTCGGAGGAATCGGCGAGGGGAAGGAAGTCCGAGTTACCGTAGAAGCGGCGAGCCTGGGCGTCATCGGTAGGCAGGTGAAGGTCGGCGGCAGCATCGACGTGGAGGTCGGTGAAGGCGACCTCCTGGTGAGTACTGGAGGCGCTCCCCGTGGACAAGATGGCGTCGCGGGACCGGGGCAGGCGATGCGGGCCAGAGTTGGGGCCCGGAGCCAGCGGGCGGTCGAGTCGTGGAGTGTCGGCGGCGGGAGCGGCCTGGAGGCGGGCTAATTTAAGGTCCTTGGTGGAGTTGAGGTGGGCCAGGAATCTTTTATTGAAGAGGTGGATCTTCCGGCGGATAAAGTACAGTTGAGGACCGTTGCAGGTCTGGGTGAGTGAGGCCCGAAGTTCCGGGAGAGTCAATGCGAGGTCCTGCTGATGCCGGCGCATCGCAGTCAGTGTGGATCTCAGTGCCCGGGTGGAGAATTGTTGGGTATGCCGGTAGATAGCCAGTCGGTACCGATAGTCCGGCTGAGGTCCGAACTGGGAAGTAGGGAACTGGAGCTGGAAGCCATGAGGTATGAGATGGAGGCGCAGGCATGCCCCGAGGAAGCAGATGTGGCTGTGGTATCGAGTTTGGGTAAGGATGTGGTCGTAGAGTTGGAGGGCAGGGGGGATCACAGAGATGGGGCAGTTAGCGAGTTGGGTGTGGAACAGTCTCCGGAGAGAGGAGGAGAACTTCTTCAAAGTAGGCATACCTTGACGAGATTTCGCAGTGGAGTAGACAAAGTGTTAAGCTAAAGATGGCTGCAATACAGGCCTTGCAGAGCATCACCAGAGAAGACACCCAGCAACTGGTGATGTCCATGAATCGCAGACTTCAAGCAGTCATTGCATGCAAAGGATATGCAACAAAATACTAAACATGACTCATTTCATTTACATGACATTGCTGTGTCCCAAAAATTGTGGTGCCCTGAAATGGGGGGACTATGTATAAACACAGCTGTAATTTCTACATGGTGAAACCAAAATGTATAAAAAGGCCTTTATTAAAATCTGACAATGTGCACTTTATAACAAAAAAGAGCTTTTTTTTAAAATTATAAATCTCAAATTGTGGAGTACCAAGGCAAATAAATAAATGATGGGTCTTTGTCCCAAACATTATGGAGGGCACTGTAGTTGAAGAGAATTACAGCAGCGGCCCCTACAGCCTGTCTGTCTTTTTTATTTTCGTCTAGTTAAATGTAGTTGTTTGTGTTTTTTTATACTGTTTTTATCTGTGTATATGTGGGGGGCGGGGGGGGGGAGGGGGAAACTTTAAAAAATCTCTTCCCTGTACGGGAGACCCGACCTTTTCCCTGTCGGGTCTCCGTTGTCGTTGGGGCCTAGCTCCGTGGAGCGGCCTCCGACCGGGACGACCTGGGGGCTCCAGTCGCGGAGCCTGTGGAGCTGCGGACTTACCATCGTGGGGCTGGCTGGCCTCGGAGCCTGAGGAGCGGTGGTGGCTCGCTGCTGCGGCCCGACTCCGGAGCTCCGGCTGCAGACCCGTGGACTATGATATCGGGAGCTCGTGGTTCTGGGTGAGAGACCGCTTTCCGGAGCTCCCGCAACGCAACTTCTCCCGCCCGTGTCGCGGGGTTGGAACGACCTGGAGCGGGGCCGTAAATCGCCCGGCGCGGCTTTAATGGCCGCAGGACATTCCAGCGCCCGCCGGGGGCTCCAACTTTGTGACTTTTGGGCCCGGAGCGAGGCCGTACACCGCCCGGCGCGGCCTCAACGGCTGTGGGACTTAACATTGCCCGCCTGGGACTTCATCATCGGGAGAAAAATGGTGCAGGGGAGAGAAAAGACTTTGCCTTCCATCACAGCGAGGAGGAGATTCACTGTGATGGATGTTTTTCTGTAAATTGAATTGTTTGTGTGTCGTGTAGGAATTGTTTTGTTTGTATGGCTGTGGAAACGGAGTTTCATTTGAGCCTCTTTGAGGTTCAAACGACAAGAAATAAAATCTAATCTAATCTAATCTAATGAATGGACTGGAGCAAAAATGAAACTGACAAGGAAATGAAATATCGAGACTCGAGGGCATGAGTTAGGCAGGCTGTGACTTTATTCCAGGAGTGTAGGAGACTGGGGAATGATCTTATAGAAATGTATAAAATCATGAGGGCTACAGTTAGGGCAAATGCACACAGTCTTTTTTCCCAGAATGGCGAATCAAGAAACAGTGGCCATACGTTTAAGGTGAGAGGGAAGAGGTTTATTAAAAATCAGAGGGGCATCTTTGATATAGTTGAAAGCATCTCTGGATGCTTTCAATGTTCTCTGGATGCTTTCAAGAGAGAGCTAGATAGGGCTCTTAAAAATAGCGGAGTCAGGGGATATGGGGAGAAGGCAGGAACGGGGTACTGATTGGGGATGATCAGCCATGATCACATTGAATGGCGGTGCTGGCTCGAAGGGCCGAATGGCCTACTCCTGCACCTATTGTCTATTGTCTATTGTCTATACCAAGGGTGTTACATGCATGGTAGAGCTGCCTGAGGAAGTGTGTTGTGTCAGGTAATATAACAATATTTAAAAGACATTTGGTAAGGTGCTTCGATAGTAAAGATTTAGAGATATGTGAAACATGGGCAAATGAGTCCAGCTTAGGTGGCCATCTGGGTTTGCATGGATGAATTGGGCTGAAGGGCCTATTTCCATGCTCTATGGCTATAATTTAAAAAAGAGGCATGCAGCAGATAGGTCATCGTCATAGATTATGTTTTGTTCATTGATTGTGTATCTTTAACATCAATACAATCCAGATGGATACTATGGATATTTATTTTTCAGGATTTGGAGCATCACTGGTCATGTCTAATTGTGTTTAAACTAAGTGGTAATTCAGTCAAACTGCGGTGATTGGTCTAGAATCACACTGATGCCACATTGGAACTTCATCCCTCCAAGGATATCAGTTTACACATGTTCTCCTTTTCACAACAGACTGATTGCTCGATGCCATTACAGTTAATACTTACTGTTTGAGCATTGACCTCTGCAGTAAGTATTTGCAGAGAATTGTCTGAAATCCTGCCCGCCATAACGATTTCTGACCCATCGTAATATTGTCTAAAACTGGCTTGAGTTAAATCTGAAACGGCATTCTCAGGGTACAGAATTTCAATATCCAAAAGCAGGGGATTTGCCACTTCATCATAAAATCCCTGTGGAAAAGAGATGTCTATTAAAAAGAGAGAGAGAGAGAGAGAGAGGGGGGTGGGGGGGGGGAGCATGGAATTAGGCTCTTTAGCCCAGCGAATCCACACCAATCATCGATCACCCGCTCACACCAGTTCTATGTCATCCCACTTTCTCATCCAGTCCCTATACAATAGATGGAATTGTGCAGGACCAATTATCCTGCAAAGCCACACGTCCTTGAGAGGTGGGAGGAAACCGGAGCACCCGGAGGAAGCCCACGCGGTCACAGGGAAGACGTGCAAACTCTACACTAACACCACTGGAGGTCAGAATCGAACCCGGGTCTCCAATGCTGTGAGGCAGCATCTCTTCCAGCTGCGTCACTGTGAAGATTTCCATTTATGCGCAGTGAAGGGTCAAACCCCACTTGCAAAACTAAGTACTTCAATGTGTGGACCTACAATACTTGTATGGAAATGTTTGCCAGCAGTGAGGCAGTTATGAGGAGATTCTGGTCCGCAAGAAGTGAGCTATTGTCCATATTATTGATATGTTAAAAGTCTAACATTAATTTCACCTGCAGTTGTAAGGGGGCATCCGAATCCTCATAAATTCGCCGTGCAATACCATTATTCTCCAGTGCCATTTTCTCCAGAAAGCTGAATTTCACGTCGTAACCAAACCCAAGGGCGTACACATTGTACTTTTCCTGTACAGCTTTTTTAACATTTTCCTGAATTTTTGATGGATCTGACTCTCCTGCAATAAAAACAAACACAAATAATTTATTTTGGTGGGCAAGAAATACTTCTGCATTTTAATATTCTGCACTCTGCACCTTCCCCTTAGTTCCATCTATTGCACAAAAAAATGACGATTGTATTTATGTGCCGTATATCTGATTTGTTTGGATAGCATGCAGAACAAAGCTTTTCACTGTACCTCGATACACATGACAATAATAACCCTAAACCTGGTTCTGTGGATGTTTACCATAGTGCTCCTTGTATGTTATTTAATCAAACAACCACATATGTACAAGTTCAACATTTACAACATTGTCTATGTACAGGCACCTCGCGTTTTATGCATGCTTGATTTTTAGTATAACTGGCTTGGCCAATTACTACTGAAGTTTCCTTTACGCGCTCCTATTTTCGCAATAACTCACGCAAATTTATGCCTGGCAAAATTACACCTCAGCTTTCAAAGTTATCTTGCAAGTTCAGTTTTGCAGAACAGAAAGAAAACAAGGGAAAGCTTTATATTGTTGTATGATATGATTTACCCTCATTTAGCTGACATATGTTTGATTTATGCGCTTTTGATTTGTGCACTGTTTTGCAAGCTCGCAACCGGCACGTAAAATATGGGGTGCATGTGGCTAAGACTTGCTGCTAACGTACCAGGGCTCGAAATTAGCGGTTGCCCGGGTGCCAATGGCGACCTAAAGTGTCGCCGGACAACCTAAATGCCATGCCATTTTTCCCGGCTCGGCAAGCAACGTTCAACTCTCAGCGGGCCCCCCTCTCTATCTCTCTCTGTGTCACTCTCCGTCTCTGCCCGACATCGGTATCCATGTCCGGGTCTCCGCTCTCCGCTCGCTCCACATTTGCCGGCACGGCCGGCCACCTTACACATGCGCACTGCCGCGGCCTGCACATCCTCCCCCTGCACATGCGCACAACCACGGCCAGCACATCATCGGCCGTGGTTGTGCGCATGTGCCGCCCTGCACATGCGCACTGCCATGGCAACTGGTTGGCGTCGGCCACTTTCTCCCTCCCTTTGCATTGTGGGAGCTCTCGCCGCCATTGCTGTCCGGTTGCCGCCTCGCAGCGACCGCTGAAAACCAACGCAGAATCACTCACTGGAGCTGAAGTAACTCCCTCTTGCTTCTTGGTTTCCTGGTACTCCAAAAATATTCGAAATGGAATTTAAACAGGAGTGGACCCACCACCACCAAACTCCAAACTCTGAAAAATAACAGCCTATTGCACTTTATCTGTTTATTTATTGTGTATATATATGGTCTATGGTATATAGACACACTGAACTTTTACCTCTTGTTCTGTATTATGTTTACATAATCTGTTGTGCTGCAGCAAGCAAGAATTTCATTGCCCTATCTGGGACACATGACAATAATACTCTCGACTCTTGACTTGGACTTAAGCAAAAAAGGGTTCTTGGGAAATAAGAGCTACCTTAAATTTAGTTGCGTCTGGTTGGGTAACTATGGTAGGGTGAAGACTATTCCATGCAGCCAGCTACCCAGCATCTCTGGATAGAAGAAATTGGGTGACGTTTCGGGTAGAGACCCTTCTTTAGATTTCCTCTTGTTTTAGTGTTTTTAGTTTAATTTAAAGATACAGCGTGAAAACAGGCCCTTCGACCCAGCGAGTCCACGCTCACCACTGATCACCCGTACACTAGTTCTATCCCACACATTGGCAACGTAAGTCAAGAGTGTTTTATTCTCTCATGTCCCGATTAGAACAATGAAATCCTTACTTGCACCTGCACAACAGAATATGTAAACATAGTACTCTGTAAACAATGTTATAAATGAGAAAACAAAACAGTGTATATTTATATATGAATATATACATATAGGGTCTGAAAAAGGTTCCTCCACACCTTTGTGGAAGGAACAAGAGCACCTGGAGAAAACCCATGCGATCAAAGGGAAAAGGAGCAAACTCCATACAGACAGCACCCATATTCAGGATCAATTCCGGGTCTCTGGCAATTTTAGGCAGCAACTTTATGGCCAATGTACTGCCCTATAGTCTTGAACTGAATTAAAACATACAGTAGCTGTAAAGGGGACCAGCGTGACTTAAAGGCCTATCTCATGAGTTTGCGGTCATTGCCGGTGAAACAGGAAGTATCTACCGCTCGTGGACTGCCAGAGACCGCGGGTTCGGTCAAATGCACACTGCCGGGGCCGTGCGGCGTTGGTCCCAACACCGCACGGTGCTCACAAAAAAACAACAATGTCGAAAAATATTTTCCTACCGCACAGCCGCCGCCAGTGAGGCACGAGTGCGACACGGGCATCGCCACAGCCACCGCCAGTGCGGCACGAGCGCCGTGAGTCGAACTTTCACCGCCACAGCCGCCGCCAGTGAGGCACGTGTGCGGCACGGCCGCCGCCACACGCCGCGATCACCACTACGGCCGCCACAGCCCCGCGATCCGAAAGACGTCATCGCGAAGCGCGTCGCGTTGCGCGATGATGTCATCGCGTAGCGCATCGCGTTGCGTGATGTCGTCATCGCCCGACGCCGCAAGCTCGTAGAACCGGCCGTACGGAGATCACTCGGCCGCCGCGCAGCTTCCGTGCGACGCTCTCGCGATTGATGTGCGGTCCCCTCTTCCGGCTACGCCGCGCTTCACCGCCAATGACCGCAAACCCGTGGGACAGAGCCTTTAGAGATTTAAGACTGAAAATGGATACTTTCTTTTTTTTTAGTAACCAAAGTTATCAATGTATCATTTTTTGTGCGTTGGAAAATAAAATATAGTGGCACAGCTGGTGGACTTGCTGCCTCACATGCCAGAGATCTGTGTTCGATCCTGTCCTCGGACACTGTCTGTGTTGAATTTGCACATTCTCCCTGCAAGCGTGTGGGTTTCCTCCCACATCCCAAAGATGCATTGGATTTGTGGCTTAACTTGTCTCTGTAATATTGCCGCTAATGTGTAGAGAGTGGGTGAGGAAAGTGGGATACCAGAACTTGTTTGAATGGGTAGACAAAAATGCTGGAGGAACTCAGCGATTGAGGCAGCATCTATGGAGCAAAGGAAATAGGCGACGTTTCGGGTCGAGACCCTTCTTCAGACTGATGTGAGGGTGGGGGGGCAGGAAGAAGAAAGGAAAAGGCGGAGACTGTGGGCTGAGAGAGAGCTGGGAAGCGAAGAAGAAAGCAGGGACTACGTGAAATCAGAGGTCAATGTTCATACCGCTGGGGTGTAAACTACCCAAGCGAAATATGAGGTGCTGCACCTCCAATTTACGGTGGCCTCACTCTGGCCATGGGAGGCCCAGGACAGAAAGGTCGGATTCGGAATGGGAGGGGGAGTTGAAGTGCTGAGCCACCGGGAGATTAGGTTGGTTATTGCGAACCGAGCGGAGGTGTTGGGCGAAGCGATCGGCAAGCCTACGCTTGGTCTCACCGATGTAGAGCAGCGGATGCAATAGATGAGGTTGGAGGAGGTGCAGGTGAACCTTTGCTGCACCTGGAAAGACTGCTTGGGTCCTTGAATGGAGTCAAGGGGGGACGTAAAGCGACAAGTGTAGCATTTCCTGCAGTTGCAAGGGAAAGTGCCTGGAGAGGGGGTGGTTTGGGTGGGAAGGGACGAATTGACCAGGGTGTTACGGAGGGAGCGGTCTCTGCAGAAAGCCAACAGGGGAGGAGATGGGAAGATATGGCCAGTGGTGGGATCCCATTGGTAGACAAAGCTGGAGAAAATCAGCGGGTGAGGCAGCACCTATGGAGCAAAGGAATAGGCGACGTTTCGGGTCGAGGACCCTTCTTCGGACTGATGTCGGGATGGGGGGGGGCAGAAAAAGAAAGGAAGAGGCAGAGACAGTAGGCTGTGGGAGAGCTGGGAATGGGAGGGGAAGGAGGGAGAAAGCAAGGACTACCTGGAATTGGAGAAGCCAATGTTCATAACGCTGGGGGTGTAAACTACCCAAACAAAATATGAGGAGCTATTCCTCCAATTTGCGGTGGGCCTCTGGTCAATGGGGAGGCCCAGGACAGAAAGGTCGGATTCAGAATGGGAGGGGGAGTTGAAGTGCTGAGCCACCGGGAGATCAGGTTGGTTATTGCGAACTGTGTGGAGGTGTTGTGCGAAGCGATCGCAAAGCCTGCACTTGGTCTCACCGAGGTTGATCATACGCTGAATAATCCAACTAGATTTTTGTTTGGAAGTGGAAAGAATAATAGAAATTGCGTTCATCGCAACGTGTAAAAAGAGTTGAGATACTGTATTGTAATTTTGCTGCATGTCATTCTGGTATATATCATGCCTTGATTGGTGAATATGTTTAGTTTGTGACTTTATTTGAAGCAGAAATAATATGTTAATGCTTTATTGACCATAATTCCGACTGGTAATTACGCACTTCGTCCGAGCACATTATCGCACGTGTCATGCAAGCCATCTTAAATGACCACCTAACTGTCATTTGGCAACCTAAAAAGCTGCCTAGGTTACCCGGCTGGCAACAGGAAAAAAAGTTAAGTGAGAGCCTGTGTACTACTGGCACCAGGAGCTCTTGTCCTGCAGCTGGATCCCAGCGAGAAGCAACTTCACAATTCCACTCTTCTTGCTGAACCAGATGTTTAAGAG
>CM075980.1:49559527-49735203 GCA_038087875.1 Malacoraja senta
AAGCGACAAGTGTAGCATTTCCTGCAGTTGCAAGGGAAAGTGCCTGGAGAGGGTGTGGTTTGGGTGGGAAGGGACGAATTGACCAGGGTGTTACGGAGGAGCGGTCTCTGCAGAAAGCCAACAGGGGAGAAGATGGAAGATGTGGCCAGTGGTGGGATCCCATTGGTAGACAAAGCTGGAGAAAATCAGCGGGTGAGGCAGCACCTATGGAGCAAAGGAATAGGCGACGTTTCGGGTCGATAGCCTTCTTCGGACTGATGTCAGGATGGGGGGGCCAGAAAAAGAAAGGAAGAGGTGGAGACAGTAGGCTGGGGGAGAGCTGGGAATGGGAGGGGAAGGAGGGAGAAAGCAAGGACTACCTGAAATTGGAGAAGCCAATGTTCATAACGCTGGGGTGTAAACTACCCAAGCAAAATATGAGGTGCTGTTCCTCCAACTTGTGGTGGGCCTCACTCTGGTCAATGGGGAGGCCCAGGACAGAAAGGTCGGATTCAGAATGGGAGGGGGAGTTGAAGTGCTGAGCTACCGGGAGATCAGGTTGATTATTGCGAACTGTGTGGAGGTGTTGTGCGAAGCGATCGCAAAGCCTGCACTTGGTCTCACCGAGGTTGATCATACGCTGAATAATCCAACTAGATTTTTGTTTGGAAGTGGAAAGAAATAATAGAAATTGCGTTCATCGCAACGTGTAAAAAGAGTTGAGATACTGTATTGTAATTTTGCTGCATGTCATTCTGGTATATATCATGCCTTGATTGGTGAATATGTTTAGTTTGTGACTTTATTTGAAGCAGAAATAATATGTTAATGCTTTATTGACCATAATTCCGACTGGTAATTACGCACTTCGTCCGAGCACATTATCGCACGTGTCATGCAAGCCATCTTAAATGACCACCTAAACTGTCATTTGGCAACCTAAAAGTTGCCTAGGTTACCCGGCTGGCAACAGGGAAAAAAAGTTAAGTGAGAGCCCTGTGTACTACTGTGCACCGGGAGCTCTTGTCCTGCAGCTGGATCCCAGCGGGAAGCAACTTCACAATTCCACTGCTTCTTGCTGAACCAGATGTTTAAGAGATGAATGTGGAGCTTTAGTGGTGGGACTCCTGCAAGCTGCTCACAGCATGGAGTATGGATATTGGCAGGGATGTGGATGAGCAAATTTAGGCGATGTACTGTATCTGGAGTGGAGGGCTGCCATGGTCCCTCGAACATAGAATCCAACAGCAATGTGGTGTCAAAATGAGTGGTCATAGAAACATAGAAAATAGATGCAGGAGTAGGCCTTTCGGCCCTTCGAGCCTGCACTGCCATTCGATATGATCATGGCTGATCATCCAACTCAGTATCCCATCCCTGCCTTCTCTCCATACCCCCTGATCCCATTAGCCACAAGGGCCACATCTAACTCCCTCTTAAATATAGCCAATGAACTGGCCTCAACTACCTTCTGTGGCAGAGAATTCCACAGATTCACTGTGTAAAAAATGATTTTTCATCACGGTCTTAAAAGACTTCCCTCTTATCCTTAAACTGTGACCCCTAGTTCTGGACTTCCCCAACATCGGGAATAATCTTCCTGCATCTAGCCTGTCCAACCCCTTAAGAATTTTGTAACTTTCTATAAGATCCCCCCTCAATCTTCTAAATTCTAGCATGTACAAGCCGAGTCTATCCAGTCTTTCTTCATATGAAAGTCCTGCCATCCCAGGAATCAGTCTGGTGAACCTTCTCTGTACTCCCTCTATGGCAAGAATGTCTTTCCTCAGATTTGGAGACCAAAACTGTATGCAATACTCCAGATGTGGTCTCACCAAGACCCTGTACAACTGCAGTAGAACCTCCCTGCTCTTATACTCAAATCATATAACCATATAACCATATAACAATTACAGCACGGAAACAGGCCATCTCGACCCTTTTGCTATGAATGCTAACATACCATTTGCTTTCTTCACTGCCTGCTGCACCTGCATGCCTACTTTCAATGACTGGTGTACCATGACACCCAGGTCTCGCTGCATCTCCCCTTTTCCTAATCGGCCACCATTCAGATAATAGTCTACTTTCCTGTTTTTGCCACCAAAGTGGATAACCTCACATTTATCCACATTTTATTGCATCTGCCATGCATTTGCCCACTCACCCTACCTATCCGTCACTTTGCAGCCTCCTAGCATCCTCCTCACAGCTAAAACTGCCCCCCCAGCTTTGTGTCATCCGCAAACTTGGAGATGTTGCATTCAATTCCCTCATCCAGTTCATTAATATATATTGTAAATAGCTGGGGTCCCAGCACTGAGCCTTGCGGTACCCCACTAGTCACTGCGTGCCATTCTGAAAAGGACCCGTTTACTCCTACTCTTTGCTTCCTGTCTGCCAGCCAGTTCTCTATCCACATCAATACTGAATCCCCAATACCGTGTGCTTTAAGTTTGCATACTAATCTCATATGTGGGATTTGTCGAAAGCCTTCTGAAAGTCCAGATATAACACATCCACTGGTTCTCCCTTATCCACTCTACTAGTTACATCCTCAAAAAATTCTACAAGATTCGTCAGACATGATTTACCTTTCATAAATCCATGCTGACTTTGTCCAATGAATTCACCACTTTCCAAATGTGCTGCTATCCCATCTTTCATAACTGACTCCAGAATTTCCCCCACCACCGATGTTAGACTAACTGGTCTGTAATTCCCCGTTTTCTCTCTCCCCCCCCTTTTTAAAAAGTGGGGTTACATTAGCTACCCTCCAGTCCTCAGGAACTACTCCAGAATCTAAAGAGTTTTGAAAAATTATCACTAATGCATCCACTATTTCTGCGGCTACTTCCTTAAGTACTCTGGGATGCAACTTATCTGGCCCTGGGGATTTATCGGCCTTTAATCCATTCAATTTACCTAACACCACTTCCCGGCTAACCTGGATTTCACTCAGTTCCTCCATCTCATTTAACCCCGGTCCCGTGCTATTTCCGGCAGATTATTTATGTCTTCCTTAGTGAAGACAGAACCAAAGTAATTATTCAATTGGTCTGCCATGTCCTTGTTCCCCATGATCAATTCGCCTGTTTCTGACTGCAAGGGACCTACATTTGTTTTAACTAATCTTTTCCTCTTCACATATCTATAAAAACTTTTGCAGTCAGTTTTTATGTTCCCTGCCAGTTTTCTTTCATAATCTATTATCCCTTTCCTAATTAAGCCTTTTGTCCTCCTCTGCTGGACTCTGAATTTCTCCCTGTCCTCTGGTAGGCTGCTTTTTCTGGCTAATTTGTACGCTTCATCTTTTGTTTTGATACTATCCCTGATTTCACTTGTTATCCACGGATGCACTACCTTCCCTGATTTATTCTTTTGCCAAACTGGGATGAACAATTGTTGTAGTTCATCCATGCAGTTTTTAAATGCCTTCCATTGCATATCCACCGTGAACCCTTTAAGAATCATTTGCCAGTCTATCTTGGCCAATTCACGTCTCATACCCTCAAAGTCACCTTTCTTTAAGTTCAGGACCCTTGTTTCTGAATTAACAATGTCACTCTCCATCCTAATGAAGAACTCAACCATATTATGGTCACTCTTGTTCAAGGGGCCACGCACAACAAGACTGCTAACTAATCCTTCCTCATTACTCAATACCCAGTCTAGAATAGCCTGCTCTCTCGTTGGTTCCTCTACATGTTGGTTTAGAAAACTATCCCGCATACATTCCAAGAAATCCTCTTCCTCAGCACCCCTGCCAATTTGATTCACCCAATCTATATGTAGATTGAAGTCACCCATTATAATAGTTTTACCTTTGTTGCACGCATTTCTAATTTCCTGTTTGATACCATCCCCAACTCCACTACTACTGTTAGGTGGCCTGTACACAACTCGCACTAGCGTTTTCTGCCCCTTAGTGTTTCGCAGCTCTACCCATATCGATTCCACATCCTCCAAGCTAATGTCCTTCCTTTCAATTGCGTTAATATCCTCTCTAACCAGCAACGCTACCCCGCCTCCTTTTCCTTTCTGTCTATCCCTCCCGAATATTGAATATCCCTGGATGTTCAGCTCCCAGCCATGGTCACCCTGGAGCCATGTCTCCGTGATCCCAACTATATCATATTCATTAATAACTATCTGCACATTCAACTCATCCACCTTATTACGAATGCTCCTTGCATTAAGATACAAAGCCTTCAGGCTTGTTTTTACAAAACACTCATACCCCTTATACAATTATGTTGAAAAGTGGCCCTTTTTGATTTTTGCCCTGGATTTGTCTGCCTGGCACTTTTACTTTTCACCTTGCTACCTATTGCTTCTACCCTCATTTTTAAACCCCTCTGCCTCTCTGCTCTTGCACCCATCCCCCTGCCACATTGGTTTAAATCCTCCCCGACAGCACTAGCAAACACTCCCCCAAGGACATTGGTTCCATTCCAGCTCAGGTGCAGGCCGTCCTGTTTGTACTGGTCCCACCTCCCCCAGAACTGGTTCCAATGCCCTAGCAATTTGAATCCCTCCCCCTTGCACCATTTTTCAAGCCACGTATTCATCTGCAATATCCACCTATTTCTACTCTGACTAGCCCATGGCACTGGTAGTAATCCAGAGATTATTACCTTTGAGGTCCTACTTTTAAGTTTATCTCCTAGCTCCCTAAATTCACCTTGTAGGACCTCATCCCTTTTTTAAAACCTATATCGTTGGTGCCAATGTGCACCACGACAACTGGCTGTTCACCCTCCCCCTCCAGAATGTTCTGCAGCCGTTCAGTGACATCCCTGACCCTTGCACCAAGGAGGCAACATACCATCCTGGAGTCTCGTTTGCGGCCGCAGAAACGCCTATCTATTCCCCTTACAATTGAATCCCCTATTACTATTGCCCTTCCATTCTTTTTTCTCCCCTCCTGTGCCACAGAGCCACCCATGGTGCCATGATGACCCATGGTCATCATTAGAACACAAGACAGTTGGGGGAAGGAGAAGGCCACTCAGATCCTCACGCCTGCCCTTCGGTTCAGTATGATCATGGCTAATGCAGGAAGAGATTGCAGTGTATATTCAATGTATTTCTTGCATGCAGCAAAAAGCACGTCAAGCAAAACAACCCTGTCTTTGCTGGGGAGGATAGCAGGGCATTGCTAGATAGAATAGGTACCAGGGCCTCAACCTGAGGTCCCAGAGCACTCTCAAGTGGGCACCACACCTCCGGTTGCTGCAATGCTCTGCTTTGCTAGCAGGATGCTGAAGAGGCACGAAAGATGGAATAGATCTTGTCCGCAGAGGCAGGACTCCAAGGCCCCAGCAGTTGCAGCCTGCTGAAGAGAAATGTCTGACTAGCAATGGCCTGGGGTACCTGGGGTCTGCAGCTCACGGTCACAACCCCATGCATCTTCCACCGACTAACAGTACGAACATTTTATTTTTATTTTTCTCTTTTATTCTCTGAAATTGCTTAGGAAATGTTCAAAGAACATTTCATCAGCAAAAAGTACAGGAGCTCGGACATATAGAGTTATAAAGAGTGACACAGTGTGGAAACAGGCCTTTCGGCCCTACTTACCCACACCAGTCAACATGTCCCAGCTACTCGCCTGGTCCTTATCCCTCCAAACATGTCTTATCCATGTACCTGTCTAACTGTTTCTTAAACGTTGGGATAGTCCCAGCCTCAACTACCTTCTCTGGCAGCTTGTTCCATACACTCACCACCCTTTGTGTGTCAAAGTTACCTCTCAGATTCCTAATGAATCTTTTCCCCTTCACCTTGAACCTACATCCTCTGGTCCTCAATTCCCCTACTCTGGGCAAGAGATTCATTTCTCTCATGATTTTATACACCTCTATAAGATCCAGGCGTAGACTTACACTCGTTTGGCTTTTAGTTTGAGTTCATTTTGATAGATATTCATATGAGAGAAAGCATTGGTTTAACTAACCTGTGTTTGGATCACCATCAGTTAACAGAATAATCATGGAGACACTCCTTTCAGGAAGTTGCTTGTCTCTATGAGCCTTGTCCAGAAGTTGCACTGCTCCCAGCATGGGATCATTTATATTTGTTCCTATAACATCAAGAAATATCACGTTTATCTTTTAAAATCTTACGAAAAGATTTAGAAACTTATCTGCTTCTGTCACATTTCTTCCCTCTGTTATCAGGCTTCTGAACGCTCCTTCATAATCTAGGGTACTGTTCGATTTACCTCTACCCCATTGCAGACATTGGACTTTGTCTATGGAACTATTACTATATAACGTTGAGAACTATATTCTGCACTCTGTACCTTCCCTTTCATTCTACGTATTAGAAACATAGAACCATAGAAAATAGGTACTAAAGTAGGCCATTGGGCCCTTCGAGCCATTCAATATGATCATGGCTGATCATCCAAAATCAGTACCCCTTTCCTGCTTTCTCCCCATATCCCTTGATTCCATTAGACGTTAGAGCTTTATCTAACTCTCGCTTGAATATACAGTGGCTTGCAAAAGTTTTCATACCCCTTGAACTTTTCCACATTTTGTCACGTTACAACCACAAACGTAAATGTATTTTATTGGGATTTTATGTGATAGACCAACACAAAGTTGTGCATAATTGTGAAGTGGAAGGAAAATGATACATGGTTTTCAAATTTTTTTACAAATAAAAAACTGAAAAGTGTCGCGTGCAAAAGTATTCAGCCCCCCTGAGTCAATACTTTGTAGAACCACCTTTCGCTGCAATTACAGCTGCAAGTCTTTTGGGGTATGTCTCTACCAGCTTTGCACATCTAGAGACTGAAATTTTTGCCCATTCTTCTTTGCAAAATAGCTCAAGCTCAGTCAGATTGGATGGAGAGCATCTATGAACAGCAATTTTCAAGTCTTGCCAGAGATTCTCAATTGGATATGAATATGCTTTGATCTAAACCATTCTCACATGAATATGCTTTGATCTAAACCATTCCATTGTAGCTCTGGCTGTATGTTTAGGGTCGTTGTCCTGCTGGAAGGTGAACCTCCGCCCCAGTCTCAAGTCTTTTGCAGACTCTAACAGGTTTTCTTCCAAGATTGCCCTGTATTTGGCTCCATCCATCTTCCCATCAAATCTGACCAGCTTCCCTGTCCCTGCTGAAGAAAAGCATCCCCACAGCATGATGCTGCCACCACCATGTTTCATAGTGGGGATGGTGTGTTCAGGGTGATGTGCAGTGTTAGGTTTCCGCCACACATAGCGTTTTGCATTTAGGCCAAAAACTTCAATTTTGGTCTCATCTGACCAGAGCACATTCCTCCACATGTTTGCTGTGTCCCCCACATGGCTTGTGGCAAACTGCAAACGGGACTTCTTATGGCTTTTTTTCAACAATGGCTTTCTTCTTGCCACTCTTCCATAAAGGCCCGATTTGTGGAGTGCACGACTAATAGTTGTCCTGTGGACAGATTCTCCCACCTGAGCTGTGGATCTCTGCAGCTCCTCCAGAGTTACCATGGGCCTCTTGGCTGCTTCTCTGATCAATGCTCTCCTTGCCTGGCCTGTCAGTTTAGGTGGACGGCCATGTCTTGGTAGGTTTGCAGTTGTGCCATACTCTTTCCATTTTCGGATGATGGATTGAACAGTGCTCCGTGAGATGTTCAAAGCTTGGGATATTTTTTTATAACCTAACCCTGCTTTAAACTTCTCCACAACTTTATCCCTGACCTGTCTGGTGTGTTCCTTGGGCTTTATGATGCTGTTTGTTCACTAATGTTCTCTAACAAACCTCTGAGCCTTCACAGAACAGCTGTAATTATACTGAGATTAGATTACACACAAGTGGACTCTATTTACTAATTAGGTGACTTCTGAAGGCAATTGGTTGCACTGGATTTTATTTAGGGGTATCAGAGTAAAGGGGGCTGAATACTTTTGCACGCGACACTTTTCAGTTTTTTATTTGTAAAAAAATTTGAAAACCATTTATCATTTTCCTTCCACTTCACAATTATGCGCCACTTTGTGTTGGTCTATCACATAAAATCCCAAAATACATTTACGTTAGTGGTTGTAACGTGACAAAATGTGGAAAAGTTCAAGGGGTATGAATACTTTTGCAAGCCACTGTATCCAGTGAATTAGACTGCACTGCCTTCTGTGGCACATAATTCCACAGATTCACAACTATATGGGTGTAAAAGATTTTCCTCATCTCAGTCCTAAAAGACCTACCTATTCCTTCTACTTAAATTGTGACCCCTGGTTCTGGACTCACCAATGATCGGGGATCATTTTTCCTGCATCTAGCCTGTCCAATCCCTTAAGAATGTCACATGTTTCTATAAGATCCCCTCTCATCCTCATCCAGTGAATATAAGCCCAGTCGATCCATTCTTTCGTCATATGTCAGTCCCGTCACCCCGGGAATTAACCTGGTGAACCTACGTTGCACTCCCTCAATAGCAAGAATGCTCTTCCTCAAATTAGGAGACCAAAACTGTACACAATACACCAGGTGCGGTCTCACCAGGGTCCTGTACAACTGCAGTACGACCTCCTTGCTCCTAAACTCAAATCCTCTCGCTATGAATATTGTATTTGAGTTTAACGATTGTATTTATGTATAGAATTTTCACAGATGCTGAATAACATTATATTTTTCTGAAAATGTGTATGGAGAATGAACTCCTTAAACAGCCTTCTGAAATAAACTGCCCTTTATTTGTTACTTCTCACAAATGTATAGTAGACTAGGGACCACATAGACTATAGATCAAGGCACTTGATGTTGGCATTGATATGGTGGGCCGAAGGGCCTTTTCCGCACCATATGATTGTACGACTCTACGACTATGAATATGTGGGTAAAGATTTTCTTTGAGTGGAGCTTACTGAGTACGGGGTTTATGATGTGCCTGTCAATGTAACAGAAGTGTTATTCCTCAAAGGTTATACCTGGTCTGAAGTATAGTCTGAGCCTGCATTTGGATGTGAGAAGTGACATATAAAGACACATATTGTCCATCCACAAAGAATGATATTTTTCTGAGGGAAGGAAATTTGAGATTTATATTGAGGAATAAACATTCCCCTTTCGCATTAACTGATCTAAATAGGAAGAGTAAAAGAAAAAGATTGGTTTTATTCATGAAAACTAGAAACCTTACCTCCTGCAGCGTGTATAGTTCTTACAAATTGTTTTGCTTCAGCCACATTCTCTGGAGTTGCTTGAAAAACAGTATCTTTCCATATTGAATAATCATGATCAAAGATAACGATGGCAAAATGATCCTGTTCATGCATATCAGCCAAAATTTTTAAAAGAGCTTCATTTGTCTGAAAGAGATGAAATATATTTCAAGTCTGCATAACCAATATTGCTCTGCTGTTTAAGGAACAGCCAAAGTTGTTCCGCTGTTCAAGAAAAGCAACAGGAACAAACTAGGAAATTAGAGGCCAGTGAACCTTACAACAGTGGTAGGGAAATTAAACGTTAGAGCATGGAAACAGTCCCTTTGGTCCACCAAATCTGCACCGACCAATCGCCCCATAAACTAGGGATATCCTACATATCAAGGACAATTTACCATTTTACCAAAGCCAATTAACCTACAAACCTGGACGTCTTTGGAGTGTGTGAGGAAACCAGAGCACCCAGAGAAAACCCACGTGGGAGAACATACAAACGCCGTACAGAACGCACCCGAGGTCAGGATGGAACCTGGGTCTCTGGCACTGTAAGGCAGCAACTCTACCGCTGTGTCACTGTGCCGCCCTAAGTTATTTTATGATTGACGAGCATTTTTGCTGATAGGATCTACCAGCATCTGGAAAAACATAGACTTATTAGAGATAATCAGAATGTGGAGGTGGTCATGACCTTATTAACATGAGTGAGTTTTTGGAGTGGGTGACAAAGATGATTGAAGAGGCTCTGGCTATTGTATACATGGACTTTAGTAACACACTCAACAATGTTTCTCATGGTAGGCTGATCAAGAAGATTAGGGCACATGAGACCCATGGAGATGTGGTAGATCGGATTCAAAGTTGGTTTGACCATAGAAGACAGAGGGTAGTGGGGGAGGGGTACTCATCTGACTGGAGGTCTGTGCTGAAGGGCCTGCTTCCAGGCTGCAGGATTCCATGACTATATCATTAAATGAGATTAGGTTTTGATGCTGTTTTTCTTAACTTAATAAAAAATGGAAGAATCTGTGAATCATCGACACTCAATGGATCAATGATTATTTTGACTAAATAAGTTAAAATTGACAGCACAGTGACACAGCTGGTAGAGCCACTGTCTCACAGCTCTAGAGACCCAGGTTTAATCCCCACCTTAGGTGCTGTTTGTGTGGAGGTGGTACATTCTCCTCGTGACCTCATAGGTATTCTCCAGGGGATCCAGCTTCCATCTACATGCCAAAGACATGGTAGGTGAACTGGCTACTATGAATTGCCAACAGTGTAAGAGAATTGGTTGGGGAGGAAAGAGGCTTGGAATGAGTGGGCTGAGGGGCCCATTTCTGTTTCTCTGAGGTGTGACTCAAACTCCCACCAGAAATTGTAATTTGTTTCTTGTGTCTTCTGTTTAACGTGAGTCTTGTGATGTTTTCAAGATAGAGTGAGATATCGCCTTTGGGGCTAATGGAATCAAGGGATATTGGTAAAAAGCAGGAAGATGGTACTGATTCTGGATGATCAGCCATGATCATATTGAATGGTGGTGCTGTCTCGAAGGGCCTACCCCTGCATCTATTTTCTATGTTTCTATATTGTGGGGCAGTCGTGAGGAAGACAAGTTTGATGGAAAACATCACTTAAACAAATTACCTGACCAACTTTCAGATACTTAGCTATTTGCAAACCAGGTGCCTTGCTTCCTAACTTAGACGTGTAACTATACTTCTCAAAATTTCATTAGATGGGAAGTACTGCGGATGTAAAAACAACTAATGTACAAAAAAAGCCTTTCCTTCCTATCTCATTTTGGCAGGTATGTGGTACAAGTGAATTGGCCACTTGTCCATGCACAGATTTGGGCAACTTGAGGTGAAGAGAGCAAACAACACAGAAATTCCCACCCAAACATTTCTTACCTGATGCATTTTGGTCCCTGACATGGATCCACTGTGGTCTATCACAAACACAACATTTTTAGGAATCTTGGTTAAGTTAGCTGGTGCAAAATGATGTACAAAGTATCCATTTACAATCTGAATTTAAAAAAAAAGAATAATCAGAATATATTAACAGTTTATTTTATTTTAGACATACAGTGTGGGAACAGGCCCTTCGGCCCGTCGAGTCCATGCAAACCAACAATCCCCGTTGCACTGACACACACTAGGGGCAATTTATAATTCTTACCAAAGACAATGAACGTACAAACCTGTACTTCTTTAGAGTGTGGACGGAAACCAGAGCACCAGGGGAAAACCCACGTGGTCATACAAAATGTACAGACAACACCCGTAGTCAGGATTGAACCAGGATCTCTGGTGCTGCAGGCAGCAAATCCACCGCTGCGCCACAGTGCCGCCCTTTAGTGTCATCAACAGTTTTCATTAAGTACAGTTACCTGGATACTGCCAGCAGACAAATCTCTATTGACATCATAATATACAAAGAAGTCTCCATTCAGAACCGTGTCATGACAGTCAGGGCATTTGCGCTGTTGTTCCAGAGTTGGTTTGAAGGATATGTGCGCCTGAACGAAACATGGAATCAGTGTTAACCTGTCCGCTTTTGACCTTCACAATAAAACAAAATAAAATGCGCACTGTTTTTGTACCTTTGTTCCACTTAGTGTCTTTTTCACAAGAGAAGTCAGATTATTCATTTGGAAAGTGGAATTAACATCCAGAAAGGAAATGCCTTGTGGTTCACAAATGAGTACATCAATCTGGAAAGATGAATTCAAAGTGTGTAGATACTTATTAAATGGACAAAATCACAAACAGCCAAAATACATGAGAATTGGTGCCACTACGGAAATGTACCTGGAAATGTTTTACCAGTTGCTTTGGGTTCACTCGGATGTTCATTTCATATTTACCCAGGTTCCGTTTTAATAATTCTTCATAGGTTAATTCAAATGTGACTTTCTTGGTTGATCCAATATTAACTGAAACTTTAAACTTTTCCATTTTTCGTCCGGATACCCTTTAGGAATGAAAATAAAAAGTAGACAATAAACATTGCTTGAAATTTACCAAAGTTTATATATATTAAAGTTCTCACTGATTTCCGTCTGAAGAAGGGTTTCGACCCGAAACGTCGCCTATTTCTTCGCTCCATAGATGCTGCCTCACCCGCTGAGATTCTCCAGCATTTTTGTCTACCTTCCGTTTATTCTGTGGTCACATTTCTGTCAGATAATAATGAGTACAACAGCTAAATTCTGTCCATATAATGAGGCAGCAGAAGGACTTGGACAAATGAAGTGTCTACCCAACCTCAGGGTGTGTGCTCAGCACAGGAATTGCTTTTGAAATGTGATCACTCCAGTAATGCAGGTAAAGGCCACAACTAAAGAGTGCATGACCAGGTGCCACAGAATGGAAACAGGCTCTGAACAAAAAGCATTATACCACATTTCCCAGAGAAGTATGGTGCTATAATGTACGTGCTCACTGGGATCTTGACCTCTGAACAAGCCCAATGCAGAATGTATAGGCACATTTAAAAATGTGTGAGAGAGGAAGAGAGAGAGAGTAGAAAGAGAGGAGAGAGAGAGGAGGGGAGAGAGAGAGAGAGAGGGTAGAAGGGAGAGGAAAGATAGAGGACAGGGAAAGAGAGAGGAAAGAGGAGAGGCATGGAGAGAGGAGAGAGAAAGAGAAAGAGAGAGAAAAAAGAGAAAGTGTGTGTGACCCTAACAACATAATCATGTGTTCATTCGACATCCTCAATAATGTCATTATGTTTAATGGTTCTGATTCTTTGCAGTGTTGGTGGGAGTGCAGAATGGGCTATAAACTCGGCCAGAGGCCATTGCAGAATGACTCAAACAAATGTCTACACATGAGGAGCTCGTAAAGAGTGTGTGTGCATTAAAGCATTGCTGCCATCCAGCGCACTTCGGCACCTGATGCATAATGTTTATTGAAATAATTATGCCCACAACCACCCTAATAGAGATATAAAAAATATACATAGAAACATAGAAACATAGAAAATAGGTGCAGGAGTAGGCCATTCGGCCCTTCGAGCCTGCACCGCCATTTGATATGATCATAGCTGATCATCCAACTCAGTATCCCATCCCTGCCTTCTCTCCATACCCCCTGATCCCTTTAGCCACAAGGGCCACATCTAACTCCCTCTTAACTATAGCCAATGAACTGGCCTCAACTACCTTCTGTGGCAGAGAATTCCACAGATTCACCACTCTCTGTGTAAAAAATGATTTCCTCATCTCGGTCCTAAAAGTCTTCCCTCTTATCCTTAAACTGTGACCCCTAGTTCTGGACTTCCCCAACATCGGGAATAATCTTCCTGCATACCTGGTCTTGTGAGAGATTGCATAATTGGGTAAAGTGATTCTCGTATCTTGTAACCATTGTGGAGGGAGTCAGTGCCTGAGGTAGGATTTCAAACACTTACCATGATTTCCAAAACTTTAATACCAGTTATTTTCCATTGGGAGTTCAATATCCCACAAAGAACATTCCAAAAAAGAAAAGATAATTTTAAATAAAGGAAATATTGACCAGTAGCAATGCCAACTGTCTTCACAAGAGTGGATGATAAATATCAAGTTTTCATCTATCGAAATGAGAGTCATTGGTGTTTCAAGATTTATTTTTATTTCCATTTGTAATTTATTCTTATAAAACGCAAGGAATCATGAGATTTATCAAAGGTGATTCGCCACAAAGAAAAAGCGAACAAAGCGCTGGTTGAAGAAACTGTGAATAAATTCTTATCTTTATTATTAATTTATGTAAAAATATATTTATGAGGAACGGGGATGTCAGGCAGTGGGTGAGTGAGGTGTAACAGCAAGAGAGAGGGGCCAGATGCAAGTGGGAGACAGGGGAGAGCGAGCACACAGACCCGCGCCTCGTCCGCAGCCAGGATCGAACCCGGGTCCCCGGCGCCACCGAACCCGGGTCCCCGGCGCCACCGAACAGCCACTGCTGCCCCCCCCCCCCCCCGAGTGTCCCATCCCTGCTCAGAGGGCGGCTGGAGACGTCCGGGGCGACCCCAGACTGACGGGACATCATCGGCCCCAGGCCCACAGCCAGCGCGGAGAAGAAGCTCCAACTCCAGCCCAACCCTGCTCCAACTCCCGAGGAATCCGCTCCCCGACGGGCCGGTGACCACCAGCCGCACCCCATGCCCAGCCGCTGCCGGCCATCCCCCCCAACGCCGGCGGAAGCCGAGCACCAACCATCAACGGGGATACACACAAAACGCTGCAGTAACTCAGCGGGACAGGCAGCATCCCCGGAGAAAAGGAATGGGTGACGTTTCGGGTCGAGACCCTTCTCCAGAGATGTTGCCTAACCCACCGAGCCACCGCAGCACCCCGTGTACATCCGCGCCGATGACCGGCTCTCGGCCCCCGCCGTCACCAACAGCCACTGGACAAGGAGAGAGGCGCAGCCGGTGGTCCCCGGCCCGTCGGGAGCCGGAGCAGAGCTGAACTGGAGCCAACGCCTCCCCCTTGCTCTGGCTGCAAGCTCGGCCCAAGATCTCCAGCTGCCCCTGGACAGGGATGGGACACCTGGGAAAGGACGGGGACTCCCAGCAGCAACTCAACAGCACCCGCAGTGCCGGAGACCCGCGCCCGATCCCGACCACGGACCCTAACCCCATGCAGCAGCATGATCTCGCTCACTGACCGAAGCATAAAGCAATACAGACGACAAACTTATTGTAGCTTTATACAAAGGAACAATATATACAACTAATTCATAGTTTGAAAGCAATATTTTCTTACCTGAAAGAATCACAGCTGGAAAATACGGATGAAATTAAGGTCTGTATGCTCTGCAACCAACAATGTTTATGGCGAGTGACCTATGACCTGAGCACGCACATTCGGAATACTGAATTCACTTATTCCCAATGAATTTGCCCATGTATTCCCAATGAATACCACCGGGTGGCGCCATAAGTGGCAGCCTCGCCAACAGCCTGTCTCGTCCCTTTCTTCATTTGTTGTTTTTAGTCTGCTTCACTTGTATGTTTTAGTGTATCTATAGTTTTTGTATTATGTGGGGGGTGGGATCGGGGGTTGGGGGAAACTTTTTTTGTATCTTCCTTTGACGGAGATGCGACTTTTTACATATCGTATCTCCGTCGTGGAGCTCGCTTGGTTAGGGATCGACTTCAGTCGGGAGCTCCAACCGCTGGAGATTCGACCGCCCCGATCGCGAGAGCTTCGATCGCCCCGATGCAGGGGCTTTGATCGTCAACTGCGGGAGCTTCGATCGCCCCGACTGTTGATGTTTCGATCACCCCGACCGTGGGAGAAAATGAGGAATGAAGGTAAAAGTTATTTCTCTTCCATCACAGTGGGGAATGTGAGGTCGCCGAAAAAACAAGATGGACGTGCTGCCTGCGCTGGTGGGGACTCGGAGGGATTGCCGTGCGTGCAGTGAGCTCGGTGTTTGCAGGGACATCACGCCATGAGAACATCCTGGAGTCTGGTGCGATTGACTGTTCGGGCGGACAGAGAGTGACAGCAGGAGGTACAACTCCGGTTACATCACGGTGAAGGAGTGTGTGTGTGGCCCGGACATTGAACTGATGGCTGTGGGTCTCCGCTTATGCTGTGAGCCCTGGGGGGTTCTCACACACCGCTGTGGTAGCTGTTTATATTTAATCTTTATGTAGTTTTGTATCTTGTTGCTTTTTTAAGGGGTATGACTGTATGGTAAATCAACTTTCAGTGCACCTCAAGGTACGTGACAATAAAGGACCTTTGAACCTTTGAACCATTGAACCACTGAATTTCAAAGAGGGCAAGGAGATATGAATGAAGGAGGACTGAGACAACATGTTCTTACTTTACGAGCCCTGCAGTCTGTCCCTGTGAAACTGCTTGTTGGTACTGTTTCTGGGCGGCTTCCTTCTCTTTCACTACTCCCACATAGGTCACTCCATCCAGAGTCCTGCAAAGGGGAAAAGCACACGGTTGTTATCACAGAGTTGATGCAGACCTTCCCCTCTCATGCACCATCCTCTGGTCTCTGCCTGGATTATATTTATGCTAGAATAAAGACTTTGCACCAAACACACTACATGTCGGATTAAGGATTGTGAGAAATTGCATAATTGGGTTATGGTGGATACATGGATAGGACAGGTTTTGAGGGATATGGGCCAAACGCAGGCAAATGTGACGTTGGTCGGTGTGGGCATGTTGGGCCGAAGGGCCTGTTTCCATGCTGTATCACTCTATCAGTCTGAAGAAGGAGAGACGGGGAGAACGTACATACTCCGTACAGACAGCACCCATAGTCAGGATCGAACCTGGGTCTTTGGTGCTGTAAGGCAACAACTCCACCGCTGTGCCACCTTGCCGCCCCCGTTATCCAAGTTTATGAGGAGATTCACAAGTGAAATACACAAGTTGTGGTTGTAAAGATTCACTAGATGAATTATCTCGTAATCTATACTATAATTCTGTGTTTACATGTGAATTATAGCCCCTTTCCTGGAACAGAATGCTACATGTGCACTGTTCAGAAAACTCAGGACCCTTTTTATATTGCACAGAATTACAAAGGGAGCTTACATTCTATACAGCAAAGAGGATTAAATGTGGAATCAATCTGCACCGAGTTCATTTAGTCAAAGTAATCCATGGTTGAATTCACAATTGGAAAAACATTAATACATTGCAGTAGCTTCACACCTTTACGTACTACCTGTTGCCCTGCCTCTGAGGAGAAAGCACAGTAGCCACTGGCTGCTGAAGATCAGGCCATGCATCAGCTTACACATGAGCCTTTGGTAGGGACTTTTTGAGGGTCTTGCAGGGGAGGAGTTGTAAAGACTGCAGCTTCGTGGGGCCTCGCGGCAATGGCGGTGCGGCCTCGGCGGTGGGGCCTCGTGAGTCAACCCGCGGTCGGCGGTCGATGAGGGCGTCGGGGAACCGCCGTGAGGGGGGGGGGAGGGCAAAGGAGGACCTGGTGTGGGGGGGGACCACCGTGGGAGGGGGGGGGGAAGGAGGAGATCAAAGGAGGAGCCGGTGGGGGTACTTAGTAACTTTGTCAGCACCGTCTATGTGGCGACTATTTGCATACCTTGGGTTTGCAATGAAAGAATTTCACTGTGCGTTGTCATGCGACAAAAAAGTATTCCATTCCATTTCCGTGCGATATCTGGAGCAGCATTCCTGATGATCCTAACTCCACAAGAGAAAATCTCCTTGACAATCTGTTCTGCCACTTTATCTTTCCAGAATGCTTTATAGCTCCAGTTTGCTTTATAGCTCAGGCATCACTTAAATTGCAGTCAGGGTCCTTTGGAAGCAAACCGGACCTGATTTCCATAGAGGTTTGAGAGTGTGGATGCAGAGGGCTAGAGAGTAGCAGATTGACAGTAACTGTGCTACTCAGCTTTAACCATTCACCCACACAAATGTTGCCTGACTTTTATTCCTAGTATCTGGACATGCTTGCTGCAGCCTCTCTCAGTTTTTCTTCTCAGATTAACTTTGGCTATGTTTTTTCAGGCTTTTATTAATTTCCCAACCAAAACCAGAGCTGAACACCACATCAATCATTACGCTGATCAATCTAAGTAGGCGATAAAGATAAGTTTGTCACAGAGGAGCCCTTTTATGTTAACTGGTGCGCTACAATGCCAAGAAATATGTTCTGCACTCTGCATTATCCCATTTGGTCTATCTATTGTACTTGTATCTGACTTTTTTGTTTTAGTCATAGAGTCATACAGCATGGAAGCAGGCCCTTCAGCTCAACTTGCCCACACCAACCAACATGTCCCATCTACACTAGAAGCACCTGCCTGCATTTGGCCCATTTCCTTCTAAACCTGTCCAATGCAAGTACCTGTCCAAATTTTCATAAACATTGCGATAGTACCTGCCTCAACTACCTCCTCTGGCAGCTCGTTCTATACACCCACCAACCTTTGTGTGAAAATGTTCCCCCCTCAGGTTCCTATTAAATCTTCCCCCCCTCACTTTAACCTCTGGTTCTCAATTCCCCAAATCTGGGCAACAGACTCGTCCGCCCGATCTATTCCTCTCAAAAATGTGTACACCTCTATAAGCTCAACCCTCATCTTCCAGCTCTCCAAGTAATTGATGTACAGAATTATCTGATCTAAATGGATAGCATGCGAAACAAAGTTTTTCACTAAACCTCAATACATGTAACAATAATAAACCTAAATCTAAATAGGAATAATGGAGCTGATACGTACATGCTGAAGTTGCTGATGAAGGCTGTTTTGGGCAGCTCGATCTCAAAGGAGGCTTCCTTCGATACATTAGCTCGATTCACCACTCGGCTAATTATCACATTGTGAGCAAATCGAGACGTGACTTTGGAATCAATCTTCATGCCGTAGATTTCAAGCTCCCTCAGAGGCTGGAGGAAATGAAGGGGGAATGTTTCAATGAGTACTGACTGAGGAAACAAACCAAAATAGTAAGAGAAAATATCAGTTGCATTGGTGCTGGGCATTGTAAACATTCCTCTTTTACAGAGCACCCAATTTCCCTGAATTTGTGGTTAGGATGACCACACTCACTGCAGATATAGTCATTGAGTCAACATCACGCACACAGGCCCTTTGGTCCAACTTGTCCATACCAACGGAGATGCCCTATCCAATCCCATTCTCCTGCATTGGGACATTATTATTCCAGATATTTCCTATCCATCTTGTAAATGCCTGGACTTACTGTTGTGGTTCCCCAGTGGAAGTTTACATTGGGAACCCAAGTCCATTTCTGATGACAAAATGGTGGAAGGCAACAAGGACTTCAGTGTTGGGTTCTCATTGTGTTGTTGGACATGGGGTGGGATTGGGCAGTGGGGGAAGTGGCAGGGGTTAGGAAACACCACAGCCATAAAAAAAGACCTTGTTTAGGCAGTTGCCAAAGATGTCAAGAATCATTCCAAAACTGTTAAAAACTGGTAAACACTTATGTCAACTATCACAGCCTATTTCAACAATCACAAACAATATGTAACAAGTTAGACAGGGTGGCGAAGAAGGCTTTTGGCTCATTTGCCTTCATCAGTCGGAACCGTGTATAGAAATTAGGACGTTATGTTACAGTTGAATAAGACATTGGTGAGACTTCCCTCAGAGTATCATGTTCAGTGTTGGTCACTCTACTATAAGAAGAGTGTCATTAAGCTGGAAAGTGTGCAGAGAAGATGCACAAGGATGTTGCCAGGACTCAAGGGCCTGAGCTATAGGGAGAGATTTGGCAATCTAGGACTTTATTCCTGGGAGTGCAGGAGGCTGAGGGGTGACCTTATCGAGGGTGTATAAAATCATGAGTGGGATAGGGTAAATACACAGGGTTTTTTTTTCACCCAGGGCAGGGGAGTCAAAAACTAGAGGGCATAAATTTAAAGTGAGAGGGGAAATATTTAATAGGAACCTCAGGGTCAACTTGTTCACAATGAGTGTGGTGGATATATGGTACGAGCTGCCAGAAGAAGTAGTTGAGGCATGTACAATAACAACATTTAAATACATTTGAACAGGTACATTAATAGTTTAGTTTACTGTGTGGAAACAGGCCCTTCAGCCCACTGACCAGCGGTCCCTGCACATTAACACTATCCTATCCTAACACTAGGGCCAATTTACATGCATACCAAGCCAATTCACCTACAAACCTGTATGTCTTTGGAATGTGGGAGTAAACCGAATATCTCGATGAAAATCCACGCGGTCACGGGGAGAACGTACAAACTCTATACAGACAGTACCCACAGTCAGGATCGAACCCTGATCTCCGGCACTGTAAGTGTTATAAGGCAGTAACTCTACCTTTGCGCTACCTTGCCACCTGTTGGAAATGTTTAGAGAGACATGGCCCAAACACGAGTAAATGGGACTAGTTTAGACGAGAAATTATGTTCGGCATGGGCGAGTTGGGTCAAAGGGCCTGTTTCCGTACTGTATGATTCTATGACTCCTGTGTAAATTATCCATTGATGAGG
The DNA here is from genome assembly GCA_038087875.1 of Malacoraja senta. NCBI lineage: Eukaryota > Metazoa > Chordata > Chondrichthyes > Rajiformes > Rajidae > Malacoraja > Malacoraja senta. Next base: position 49,579,663 of record CM075980.1, read on the forward strand.
TTAGTCTTGTTCTGTGAAACTAATAGAAATGCTATCTCTGCACTAGGTCCAATTTGTTTTCATGGCAAGTTCAGAAGTATGTGCAGGACCAGCTGCCCAATTGTTGTTCCCCCTCTGGATTGCATGTGGAGCCCAGCTTTGTAGCTTTTTGACAACCACAGGTGAACACCTGCTGACAGTAATGTAGTGAATTTTTGACATTTCTCTGCAAGCTTTTTATTATAAATTGGCATAAAGTATGAATGATATCCCCGAGATATATCTTACAATTCATTGAATTGTCAAAACCAACCTATCAAAAATCTTCTCCAGAGAAAACAGCAAATTAACCAGATAGCTAAAAACAATCCCGTAATGAAATATTATTACTCATATAAATAGTTAAATATTATCGCAAGATTCAAACGTACTTCTGTGTCGATACTTCTCTTCTGGTTTCAACCAAGAAAATAAAAATCAGTGTTATAATATTTCAGTATTCACATAAATTATACAGATAAATCCAAATAGTATAAAAAGTTAAATTAAATTCCAAAGAACAACAAATCATCATTTCTTCTCTCCTTTGTGAGGTAGAGTTATGAATAGTGATGTTTCGTATGATCTCCCAGGATACAATTTGATGGTATAAAAATTATATTGAAATTATAAACAAAAATTATAAATTATAAATACACATTCGTTGGTTCCATTTTGAATGAATAAAGGGCGTGCATTTTTTTTGCAATTTTAGAAATGTTTTATTAACAGGAAAGTTGCACTAATAATCACAAAAAATATGACACCTTAAATTTATAACATTCCCCAATATGTGACCATGATCTGAGCACAACATTTTTGGAGCGTCCGTAGAGCTATAGCACTATACATAGGAACTGAGATGTATATGCACAATAACAATGATGTTACAGTATTAATTAGTGAATATTACAACTGACACATGACACTACACCTGCGCTAAATAATTGATCCTTTAAATCAAAGCTGTTCACTAGCAAACAATAGATGGAAAGCAGTGTATAACTCCCGCCAACTTGAAGCAGTACACACCATTACAGCATATTAAATACTAGACTGATTTATGCATTACAATTTAATGAGGGTTATTAAAGCTACCTTTAATTTACTAATGCGCCCACTCATTTGAATTCCCTACTCCCAACAAAATGTTGCCTTGTGTCATTGTTAGAATTAATGGGTGCAAGGGATAAGAAACTCATTTCTGTTGAACGATTTCTAAATAGTGACAGAAGAGGATATCTAGTACGATTAGTTCTGCAAATGCTCAGGCGTTTGAAGGACGTAGTAAGTGATCAACTCTTTTACTTGTAACCATTTTGCAGTGATTAAATGGGAGCATAATGATTTACATGCGTGCATTTTCTGCTTCATACCTTCAATGTTCTCGGACGAAGAATATTTGTCCGAGTATCGACATAATCATTCTGCATAAATTAAAGACAAAAGTTTCAATGTTAATTTAACAAATTAGCACATGTTACTCCCTCCCGTATCTTTGTTTTAGTAGTAAGTCAAACATTACCTGAGGCTGCTCTGATTCCGTTAAAATGAATTCAGAAGATATTAATATTGGAATAGAAATTAGCAAAAGGAAGGACAACATTGTTTTCATTTTGAACAATGCGTGCTTGTCAAACAAGTTGCAGGGAGCCTGGTTTTATTCTGAGATCTGTTAATAAGCAATCGTTGCATTGATCCTACTCCTACAATGAATAGATATTGCTGACCCACTAGTTTATGCAAACAATCACCACTTTTAAAGCAAACACAGATGTCGCAAACAAGTTGTGCAACCTGACTCGTCCACAGAGTAGTCTGTACAATCCACTGAATTATTTAAGTCACAGAGACCTATACTTCATTAGGTCCTGCCCATAAAATGACTCTCAAAATAGTATGTGTAGGAAGGAACTGCAGATGCTGGTTTACACTGAAGTTAGACACAAAATGCTGGAGTTACTCAGTGGGACAGGCAGCATCTCTGGAGGGCAGGAATGGATGATGTTTTGGGTCGATACCCTTCTTCAGATTGAGAGTCAGGGGAGGAGACGCGGAAATATGGAAGGGGTGAAATGAGAGATCAAAGGGATGCTGATCAAGGATCACCTCACTTAACAGCCCTTACAGCGCCAGAGACCGGGTTTGATCCCAACTATGGGAGTGGTCTGTATGGAGTTTGTACTTCTCCCCGTGACCGCGTGGGTTTTCTCCAAGATCTTTGGTTTCCTCCCACACTCCACAGACATGCAGGTTTGTAGGTTAATTGGCTTGGTATAAATGTAAATTGACAAGTCAAGTCAAGTCACATTTATTTATATAGCACATTTAAAAAACAACTCTCGTTGGCCAAAGTGCTTTACATTTGTTATAATAGCACACACAAAACAAACTACATATATATATATATATACATGTAGCCCTCACTCAGAAGACGTCAGGAAAGGCTTGGGAGTATAGATAAGTCTTTAGTCTTGACTTAAAAGAGTCGATGGAGGGGGCAGTTCTGATGGGAAAGGGGACGCTGTTCCCCAGTCTAGGGGCTGCAACCGCAAAGGCGCGGTCGCCCCTGAGCTTATGCCTAGACCGTGGGATATAAACTCTGCCTTCCTTATTAATCCCAATACACTTTCACCCTCTGGGTTTCCGTAATCTATCTGCATCTGCTTTAAAAATATTCAAAAAGCTACTTCCACGGCTCTTTGTAGAAGAATGCTATAAGCACCGATGACCATCTGAGAGAAAAAACATTGCCTCATCTCTGCCTTAATGGTGTGTCCCACTTTCACGACCTAATTCATGGCCTCTGCCGAGTTTGCCGTGATGCGAGTCGTAGGTACTTGTGGCATCAAGTAGGTCGGGGTGCTTTTTCTAGCATGATGAAAAATGTCCACGAGTAAAAAAGGTCGTGAATTAGGTCGTGAAAGTGGGACAGGCCCTTTAAATAGTTCACTCTTTATTTTGAACAGTGACCCCCTACTTCTAAATTTTCTCACAAGAGAAAACATTCTGTCCACATCCACAATGTTAAGATCTTTCAGGATCTTATACAGTATCTTTCAATTTAGACATGTCTTGCTCCTCTTAACCAAATTGTTAAGAAGATTAACATAATTAATCTGTTGTCCTTTCAGTAGTAGTTTATCCTATGTGATGTTTTGCACTTTTATCATGTATAGCTGTAATGGGAAAACTTCTTAGTTCTTCAACATTGCGAAAGGTACATGAATGGGTATCATTCTGACATTAGTCAGGCAGTAATAGGGCAGCACAGTAGTGCAGTGGTAGAGTTGCTGCCTTACATCGCCAAAGACTCAGGTTTGATCCTGACTACGGGTGCAGTTTGTATGGAGTTTGTACGTTCTTCCTGTGACCACGTGGGTTTTCTCTGGGTGCTCGGGTTTCCTCCAACATTCCAAAGATGTGCAGGTTTGTCGGTTCATTGGATTCTATAAATTGTCCGTGTGTGTAGGATATAACTAGTGTGAAGGAATGATTGTTGTCGACGTGGACTCAGTGGGCCAAAGGGCCTGTTTCCACACTGTGTCTTCAAATTAAATTAAAATCTGAACATTACAATTTGGATTTTGGTTGTAATATCTCTATGGATTTGTAAGTCTTGTAGATATACAGCCCACGGGAACTCAGAGAAGGAAACAGTTAAATTCCTGCTAATTTGTCATTGTCTGGTCCAATTACTCACTTGTCATTGTAGTTTATTTGCAGAAATAGTTTCTACAGCTCGTTTTAAAAGATTACTTAAAAATCATTTAGCTCCTCATGGTATATGAAGCTTGATCAACTTTTACATGTGAAGGTCACAAAACTACTTTCACAGTAGAACTACCTGACCCCATTAATGCTGGTTTATTTTGAGTTAAACATCGACATGCTGTGGGTTTTGCCACATAGTCAGTCGAGAACCAGGTCACACGAGTTCTGGGACACAGAAGTTGGATGGGAATTTTGACAAATCACAGACAAAGGCTAAAGGTCAGTCACATTGAAATCTATGACCCATTGGCAGACCTACCAGCGAGCCTGCACGCAAGGAGGAGTCCAGTACAATTTTGCGCAATCTTTGTGTGGAACATTGAAGTGCTGCTCTCCAGGATGAAAGTTGAGGGCAATTCCATTAGCTCAGATGCAGATCTAAAGATAATGTTGCAACTTACCCAAGTTTCGGCTTCCGTTGCAACTTACGCAGAAGCCTCCCCAAATCAGTGTTATTGAGGAGACTCAGATCCCTATTAATAAGCTCAGCTTGCTGCTGGCATCATGACACTGGATCTCAGTTTTAAAGGGGTTTTCATGGTGCTATGGCAGTGTAGGAATCTTTGAGGGGAGCAGTAGATCTTCTAGGAAGCACTTTGTCTCTCGGGATGGTAACATTTGTGATCCCACCACAATGATTCTGCTGGTGTTAACTTGTAGTTGCCCACCAACAAGGCAGCAAGCCCAGACAACTGCTCCCCATGCTGATAAGCTGCGACCTAAAGCTGGGTTGTGTTGTCCAATGAAGGTCAAAGTCACTAGCCATGCTGCAGCTTTGCACACGACCATCAAATAGGCAAAGCATTTGGAAGGCAGATTCTAAAAGAATAAACCAAGGGGGATGCTTGAATTAATTCTTGACATATTTTTGTTTGTGAATTTTTGTGAGGAATTGTGTAAGTTAAAGCCAAGAAGCCAAAAAAGACCACTTGTAAACTTGTGAAGCTGCTGCACTGGCCAGTAAAATAGAGAAGACAAGAAGAAACCCATTATTGGTGGGAGAATTGGGCTGAGTTCATTCTGAGGAGTTAGTCAAGAATAACAAATAGAAACTGGTTGAAAGGTTGCATCTCCTTCCGATTCACCCTCCACCCGCCAGCTGCTCAATTTAGGGGTGATGGTCAAGGTCAAGGCCCCACGATAGCAAGCTTTTGCAGCAAATGGGAACCATTGTTTGAATAGTCCAGTGACCTGCTCCATCACATTTTGTCTGGGATCATGACGATGATTACAGCTCTGTGGCTGGCAGACTGGAGTCAAGAACTAAGTCAGCAGGGTGTCCCAAATGCAGGTACAGTTAGGCTACAGTAGAATTGACACATTGTTTATTTTTATTTTTAGAGATACAGCGCAGAAACAGGACCTTTGGTCCAACAAGTCCGAGCCGACCAGCATTCCCTGCACATTAGCACTATCCTACGCACACTAGGGACAATTTACAATTTACCAAGCCAATTAACCTACAAACCTGTACGTCTTTGGAGTGTGGGAAGAAACCAGAGATCCCAAGGAAAACCCACGCAGGTCATGGGAGAACATACAAACTCCATACAGACAGCACCCATAGTCAGGATCAAACCCGGGTCCCTGGCGCTGAAAGGCAGCAACTCCATACAGACAGCACCCATAGTCAGGATTAAACCCAGGTCCCTGGCGCTGTAAGGCAGCAACTCTACCACTGCGCCGCCCCCGAATGATTGCTGTACCATGAACTGAATGGATATTGTGCCAGCAAGTGCTAATTAAATTCTACACACTACATATCTGCATATAAATTACTGAACTTAGATGTAGATTTAGTTTTAGTCTTAGAGATACAGCATGGAATCAAGCCCTTTGGTCCAAATTCCATACACAATTTAGACTTAAGTGTATTGCAATTATTTTTACATAAATTGTATGAAAATGATTCAATGACATAAAAAAAAAATGATTACATATTTTCACAGTTTTTTATTTGATAAGCTGGGTCAAATGTTATAACATTGCTGAATCAAATAAAGAGAAAGCAAGGTAGTCAGTGTGCGTTCCATCAATAAATCCTTTTCCATTGTTGTGAACAAACCAGCAAGAGATATTGGCACCCAATTTTGAATCCAGTCGGTAATCTTTCTGCCACCCTCTAACAAAACAATGCAACATACATGTAAGTAAAATAGAAAATGAAAATATCCATTAAACCATTTTGAATAACACATCTGTTATTCAAAGAAAGCAAACACAAGTCTAGCATTTATTTTGAGAGGGCTTATATACAAAAAACAGGGATGTAATGTTGAGGCTCTATAAGGCGCTGGTCAGGCCGCATTTGGAATATTGTGAGCAATTTTGGGCACCATATCTGAGGAGGGATGTGCTGGCTCTGGAGAGGTTCCAGAGGAGGTTTACAAGAATGATTCCAGGAATGAGTAGGTTAACCTATGATGAGTGCTTGTCGGCAATGGCCCTGTACTCTCTGGAGTTTAGTTGAATGAGGGGGGACCTCATTGAAACATACAGAATAGTAAAGGCTTGGAAAGAGTGGATGTGGAGAGGATGTTTCCACTAGTGGGAGAGTCTAGGACTAGAAACATAGAAACATAGAAAATAGGTGCAGGAGTAGGCCATTCGGCCCTTAGAGCATGCACCGCCATTCAATATGATCATGGCTGATCATAGAGGTCATAGCCTCAGAATTACAGGACTTTCTTTTAGGAAGGAGATGAGGAAGAATTTCTTTAATCAGAGGTTTGGTGAATCTGTGGAACTCTTTGCCACAGAAGGCTCTGGAGGCAAAGTCAATGGATATATTTAAGGCAGAGAGAGATAGATTCTTGGTTAGCACAGGTGTCAGAGGTTAAGGGGAGAAGGCAGGAAAATGTGGTTACGAGGGAGAGATAGATCAGCCATGATTGAATGGCGGAGTAGACATGATGGGCCGAATGGCCTAATTCATCTCCTATCACTTATGACTAGCTACAATACTGAGAACCACACTCTGCACTCTGTACCTTTCCCGACACTCCACCGATTGTACAAGTTTGGCTTGATGGCATTTATGCATATTATTATCCGATTTTATTGGATAGCATCCAAAACAAAGATTTTCAGTGTACCTCAGTAAACATGACAATAATAAACCTAAACTTCGGATGCAGATTTTGAAACCAGAAATAAGACTTTTACCTTGTTACTGAGAGTTTGAGACCCTTTACAATCATTGTGGCCTCTGGTTTCTGTGGATCTGATCCAGAGTGAATGTTATATACCTTAGCATCAATGCCATGGTAAAATTGACCTGCATCAATAAGAAAGTAAAACATAATTTGGGGTAGAAATTACAATGGTGTAAATCTACAACAGCGAAGTGGGAAACATATCACAGTTCAAATTTCAGGTTGAATTTTGCTCAGTGCGAGTAGGCTGTGTCTGGGAAAGAGTGTGTGCAAACTGTCTGGTCAGAAGGCTGCTTGTTTCAATACAAATCCAGGCAGTTAATCATTTAACTGAGGCTGTCCTTTAATGCAGTGCCAACATACAGCATTAGCAGCGATGCAGCCTTCTAGATGTGATACTGAACTGAGATATGAAGTGCTGAGAGCACGTAAAAGGTTACAATTCATCATTCAAAGAGCAAGGAGAGTTACCCTAATATCCTGAACAACCTCAATCAATATCATTAAAACTGATTACTTCGTCATTTATATCAGTTTTAGTCGTAAGGTTTTGTTATATATGTGTTTGGATAGGAATTTCTGTGCATCACAATCTCCTTAATTTGCTAAGCACGCTATCATTTCACCATGGCCTTGCTTTAATTTCACTTCTATCATCAGGAAGAAGGTAGAGTGTAGAAGGTAGAAAACCATGACTACCAGATTCAAGAATAGCTTCTTTCCAACAACCGCGCAATGCTAAACTCAACAATGAACGTCTAGGGACTGCCTTTGGTTATCCTGAGGAGGTGGGTTTTTTGCACTGGTATCATGGTTATTCATTTATTGAATTTTTGTTTATTGCATATTATCTATGCTTATTGTGTTTACTGGCCTGTTATGCTGTTGCAAGTAAGAATTTAATTATGTACCGTTGTCAGTACATAAGACAATTAAACACTTTGGACTCTCTTGACGTTTTACATAACTTTGTTCACTATATAAATGATTGTTCAGGTCATTAAACATTGAGGAAACTAATATTTTATGTACCAAATAATAGTAACTTTCACTGTCATTATAAGCATGAATTGTGTGTCAATGGTATTTTTAAGCAAACATCCATTTCACTGTCACACAAGGGCTATAAACCCTTAGAGTGCTGTTTAATAGAGTAAATACTCCACATACCAAGTAATCCATGGGTCATGTTGGAGAGCCTGTGGCTGTCGAGTGTATAAAATCCCAGGAAGTCCCGGTGTAGAGGATGATATTTCCAGACGCGATGCAGCACGATGACAAATGTTGCGTCATCTCCCATTACCAGTGTGAGATTCCTTTCTTTCATGATTGAGATTGTGAACCTGGGGAGAGTTTTGATAAAGTGTTCTGTTATTACCAATCTGAAATTGTTCCAACTCTTTATAGTAGCTCGCATAAAAATGAACGATTAGAAGAGGATATTTTAAAACAACATTTAACCAGAGGCTTCCGCTGACAGCTCATAGAGTCAAACAGCATGGGAAAGGGTTCTGTGGCCCATCGGGTCTGCGCTGACCTTCAATCACATGTTTACACTAAACCTACACTACCCTGATTTTCTTCCTCCAATGTTCCCATCAACTCCTCCCAGATTCTAGCACATTAGTAGTCAATCACCCTAGAACTAGGGCAGCACGGTGGCACAACGGTCGAGTTGCTGCCTTACAGAGCCAGAGACCCGGGTTCAATCCTGACTGCGGGTGCTGTCTGTATGGAGTTTGTACGCTTTTCCCATGACCACGTGGGCTTTTCCCGGGTGCTCAGGTTTTCGCCCATATTACAAAGACGTCCAGGTTTGTAGGTTAATTGGTTTTGGTAAAGATTGCAAATTGTCCCCTGTGTGCAGGATAGTGTTGGTGTACGGGGATCGCTGGCCGGCGTGGTCTCGGTGGGCTGAAGGGCCTGTTTCCGCACTGTATCTCTAAACTAAACCTGGGCACTTTAGCTTTCCTAATAACTTGACTGGTGCCCAGACTGCTTAATCCTCATTTGCAATATGGTGACAGCTTTTCAGGGTGTTGTGAAGGACAGTCAGAGGGTAGTCACCACCCAAGATTCTCCCTCTCCATGTGGCAACTTCTGGCCCCTATTTACTGCCTTCCCTGTGGAATCACCGAACACAGCTTACATAAAAACTGAGTGAATCGCAAAGATACAACACGATGAAAGCTGTCCTTAAGTCTATCGAACCTGAGTCATGTTAATGAATAATCAAGCATACTCATTCCACTAGACAGTTTGAAAATAACTTTATATTAAGAACATTCTGTGGATCTATTATTAAAGTACATCCAATACCTCTCATTCATTACAGTCGCTGTTGTTGACCAGGGAATAATAGTCTTGTCTTTGTTGTAAAATATGGTGATCACTTCTGTCGTTACTGATATCCTCAAGTTGATTTTTCTGTTTTCAAGCCCAAACTTTCCAAAGTAGGTAGTTACTTTCTGGTTATTTTCTGTTTTCTTGTCTCCTATTAATTGTCCATTTACTTGTATATCTAATGTTTTATTGAATATAACAATGAATAATAAGACAATGAAGAAATTAGACACTTATCAATGTACTGATGCACAAAAAATAATCAGTGTTCATTTGTTCAAGATAATCCAATTATGCTAAAGGAAGAATGGTAATATATGGAGCGAAAGAGAGAACAAATAGCAATGAGGTAAGCAGTACACAGTGAGAAATTGGGAAATTGGGAGGGTAAGAGTGGGAATGTAGACAAGCAAATGTCCATAAACAAAATAAATATGTAGAGCAGCAGACGTAATATGTAAAGGAAGCAACCGGAGATGTTGGTTTACACCAAAAATAGACACAAAATGCTGGAGTAACTCAGCGGGACAAGCAGCATCCTTCTCTCCAGAGATGCTGCCTGTCCCGCTGAGTTACTCCAGCATTTTGGATCTATCTTCGATGTAATATGCAATCTATTTCTTACTATGCCTAGCCAAAATATGAGTATAGAAATGTGAATGCAGATGCTGAAAGTGAAAGACATGGGAAAAAGATGGGGAAAATGGGTAAAAAAAACGTAGTTGTGTGGTGTTATATATTTCAGAGAACCATGATTTTGAATGTGCTTTTCTTGAAGTAAAACAGCATAACAAAAATGTCTGCAACATTTCATGTCACTCTAATCTTCCCTTCCCGAATTGTGTTTGTGTGTCTGGCATGTCAGGCTCACAGTAAATGAATCAATCTACACACAAAGCTCCTTTCAGAAAGTTGTTGGAGAAATAAGACCATATTTTTCCAAGAGGTGAGTCCTGGCCACGCCTGAAATAAATAGATTTTAATCGTAAAACATCACATCGAAGAGTCCCATTATTTACCTTCTAAACTTCAAATGCCCCTTACCATCTACACCCCAGCAATGAGTCTGGTCTCTGATTGTCTCTACCCACGACTTTCTAATTACTGCTGGGCTTGAGCATTCGGTCACTCTTGGTCACAAGAATGTTGTGGAAGATTAGCAAATTGTATTAACTGTCTTTGATCAGACTTTGCTGGACTTCATCTTGCACTGAACGTTATTCATGTTATTTCCTTTACATGTATCTGTACACTGTGGATGGCTCTATTGTAATTGTGTATTGTCTGTCAACAGACCTCAGTCAGGCGAACGACAACAAACAGAGATAGCAGCAGCCCCGCAGCTTGGCGCCAACCCGGAGCATGCGCCCTTTTTAGGGCGGGCACCTATATGGATGTCGAACCAGATGGCATCACCCTGCTGCAGACTTCTGCTGCCTCAAACACAAGAAGAAGTCTTTCCGCTAACTGGTTAGCACTCAATTAAAGCTTTTCATTGTACCTCAGTACATGTGACAATAAACTAAACTCAACTCAACCAAATCCATTGTGTTTACTTCCTGAAGCTAAAGATTCTCTTCTTTTTGCACACAATAATATCTATTCTTATTGTCACACTGGAACTAACACCACAATAAACATTTATTTAAGTAACGTGCTCAGACATGAAGATATAATTTAAAAAAACAAAGCACACTTCACAGAAAAGCACGTAGGATTTCCTGATATCCTGACCAACATGCAGGTAGTTCCACTACAAAATGTATTCATTCCGCAGCTAGATGTAATGCAATTAAAGAACACATTTGGCATTACCCAGCCTGAATTGGTCATAATACAACCTTGATCGGAAATTAGGGAACCTCTTAAAGGTTATTATTGAAATTCAACAGCAGAAAAAAAATGCTGTCTTGCAAAAAAAAAGTTGAGGGAAAAATATTGCTTCATGTAACCTCCCCACAGTAATCAATCACTATAATCTTGTAAGAACTGTCTGTTAGTCTAACCGTCAATGACCATTGAAATTGAAAGTCATTTTGATTGAAACTTGCGCGATGATATTCAATACAATGTAAAACAATGTAAAGTACAACAAGTATTTTTTAGCTTGCAGTAACAATAAAGTTACAATTATTAAAAAGAGTTTTGATAATCCTGCAGATAAATAAAACGTTGTTATTCTGAATCATGACACAGCCTAGCTCCAACCCCCTTTTCCTCACAGACACAATTGTTTTTATAGTGCAATCTTCTATAACGTGAGGTTGCTTGACTGGACTGGAGGGCGGCAGCTTCGGCAGCTTCGACCACCCCGGGCCGCGGAGTTTGAGCCGGCCCGTCGCGGAGCACGGATTCGGCCGCGGGACTGGCTTACTGTCGCCCGGCGGGGTCACAGCATCAGAAGCCTGGATCGCCTCAGCGCAGAGGGAGAACAAAGCGGGAAGAGACAGAGACTTTAAGACTTTTGCCTCCATCACAGTGAGGAGGTGCCTGGTGAACTCACTGTGGTGGATGTTAATTTGTGTTTATTGTGTGTTTTGTCATTTATTATTATATGTATGACTGCAGGCAACGAAATTTCGTTCAGACCGAAAGGTCTGAATGACAAATAAAGGAATCTCTAATCTCTAAATCTAATCTCTAATCTTAGGAACAGCCATATTGAGTTGTAGCAGAATTACCTGTACATCTCTAATATCATTTATCCCATTGCTCACTGGTCTCTTGCTGAAGATAAATTGGCCAATACATTTATCTAAGATATGACTGAATTTATTTTAAAGGTTATTAATTAGCCGTGGAGCACACTGAAACATCAATTGAACATAAAATACAGTAATAAATCAGAGTATTTAATTTCCTTTATTGCAAAAATTCAACACTTCACTTGCATTTGGATTCTGTTTTAATGTTATGCCTAAGAGCAGTATGCTGTTGGATAACCATATAACCATTACAGCATGGAAACAGGCCATCTCGGCCCTTCAAGTCCGTGCCGAACACATAAATGTTTTTTAATTACTTCCCCCTATTCTCATCTTCCTGCACTCAGACCATAACCCTCCATTCCTTTCCCATCCATATACCCATCCAATCTATTTTTAAAGGATAAAATCGAAATTGCCTCCACCACTTCCACTGGAAGCTCATTCCACACAGCTACCACTCTCTGAGTAAAGAAGTTCCCCCCTAATGTTACCCCTAAACTTCTGTCCCGTTAATTCTCAAGTCATGTCCCCTTGTTTGAATCTTCCCTACTCTCAATGGGAAAAGCTTATCCACGTCAACTCTGTCTAACCCACTCATAATTTTAAAGACCTCTATCAAGTCCCCTCTTAACCTTCTGCGCTCCAAAGAATAAAGACCTAACTTGTTCAACCTTTCTCTGTAACTTAGTTGCTAAAACCCAGGCAACATTCTAGTAAATCTCCTCTGTACTCTCTTTATTTTGTTGACATCCTTCCTATAATTAGGCGACCAAAATTGTACTCCATACTCCAGAATTGGCCTCACCAATGCCTTGTACAATTTTAACATTACATCCCAACTTCTATATTCAATGCTCTGATTTATAAAGGCCAGCACACCAAAAGTTTTCTTTATAACCCTTTACAACCCTATCTACATGAGATTTCACCTTCAGGGAACTATGCACAGTTCAACTGCATTCCTCTGTTCAACTGCATTCCTCAATTCGCTACCATTTACGTCCTATTTTGATTTGTCCTGCCGAGATGTAGCACCTCACATTTATCAGCATTAAACTCCATCTGCCATCTTTCAGCCCACTCTTCCAAATGGCCTAAATCTCTCTGTAGACATTGAAAATCTACTTCATTATCCACAACACCACCTATCTTAGTATCATCTGCATACTTACTAATCCAATTTTCCACACCATCATCCAGATCATTGATGTACATGACAAACAACAGTGGACCCAACACAGATCCCTGAGGCACCCCACTAGTCACCGGCCTCCAACCTGACAAACAGCCATCCACCATTACTCTCTCGCATCTCCCATTCAGCCACTGTTGAATCCATCTTGCTACTCCACCATTAATACCCAACAATTGAATCTTCTTAACCAACCTTCCATGAGGAACCTTGTCAAAGGCCTCACTGAAGTCCATATAGACAACATCCACTGCTTTACCCTCATCAATTTCCCTAGTAACCTCTTCGAAAAATTCAAGAAGATTAGTCAAACATGACCTTCCAGGCACAAATCCATGTTGACTGTTCCTAATCAGACCCTGCTTATCCAGATATTCAGAATATGTTACCTGTGAATGGATCGTTGACAAGGTTCAAAATTAAACCTGGTTTTCCAGCAAAGTTGAAACAGGCAGCATCGTGTTGCATTTGCAATGGGATAATGAAATGGGGATCTCCATCAACTTAAAAAAAAAAAAAGTCTTAAGTAATTGCAATAAATAATGTTTTAAATATGTTTTAAAAGTAAAGATATTGCATCAAACAGAAGAACATTTTAAAAGAGCAAGATCTTACGCAAAAAAAGACTTTGTTTCTCTTATAATAGTAAAGCCTGGAGAATATATTTTAGAATAAGAATTTTCCAAATTATTTTCATCAAGACTGCTCGTTTTTTTAACCTCTGTATCAATATTTTTACATTAATCTGTATTGAATTCGTTTGACATCTTCAAGACCTTTTACCTAAAGATTTGAATTTTTCTGAACCCTTTTCTGATATGTATGATCGTCAATGTATGCAGGGAATGTGTGCAAGAGCTCATTTGCTTCCTGATAAGTCATCCCGTTGCCCTCTTAAACATCTTCACGCTGTGTATTTCAACACAGAGGATCAGGGATCTCCCCCAATCCCCCCCACCAGCTAGGTAGATCGATCTATCGAAAATAGATCGATCACTGTAAATTAATTCCCATAAATGTTGCAATTTTATTCACTATGAAAACATCAATCTAGGTGATGTAAGTTAGAGTATTGTGCTCAGATTTGGGCACCATGTTACAGGAAAGATGTTGTCAATCTGGAAAGGGTGTTGAAAAGATTTACGAGGATGTTGCTTGGACGCAAGGGCCTGAGCTATAGGGAGAGGCAGAGTAGGCTACATTTCTTGGAGAATGAGGGAGTGATCTTACAGAGGTGTATAAAATCATGAGAGGAATAGACTGGATAGTGGCACCGAGTCTCATGCACAGAGTAGGGGAATCAAGAACCAGAGGACATAGGTTGAAGGTGAGAGGGGAAAGATTTAATAGGAACCTGAGGGATAACCTTTTCACACAAAGGGTGGTGGGTGTATGGAACGAGCTGCTGGAGGAGGCAGGTACTATCGCAATGTTTAAGAAACATTTATACAGGTACATGGATAGGGCAGGGTTAGAGGGATATGGGTCCATGCAGGCAGGTGGGACTAGTGTAGATGGGACATGTTGGCCGGTGTGGGCAAGTTGGGCTGAAGGGCCTGTTTCCACTCTATGATTCTAACACGACGAAAATGTAGAAAAGAATATTGGTGGCGTGAAATTGTTCGGCTCAATGTTTCCTCTTTCCATTTGACAATTTGAAGAAACTTGTTGGTTTGGGCCGGCTAATGACAAAGAAAAAAATGTATTCATAAACATAAATAAGTGTTCAATTTGAAATGCTATTGAAAGCTCACCAAAATAGCTAGTGTAAGGAAGAGAAACAATTCACAGGCAGAACAGGATTGAGCTTAGAGCAATATATGAAGTACTACAAACAGCTTCAGTGAAAAACTGTCATCTCTGCTTTCAAAAGAAACCTGTCAAAATAAACTTAATATGAAGCTCGAGATCCAGCTATGGTTGTAGAGGAGATGCCTCTACAACTTCACTATCATAAGCACATCTCAGGAAATTAATTTTTGGTATTTAAATATTCTAAAATTCTGGACTCAATGCTATTTTTGGATAGGAAAGGATAGGAAAGGTTGCAAGGGATATGGATCAAACAGGCAAATGGAACAAGCTTAGATGAGGCACCTTGGTCGGCATGGACAGGTTAGGCCGAAGGACCTGTTTCTGAGTTGTATGACAATATGACGTCCTTCCTTGGTCGCCACAAAAAAGTGCAACGAGAAACAAAAAGTCTTTGGCAGATTTACTTTAAATGCTTGACTAAATGTAGGACTTCTGATCAGAGAAGCAACATGCCACTCATCTCTGTTTATAATGGGAACACAGGACAGACAGACAGTAGAAGTGATTAGAAATGGTCAGAAAAATAAAGGAAATGTTATTATGCTGTAACCTACAAGACCACAGATTGAGAGCTACTGAGTGGTATGGATCTGAATAGAGTCTGCATAGAAATGATGGCTTGGCTGGCTTTTTCCTGTGTTGTATATCCCCTAAGAGGCCACGGTACTATGCGCCGCATGTGGAACCTAAAATAATGGGTTGAGGAATGACTGCCTGTTTCCGTGCCGACAATCTTCCATCCATCCAATCACACTGCTAACTACATTTGTTTAGGAAGAAATATGACGAACTTACCACTGATTACTGGAGGGGCAGCTGTTTAGGAATAAATAAAACAAATCAGTGCAAATTTCCATAAAATTACATAGAGATGAACAGATTTGACTCACTTTTTATGAACTACGAAATAATAACAAACATGAATGGTCACTGTTTAATAATTTCAAATTAATGCTTTAGCAACGCTAACAGGATCAGTTATTATGTACAATAGTCATCTGGTGGTAATGCTGTATAATATTTTCTAAGAATCATGTTGATGCTGTTAGTTCCTCAAAAGTACATCGAGTGATGATGGCACCCTAAGTGAAATATTTTTCTTTACATAAAACCTAAATGATTGCTAATGAGAAAGGTAAGCTTGTTTTTTGTGATGGATTTTATTCTTCAACTTTATGAACAAGCAAGATTTTCTGCACATACGTCTAGATTAGACACACAGTATGGAAACAGGTCCATTAGTCCGAGTCCATACTGACCACCGATCACCCATTCACATCTTTCTCATCCACTCCCTCCACTGCAGCGGCAATTTACAGAGGCCAATTAACCGACAAACCTGCACATCTTTTAGATGTGGGAAGAAACCAGAGCACCCGGAGGATACTCACGCGGTTACAGAAAGAATGTGCAAACTCCACACAGGCAGCACCCGAGGTCAGGATCGAACCAGGGTGTCTGGCGCTGTGAGGCAACAACTGTACCAGCTGTGCCACTGCGCCACCCCTAAATATACGGGGACTTATGTCCCATTGGAAGTTTGGCCTCCTGCACTACAATAGATTGCAGCACAAGATCCCAGCGCAGACACCCTGCTGTACTTGAAGTGCCACTTTAGCAGCCAGTGAGGGCTGTCTGTGCTACTGGGGCTACTCAATGTTTAGAAATATTTTTAACATTCACCAAGTTTGGAACCTTAAAAAAATCTTAAACTGTAATTTAATATGTACCATTTTTAATGTTTAACAAACTAAAATAAATGCAAGTATTGAAATAAATAACCACGTCACATTAATGTTACCTTTCGGGTCAGGACCTTTCTACAGCCTGATGAAGGGTCCTCACCCAAAACATTGCCTATCCATGTTCTCCAGAGATGCTGCCTGACTCTCACACTTCATGGCAATAATATGAAGCATACCAGCAGGGAGAGGTTGAGGTTTGTACATTATAAGAGGGTTCATAGAAACATAGAAAATAGGTGCAGGAGTAGGCCATTCGAGCCAGCTCCGCCATTCAATATGATCATGGCTGATCATCCAGAATCAGTACCCTGTTCCTGCTTTTTCCCCATATCTCCTTCTTCAAGGGGAAAGTAGGGGACTGGGTCCCACAGTCCAAAGACGTACAGGTTTGAAGGCTAATTGGCTTTGGTAAATTATCCCATGTGTGTGTAGGATAATGTTAGTGTGTGGGGATCACTGGTCGGTGTGGACTCAGTGGGCCGAAGGGCCTGTTTCCTCGCTGTATCTCGAAACTAAACTAAGCTAAACTAAGGAGTGGTCAAAGGCTGCCTACGGCAACGAGGGACTGGCTTTATCAGTGATCAGGCAGCTGCATAGTGTCTAGCTCAGTAAAGAACCAGCCACTCCATCCACCCAGCACTCTTCAACTGGATACAAACGTAACTGCCCACGGTTACTCCAGTGACTGATGTTCCATGAGGCACAGCCCCATCATTGACAGGGAGCAAGGAATGCTAAATCGATTCGATGAAAGGGGACAAAGGCACATTGACCAATTATGTCAATGCTACCAGATGCAATAAAGTCAATATCGACATCTGCAGCATAACCAGATTTAGAGCATAGAAAATAGAACAATACAGCACAAGAACAGGCCCTTCTGCCCATAATGTTCAAGCTAAACATGATGCCAAGTTAAACTAATCTATTTTGCCTGAACATGATCCATATCCCTCCATTCCTTGCATATCTGTGGAAATCTGTGGAATTCTCTGCCAGAAATCTGTGGAATTCTCTTCCACAGAAATCTGTGGAATTCTCTGCCACAGAAGGCTGTGGAAGCTAATTGACTGGATGTTTTCAAGAGAGAGTTAGATTTAGCTTTTAGGGCTGATGGAATCAAGGTAATGGGGGAAAAGCAGGAAAGGGGTACTGATTTTAGTTGATTAGCCATGTTATATTGAATGGCGGTGCTGGCTCGAAGGGCCGAATGGCCTACCCCTGCACCTATTTTTCTATGTTCCTATCCACATGCCTATCTAAAAGTCTCTTAAAACACCACTATGATATCTGCCCCCACCACCATGCCTGGCACCACTATGAGTAAAACATTTCCCTGCACATCTCCTTTAAACTTTGCCCCTCTCACCCTAGGCACTGTACTCCTTGACATTTCCACCCTGGGAAGTAATGTTCTGACTGTCTACCCTATCTATGCCTCTCATAATTTAATATACCTCTTACAAGGCTCTCCTCCATCACCAATGCTTGAGCGTTCTCTAGGAGAGAGCAGATTTACAGAAAATAAATCACAGCTGGCTTACATTATATTGATATCATTGCAAAGATGAAAATCATTAAACCATTTTCTATATTTTTCTTTAAATTTGACATGCAGTGTTGAACAAATATTATTATTTTTTTTTGATTAATATTTTTATTAGAAGCAAACATATTATAAGGTATAGTAACATATTATAATAGAAAAAAAACGTTTTTCATATACATCAATCATACATTATTAAAATTGTCAATTGTCGATTAATTCTGCTTCTAGTGTTTTTTTTATATAGATAGAAAAAGAGAGATAGAAAGAAAAAAGCTTGAACAAATATTATAATGACAAGGAACTGCAGGTGCTGGTTTAGCAGGGACAGACACAAAATGCTGAAGTAACTCAGCAGGTCAGGCAGCCTCTCTGGACAAAATGGATAGGTGATGTTTCAAGTCAGAACCATTCTTCAGATCAAATGTTGTTGAACTAGTATAACCTGAACAAATATTGTTTAGAAATATCTTCGATTGTTTAAAATATTTGTGGAAATAACAGGAAAAAATGGTTGTATACACAACACTGTCCTTGTACAGGCTCAGCAGGAATTCTATTTAGCATTATGACTAAACTACACTGACTTATTTCAAAAGGAATTGTTATTTTTAGAATATGTTATAACTTTCATGAATATTCATCTTCAAAAGTAACTGGAACTGCATCTGTAACCAGAACTTCAAATCTGTATTTTAAAGATTGAATGAATCTTACTTAGGTGTCTCACTGCGTTTATTCATTGGAAAAAGGACTTTCAACTGCACAAATTCAATCATTAATCCATCGGTAAATTAGTCACTCAGCTGCATCAATATGTATCAATAAACAAAAAGAGAACTATTTCGAGTGTCACTGACTTCCCCTATAAGTTTATGCCCAGAGGGTTGTGTAATTCCAAAGTACAAATATCAAATACGACTCAAATATTTCTCTAAATCTTACAGAAATATGTTTTTCGTGGAAAAATCTGTTAACCTTACCAAAACCCGATGCAGTAAAGGGCCTGTCCCACTTACATGTCCTTGGCACCTAAATTACGCGACCTCGTGGTCGCATTGAGGCGCATGGGCACCGTATGGCCGCGCGGGGCCGGTCCCACTTAGAAGTGCGGAGGGGTATGTAGTTGTGCGCGACATCGCGCGGGGCTCCGAAATTTTTCTAGTGAAAGAAATCTTCGCGCGCCAACGGCCTGTCGCGGAACTGACGGCCAAAGTGGGACAGGCCCAAGACCCTGGCACGACGCAACGTCTCACCTTCAACAGCAGCAGAAGCAGGCAAACGATCGCCGAACTCGGCCTGGGGCTCACGGCCGTTGCGGTCCGGATCCGCCCCCACTTCTACTCCCAGAGCGGGGCCAAGAAAATTGAAGATAGACACAAAATGCTGGAGTAACTCAACGAGACCAGCAGCATCTCTGGAGAGAAGCAATGGGTGACGTTTCGGGTCAAGACCCTTCTTTTCAGACGGAAGAAGAGTCTCGACACAAAATGTCACCCATTGCTTCTCTCCAGAGATGCTGCCGGTCCCGCTGAGTTACTCCAGCTTTGTGTCCATCTTCAAATGACGTCACGCGCTGCAGACGGCTGTGCGTACGCATGTAATCGCACCCGACCTTTGCCGGACCATCGCGGCTCAACGTGACCACGAGGTCGCGTAATTTGCGTGCCAAGGGTGGGACAGGCCCTTAACAACCCGCTAATCTGACATCCTCGGGGCTTTGGTGGAACCAAATTACCTGCTATTCGAAACAATTGGACGTTATTGTTATTATTACTACAGACTCACATTTATGTCAATATTTTTATGTTACACAGTAGTCTAATACATTTTCCAGTTAAGTTTAAAGGGAACGAGAAATATACAAGTACTCCAGGATCTGCAAAAATAGGCACAACGTGCTGGAGCAACTCAGCGGGACGGGCAGCATCCCTGGAGCACAGCAACAAGTGACATTTTGGGTCTGGATTCTTCTTCAGTCTCCGAAGAATGGCCCCGACTCAAAACGTCACCTGGTCTTAGTCATCGGGTGACACAGTGTGGAAACAGGCCCTTCAGCCCAACTTGCCCACACCGACCAACATGTCCCAGCTACACGTCCCACCTGCCAGCATTTGATCTATATCCCTCCAAACCTGTCCTATCTACGTACCTATCTAACTTTTTCTTAAACATAATGATAGTCCCTGCCTCAACGTCCTCTTCTGGCTTCTTGTTCCATACATCCACCACCCTTTGTCATGTCAGGTACACATGTTTTCCAGGGATGCTGACTGACCTGCTGAGTTGCGCCAGCACTTTGTAACTTTTTTTGTAGACCAGCTTCTGCAGTTGCTTGTTTCTACTTCAGGTTCTGATTCTGGTTGCAAACCTCACCATGTTCCTAACCGCTGGTGTTGCAGACCCTCATTCTAGTTTAGGCCGCACTCCAGCCCTCTCTCTGACTGCATATCCTGTTTATCTTGCCAGCTCTCTGGTCTACAGTCTCACATTCTGAACTAATGAGTGAGCCAGATGCTGATGAAGCAGAATTCCCAAACAAATTAGGGTTGGCATGGTGGCACAGCGGTAGAGTTGCTGCCTTACAGCGCCAGAGATCGGGTTCGATCCTGACTACAGGTGCTTCCTGTACGGAGTTTGTACGTTTTTCCCGTGACCACATGGGGTTTCCCTGGGTGCACCGGTTTCCTCCCACACTCCAAAGACGTACAGGTTTGTAGGTTAATTGGCTTCGGTAAAAATCGTAAATCGTAGAGTGTAGGATAGTGTGTATGGGGATCGCTGGACGGCGTGGACTCGATGGGTCGAATGGCCTGTTTCCGCACTGTATGTCTAAACAAAACTAAACTAAACTAAATTGGAAGCCAGATATCAGAGTTTAGCAAAATAAATTGGAGTTTACTGCTTTAGGAATAAAGATGAAGAAATTAAGTGCAATGGGACAATAAATTTGGACGTACAAATAAATGTTCTTAGAATGTAGCATGGCTCAATTAAAGATTTATGATTTTTCTTTGAACATTATAAAATGAGGTACAAATAATGGAAGATTTTATTTTGGAAAAATACAACGAGCTTACCTAAAGAATGTGAATATTTTGGACGTCTAGGTCTGATTGTGCCTGAAACAGAAATCAAAATATCTCTGCAAGGACCAAGGCATTCAAATCCTGGATCATACCTTTTAACATCCATAAATCTCATTCCCCCATTATCTTCAAACCCACTTACTCACTGTTAAAGTAATATTCCTCAGCTCTCGAGAACACAACTTCAGGAATTTCTTCTCCATTCTGTTTTGACTCTCTGCCTCTCTTTTCTCCTTCAAGATGCTCCCTTAAATCCACTACTCTGACCAACGTTTTGGTTATTTCACCTCATATCGAGCTTGATGTAAAATTAAAAAAATGAAGAACTGTAGATGCTGGTTTACTCAAAAGGACACAAAGTGCTGGAGTAACTCAGAGGGTCTGGCAGCATCGCTGGACAACATGGAAAAGTGACATTTGGGGTTGTGACCCTTCTTCAGACCCAAAATATCACCTATTCATGTTCTCCTGAGATGCTACTTGACCCGTTGAGTTACTCCAGCTCTTTGTGTCCTTTTGATGTTGAATTTTATTTGTCAATATGTTTACTCTCTCAATGGTGCTATATAAATGTGAGTAGTTGTCAAACTTAATTTGCTTTGATGTTAAATTTTGTTTACCCTGTTGTCTGGGTAAGATTTGATGAGAATATCATCCGTCAATTTCGCTCTGTAGCAACCTCTATTATTTTTGGATACTGTAAGAGGTACTGCCGAGAATGAAGGGAGACCCAGAGGGGCGAGGTGGGGGACAGGGGAGGTGGGGGGTGCGGAAGTGGGCTACTGCCATGTGCAAAGGCAGGCAGAAGATTGGGAGGGAAGATAGGATTTTTGTAACTTTGTCAGTGCCAGAAACTTTGTTTGGTGACACTTGTGTACTGCTGAGGTGAGGTCTGCTGTATGATTTTACCGGGTTGAATGCAAAACAAAGTATTTCACTTTACCTAGGTACCTATGACAATAAAGTATCATTGTGTCACAGCAACTGGCAAGGCTGCACAGGAGGGGAGGAAGATAAATGAGAGAACAAATGTGATAAGTGATTTACTTGTTATGGGCACAGACAGGTATTTCTGTGGTTGTAGAAACAACTCGAGGATGGTAAGTTGCCTCCGTGGTGTCAGCATCAGGGGTATCATTGAGTGGACTGTAAAATCTGTTGGAGGGGATGGGTAAGGAGCCAGAGTTCATTATCCATATCAGCATCAATGACATAAGTTGGAGGAGGGTTGAGGTACTGCAAGCAGAATTTAAAGTTGGCAAAAAGGTTAAAAAGCAAGAGCTCAAAAGCAATAATCTTTGGATTACTGCCAGTGCCGCATGTTAGTGTGTACAGGAAAACAAAGCAGTTGCGTCTAAAACTGGGAAGATGATGTCTGAGGAAGAGTTTTTTATTCCTGGAGAGTTGTTATGGTTTCTTGGGAGTTGGGATGGTTACCGGGGGTGTTGGGATGGTTACCGGGGGGTTGGGATGGTTACCAGGGGGGTTGGGATGGTTACTGGGGGTGTTGGGATGGTTACTGGGGGGTTGGGATGGTTACCGGGGGGTTGGGATGGTTACTGGGGGTGTTGGGATGGTTACTGGGGGGTTGGGATGGTTACCAGGGAAGTTGGGATGGTTACCAGGGGGGTTGGGATGGTTACTGGGGGTGTTGGGACTCGGTAGCCCAGATAAATTGGACCTTAACAAGAATGTTCTAACAGTTTCTGTTGGTCATGGATTTAAATTTGTTTGGCAGGGTGGTAGAACCTGAAGGCAGAGTCAAAAGGGATTAAAAACTAGGTTGTTAAAAGAATGTAAGGGCTCAAGCGAAGGGTTATTTGGGAAGTTATAAAGAAAGGAAAAGGCAATTGCGCAAGGCATTGTCGGAGCTAATGCTTACCAGAGTTTATTAAGAAGAAACAGAGTGTATAAACATAATGAGTGCACCAGCAAAAACATATTCCAGAGTTTAAGACCTTGACAGCTGAAGATAAACAAGGTTGATAAACTGCAGGTCTAGATAGCTGCACGAAAGTTTGATGTGATTGCAATAACAAACCTGGTTCAAAAGGCAGAAGGACGAGGTAACTGTTCCCAGATACAATGTGTGCAGGAAAGATAGGGAAGGGTTGAAAGGAGTAGGAGTACTGATTATAGCCAATATTCTTGTACTGGAGCGAGAGGATGGTGCAAGGTAGTCAAAGAGAGAAACCTGTTTGGCTAGAACTAAACAAATGTCAAAGAGATATTGCACTGTTCCTACATGTCATCAATGAGTGGAAGAGAAAGAGAGAAGTAAATGAGCACAGTGACTACAAAGAAGAGCAAAAACTACAGGCCAGCAATAATACAGAATTTTAGTTATCCTAAAATGGGTTACACAATGGAGCAGCTGGTAAAGACACTACCACACAATACCACATTCTCTCGTTAACAGTTTCCTCTGGGTGCTCTGTTTGTTCTACATATGTAAGACTTATGAATTGGTAGGTTGCAAAAATTGCCCCTAATATGTAGGTGAGAATCTGATGTGAGTTGATGAGAATGTGATAAAATATGGGTTTAATGTAGGATTAGTGTAAATGGGTGGTTGATGGCCAGCATGGACGTAGTAGGCTGAAGGGTCTGATCCCAAGCTGTATCTCTCTTTGGCTCTATGTCAACAAGATAGGAATGGCGTTAAGAGTACAGAGGTTGTTGCGTTTCTGAAACACATAATATATGGCTTGATCATATGTTTCTGGTCCATTGAGGGAGCAAGATCTGGTTCTGGGGAATGAAGTGGGTTAAATCACAAGGTCATAAGGGATAGGAGTAGAATTAGGCCATTCGGCCCATCGTCTACTCCGCCATTCAATCATGGCTGATGTATCTCTTCCTCCTAACTCCATTCTCCTGCCTTCTCCCCATAACCTCTGACAAGTGTACCAGAGAGGCAGTTAGGAGATGGTGATCGTAACATTATAAGATTTAGTTTAGCTATAAGAAACAAGAATGAGCGATCAAAGGTAAAAATTATTAATCAGAGCAAAGCAAAATTTCAATGGGAGATAAGTGGATCTGCCCCAGATAAATTGTAATCAAAAATGGGCAGGCAAAACTGGGTGTTCTGCAAGGACGAGATGTGACCAAGTACATTGAGGCAGATTCTCAGGTGAGACAAAGTAAGACCAAACAAATCCTGCCCTCCCTGGAAAATGGAAAGGACATTTCAGAGACAACAGGATGCATGTGGTAAGTATTTGGTTATAATTAACAGCAAGGAACTGGCAGCTTAACACATGGATCAGAGGAGAAATGAAAATAAGGGAAGCAAAGGAAGCTAACGACAAAAGATTAGCTGCCAATATAAATGCTAAACCGTAAGTGTTGTACAGGCAAGTGAAACAGTTGTACATAGATGAGCGGAGCCAATTAAGGAGAAAAGTAGGGATCTTGCATAAGTTCATCATAGAAGCAGAATTAGGCCATTTGGCCCATCAAGTCTACTCCGCCATTAAATCATGGCTAATCTATCTTTCCCTCTTAAACCCATTCTCCTGCCTCCTCCCAATAACCCATGACACCTTGCATGTGGATGCAGAGGACATCAAGAAGGTGCTCAGTCAATGCATCGGTCTTCGCCAGGGTAGAGAGTGTTTCCAAAGTAATGCAGAAGGAAGGGACAAAAGAGACATTGGATATGTTGAATGTTGTTAGCATGAAAAAAATTAGGACAGTTGTCCAAACTTATAATAGCTAAGGTATCAGGACTAGATGGGACGCATCCTAGGTTTTTGAGAGGAAAATGGGAGGAAATCATGGTATGGAGGGTCACAAATGTTACATCCTTGTTCCAAACAGGGGGCAAGGACAATTCCAGCAAATATAGACCAGTGCATTTAACCTTCATACGGGGAAACTATAGGAACATTGATCTAAAACAAGGATTCATAGTCAGGAGTTCAATACTGAACTCACTATTAGAGGAAAGTTGCTATTGCATTAGCGAGGGCTCAGTAAATATATTTCAAGAATGGTTCCTGGGTTCAGAGGCTAAATGAAGTTGGCTACTGCTTAAGGGAGAAAAAATCTTTTTGTGCAGTGAACAGAATATGGGAACAGATTCTATCATGACTTTGAAGAAGTACGAAGGAATGTGGACATGGTGGGCTAGATGGCCTGTTTCCATGCTGGATGACTCTATACTTGAGGGAAATAAATTTGCAAAAGAACATTGCATGGATGTGGAGGTAGACCAGGTGAATGGGACATATACGCTGATTTACCAAAAGCTGGGATGGGCTCATTTGGGGGAACGAGGCCATTCTTTGCTGCAACAATGTTTTGATGCCAATAGTCACTACATTGAACATAAACTACAGTTAGCTTGCATTATTAATACTGTTGTCAGAAAATATATACGCATACCTGCATTTAATTGAAAAATATCGTACCTGTTTTTATAATGCGTGATTCAGGAATATTCCTTGCTGCTGCTCTGAGACCAATCTGTCTAGGTGAGACCCTTCCACTCTGTACTGTCTGGAGATTGGCTGGGTCAAAAGAAAGTTTCATGAAATCTCCTCACATTAATTTGTGTCACGATCTTATGATCACCAGTGAAGATATTCTGTGACCATGTTATTTCAAATAGATTATTAATGAATTCAGTTTACTAACGCTCTTGTATCAAATCAAATTGTAGGTGTCATTACATGACACCCGCTGATTCAAACTCTTCAATTTGTGTAGTTCTGTCTATAATTAGTAAAGAAAGACCTCATATTTATATAGCTCCTTAGGCTCCCCATGACACATTACAGTGTATCAAAGGCCATAGAGTAATATGATGTTCAAGAAGGAACTGCAGATGCTGGAAAATCGAAGGTAGACAAAAGTGCCTGAGAAATGCAGCGGTTGCATCAGCATCTATGGAGCGAAGGAAATAGGCAACGTTTCAGGCCAAAACCCTTCTTCAGACTGCCTACCATACCACAGACTGCCTACCACTTTGTCTACCATAGAATAATATGATATAGAAGCAGTCCAATTGGCCCACCATGTCCAGGCTCACCATATCAAGCTCCTATCCACTTAAATGCCATATACCAATGTGCACCAAGGAATAAAAATAAATTAAACGCCTTTAATTAAAGATGGCACTGTGCCGCAGCGGTAGAGATGCTGCCTTACAGTGGCAGAGATCAGGGTTCAACCCTGACCATGGGTGCTGTCTGTACATAGTTTGCACGTGGGTTTTCTCCCATGCTCCAAAGACGTACAGGTTTGTAAATTGTCCCTAGTGTGTAGCATTGTATGGGGTGATCGCTGGTCGGTGCCGAAGTCTAAAGAATAAGAAAAGTCAAGTCTAAAGAATAAAGTCCTTGCCTTAAAATGCTTTCAGTTTAAATGTATTTAAAAAATATTTTCAAATTAAATTTAAAAAAAAATTTAGATTCTCTTGAACTATATTTAAATGTTTGATCAGAGGAATTTACTCTGGAAAGACTATCGGGGCAGTTGGGTGGCAAAACATCAGAATCCACTGGTTAAATCGGCTGCCAACTACTCCTCCCGCACACCTGCAACAAAGATGCCACAAAATGTGCCGTCAAGGGACTAGCATGTAGAGAGATGGAGACACAACGGCAGTGAATGGGCTGAATCAAGCATGAGTTCAAAAATGAGCAGTAATTGGCCATTTGGCCCATCAAGTCTACTCTGCCAACATTCAATCATGGCTGATCTATCGTTCTCTCTCAACCCCATTCTCCTGCCTTCTCCCCGTTACCTTTGACACCCTTACTAATCAAGAACCTGTCAATCTCAACATTAAAAGTAACCAATGTGCCTCTACAGCCGTCCGTGGCAATGAATTCCACATATTCACCACCCTCTGACCAAAGAATATCCTCGTCTTCAACTTTCTAAAGATACATCCTTCATTCTGTGGCTGTGCTTTCTGGTCCTGGACTCTCCCACTAATGGAAACATCTTCTCCACATCCAGCCCACTGCTGCTACATGGCTGGCTTTTGTTGCTTTCCCTATCTATTGCATGTATTCTAACCTACACAGTTCGTAAAAGAGCACTTTTGGTAAAGTGGATAAAATGACAACAGTAACAATGACACAATAACAATGTCCATTCCATTAACTTTACCCCACAAGAATGGAAGGAGAGGGTTTCGCTCCGCTAATGAGTTTTCCAAGAAGGGAAGGTCTGCTGGTGTTCAAGGTGCTCACTGGGCAGAGGATTATTCATGCCTCATTTCAACAAAAAAGTGAGCTTGCAAACAATAGTTTAATTTAGTTTAGTTTAGTCCAGTTTAGTTTAATGCCACGTGTACCAAGGTACAGTGAAAAGCTTTTGTTGTGAGGTAACCAAACAGCAGAAAGCCAACACATGATTACAATTGATCCATTTACAGTGTAGACAAGCAGTGAGCCAAGCAGTGTTAGTCGTATCTCTCACTGCCTGTGAAGCCGCTGGGGTCATCTTTCCAAGAAAAATATTCTATGTTATAATAGAGAAAGTGGAGTTGCAAGAGTGAAATGGAGGGAAGGGTAATGTGGTCGTGAACAAAGAGATTGCATCAATTAAGACAATATTTTCTACCCAAAGAATTCATAAGCCACACACAGCTGGGAGGATGTTCTGTCCCAAGATGACCTCTTATGTGATAATCTGCAACGGCGTTACAATCTGGTGAGTGATTTTTGGACAACGGTTTCAGTGTTTGGTTTGGCATTGCAACATGCCAGCACACGCACATCACCAACTTCATAGTGCTGCAAAAACAAGCTTCCATGGATAACCCCAGCAAACGTCCTGACCAGGAAAAAAATATCCTCTCTCACAATGTCCCAGAGCTTGTGCCATTTGCTTTTTACATCCATTCCTAGGAAATCAATCCTCTGCACTGCACTCGAGATGCACAGAGTCTCTTGCCCTAAGTAGGTGTATCGAGGTCCACAGGACATAGGGTTAAGGTGAAGGTGAAAAGATTTAATAGGAATCTGAGGGGTAACTTTTTCACACAAAGGGTGGTGGGTGTATAGAACAAGCTGCCAGAGGAGGTAGTTGAGGCAGGGAATGGATGGCTTGTGTATCCAGGGATTGTTCACAAGTTGTCCTACACTAAGATTAAGTTAATGAGTTCAATTTCCAGGATGTATTGGACAGCTCATGTACAATTAAAGTAGCAGGAAGGATTCTAAAGTACTGCTCTTCGGGAAGATAGCAGCATATACCGAGATGCATATTTATTCTGAATGGTTGGCTTAGCAGTTATTCATTTCCAAAGGGTGAATTAGAGAGTTAATTACTATAGTTTTGGGAATGCAAATACTGCAATAACATGCAAACCTAGAAATTACCACAGCAATATCAACAGATAAGTCAATAAACGTTGTGGATTCTTTGAAATAGCATAAACCTATTCAGTGAATTATCGTGTTTGGTAAAAGCGACAATACGGCAAAGTCACTTTCAAGATAAGTTTTCTAATAGTTTTTAATAGTGAAAATATTTCTGATTGATGGATTAAAGCTTAAAATATACAATTAAAAGAGCAACTTTAACCAGGTAATATAGAAACAAAGATTACCCCTTCCCGTAGCTTTGTCAGCCATGAAGATTCCATCAGCTTGGTCCTCCTCTGGTTTAGTCACAACCATTGAAGTGAGTGGCGTTACAAAGTTATACTTCAACGAAAGTTCCAAGGCTTTGTCTTTAAGTATTGTCTTTTCTCCTGATGCTGCTGAAACACTGAACATGGAAATAGATTAGATAATATATTGATTATATATTAACAATTTTAGCAAATTATCATGTTCTCTTCTCCAAAGTTTCCACCAATTTCTGTCCATATACTTTCTTTTATAAAAACCTCTGCTGACAGTCTTTTTCCAGCTCCATCCATTCATACATCCCCTCCCTCAACATAGCTGGGAGGAGAAACGCACCAACATCAGCGTTTTGGAGGAAGCAAACATGACCAGCATCACCACCACAATAATGCAGCACCAACTTCGATGGACTGGCCATGTCATCCACATGTCCAACACATGTCTCCCTAAACAAATCCTGTACTCTCAACTGAAGTAAGGTCGGCGAGCCCCCGGTGGGCCAAAGAAACGCTTCAAGGACAACATCAAGAACAGTCTGAAGAAATTCCACATCACATCAAGCAACTGGGAGAAAATTGCACTGGACAAGCGCTCCTGGAGGAAATCTGTGCAGGAAGGAGCTGCACGTCATGAAACGGAACTACGCCGTGTCGCAGAGATAAAGCGACAGCACCGTAAGGAGAGAGACAAGGGGGCTCGATAACTACCAACCACCGCCAGTCTCCATTGCCCACGTTGCACCAAGGTGTGTCGATCGCGATTCAGCCTCTATAGACATCTGCAGACCCACAAATAGATGACCCTATTGGAGAGGAGAGGACAGTCATACTCGTTTCGAGTGACCGCCTATAATACTGTAAATTTCATTCAATTCCCTATCTAGTTCCCATTTGAAAATCCATATCGACTCAGTATCCACATTACTCAGAGCAAACCTGTTCCAGATAAAAACCACTCTCTGCGTAAAATACTTTTTCCTTACATCCTCAAGTTTGTTGATCGTCACTTTGAATTTGTGTCTCCGGGGTTTGCAAACTTCCTTCTAATGGAAGCAGCTCATCATTGTTTATCTATCTAAACCCATTATGGTCTTGTTCACTTCTTTCAAATCACTTTTAGTTTATTTTAGTTTAGATGAGAGATACAGCGATGAAACAGGCCCTTCGGCCCACCAAGTCCACGCCGACCAGCGATCCCCGCACACCAACCCTATCCCACACACACTAGGGACAATTTACACTTATAGCAAGCCAATTGACCTGGAAACCTGTACATCTTTTGAGTGTGGGAGGAAACCGAAGATCTCGGAGAAAACCCACGCGATCACGGGGAGAACGTGAAAACTCCGTACAGACAGCAACCGTCGTCGCGATCGAACCTGGGTCTCTGGCATTGTAAGGCAGCAACTTTACTGCTGCGACACAGTGCCGCCCCTTGTTTGCTTTTGCCTTCCTGGATAATGACTCCAGTCAACCCCCATTTCAAATACCCCCCCATCCAGGTCCAGCGTCGTATCTGAAACCCATCATACCTGCAATCATTCAAGTAAATATCTTGCACATCTGCTTTCGGACCTTAACATCCTTCCCAAAGAGTGGTGATGACTGAAATTGAACCCAATACTGCATTTCTGGCACATTCAAAGGTTTATTATGATTCCCAGGTTTTGTACGGTCTGTGACCACTTGCAGAACCCAAGTATATAGTAGCAAGAGCTTATGTGAATGTTCAAAAAGAGCAACTTGACCAACTTGTGTCTTTCCCAGCTGAGAAAACATGTTTCTCTACTGTAGATCAATTAACACCTCTCTTCATGAATACACAATTAGATCCATCTACTCCTGCCATTTTTATGTGCAGATCCTGTTTAAAAAAAAGTGTTTTCTGCAAGTTTGTGCCCAATTTCTGGTGAAGTTGCAGCCGCTTGTAAATTGGACGTGTTACTTCCATAATTCACCCAAACATATTTGTATTTGTATATTTTGTAGACTTGAAGTCTGAAGAAGGCTCACGACCCGAAACGTCACCAATTTCTTCTATCCAGAGATGCTGCCAGTCCTGCAGAGTTACTCCAATATTTTGTGTCTATGTTCGGTGTAAACCAGCATCTGCAGTTCCTTCCTACACAATTAATCTATCAATCTGCACGAGGAAACCAGAGTACACAGGCAAAATCCACGCTGTAAAAAGGGAGACGTGCAAACCTCACACAGTCAACAGTGAACCAGCCGCTTTACTAGCTGTGCCACTGTGCTGCTCACTGGAACACTGTTTGAGTATTTTTGCGCCACCCCACTTCTGTCATAGTAATGTGTTAACAATCTCATTGCTGTCAGGGCTGAGCATAGATCTGAACATCAGTGCACTGGTATCATCAAGCCATAGATACCTGGGTCTGTGTGGCTCCAATACTGTCTGCTGGGCTTGGGGCTACACAAGATATAAGGTGCAAATCACCCAAGGCACGAAGTGTGATCGGTCCCTTCTATGTGCCAGGGAGGTTGGAGGAAGGGAGGAGGGCAGCCATCGTTAGGATGTCATAGTCCAACACCCCACTGTTTTCTGTAATGCTGTTTTCTGCTCCATGGAGAAAGTGCTTAAAAGTGGGGAACCACTTCTTTTGAGCCGTTACCCAAAGGGCGTAGCTGATACCTATTTAATTGTGCAGGTCAAGACTTAATACTGCTAAAAGGAGAAAATGAAAACATGAAAGAAAAAAAAGTCTGAATTTGGGTGCATTTTCTATGACACCCATGTTGGCATTTGGGCAAAGCACAGTCCATGCTTAGCACACCACTTACTGAATAGTGAAAGGCCTGGATGGAGTGGATGGGGAGAGGATGTTTCCACTAGTGGGAGAGTCTAGGACCAGAGAGCACAGCCTCAGAATTAAAGGAAGCAACTTCAGAAAGGAGATGAGGGGGAATAATCTGTGGAATTAATTACCAAGACAGTTGTGGAGGCCAAGTCATTGCGTATTTTTCAAGCGGAGAATGACAGGTTCTTGATTAGTAAGGGTGTCACGGGTCATGGGGAGAAGGCAGGAGAATGGGGTTGAGAGGAAAATATAGATCAGCCATGATTCAATGGCAAAGTGACTCAATGGGCCAAATGTCCTAATTCTGCTCCTATGACATGAATTTATGAACCATAAAATGAATGAAATCCATCCACAAGGGAATTGTATTAATGGATGATAATCTGCTCGAAATTCTTTTTGAATATGAAATTGGCCTCTTCTGCATGCTAATTTTCTATGGTGCAATTTTGTAGATTAAAAAGAGTCATTTTCGATTTTACCTTTGTTTCAGGAGCTGTTGAATAGTCAAGTAACCCCACAATCTCTCAGTGAAGTCACCAAAAATGTATTTCTGATGTTCAAGAATGCTCTCTGCTTCTGAAATGTTGACGTTACCTTCAAGTGATAAATTTCCATTGGCCTGCAAAGAAATTACAACAGTTTAGCTAAAAATACCAGCTTTTGAATCCAAACCACATAGCTCTTGAGAAAACATTTGTTAATTAAACAAAATCTATTGATGGTTAATGGAAACTTACTAAAATTGCACAAAGTGGCAAACTAGTTTGGTTTGTTGGTAGAATTATTGCTCATATATTATAAATTCAAGGGTTTACATTTGTTCAAAAGTTGTACACAAAATTAGACTAACACCCTATTGATTTGAAAATTAATTTCCACTTCTGCAGCTGTTGACCCTTAGATCATATTGAGGGTTCACTTATTTTCGAAAAAAAATGCGAAAGACTCCATTGTTCTTCTTCAAGAAAGTCAGTGAATTATTTATATTCACATTTTTCTTGACTTCCAAGAAATACATACGGACTGGTAATTTACATAATTGCTGATGGTGGCATTTTTCTACCTTAAAGCAATTGCTGAATTTCAAGAAGATGATGTGAGACTACATACGCTGGAATCTCGATCAAAACACAAACTGCTGGAGGAGCTTGGTGGGTCAGGCAGCAATTGTGGAGGGAAATGGACAGACAATATTTCAGACTGGAATCCTTTAGTCTGAAGGGTCCCAACTTGAAACATCGTCTGACCATTTCTCTCCACAGATGCTGCCTCCACAGATACTGAGTTCCCCTGGCAGTTTGTTTTTTTTGCATTGAAATTCAAAGCTATCTTTGTGTTATCCAAGGTAAATTTGAGACCAAAATATGGGGAAAACAAACCAGCAAAATGACTTTGTGGCCATGGAATGTTTTGTGGTGGCAAACACTCCCAGCATTCTTGCAGTGAAGAGTTCAGATACCATCATGTTTAGTGGGAGGGTTAAGAAAGGTGGCCAAACCTGATCAAATAAATGAGAACCAAGAAGGCAAGACAGTGGATGTGGTGCATGGTAAGCAAAACACAAAATATTAACCAAATTAAAAGACTTTTTTGGCAATAAAGTCATCTTGAATAAGAAGTAATCTCTTGTCTCAAGCTCATATTTCTCCAGTTCAGCCAGGTTTGCTTCCTTTCCCTTTTTCTTTCCATGGATGTAATTGCTAGAACTCTCTCTATATCTCTTCCGCCTTGCTTTCTTTCATCCTTTAAAGGCATTTTTCAAAGCTGTTAACTCTTTTACTGTATAACTAAGGACAAAACATACAGTTTGTTTCTGTGTGAAACACTCGGACCATTTTCCAAGTGTAAGGAATTACATGGATAAAATAAGCATCTCCTGGCACTGTTCAAAGAGATGAGGACACTACTTACTACCAATCTCAATCAAAGCCACAGTTGCAGCCTAACTTGCAGAAAAAGATAATCAACTCTACAAAGTTTTGAACTGTTTCAGAAAAAAATATAAACTGTCATATAAAACCAGGCCTTCTGTTCACCAACTCTTTTGTTCTTAATTATGAGTTAGTCAAAGTAGAATTGATTATCTTAGAAATAAAACTATTATTTTGTAGCAATCTATTTGCGTCCTGCTTTGTAGAACACGGTATTAAAAGCAAGTGCATTGCAAAGAGCTATAGAACAATGTTCGGAAGCCAGGGACTTACAGTTTGTGCTCTAATTTCACCATGAATACATCCAGATTGTTGTCCGATATTTTGCCAGCTACCACAATTTCAGAATCCACCGTAAAACTGTCTAAAAGTGGCCTCTGTCAGTTCAGAAATTGCATTCGCTAGATATAGGATCTCCACATCCAAAAGCAGGGATTTGCAACTTCCTCATAAAAACCCTGAAACAAAACAATTAGCACATTCACACATAATGAAGGGTATAAACTTTTTTAAACATAAGAACAACTATCAAAAAAGAAAATTGAATGAAACATTAATGTATATTGGCAAATTGTAAGTATACATATTTGGAAATTTCAAGGTGCTGTGAGTTCTCAGTGGCTGAATATATTCAAGGATGGAATTGAAAAGGGTTTTGAACAGAAAGAGAAATAAAGTTTAAGTGGGGAAGCAAACTTGAAGAACAGTATCAGCCATGCTCCTACTGAATGGGCGAGCATAAAACCATAAGCCACAGGAGCAGAATTAAGCCAACAAGTCCACTCCGCCATTCAATTCCTACTGATCTATTTTTCCACATTCTTCTGCCTTCTCCCTGTAACCTTTGATAGCCTTACCAGTCAAGAATCTATCAACCTCTGCCTTAAAAATACCCAATGATGGCCACTGTGGCAATAAACCTGGGAGGGCACATTGGTATTTAAACATTATGGTGCTGAAAGAGTGAATCAACTGCTGATAGCTCTGTATTGTGTTAGGCTATTGCTAGGTCTGCTGTCTTTGCGGAGATTTCTGTGGTGGGAGAACAGAGCTAAGGTAAGACATTGCCCAGGAACAAGGTAGACTCTTTTATCACTACCAGAAATACAATCCTAAATTTGATACTGGTTTACAAAAAAGGACACAAAGTACCTCAGCATGTCAAGCAAAGTTCCTGGAGAACATGGGTAGGTGGCATTTCAAGTTGGAACTCTTTTTCAGATATCTTTGGTCTGACAAAGGGTCCCAACTCAAAACGTTGCCTATCCATGTATTCTCAGGAATGCTGCCTGAAGCGCTGAGTTACTCCAGTGTCCTTTCTTATATCGCATATATTGGTTTGTTTAAGTTTCTCACCAATCTTACAGAAAGTATTAATCAGATCGTTGGTTCCACTAATAACTTACACCAGAAGTGCCAGCAACATAAGTGCATCACAACCTAACAATCTTGTTCTCTTTAAGGAATTGTTCAAAGTCTTCCAATGATAAAACAGGGCTGTCACAAACAATAAGGGAGAATTTTGCACATATCTGAAGAGATCATTGTGGTCTTACATCAAATTTTTTTTTTTTTGCAGGTCCATTGGGCTGGGCAACATTTTATCGTTCCTTCGATATATTCCTTCTAGCAGAGCAAAAGGCAAACTACAGAGGTGCCACTGCCTTTCACGATGACCCATTCCCCACCCGTGGACAGAGGGCACATGATGGAATCTGATTCTAACTGTGGAGCTTACCTGGAGCTGTAATGCTGCATCTGAATCAGCATAAATAAGTCGAGCCACACCACCATTACCCAGCGCCATTTTCTCCAGAAAATTGTAATCAACATCAAAACCGAAACCAAGGCAGTACAAGCTATACCTCTCCTTTATGGCATTCTTGACATTGATTTGGATTTTGGTAGGGTTTTTTTCTCCTGTAGTAAATTAAGTTATGTATTAGGCACAGTTTAATATTTCACTCAACCCTGGTTTAAATTTGGCCTTGCAAGAGAGACTCCACATGGAGTGAAAACAACTTTCTTTTATCTATTTCACTTTGTAACCAACTAGTCAAGAGTCAGAAGTGTTTTTATTGTCATATGTCCCGGATGGGACAATGACATTCTTACTTGCTGCAGCACAACAGAATATGTGAATAAGTAATTATGATGCATGTGTGGATTTATGTTCCAAGTTTCTATTATTTATCTTTTGGCAAAATATACAATGTACAAAAACAGAAAATTTGCAAATCTTCAATACTAATATAACTATGATAACAGTTAACCACTGGTTAAAATCTACCTTTCTAAAATTATTTTTAAAATGTGTTCTTGACATGAGTTTGATGAGTTTAGTTTATTGTCATGTGTACTGAGGTACAGTGAAAAGCTTTTGTTGTGGGCTAACCAGTCAGCGGAAAGACAATACATGATTAAAATCGAACCATCCAACATGTATAAAAATGACATAATAAATTAATGAAGTTATAATTTCATTCAGTTTTCCAGAAAGATATCCTTTCCAGTATTTGAGGAGATAGACACAAAATGCTGGAGTGACTAAGCGGGGCAGGCAGTATCTCTGGAGAGAAGGAACGGGTGACATTTCGGGGTTGAGACACTTCTTTAGCGAAACGTCACCCATTCTTTCTCTGAATTACTTCAGCATTTTGTGTCTATCCGGTTTAACCCAAACGCAACTATAACACATTCTTTTGTTTCCTGCATAAAACTTTATAGATTTTGGAGTGATATTTTTGAAATATTTACAAAATTATTTAAGATAAGAATGGAACCTAATACTGAAATGATTATATTTGAAGTAATGGAAGATGGGAATAAATTGAACTCATCTCAAAATTTATTTTTTAATTATGGTTTAATAAAAGCAAAAAAATTAATACTTAAATTTTGGAAAAATACACCAATACCAACGCTTAAAATGTGGATCGCAAGCATGTTGGACACCGCACATCTTGAGGAAATGCGATTCCTCCTAATAGATAAATCAGACCAATTCATAACGAGTTGGTCTCCATTTGTCGTATTTTGGAATCAAATGGTGCACACAATTGTAAAAGCTAAAAGCCCTGTCTCACGGTGCGAGTTGACCCACGAGGTACCCCGAGCGAAAGACTCGTGGTTGTGCACGAGATTCCAAGTGTATGATCAAGAGTTTAACCGAGTTCCCACGGGTATGACTCAAGTTTGCCGTTAACTGTCATTTCTGCGATGTTCCAAGTTCGTCTACCGAGTTAACAAGTTCCTTTCCCGAGTTACTCTTGAGCCAACTTTCAATGAAGGTCTGTTTTAATAAGCAACATCTCCATCCTGCGGCTTTGAGTTAAAGATAGAATTCAGCGCGGCCGCATCTATTGATGTGACCTACAAAGGGAAAATGCGCACCGTCCAGTGCCAGAGCAGTTATACTGATGATTTGTTGAAACACACATCACGTAGTTGAAGACCAGCAGGCGGAGGTTTGCTATATTTTAATTGAATTTACTGCCAGGTCTACACACTGCGGGGAGACTGGAGATGAAATCTTTGAATGTGCACGGATGCGCACATCAGATTGTTGGGAGACGGAGCTCAGGGTTCGCCTCCTGAGCCGCTTTGGTGCCCAGGCGTGAGTCGAGGTGGAGGGAGGTTGGGGGGGGGGGGGGGGTCAGGTTAAACTCACCCATTTGACAGAGGCAGAGGATTACAGTGGCCAACTTCCCCCTGTCCTCCGTCGCCGCTCCGAGCCGGCCGGCAGGAGCTGTGCATGGAGCCCGCCACCGGAGTCGTGCCTGGGCAGCCTGAGGCAGATGCGCCCTGCCCAGGGAGAGCCCGAGGAGAGACAGCGGGGGGAGTACCTCACTCTGACTGTGATAGGGACGGACAGAGAGAGAGAGAGAGAGAGAGAGAGAGAGAGAGACACACACACACACACACACACACACACACACACAGTGTGGAGTTCCTCTGACTGACTGACTGTGTGTGGGGGTGGGACAGAGAGAGAGAGAGACACACACAGGCAGCGTGGAGTACCTTTAACTGTGTGTGTGGGAGAGAGACATAGGCAGACACACACACACAACGGGCAGTGTGTACCTCAGTCTGTGTGTGTGTGTGTGTGTGTGTGTGTGTGTGTGTGTGTGTGTGTGTGTGTGCGTGTGTGTGTATAGGGGGAGAGAGAGAGAGACAGAGAGAACCTCTGACTGTATGAAGGAGAGAGGGGGAGAGAGAGAGAGAGAGAGAGAGAGGCACAGAGGCAGTGTGGTGTACTTCGGCGTGACTGTGGGGGAGAGAGAAAGAGCGCACAGGACCTCGGTCTATCTGTGTGTGGGAGGGAAGAGAGACTAAGCAGAATACATCGGTCCTATTGTGTGTGGGGGGAGAAAGAGAGAGGTGGGGGGGGAGAAAGAGAGAGGTGGGGGGGGGAGAAAGAGAAATGGGGGAGACGTGTATATACACACACAAAGCAGAGTTTACTGTGTATGTGGGAGACACAGATGGACTTACCTCGGTCTTACTGTGTGTGGGAGGGGGAGAAAGAGACATACTCACAGAGGCAGTCTCTCAGCCTGTGTGAGAGGGAAGGAGAGAGAGAGAGACACACACACAAGGTGGATGTGAAATCTCACCTGCCTGTTTCAGTGACAGGCACCCGCCGCCAGTGAAGGAAGACACCCCCATCTGTCTCCCCCTCCTCTCCCTCCACTCTCCACCCTCTCTCCTCCACCCCCCCCTCCCTCCTCCCACCCCCCGCCCCAATTTGGAAATGTCATCCCATCACCCATTCCTTATCTCCAGAGATGCTGCCTGCCCGCTGAGTTAAAGAGTTCCCACGGTAGACTCACGAGTCACTAAGGTAAACGCACGGGCCACTACGTTCTTACAATGTGTTTAAATGTTTCAATTTTTAACCTCAAGAGTACATTTTACTCGTGGAAAAGTTTAAACATGTTTGAATTTTTCCAAGAGTTAACAAGTGTCACGGGTACCTGCCGTTAGCGCCAAGAGTCGCTAAGTTGCGTCCACGAGTTCCGACGTTCCCGCTACGTTAATCGTACGTGATTACCACGAGTTAAATTTGTTTTAAGCTCGGGGTACCTCGTGGGTCAGCTCGCACCGTGAGACAGGGGTTTTACTGTCTCAGGACTGGGCGAGGGATGATCAAGATTATAAATAATGATCTCCTTACTTCTTTTTTTATTTTTTACTCTCTTTTTCCTATTTTCTTTTCTTCAACTTTCTTCTTTCATTCTTTTTTTTCCTTTTTCACACACTATATCTCATGTTTTACAATCCTTTATTATCTAATTTCTTTTTCTTATTCTTCTTTATTATAATAAAACAATAAGAAGTTGTACATAAAATGTATTATGAAAATATATATTAGTTAGGCACTTTGGTGCCATACGATTGTACTTACTTCTAATAAAATAAAAATATAAAAAACATTAAAAAAATATATATATATATTTTAAAAATAAATAAATAAATAAATAAATAAACCAGCATCTCCAGTTCCTTCCTACCAGTATTTGAGAATTCTGATTGTTTCAATTATTTCATATGGAATATGAAGTTATTTATTTAAACTAACCTACATTTGGATCACCATCAGTTAAGAGAATTATCATGGACACACTTTTTTCAGATAATTGCTTTTGCTTGTGAGCTGTGTCCAGAAGAGTTACAGCAAGAAGCAGAGAATCGTTGATATTTGTTTCTGAAGCAAAAAGAAGAAGTAATCAGCTTGATTTATAAGCACACATTCAACAGTGGATGTCTTATGCAAACTATCTATGGAAATCAGGGAGGAAATACTCCTCTGGAATCCAGGTTAAGATGGCTTGCCTAAACATGAAGAAAAAAAGTTGAATTCTAGAGACTGAGTCCCCTTGACAACGAACCACTAAGTGCAGGGCCAAGTAAAATTGAAATGCATATAACATAGAATGGAGAACAGAACATGATGCCAAAGTTAAACTTATCTCCTCTGCCTTTACGTGATCCATATCCCTCCATTCACTGCATATCCATGTGCCTTTCTAAACGCCTCCTAAATGTCACTATCGTATCTGCCTCCACCACTACCCCTAGCAGCATGTTCCAGGTACCCATCACTCTGTGTAAACACTTGCCCTGCACATCTCCTTTAAATTTTATCCCTCTCACCTTAAGGTATGTCTTTAGTCTTTGACATTTACACTCTGGGAAAAAAGGTTCTAAGTGTCTACCCTCTCTATGCCTCTCATAATGTTACATACTACTATCAGATCTCCCCCCCAGTCTCCAACGCTTTAGGGAAAACTATCCAAGTTTGTCCAACCTCTCCTTACAGCTAACACTCTCTAATCCAGAACCATCCTGGTGAACCATATCTGTACCCTTTCCAAAGCCTCCACATTCTTCCTCTGTTGGGGTAAACAGAACTGTACACAATAGCCCAAATGCAACCTAACCAGTTAGTGGCAGCAAGAAAATAGTTCAGTTCAACAGTGTTGGAAAGTGACAGGTTGTACACATGTGAAACAGTGATAGATCTATGCCCAACAGTACTGCATTTTATTGATATTCAATGACAAATCGCTATCCACCAACACTGTATCCATGTTCTCACATCAGACCCAGGCCCACAGGTTTGGTATTTCTGGATCCATAGCTAGGTGTGGACATGAATCTGATCTTGGATCCAAAATATCCACCTTGAACCGACATGGTTTTTGAGCTTCTGGTTCGTGGACCAGGCCCAGAGCAATTCCTGATGCTCCTGACATTACCATCATTACCATCATTAAATCACATCAAAAATGATTGGGCTCATCATTATCTGTAAATTTAACTGAGTCAGCTAGATAAATATTATAGCAGAAAAGAGGTTGGAGGATGAGTATCCTGAAGTCAGTATCTAAATGAGGTCTTGCAAACACTTACCATTATGTATAAGGTATGGGAGGGGTTTAATGAAATGGTGATCTGAATGAGTGCAGTTTCAACAATAAGCAAGAAGCTTGATAGTATCATGAATAGTGTAATTGGTTTGATTGGCAACCCACTCACCAACTTAAACATTCTTCCCTCCACCTATCATTCAACCTGGCTGTATCTTCTATTATCCGCAAGATGAGGCAATTTACCAAGAGTCTTTGACACCATTACCCAAATTTGTGATCACACCCAGTTAAGGAAGGGTGCACAAATTTGGAGAGCTTGCAGACCATTTTCAAGTTGGTGCAGAAGACAGTGAGGCAATGTTGATCATGGTACTTCCATAAACATGGTGCGCTAGCTCAGAGGTCACTTCATGACTGATGGACTAGAATTTATGAATGTAGGTCAAAAGGAAGGCTTGACTCGATCAAAAATGAGTGCATGTGGTTCTAGGGTAGACAGAAATGCTGGAGAAACTCAGTGGGTGAGGCAGCATCTATGGAGCGAAGGAAATAGGCAACGTTTTGGGTCGAGACCCTTCTTCAAACAGTCAGAAACTTTTGGTCAGGGAAGATATCCAGTAAGAAGGAGAAACCCAGTGGTTAAGTTTAATTTATGAAATGCACATATCATTGCATATGCAACATATCTGCATGATGCCCTCATTATATTCAGGTTATATACAAATAAACTATCAGACAAGATTGCAATAAATTCATACCGTTTTGTTATATTCTGGTAACATAAAGAACATGATATCTCATGGGTAGTGAGTTATGATTATTACACTTGTGTTATCATTTGATAACATGATACCAATTTGTTATGTGATTTTATGAAACAAGGTATGAAACAAACCATTACACATATTACAAGGTGAAATTGTGTTCATGGTGACATAGTTTGAATTATAAGCTGTTTGTTGGTATAAGTCATACACTTGTATGATATAAAATATAAAAATAAAAATGTCAACAAGGCAATAACATTTTCATTAAGGTGGGAGGAGTTGTAATAGCGCCACCTTTGTGTCGGAGGATTGTTAATGATCATGAATAAACCACAGTACACTGTGCAGTCGATATCCGGTCACCAGCGTGTGAACTCGTGCTTTATGTCTTAGCATAAGATATCACACTTTACCTGTACCCAGCTGTAAGTATCGGATGTAATTCTTTGCCTGCAGTACATTTTCTGGCGTTGCCTGGACAAATGAAGCTCGCCATGTTTCAACAGTGGAGTCAAAAATGATTATTGTAAAGTGATCATTTGCGTCCATGTCCTCCAAGATTCTAAAAAGAGCAACCTTCATCTATAAACGAAGAGATCATTTTCACATTAATGTATCAAGTTAAGGATATTTTTTCCTTATCAAATGCATCCATGTTGAGAGCAGAATAGAACTGTTCCAATTAACTTCCCTGTGCTCCAGAGGCACATTTTGGAAAAGCACACCATGCAAGGTCATATTAATGTTGAGCTGTGTATTTGCAACTCGTAGTCCTGTAATTAGACTAATAATAATAATAATAATAATACATTTTATTTGTATAGCGCTTTTCAAGGTCAGTTTCAATGTCAGTTTTGCTGCAAGTCCAAGGTTATTATATTCATGCACTTTTGTTAATTTGACGTCTGGTAAAATAGCACAGGGGGATTTCAAGTATTTATCAAATAAGTATGGATGCTTTCAAAATAAAGGTACTATTTAAATAAATGTTAAAATTTAATTTACTCATCTCCACATGGATTAAGCAAATTGCAATACCTGTTTAAACTTGAGGCCACGCATTGAGAAACTGCGATCTATCACAAAGACAACATTTTTGGGCACTGTTGGCAGACTTGTGGGTGCAAAGTGATGGACAAAATATCCGTTCACGATCTGAAATGAGGCATATAATCAATCATGGAGACACGGAAACTAAACTACAGATTCTGAAATCTTGCGTAGAACACAAAATGCTGGAGTAACTCCGGGGCGGCACGGTGGTGCAGCGGGAGAGTTGTTTGCAATGCCGTAAGACCTGGGTTCAATCCGATTAAGGGTGCTGTCTGTATGGAGTTTGTACGTTCTCCCCGTGACCGCATGGGTGTTCTCCGAGATCTTCAGTTTCCTCCCACACTCCAAAGACGTACAAGTATGTAGGTAGATTGGCTTGGTAAATGTAAAAATTGTCCCTAGTGTGTGTAGGGTAGTGTTAATATGCAGGGATCGCTGGTTGGCACAGACTTTGTGGGCCGAAGGGCCTGTTTCAGCGCTGTATCTCTAAACTAAACAGTGGGTTAGGCAGCATCTGTGGAGAACATGGAGTCTGCGGAAGGTTTTCAATCCAAAACATTGCCTGTCCATGTTCTCCAGGGATGCTGCTTAACCTGATGGGTTACTGTAGCACTTTGTATTCTATATAATCAATAAAATGTTATACAACATGAAGAAGTAAAAACCATGTGTAAAGTCATCTATTCACCTGTATGTCACCACTGGACAGGTCTCTATTGACATCATACTGCAAGATGAAGTCTCCATGCAATAATGTTTCACCACAGTTCGGACACTTGCGCTGTTGATCCAAGGTTGGTTTGAAGGAAACATGTGCCTAAAATAAATGTCAGTTAGATGTTAGATTCTATTAGAAATACTGAAAAAAGGAACATTAAGGAGTGGTTTGCAATAACTCACCTTTGTTCCAGTAATATTTTTTACCAAAGCATTTTCCAAGTCTTTCGTTAAGAAGGTTGCATTCGCTTTAAGGAATGCAATGCCCTTTGGTTCAAAAATATGGGCATCAATCTAAAATGAAAGAATAATAATACTGTTAAATCAATAATAATGTTAGCACATGAATAACAAGCCATGCTTAAAGCATAAAAAATAAAAATAAATTGCATGCCAGGGTTAAATCATTAAAAATATAATACTGCAGATGCTGGAAGTCAGAGATAAAAACAGAAAATGCTGGGAAATGTAGGTCGGCCAGTAGCTGTGGAAAGAGAAACGGAGTTAAAGGGTCTTCAACATGAAAC
This sequence comes from Malacoraja senta, assembly GCA_038087875.1. Lineage (NCBI taxonomy): Eukaryota > Metazoa > Chordata > Chondrichthyes > Rajiformes > Rajidae > Malacoraja > Malacoraja senta. The sequence continues at coordinate 49,623,337 of CM075980.1, forward strand.
GTTAACTCTTGTATCTCTTTGCACAGGAGCTGCCTGACCTGCTGAGTCATTTCATGCTTCAATGGTTAAAATATTTTTAGTTTTGGAACAACAGGCATTTTATAAATGTACCTGGAAATGGTTGACAAGTTGCATCGGTTTTACTTTGATGACCATTTCATACTTCCCCAACTTGCGTTGCAACAATTCTTCGTATATTAGTTCAAACAGAACTTTTTTAGTTGGTGCAACATTCACTGACACCGTAAAGATCTCTGTTTTCCTTCCTGATGCTCTTTGCAGTTGAGAACACAAGAAAAGTTTAAAAACATAGGAGTGATCAAAAAAGATTGTTTCTGGCATTTTATGCAGTGGCTGAAATTAGTTCAGAATTAGCAATTAGAAAGCTTAAAACTACAATTTATTGTGGAGAGAGTACAGTTGCAAATCATGCTTTCAATGCGCCATTGTTTAATTTAGTTTATTTTGGAGATACAGCGCAGAAACAGGCCCTTCGGCCCACTGAGTCCGCACCGACCAATGATCACCGGACATTAACACTATCCTACACACACTAGGGACAATTTACATTTATACCAAGCTAATTAACCTATGAAACTGCATGTCTTTGGAATGTGGGGGCAAACCAAAGATCTCGGAGATAACCCATGCAGTCACAGGGAGAACGTACAAACTCCGTACAGACAGCACCCGCAGTCGGGATCGAACCCGGGTCTCTGGCACTGTAAACGATGCAAGGTAGCGACTCTAACGCTGTGCAACCAGGCTGCCGTTTGCTTGCATTATTTTTACAAACATCACAATTCCTTGCTAATCATCCTGTAATTATAGATGTATAACAGCTCTTACTTTACTAAACCCGTTGTCTCTCCCCGGGACACTGCTTTTTGGTACTGTTTCTGAGCGGCCGCCTTCTCCTTCACTTCTGCTGTGTATTTTACACCATTTATAGTCCTATTGAGAAATGCAACAAAAGAATATTATTAAGCTAAAAATAAATATTATTTCTTTCAGTGCTAACTATACACTGTCGGAATAAATGAAAGTGCATTTAAAAAGGAGATGTAGTTAATTTTCCATAATATTCTTCTCTTACTAAAGCCCCTGTCCCACTTTCCCGAGTTACTCATGAATTCTCCCGAGTTTTCCCCTTGATTCAAACTCGGAGAATGTCCATAGCGAGTCCGTAGGAGTCCGTAGATATTTTGTAGCGGCTCGTACTCAGGGCATCAGGTAAGTTGGGACGTTTTTTCAGCATGTTGAAAAACGTCCACGAGTAAAGAAAATAGCCCCGACTACCTACGGCTGGCTAGTATCATAATTCTCCGAGTTTGAATCAAAGGGAAAACTCGGGAGAATTCGTGAGTAACTCGGGAAAGTGGGACAGGCCCTTAAGTGGGTTAGTTGGATAGAAATTATCAATTTACACGATTGTTAGGCTGGGTATTTTACAGATACTTAATCATAATGCTTGATGCACTGGACTGAAAATTCAATCAGAATGCAATTTATATTTAAAAGCACTGTTCCTTGTAAAATCATACCAATACCATGAGCCTACAATATCCTTTGGAGGACAGAACTTTTATTAAATTCACAAAAAAACAAACATGGAAAGCTAACTTGGTTTTGACAGTACTCCTTTGACTCCTCCCATTTCCTCCAAATCCAAGGCACGCGCATGGGCCTTAGTTATGCCTGCCTCTTTGTAGGGTGCATCGAACAATCCCTGATCCTGTCACACACTTGCCCTATCCCCGAACTCTACCTCCGCTACATTCACGACTGCATTGGTGCTACCTCCTGCACCCATGCAGAGCTCACTGACTTCATCCACTTCACCACTAATTTCGATCCGGCACTCAAATTCACCTGCACCATTTCTGACATCTCCCTACCATTTCTAGATCTCACCATCTCCATCGCAGGCAACAGACTATTGACCGACATCTAGTACAAACCCACTGACTCCCATAGCGATCTAGACTACACTTCTTCCCACCCTGCTTTTGTAAAGATTCTATCCCCTACTGCCAATTCCTCCGTCTACGCCGCATCTGTGCCCAGGATGAGGTGTTCCATACTAGGGCATCGGAGATGTCTTCATTCTTTAGGGAACGGGGGTTCCCCTCTTCCATTATAAATGAGGCTCTCACCAGGGTCTCCTCTATATCCCGCAGCATCACTCTTACATCCCCTCCCCCTATTCGTAACAAAGACAGAGTCTCCCTTGTCTTCACCTTCCACCCCATCAGCCGTCACATACAACATATAATCCTCCGACATTTTTGCCACCTCCAACAGGATCCTACTACTGGCCATATTTTCCCATCTCCTCCCCTTTCTGGTCTCCTCAGAGACCATTCACTCTGTAACTCCCGGGTCAATTCATTTCTTCCCACCCAAACCACCCCCTCCCCGGGTACTTTCCCCTGCAACCGCAGGAAATGCTACACTTGTCCCTTTACCTCCCCTCGACTCCATCCAAGAACCCAATCAGTCTTTCCAGGTGAGGCAGAGGTTCACTTGCACCTCCTCCAACCTCATCTACTGCATCCACTGTACCATGTGTCAGCTTCTCTACATCGGCGAGACCAAGCGCAGGCTCGACGATCGCTTCGCTGAACACCTCCGCTCAGTCCATCTTAACCAACCTGATCGCCCGGTTGTTCAGCACTTCAATTCCCCCTCCCATTCCCAATCTGACCTTTCTGCCCTGGGCCTCCTCCATTGCCAGAGTGAGGCCCAGTGCAAATTGGAGGAACAGCACCTTACAGTATATTTCGCTTGGGTAGTTTACAACCCAGCAGTATGAACATTGACCTCTAAATTTAAATAGCCCTTGTTTTCTCCCTCCTTCCTTCCCAGTTCTCCCACGACCTACTGTCTCTGCCTACTTCCTTTCTTTTTCCCAACCCCCCCCCCCCCCACATCAATCTGCAGAATGGTCTCGACCCGAAACATTGCCAATTCCTTCCCTCCATAGATGCTGCCTCACCCGCTGAGGTTCCTTTGGTTTTGAGAATGCTTGCTCATTTTCCCAAATTTTCCAGACTCAAAAAGATATAACAACCATGTAATCCAACTGAAATGTATTTAGTGATAACATTTATGTATTAATTGCTCACTGATAATTTATGTCATCTTCATTAAACAATAGATGATTTAACTTGTCCTATTAAAGCATAAATGATCAGCAATATGCAAAACAAAAGTGTATGGAGCATGACCAAAGAATTTTTCATTCAAAGAAAACCACAAAATGCTGGAATAACTCAGTAGGTCAGGCAGCATGTCTCGGTTAAATGGACAGGTGACGTTTCAGATCAAGGCCCTTCTTCAGACTGATTTTATGGGGGAGGAAGTCGAAGGAAGAAAAGACGAGCTTTCATTCAAGTTTAATCCAATCCGGAAGCATTTTGTAGTTTGCATTAGCGATTCAATGGGAAGTTTACAAAAATAAATCTCACCATGTTTTGGAAATTTATAGAAAATTGTTGGCAGGGCAACTTTTTGAAGTGTAAAAATAGCTGGGATATCGGGGAATCTGCTCACAATGATCGTGTTCTTGCAATTATCTGATTAGCAGCATGAGCTTCCTAGTGCAGGATACACACCCTCAGAATTGGGAATGATCTTCTAAAGCCTGGCAAACCACTGTCAAGGTTGTTCAGCTTGGAAAGGTCTGGCAACACATATGGACCCACCAACTAGCTGGATGCTCCAAGACACAAGGAGGTATTGCTGTTCAATTCAACATAATGTTCACTTTACAGCAATGCTGAAAGGTCTGGCAACACATATGGACCCACCACTACCACACTACTCAATAATTGCAATTGATTTTCAATCTTCAGGACCCTCTTCAGTGTCTGGGAGACAAGTTTTGTGTAAAGATTAAAGCAATGCTGTCAGCTGTTACTTTGTCAGGCTAGGACTGTGGTGGCTGGCAGCAGTGAAACTCTAGGGCCCATTGGAGCCACCTTCCCTCTCTCTGGGTCATAGGAGCTGCTGCCAATGAGAACTGCAATCCAGACATCAAACTGGTTTTCAGATCACCCTCCACCTTAATAAAAAATATAGCTGAGAAATGTCACAAGGGTTTCTCTACCCATCGTACATTTATACAGCTGGCCCCTCAGTCCACAATATTCATGCTAACAATTGAGTACCCAACTATTCTTATCCCATTTGCTAGCAATGGCTAGTAGCTTTCTATGCTATGGCACTTTTTGATTTCTCTAACATGTTGTGAGATCCTCTGCATCTGCTGTCCCCTCTCCCATCAGGCAAAAGGTATAGAAGTGTGAAAATGCACACCTCTAAACAGGGTACAGTTAGTTCCCAGCTGTTATCAGGCATCTGACCCATCCTACCACAACTAGAGAGCAGTCCTGAAATACTATCTACCTCATTGGAAACCTTCGGACTATCTTTGATCGGAATGTATTGGCTTTATCTTCCATTAAACGATATTCACGTTATTCCCTTTATTATGTACCTGTACACTGCGAATGGCTTGATTGTAATCATGTATTGTCTTTCTGCTGACTGGTTAGCACGCAACAAATGCTTTTCACTGTACCTCGGTACACGTGACAATAAACTAAACTAAAGCCCAATTCTACCTCATCATCATCCTTCTGGAAATCTTCCCTTTCTCCAAATTCGCAGATGATATCCATACTGGACAAGCAGAGATTCTACTAAATATTGGAAAGAGTGAAACTATCGACTTTGGTCCTTGTCACAAATTCTGGTCATTATCCATGGACATCATCCCCATTCCTGGAAACTGACTGATGAATCACAATGCGCCCTTTACAATGTTTCTCACCCCAAGGTAAGTTTTAAAGTAAAGGGCCTATCCCACGAGCATGCGACTGCATGCGGCTAGCGCGACCTAACGTGGTCGCTTGAGCCGTACGGCCTCGCGGGGCCGGTCCCACTTCGCCGGAGCCGTATGGAGTTGTGCGGAGCTGGTCCGACATCGCGCGGGGCTCCGAAAAACTGACAGTGTTCAAAGATTCCGCACGGCAACGGCCTGTTGGCCCGCAGCCGCCTCGACGCCGTACGCAGCGTCTCGATGGGCGTACGCAGCGTCTTGACGTCGTACGCAGCGTCTTGACGGCGTACGCCTAGTGCATGGCCTTGCGCGATGACGTCACCGCCCGGCGTGCCGTTGCGTGATGACGTCACCGCCCGACGCCGTGAGACGTCCAAATTCAGTCGGCCCGCCTCCTGCCCAGCTGATTGGTGAGTATGATGTCGGGACCAGCCCCGCACAACTCCATACGCCTCCGCGGTTGGAAGTGGGACCGGCCCTGCGAGGCCGTACGCTTCAAGCCACCACGTTTGGTCGCGCTAGACGCATGCAGTTGCATGCTGGTGGGACAGGCCCTTAAGTATTGATGGAATTACTAAAAATCACTTTGTTCCACTTCAGTGACATTGCTAACTCTTGCTTAATCTGTTGTTCAAATGCTCATCCATTTACACATAATTATTTCAATACACCTCTGGCTGGCCTAACCTGTTTAGCTTAAAAATACAGTATGGAAACAGGGTCTTCTGCCAGCTGAGTTCACGCCAACCCTTGATCACCTGCCCACACTAGTTGTATGTTATCCCACTTTCTCATCCACTCCCTACACACTGGGGGCAATTAACCTACAAGCCCAAACATCTTTGGAATGTGGGAGGAAACCGGAGCACCTGGAGAAAGGTCACAGGGAGATCATGCAAACTCCACACAGACGGACACTCAAGGTCAGGATTGAACCCAAGTCTCTGGAGTTGCAAGACAGCAGCTCTACCAGCTGTGCAACTGTGTCACCTTTACTTGCTGTAAACAGGAGCTCATCCGTATCCTTGCTGTGACACCATGCTGTGTTCACTCATCAATCCAATGTGTAGTGACCTAAATTCATCTGCTTTTGGTTAAGCATTGATTCTATTTTTATATTCGCTCCCATGTTTGTAGATCTCTCCATCCTCTTGCATTTCCCTATATCTAAATTAATAACGTCAGATTTATATGTGCTCCTGCATACATGGACAATGAGCATTTCACAACTGTCCATTCCGTTGTCAGGACCTTAAGCTGTAAAATTCCTTCCCAATGTCCTCAGCCCTCTATCCTCTTTCAAAACCTACAAAGTTGAGCTTTTTAATCTATACCCTCATCTCAAAAATAGACACAAAGTGCTGGAGTAACTCAGCCGGTCAGGCAGCATCTCTGGAGAAAGTGGATAGGTGGCATTTTGGGTTGGGACCCTTCTTCAAACTCTCATCTCCACTTGGTTAGCTTCATGTAATTTCTTATTTCATTATGTTCCAGCCTTGGGCATTTTACTATGTTAAAGTTCCTGCATAAATAAACATTGTTGTCATTCTATCCCTTCACGTAACACATGCCTCATAAGTTATAGGAGCAGAATTAGGTCATTCAGCCCATCAAGTCTACACCACCATTCAATCATGGCTGATCTATCTTTCCCTCTCAACCCCATTCTCCTACCTTCTCCCCATACCCCTGAATCAAGAATCTATCAATCTCAATTCTTAAAAATATCCGTTGACTTGGCTTCCACTGCCTTCTGTGGCAATGAATTCTGCAGATTCACCACCCTCTGACTAACAAAATTCCTCCTGATCTCATATCAGCTTTGGTCAGCATTTATACGGCCTTTACAAAATATTCAATTAAATGGTCCTGCTTGAACAATTTGAGCATTGCTATTTGAAGTAGATACAGGTACATCACCAACTTTCCGGCAACTGATGGCCTGGAACTTCCTTTAATCTGGATCAAATTCCGAAAGTGCACTTGAAATTCCTGTGACCGCTAGACTAGTTCACTGGGCGGACACGGATGGCGCTGCATGTGGCGCGCGGTCTTTCAGGACGCGTGCTTCCATCCCAAAATAATTAACTGTTTACATCTGCAGTTATTGGTGGTGATCCCTCGATTTTGTGCAATTCTTAGTGCAACATGGCAGGCACACACAGATGTAAGCCACTGGTGATAAGAAAATGTTTCATTTATGTGTGTGGTAATCTATTTCATCAATCGTTTAATTCACATTTAATATCTGTGTTATTTAAGTTTCTAGCAGCCCTTGGTGTTTTAGAGACACGGGAGGGGTATAATTAGTGGGTCAATGAAGTATTGTTGAATTATTATTACATGACCTCTGTTGGTCCGGTCAAATGAACAATGCGGCAAGGCTCTGGAACCAAGGGTGCTGGAAAATCTGTGGTACAACTGCACTGATTTAAAATCAGATTTAGAATTTCAAGTTTACACTTTCTGATTGCCTCTTGTAATTCCCAATGGGAAGTTGAGCCCCAGCCCACTTAAGCGATTTTTTCGGCGACTAGGCAGCGCCACATGGTCGCGGGGAGACACCTGTGAGTCGTCTCCTCAAGTCGCCTAAAGAGTCGTAATGTTTTTCTGGTCGCCGCTGGATTTTGAAATGTTCAAAAACTTTTCGGCCACTGTGGGCTTGACATAGCTTGTCTTCTCCTGTCGTAGTTGCTATCGTAGGTTGTCGACAGGATGACACAGGTTGTCGTCAGGTGACATTGGTTGTCACTGGGTGCTGACCGGTGAATTCCATTGGCGACTACCGACGTCAACCGGAACAGGTACCGGTGACTGATTTGTCTTTAGTTGTCGCTGACAGGGTCATTACTTGTCGTAGCTTGGACGTAGGTTGACTTTGGTTGACGTAGGTTGTCGCCTGCGTGGTTGTAGGTGTGGTCGTACGTGGACATCCTAATGGGTCACCGGTTGTCGGTAGCTTGCCGTAACTTGACGTTGACTAGGTGGTAGCTTGTCGTAGCTTGTCGTAGACATTGTCGTGAGGTGGGGGGGGGATCCAGTTGCCGCTTTTTCGGCGACCTGCAACAACTGTGACAGTCGCCGATAAAACCGCCAAAGTGGGACAGGCCCTTTAGTTCAAGCAGGAGTTTTCAGGCACCGATACACTTGTTTCCATAGGTCAGAACTGCTAGAGGATGCCTGAAAGTGAGAACTTCCACAGCAAACACAGCAACTACAGATGGTGAGATCTACTCCCAAAAATGTTAAAGGTATTAAGACTAGTGACATGAAGATTCCTGCCATCATTTTTTTCCCCCAAAAGGCTATGGATCACTAGGTTAGATGATATGATCATAAGGTCATAAGTTATAGGAGCAGATTGAGGCCATTCGGCCCATCAAGTCTATTCCGCCATTCAATCACGGCTGATCTATCTCTCCCATTCTCCTGCCTTCTCCCCGTAGCCTCTGACACCCGTACTAATCAAGAATCTCTCTATCTCTGCTTTAAATATATCCACTGACTTTGCCTCCACAGCCTTCTGTGGCAAAGAATTCCACAGATTCATTGCCCTCTGACCAAAGAAATTCCTCCTCATCTTCTTCCGGAAAGAATAGATAAGCCACCCTGAATAAAAACAAAATATTGGCTCTGAGAATTACATCCATTTCATCTCTGCTTTGGTAATTAGGTAATAGCAGCAGATACACACATGGTAAAGTTTGTGATGAAAGCTGTCTTGGGAAGTTCAACTTCAAAGTGTGCTTCGTTGGATCTGAGTCTCCGGTTTACAACTCGACTTGTTATGACATTATGAGCAAATCGAGATGTGATTTTAGAATCAATCTTCAAGCTGTAGACTTCAATCCCTTCACGATTCTGTAGAAGGAAAGGAAATGCAATTGGTGAGGATTTGCTTTTTATGAATAAAGTAAAGATTCAACGTTGCTTGCTCCAAATGTGGATCTTTTTATATTAAACTTGTTTATCCTTAGGGAAACAGATAAATCAAAGAAGGGCTTGTAAAAAGAAGACTCTCTAGCAACAGACCTTAAACAGAATCCAAGGGTCATTGTCATAGAGTTGTACAGCATTGAAATGGGCCATTTGGCCCATCACATACATGCTCACCTAAACTACGCCCATCTTTACGAATCCCATTTGCCTGCAATACCTCTGTATACCTCTATGCTTACTTGTATTCTTCCATGTCTAAATGTCTCTTGAACACAGTAAATGTATCTGATTTGATCACCTCCTCCGGAAACGAGTTTAGTTTAATTTAGTTGAGTGATACAGCGCGGAAACAGGCCCTACGGCCCACGGGGTCCGCACTGACCAGCAATCCCCGCACATTAACACTATCCTACACACACACACTAGGGACAATTTACACTTATACCAAGCCAATGAACCTACAAACCTGTATGTCTTTAGAGTGTGGGAGGAAACCGAAGAGCTCGGAGAAAACCCATGCGGTCACGGGGTGAACATACAAACTCCCGTTGTCCTGATTGAACCCGGGTCTCCGGCGCTGCAAACGCTGTAAGGCAGCAACTCTACCACTGCGCCACTGTGCTGCCCCTTCACTCTCTATGTAAAAACTTTCCCCTGGAATCATCTTTAAAACTTCTTCCTCTCACCTCAAACCTATGGCATTTTGTTTTTGATACCCCTACCATGGGAAACAAAGATTCTGCCTATCCACCCTATGTGCAGTGCATTGAGAAAGTATTCAGACCCCTTCACTTTTTCCGCATTTTGTTACGTTACAGCCTTATTTTAAAATGGATTCATTTCTTTTTTTATCATCAATCTACACACAATACCCCAGAATGAAGAAGCAAAAACAGGTGTTTAGAAATTTTTGCAAAGTAATTAAAAATAAATAACTGAAATATCACATTCACTAAGTATTTGCTATGACACTCAAAATTTAGCTTAGGTACATCCTGTTTCCATTGATTATCCTTGGGATGTTTCTACAACTTGCTTGGGGTCCACCAGTGGTAAATTAAATTGATTGGACATGATTTGGAAAGGCACACACCTGTCAAATATAACGTCCCACAGTTGACAGCGCATGTCAGAGCAACAACCAAGCCATGAAGACGAAGGAATTGTCCTTAGACCTCCGAGACAGGATTGTGTCGAGACACAGATCTGGGGAAGGGTATAAAACAATTTCTGCAGCATTGCAGGTCCCGAAGAGCACAGTGGCCTCCGTCATTCTTAAATGGAAGAACTTTGGAACCATCAGGACTCTTCATAGAGCTGGCCGCCCGGCCACACTGAGTAATCGGGGGAGAAGGGCCTTGGTCAGGGAGGAGACCAAGAACCCGATGGTCACTCTGACAGAGCTCCAGAGTTCCTCTGTAGAGATGGGAGAACTTTCCAGAAGGACAGCTATATCTGCAGCACTCCACCAATCAGGCCTTTATGGTAGAGTGACCAGATGGAAGCTACTCCTCAGTAAAAGGCACATGTGACAGCCCACTTGGAGTTTGCCAAAAGGCATGAGAAACAAGATTCTCTGGTCTGATGAAACCAAGATTGAATTCTTTGGCCTGAATGTCGAAGGTCACATCTGGAGGAAACCAGGCACCGCCAATAGCATACCTACGGTGAAGCATGGTGGTGACAGCATCATGCTGTGGGAATGTTTTTCAGCGGCAGGAACTGGGAGACTAGTCAGGATCGAGGGAAAGATGAACGGAGCAAAGTACAGAGATATCCTTGATGAAAACCTACTCCAGAGCGTTCTGGACCTCAGACTGGGGCGGAGGTTCATCTTCCAACAGGACAACGACCCTAAGCACACAGCCAAGACAACGCAGGAGTGGCTTTGTGACAAGTCTGGGAATGTCCTTGAGTGGCCCAGCCAGAGCCCGGACTTGAACCCAATCGAACATCTCTGGAGGGACCTGAAAATAGCTGTGCATTGACGCTCCCCATCCAACCTGACAGAGCTTGAGAGGATCTGCAGAGAAGAATGGGAGAAATTACCCAAATACAGGTGTGCCAAGCTTGTAGTGTCACACCCAAGAAGACTTGAATCTGTAATCGCTGCCAAAGGGGCCTCAACAAAGTACTAAAGGGTCTGAATACTTATGTAAATGTGATATTTCAGTTATTTATTTTTAATTACTTTGCAAAAATTTCTAAACACCTGTTTTCACTTTTTTATCATGGGGTATTGTGTGTAGATTGATGATAAAAATTAAAAAAAAAAATTTTTAGAATAAGGCTGTAATGTAACAAAATGTGGAAAAGTGAAGGGGTCTGAATACTTTCTGAATGCACTGTTTGCCTCTTATAGTTTTACATAACACTATCAGGTCATACCTCAGTTCACTTCACTCCAGGAAAAAACAAACCTAGCCTATCCAAGGTCTACTACCCATCATTAAAGTCCTCCAATGCAGTGGCATGAATATTGATTTATTTAACTTAAAATAACCCTTGCATCCCCTCTCTCTCCATCACTCCCCCGCCTTAGTCATCATACTAGTTTCACAGTTGTCCTGCTGAGTTTCACTGTTTGTATAACACATTATCACAGTCTACAGCCAACAATGTCTCATTGTGGAGGAGGAGCTATCTTGGGGAACGGCTGCTAACCAGCAGCCGTCCGTTAAATTCACTTTTTAATTTAGTTTTTAGTTTTTTTTTCTTGTCTATGTCTAGGGGAATTTTGACGTTTAATGTGGGGGGGTAAGGGGGAAACTATCTCTAGGTCCCTACCTGGTCGGTGAGGCAGCTTTTTCTCCGGGCTGCCCCGTCGACCCGTCCTTGCGGCCTACCAGCGGGCGTGGAGCGGCGTTTTCCTGGCGGGGACTGCCCAGCACCTTCAGCTCCGGTGGCGGCACAGCGCTGGAGCGCTATCGTGCAGCAGAGCGGGCAATGCCTTGCCTGGGTCACCGCGCTGGATCGGCACGCTGGAGCTCCGGTGAGCTGGACCGCCGAGCTCAACACCTCCGGGCTGCGGGACTGTGGAGCGGCGCGGCCCTGTTGGCTTCAGGTGCCACGGACTCCAATAGGAGATCGGCCGTTCCAGGTGGCCCAGCCGCTGCGTGGACTCTCCCGACGCCGGGGCAACTCTAGCCGGCGAGAACGGCCAGGAACATCGGGCCTCCGTAGAGGCAACTGTGGAGGCCTCAATAGGCCTGACTTTGGGTGAACTGGGGTTGGGGACTGGACATTGTGCCTTCCCCCACAGTGGTAATCATTGTGGGGGGATGATTTTTTTGTGTGTGTAAATTATATTTTATTTTGTGTCCAAGATGGCTGCCGGAGGGGAGAGTGGACGCTGGCGCGCTTTAGCAGCCGCTGCTCTCTCTTCCATATTGTGTTTTTGATTTTTGTTTTTGGATTGAATTCTCTCTTTAATTTGTGTACTCGTGATGTCTTTATTATTTATTTCATTCCGCTTACATGTTTCTACTATTTGTTAAACTTTGTAAGGTGTCCTTGAGACTTTTGAAAGGCGCCCATAAATAAAATTTATTATTATTATTATTATTATTGTGGGCTCCACCTTTCCGCGATCATCATTACTTTTTGCATATCTTCCATTCCCTTGCTCTATATCACTGTCTATATCTTTTGTTTCCCTTTCCCCTGACTCTCAGTCTGAAGTAAGGCCTTGACCTGAAATGTCACCTATTCCTTTTCTCTCGAGATGCTACCTGACCCACTGAGTTACTCCAGCTTTTTTTGTCTACATACTGGTGAATCTCCTCTGCACTTTCTCCAGAGCAATCAAATCCTTCCTATTGCATGACAACCAGAAGTGCATGCAATAATTCAAGTGAGGTACAATCAGTTTTGTAAAGTTGCACCATGCAGCAATGTCACAACTTTTATTTTCTATGTTGTGCCATTAAAATCCATCAAGAATGTACCCCAGATCTCTTTCTCTCAAAATGACTTCGGGATACAAGGTGCGATAAACAATCCTGTCAGCATAAAAAATGCAGAAGTGAAAATGGTCAAGAGCTTCACGTTCCAATGCATAACCATCACCCACAATTTGTCCTGGACCAACCACATAGAAGCTTTGGCCAAGAAAGCACATCAACGCCTCTATTTCCTCAGAAGACGAAGGAAGTTTGGCATGTCTCCAATGCCTCTCACCAACCTCTACCATATAAAGCATCCTATTGGGATGCACAATTGGCTTGCCAACAGCTCTGCCCCAGGACTGCAAGAAATTAAAGTTGTGGATGTAGCCCAGTTCATCACACAAACCACCCTCCCCTCCATCGACTCTATTTACACTTCTCGTTGCCATTGGAAATCAACCAACATAATCATGGACCATTTAATCCCATACATTCCTTCTTCTCCCCTCTCCCATTAGGCAGAAGATACAAAAGCTTGAAAACACGAGATTCAGGAAAAATTCTTCCTCGCAGTCATCAGACTATTGAACAGACTTCTCATAAGCCAAAGGTGTATTCCTGATCACCCAACCCACCACATTGTGGACCTTGCACTTTTTTCCTTATCTGCACTTTCTCTGTAGCTGTAACGGTATAATGCTAGAACACTATATTCCACACTGTGGTATATTTATCTTTGCACGGCCTTTACATTTGTCTATGACTTGATCATACACGCAGATCGAATAATTTGACCGGATAGCATGCAAAGCTTTTCACAGTATCTAGGTACACATGACAATAATGAACCAATTCCAATACCAACTGTCAGGGAACAAAAGACATAAAAGTACCTTCCTCCATACAAATTGAAATCAACCAAACACATCCCCAAAAGTAGATTGATGGGAATTTATGAATAAGGCTCTCCTTTTCTCAATAGAATTTATGTATAAGCTTAATTTTGCATAAGCCTCAACCAGTCCAGAATTCTATTATGACAATTTAATCTGGATTGAAATGTTACCCTACAATGACTCAACTCATGGCCTGAATCAAATTGTTCAAACCTGTGACTTTCTGCTCGAGAACAGCCTTTCCTCAGCCACAATCCCAACAGCTATTGAGAAGTTAATATTCATGCCAAGGCAATAAAAAAAATGTTTTCTGATCATCTGCATTTAAACATGTAAGTTGGAAGACGAAAATAAATTGTTGGAACACGGACACCTTCACGTTTTGGATGAAGATTTAGTATCCGTACTAAATTATTAGGTAAATAGGACACCAAAATTTACAAACTACTGCTAAGAAAACTTATCATCATCATAATTGAGTCACTGAGAAGAAATCTAAAAGCAGAAAACCCCAATACCACTCTCTTTCAGTCAACAATACGTGTCTGCAAAATGTTTAGGAAGATAGCTGAAGGGAGACCTAATAGAACTATATAAAATCATGAAAGATATAGACAGAGTAGACAGTCAGAATCTTTTTCCCCAGAATGGAAATCACATATTTGAGGGCTCTATAAAGTCAGAGGGAAAACATTTCATGGAGGTGTGCAGAGCAAGTTTTTTGACACAAGGAATGGTATGTGCCTGGAATGTGCTGCCAGGGTGGTGGTGGAAGCAGGTGTGATAACGGCATCTAAGAGGCGTTTAGATAGACACATAAATATGCAGGAAATGGAGAGGAATTATCAGAAACGTCACCCATTCCTTCTCTCCAGAGATGTTGCCTGTCCCCCTGAGTTACTCCAGCATTTTGTGTCTATCTTCACATCGTATTTTGGTCTGTAACATAGCTCTAACATCCCAACCTGAGGAAACATCACCCCAGTTCTCCCCTCTCATTATTCTAAACTCCAGAGAAGATAAGTTCACAGTGCTTAATATCTTCACATAATTCAAAGCCGCCATCAGAGAAATCAATCTATGGTGCTTTCAGTTGAAAGACTTGAATACTTACTTTGTGTGTCCGGCTCCTTAAGCTTCTTTTCTATGATCAGAAGAGAAGGATATATATATATAAGAACATTGGCTTTTGAGAGGGAAAGCAATTTTGGTTCTGCTTTAAATGGAAGTAATAACCAGAAGTAAAATCTAGAGTATTTATTATGCAGGCAGGTTTCACTGCAATCAGTTTCTACATGTTTCAATCTGTCAACAAAACTCACGTTGAATCCAACAGCTTAATTCATTAGGTCAAACAAATACCAAATTAAAGTTTAATGAAAAACATGGTCAATACTTATTACTGCAAAAGTAAGACACTCTGCACATTGTAATGAAGATACAAGTGGAGGAGAGCTTCTCTGGTGAAAGAAAATAAAATCTATCATGATGAATTGTTGATGGCACTGATGTTGTCTATATTAATTGGATGTAAATGTTCTATATTAATTGTAATTTTAATTGGCTAGATACAACATTATAAGTTTGAAGTTTAGACTTAAAAAGCACAAACTATTTTTAAATTGAAAATTATGTTTCAATATTAGACATACCTTCGCATTTAACGGCTGAAGATTTGGTGAAAGGCTTCCATAACCAATCTAACACGTTAATTCAAAAAAAGAAATCCGTGTTAGTCATAGTTATAAAATACTCAAATTAGCCATAATTCAAAATATTTTCACATTACCCCAGGGTCTTCTGATTCTGTTATTATAAAGTAGGTGGAAGTTAATGTCAGAAGAGAAAACAGCAAAAGGTAGAACAGTTGCTTCATTTTGAAAACAGTGGCTCTGCCCCCACAGTTAAATGCTTTTATTTGAACCTCTGTTAATAATGGAACACATTTACTATTGAGCCAAACTCCAGGGATTTAAAAACACACTTTTAACCCTTCTACTGCCAATCTCCTTCATTATTTTCTTCTGACATGTTCACATCTGCTAAGATTTAGATTGACAAAATATAATTCAAGAACATAGAACAGCGTAGCACAAGACCAGGGCCTTCGGCCCATGATATCGGTGCCAAATCTGATAACATTAAACTGCCTGCACCTGATCCATATCCCTCCATTTCCTGCATATTTATGTGCCTATCTAAAAGACTCTGAAATGCTAGTATCTGCCTTCACCACTATCTCTGGCAATGCGTTCCAGTCACCCACCACTCTCTGTGAAAAAGACTTGACCCTCACATCTTCTTTAAACCTTCTCCCTCTCACCTTAAAGATATGCCCTCTAGTGTTTGACATTTCCACTGCTATATAGGTTCTGACTGTTTACCCAATCTCAACCTCTCATAATTTTGTATACCACTATCAGGCAGGCAGGGACAGGGACAGGGCCAGGGACAGGGACAGAGACAGGACAGACAGACATAAATATATACACACACACATAAATATACACACACACACAATATATACACACACACACATATACACACACACACACATATACACACACACATAAATATACACACACACACACATATACACACACACATATACACACACACATAAATATACACACACACACACATATACATACACTGAGTCCACACTGTCCATCGATCACCTTAGTTCCCACTTTTGCATCCAGTCTCTACACATGAGGGACAATTTATAGAAGCTAATTAACTTACAAACCTGCATGTCTTTGGGATGTGGAAAGAAATCAGAGCACTCAGAGGAAACATGCAGTCACAGTGAGAACTCCATACAAGCAGCACCCATGGTCAGGATCAAACCTGGATCTCTGGAGCTGTGAGGCAGCAGCCCTACCAGCTGCACTACTGTGCTACCCATTATTTATTTTAAAGCGTGAGACATCATTTATGAAAAATAACTAAGAAACGGGAGCAGGTGTAGGCCAGTTGGCCCCTAGAACGTGTTCTGCCATTTGGCCGCTTGAGCATGTTCTGCCATTTGGCTCATGCAATCAGCCTCAGGACCATTTCCCCCCTCTTTATCCCCACCGCCAACCCCCTGTCCTTGAAAGCATTGGTCAATAAAATATTCAAAGGTTCTACCTCCACAATTCATTTGGGAGAGAATTACAGAATTGGAACAATGGACCCTTTTCAGGCTGGAAGACTGGAGTTCCCCGGGATTGGTTCAATTGTTTACTATTAACATTAATAACTTAGAGGAGGGAACAAAATGTACTGACTCCAAGTTTGCCAATGACCAGAAAGTCAGTAGAAGGGCATGTGGTAATGACATCATAGTGATTCTCCAATGGGAAATAGATTCAGTGATGGGTGATGACCCATGGGGATTAATGTGGGGAAGGATGACATCATATACTTTGGTAAGTGAATTCAAAAGACTGGTTATGATTTAAATGGAGAAAGACTGCAAATGAGTGAGGTTCAAATGGATCTGGGTTGAAACTTGAAGATTAGTCTCTTGCCATGGATGACTGAGGTAAACAATCCGACATATTTAAATGAGGGGGGAAAGGTTGCTTCATTATGCAGCACCATTGAAGATGAAAGGTATTGGTTATATTTTTGGAAATTGACAAAGTTGGTAATTTCATATTTGTCTCCAAGTGACATCACTGAATGTTATATGCAATTTATCTAGAACCACGTTTTTACACAGAGAGCATATGGAAGGAGCTGCCAGGGGAAGTTGTTGAGGCAGGTACAATAAGGGGGCTAGAGCTGCTGCCTCGCAGCACCAGAGTGCCGGGTTCGATCCTGACTTCAAGTGCTGTCTGTGTGGAGTTTGCACGTTCTCCCCGTTTCCTCCCACATCCTAATGACAAGCAGATCCATAGGTAATTGGTCTCTGAAAATTGCCTTTAGGCTGTAGGGAGCTGATGTGATAGTGGGATAACATAGAACTAGTGTGAAAGATTGTTCGATGGTCAGCATGGATTCGCTGGGCCAAAGAGCCTGTTTTCATGCTGTTTTAATCGATCAAAAATTAAAAAAATATTTTGGACAGGTACACAAATAGGAAAGGTATAGAGGGATAGGGGCAAACATCGGCAAATGCACTAGCTTAGATGGGGCACATGGACGAGTTGGACCAAAGGGTCAATTTCTATGCGGTTTGACTATACGACTGGATGAGACCATTTAATATTTTTTGACTAAACATTTATTAACTATAGACCCTTTGGGCTCCGTTCCCCCAAAGCAATATTCCACCACTCATCTGTTCCCCCAATGCAACCCATTTCCACCACTCACTTCCGGTGGCGCTATGGAGTAGGAGAGACTCGCGCCGACTAGCTCCGGGAAAAAAACGTTGAAAACGGGGGAAAAAGACGGGACCTACCTCTAGAAAATGGCACCGAGTGTTTGCAACAGGTTCGTGACGTCATCAGGCGCGCGACACCAGCAGCATGTCGATTCAACATACCCCCCCCAAGACGAGGGAAAAGAGGCAGGCCCACCTGAAGCCTCGGGCTCAGTTTTAACAGCATCCCAAGAAGATATCTCAAGGAAGAAAAAAACAGATGTGGAAGAATTAAGATCCTTCCTGATACAGGAAATCTCTAATATAATGACAGAATTTAAAAACCTTAAACAGGAGCTGAAATCTTTAAAAGATGAAATTAAAGAACAAATTAAAGATGAGGTTACAGCTTCTGTGCATGAAGTTCTGGAAGACTGGAAATTAACCATGGAAGAAAATATGCATCAAAATACTGAAGTAGTATATGATAAACTGAATTCGATGGAATCCAGATTTGATGCTAAGTTGGAGCCGATCCTCCAGACTTTAAATCAACACCACGAGGCTGTAAAGGAATTGGAGGAAATTGCTGAGACAAGCACCGAAACAACAAATAAACTTATTGCCGAGAACAAACGCCTATCGAAGTTATTACATCAAATAACCGAAAAATGTATTGACTTGGAGGGACGACAGGAACGCAGAGAGGGGAATCGTGACCCTCGCGAATTTGCTGCAGATCTGCTGAAAAAAGTCTTGAAACTGGATCAAGCACCGTTAATTGCCCGAGCGCACAGAGTATCAAGACGTCGCCCAGGGGTGGGCGCCCCCCCAAGACAACTGATAGTGAAGGTGCAATATGACCATGTTTTGGATGATATGATGAAGATAATTGTTCAAAGTAGAAACCTCGCATTTGAAGGAGACAAGATAAGCATATTTCGAGATTATCCTGTGGAAGTCACCAAGAAGAGAGCGCTGTTTACAGAAACAAGAATACTTAAGAATATAAACAATCTGAGATATGGACTGTTATATCCCGCAACATTAAGAGTGACCTATGAGAAGAAGGAACATTTCTTCGTCAAGCATACAGAGGCACTTGAATTTGCCCAGAGCATCGTGAATAAGACCGAAGATTGAATAATATTCTACACCCAACATTCACCTGAAGACAGTGGAAACTGTTATCCTGCAGAGAAGAGATGGAACTTTAAACTATAATTTTTAAGAACTGTCCCCATTCTTCTTGCAGATTTTGTCCAAGATCTGCGGGAAGAATTGGGCAATTATCTCGCTACTGATACTCAATACTAATTATTGTTAACTGGACCAACTTAGAATTGATTAAAAGTATGAAATATAAGTAAAGTGTGATCCAAATAATTAATTAATTAAATATAGGAAGTTTTTTCCTTGCTATTTTGGATATTTGGATATTTTGGACTTTGATTATAATATGGTTGAGTTCTTCATTAGGATGGAGAGTGACATTGTTAATTCAGAAACAACGGTTCTGAACTTAAAGAAAGGTAACTTTGAGGGTATGAGACGTGAATTGGCCAAGATTGACTGGCAATTAGTTCTAAAAGGGTTGACGGTGGATATGCAATGGAAGGCATTTAAAGACTGCATGGATGAACTACAAAAATTGTTCATCCCAGTTTGGCAAAAGAATAAATCAGGGAAGGTAGTGCATCCGTGGATAACAAGGGAAATCAGGGATAGTATCAAAGCAAAAGATGATGCGTACAAATTAGCCAGAAAGAGCAGCATACCAGAGGACTGGGAGAAATTCAGAGACCAGCAGAGGAGGACAAAGGGCTTAATTAGGAAAGGGAAAATAGATTATGAAAGGAAACTGGCAGGGCACATAAAAACTGACTGCAAAAGTTTTTATAGATATGTGAAGAGAAAGAGATTAGTTAAAACAAATGTAGGTCCCTTGCAGTCAGAAACAGGTGAATTGATCATGGGGAACAAGGATATGTCGGACCAATTGAATAACTACTTTGGTTCCGTCTTCACTAAGGAAGACATAAATAATCTGCCGGAAATAGCAGGGGGCCGCGGGTCAAAGGAGATGGAGGAACTGAGTGAAATCCAGGTTAGTCGGGAAGTGGTGTTGGGTAAATTGAATGGATTAAAGGCCGATAAATCACCAGGGCCAGATAGGCTGCATCCCAGAGTACTTAAGGAAGTAGCTCCAGAAATAGTGGATGCATTAGTGATAATTTTTCAAAACTCTTTAGATTCTGGAGTAGTTCCTGAGGATTGGAGGGTAGCAAACGTAACCCCACTTTTTAAGAAGGGAGGGAGAGAGAAAACGGGGAATTACAGACCAGTTAGTCTAACATCGGTAGTGGGGAAACTGCTAGAGTCAGTTATTAACGATGGGATAGCAGCACATTTGGAAAGTGGTGAAATCATTGGACAAAGTCAGCATGGATTTACGAAAGGTAAATCGTGTCTGACGAATCTTATAGAATTTTTCGAGGATGTAACTAGTAGAGTGGATAGGGGAGAACCAGTGGATGTGTTGTATCTGGACTTTCTGAAGGCTTTCGACAAGGTACCACATAAGAGATTAGGATACAAACTTAAATCACACGGTATTGGGGGTTCAGTATTGATGTAGATAGAGAACTGGCTGGCAAACAGGAAGCAAAGAGTAGGAGTAAACGGGTCCTTTTCACAATGGCAGGCAGTGACTAGTGGGGTACCGCAAGGCTCAGTGCTGGGACCCCAGCTATTTACAATTTATATTAATGATCTGGACGAGGGAATTGAAAGCAACATCTCCAAGTTTGCGGATGACACTAAGCTGGGGGGCAGTGTTAGCTGTGAGGAGGATGCTAGGAGACTGCAAGGTGACTTGGATAGGCTGGGTGAGTGGGCAAATGTTTGGCAGATGCAGTATAATGTGGATAAATGTGAGGTCATCCACTTTGGTGGCAAAAACGGGAAGGCAGACTATTATCTAAATGGTGGCCGATTAGGAAATGGGGAGATGCAGCGAGACCTGGGTGTCATGGTACACCAGTCATTGAAAGTAGGCATGCAGGTGCAGCACGCAGTGAAGAAAGCGAATGGTATGTTGGCCTTCATAGCAAGAGGATTTGAGTATAGGAGCAGGGAGGTTCTACTGCAGTTGTACAGGGTCTTGGTGAGACCACACCTGGAGTATTTCGTACAGTTTTGGTCTCCAAATCTGAGGAAGGACATTATAGCCATAGAGGGAGTGCAGAGAAGGTTCACCAGACTGATTCCTGGGATGTCAGGACTTTCATATGAAGAAAGACTGGATAGACTTGGCTTATACTCGCTAGAATTTAGGAGATTGAGAGGGGATCTTATAGAAACGTACAAAATTCTTATGGGGTTGGACAGGCTAGATGCAGGAAGATTGTTCCCGATGTTGGGGACGTCCAGGACAAGGGCTCACAGCTTAAGGATAAGGGGGAAATCCTTTAGGACCGAGATGAGGAAAAACGTTTTCACACAGAGAGTGGTGAATCTCTGGAACTCTCTGCCACAGAGGGTAGTTGAGGCCAGTTCATTGGCTATATTTAAGAGGGAGTTAGATGTGGCCCTTGTGGCTAAAGGGATCAGGGGGTATGGAGAGAAGGCAGGTACGGGATACTGAGTTGGATGATCAGCCATGATCATATTGAATGGCGGTGCAGGCTCGAATGGCCGAATGGCCTACTCCTGCACCTATTTTCTATGTATCTATTACTCTTTAACAATGTTTTTTGATTACTCTTTAATAATGTTTTTTGATTACTCTTTAACAGTGTCTTCCCCTTTTTTTTTTTTTAATTAAAAAAAAAGGAGGAAAAATATTTTTAGCTTGCTATATGATACTAACATTTTAATTGGAGACTAACAAATACTTCAATTATGGAATAAAACTATTGTTTCCCTCCCCCCCATAAATTGTTTTCATTGTAATTGAAACTTTTCTTTTAAGGAAAGTACGGAGCTAGTAATATATATTTTTTTAACAAAAGCTTTAGATGTTTAGCCACATTAGGGTGGCTATCACTAACTGCACTAATCATAGTTGTAGTTTTCTTCTTTTTCTATTTTTTACACGTTACTAATACAACATTTTATTACCTTTTATATCTTATGTTATATTATATTTTGTATTTGGAATGGAATTATATGTTTTATTTAGGGAGATATGTCCGGATGAAAAACCGACGAGACTTAGAATTCATCTACCTGAGTTTCAAGTATAAGGTAGGGTTTAGTGCGCTGATCCAGCTGCTCCAACATAGACCACTTTAATCACAAGATGCAAGACGTTAATATGAAAATTGGGGGTGAAGGAATTAAATTTTGTAGCTGGAATGTTAAGGGAATTAATGAACTAATCAAGAGAGGTAAAGTATTAGCCTATTTAAAATCACTTAAAGCAGATGTAATATTTCTCCAGGAAACACATCTTAAAAAGGAAGCACAACATAGATTGAAAGCCAAATGGATTGCTAAAACGTATCATTCTTCATTTTCACATAAATCTAGAGTGGTTGCAATATTAATTCGTAAAGGTATACCCTTTAAACATATATCAACGACAGAAGATATTGAAGGCAGATATATTGTATTAGTAGGGGAGTTATACTCAAAAAAAGTGACTCTCCTTAATGTGTATGGACCAAATTTTGATAGCCCCCTGTTCTTTAAGAGAATACTTAACATTATCCCGGAATGTACACAACATAATTTAATTATCGGTGGAGACTTAAATTGTGCACTGGATGCTTACTTGGATAGATCATCAAGTCAAAGAAAATTAAAATCTCAGTCAAATGAATTCCTAAATTCATATATTAATACTACCAACATTAAGGATGCTTGGAGAATTGAAAACCCATCTGGTCGAGAATACTCATTTTACTCACCCGTGCATAAAACTTACTCAAGGATAGACTATTTCTTAGTAGACTCTAAACTTATCCCATTTACCTATAATTTGCAATATCATAATATTATAATATCGGACCATGCTCCACTAACATTTATTATTAAACTAAATAGAATGACCGAGACAAAGACACAATGGAGACTTAACCCCCAAATCTTGAAAGAAAAGCTATGTAATGAATACCTCGTAAAACAGATTAATATGTTTTTCGAGGCTAATGACAGCCCTGGAATCTCCGCCTCCCTTCTTTGGGAAACATTTAAAGCATTTGTGTGAGGAGCATTAATCTCCTCCCAATCATTTATTAACAAAGAGAATAGGGCCAAACAACAGTCTTTGGAAACGGAAATAAGGCAATTAGACATAGAAAATGCAATAGCACCATCTATGGTAAAACACAATAAAATTGCAGTACTGAAATATAAGTTAAACAAGATATACTCAGACCAAGTAATAAAACTATATCAACGTACAAAACAATTACATTTTGAATTTGGAGATAAACCATAAAAACTATTAGTGCGTCAACTTCGTAAACAGGACGGGGAAAAAACAATTTACAAAATTAGATCAGATAAGGGAGAAACATTAACACTACCTAAAGATATTAATGATAGATTTTTAAAATATTATCAAAAATTGTATTCATCTAAAACAACAGAACAACCAGTAGGAATGGAAACATTTCTACAGAAATGTAATCTTACAGGTCTAGATCAGAAAGAGAGAGAATCACTAGATGTAGAAATTACGGTAAAAGGCATCGAGGAGTCAATTAGATCTTTAAAAAATGGAAAGGCCGCAGGTCCTGATGGTCTAAGCTCTGAATTTTATAAAAAATTTTACGATCTGATTTCTCCACGTCTACAGAGACTTTACAAACAAGCTTATACTCAACAGAAACTTCCAGAAACTCTAAATGAATCTACAATCATACATACCAAAACCGGATAAGGACCCTGAAGACCCAGGTTCATATAGAGCAATAGCTCTCTTAAATACTGATCAGAAAATATTAACCAAAATCCTATCTCATAGATTGAGCTTAGTGATTAACAAATTAATACACCCGGACCAAACAGGTTTTATTCCAAAACGTTACTAATTTTATAATTTGAGAAGACTATTCAATATTATATATACAAATAGAATTCCAAATGCAGATCTAGCAATTATTTCGTTAGATGCTGAAAAGGCATTTGACCAGGTAGAATGGACATATTTATTTTCGGTAATGAAAAAATTTCAATTGGGAGAGAAGTACTGTACATGGGTTAAATTGTTATACTCTAATCCAACAGCTAGAATATTAACAAATCAAATGTTATCAGCCAAATTTAATCTTTCTAGAGGTTGTAGACAAGGATGTTCACTATCCCCACTATTATTTGCTCTTGCAATTGAACCATTAGCAGAAAGCGTTAGAAACCTTCCAGGAATACATGGATACAACACTAGAGATACAAGGAATAAAATGTCCTTATATGCAGATGATGTATTAATATATATTACAAAGTTAGAAACTAGTATTCCAAATCTATTAAATCTAATAACACAATTTGGTCAGTTCTCAGGATATAGGATTAATTGGAATAAAAGTGAAATTATGCCAATAACAAAATTCAACTTAAATACAATACAACAATCCCCTTTTAAAATAGTTAAAGACAAAATTAAATATTTAGGAATCTATGTAACTAAGACATATACCTCTTTATTTAAACAAAATTTTCCATCCTTACTTAATAAATTACACAAACATATTCAGTACTGGAAAACACTTCCTATTTCAATGCTTGGTAGAATTAATGCTATAAAAATGATTTTCTTACCGCAACTACTATATTTATTTCAATTAATTCCGATATATATTCCAAAAAACTTTTTCAAAAAAGTCGACTCCATTGTTACAAGCTTTATTTGGGATTATAAGAATCATAGAATAAGAAAAAACATTTATGTAAGTCAAAGAGCAACGGAGGTTTGGCATTGCCAAATTTCTTATTGTATTTTTGGGCAGTCCATATTAAAAACATGAATTTCTGGCTGGAAGAAATGGACCAACAACCAGAATGGTTAAGGATGGAAAAGGAAGACTGTTTACCTTTTGAAATAGGTTTGATTATATTTGCTACCACAAAATTGCATAAAAAAACCTATAAGGAAAACCCTATAATACATAGTGGAATACGAATTTGGAAACAATTAAAAAAGGCTTTAATACTGAATAATATACCACTATGTCTTCCCATTGTAAATAATCCTCTATTCAAGCCATCCATATTGGATAGAGGTTTTATACAATGGAAAAATCATGGAATTAAAAGGATTGGACATCTTTACAGGGAAGGCATCTTTCTGTCATTTCAAGAGTTACAACAGAATCATGGACTACACTCAAATAACTTTTTCAGATATTTACAAATTAGAGATTATGTTAAATCCAATACACAAGTTTATAGGACTAGGGAACCAGAAATTCTTGATGAATGTTTGAATAAGCATCCTAACACTGAAAAATTAATAGCTTATATTTATAACATTCTCCTAAATAATGAGGTACCACCGATGGAACTATATAGACATAAATGGGAAAATTAGTTAGGTTATCCTATTACGAAAGATATTTGGGACGAAAGTTTACAACATATACATCAATGTTCGTTAAATGCCAGACATGCTTTAATACAATTTAAAGTCTTACACAGATTACATTACTCCAAAATAAAACTAAATAGAATTTTCCCACATATTTCTCCTATATGTGATAAATGCCTGCACCTAGAGGCCAATTTAACACATACCTTTGCAAATTGTATAAAAATTAAAAATTACTGGACTGATATTTTTCAAATAATCTCTGAAGTTGTTAATACCAAATTGGCTCCAGACTCAAAATTAATAATACTTGGGATATCAGAACAAAGTTTAACACTCACAACAAGCCAAAGAAACTTCCTTGACTACAGTATAATAATAGGAAAAAAAATAATATTAAAATTCTGGAAAGGCCCTACAACCCCCACAATTAAAATGTGGATTGTGGAAATGTCACAGACCCTACATCTAGAAAGAATTAGACTTGTCTTAATGGACAAGCAAGAACTTTTTGTTAAAATATGGGCTCCATTCATTGCCTATTTGAAGGGATAGAGTGGCCCAGCGCGAAAGCCCGACTGAAGCTTGAACTCAGGATTAGATGTAATTATATTTCATAACCTACGAACTTATCTCCTATGATGTATTATAAGTTATTCATTCCACCTCTTTTTCTTTTTTGATATTGTAATACTTCTTTCTCTCTCTTCTTTCTTCTTTCTCTCTATTTTTCTTTTTCTATCTATATAAAAAAAAACACTAGAAGCAGAATTAACTGACAATTGACAAATTTAATAATGTATGAGTGATTGATGTATATGAAAAGTTTTTTCTTCTATTATAATATGTTACTCTACATTGTAATATGTTTGCTTCTAATAAAAATTTAAAATTAAAAAAAAAAAAAATTAAAAAAAAATTAAAAAAAATATTTTGGACAGGTACACAAATAGGAAAGGTATAGAGGGATAGGGGCAAACATCGGCAAATGCACTAGCTTAGATGGGGCACATGGACGAGTTGGACCAAAGGGTCAATTTCTATGCGGTTTGACTTTACGACTGGATGAGACCATTTAATATTTTTTTGACTAAACATTTATTAACTATAGACCCTTTGGGCCCCGTTCCCCCAAAGCAATATTCCACCACTCATCTGTTCCCCCAATGCAACCAATTTCCACCACTCACCCGTTCCCCCAAAGCAACCCGTTTCCACCACTCACCCGTTCCCCCAACGCAATAATCCACCACTCACCCATAGCCCCCAACTGCGCAGGTGCAGCTCATTTCCCCTCATCCCCCAACACACCCTCCCCCTCCTCTTCACCTTCCCTCTTCTTTCCCCTCTCCTCCCTCCCTCCCTCACCTCTCCTTTCCCCTACCCTCAGTCACTCCCTCCCACCCTCCATAAACCCTCTCCCCTCCCTACCCACCTTGACGCCATTGTGAGGTGGAAACTGCTGTTCTATGTAAATGAGATCCCATTGTGATGTCATTATGGGGTGGAGCACTGCTGATGGGCAGTTTATGTAAGTAAGGCTTTGTAAAGTTTAAAATGTGAATAATGTGTAAAATATAACATCAATCTAAACGAAACTTGATAAAAAACACACCACAGGACAATTGTAAGGTGGTCCAAAAATTGTAGCGCTATCGTGTACCGTTTTGGCGTAGTTCTGGGATCACGTGGGCACTAACGCACACAGACAGAATCACAAACAACATGAGTTTTAATAATTTATCTAGATTTCGTTTTAGATAATTTTATTTTTAGTCATTTAATTATTAATTATTTTGAACATGTCCCATCACTTAACTGATAACATTTAAAGGCATAAGTGTGGCGACACCTGGTGGCAAGCCATGGGTACAACGAACCCTCGGCTCTGGAGGGAGGCGTCCCGGTGTGGGAGGCGCTAGTCACGGGGCTGTTATCTGAGTGGGTATTTAAGGCCGGGCAATGCCCGTGACCGAGGAGTTAGGAGCTGTACTGTCCAGAATAAAACACGTCTCGAGCACACGACTTGTGTCCACTTGGTTACTGGCTGGACACCTGTGAGTCCCCGCTACACTGGTGACCCCGACGCCCAGGAGTGTAATCCTGGAAGGAAAATTTCGGAAGAAAATGCAATCCGCCGCTGCCGCCTACGAGGCTGAACTCAACGCGGTCTCCCTGAAGCTGCCTACATTTTGGACCTCGCAGCCGGGGGTATGGTTCCGACAAGCCGAGTCCCAATTCTACATCCACGGCGTAACGACCGTCGAGACCCGCTATCACTATGTGGTAAGCGCTCTCGATCAAGAAACGGCCAATCGGGTTGTACTTTATCTCGATAATCCGCCGGCGGTAGGGAAATATACAGGCCTCAAGGAGCTGCTGCTCCGGATCTTCAGGCCGAGCCGCATGGATCGAGCGTGCCGGGTCCGCAACATAGGCGGGCTCAGCGACCGGAAGCCCTCGGACATCATGAGCGAGGATGCTCACGCTCATGGGCGACCACCAGCCTGCCCGCTGCTCAAATTCACTTACCTGCAGCAGTTGGCAGCCCTCGGGGGAGAGCTTCAAGGATCCGCTGAAGCTAGCGGCGCGTGCTGACGAGCTGTGGCTATCTGACCGGCAGGAAGTGGGTGCACTGGAATCCCTGGACCGGATCGATTCAGCGCCCTGGAAGGCACAGCATCCCAGGACCACACCCACAAGAGGACCACGCCCACAAGAGCCATAGACCAGACAAGTGGCACAGGAGAGGAAGATGGCTGAGCAGGAGCCAAGAGATCCAGGTAAAAGGATGTGGTGTTTTTACCACCAACGCTGGGGTTCAGCGACCCGCCAATGCCGCCAGCCGTGTTTGTTTCCGGGAAGCGCCGGTGCCGGCTGCCGATAGTCACTGCAGTGGCCGGCAGGATCCATCGCCTGTATGCCTGGGACCGGCGCTCGGGGCTCAGGTACTTGGTGGACACCGGGGCAGAGGTCAGCGTTTTGCCCCCATCCAGACTGGACACTCGTTCTGGTAAAAGGGGCCCCCGTAACTGCCACGAATGGCAGTCAAATGCACACATACGGCGTCCGCACGGTTCCCGTCATATTCGGCGCGTGCCATTTCACCTGGCCATTCAACATTGCGGGCGCAGATTTCTTGCGGGCGCTGTCGCTCCTCGTGGACGTGAGGGGCCAACGCCTTGCGCTATACTGCGCCGGTCAGCAACCCCGTAGCAACGGTGGACAATGACTACGCCCAGGTACTGGCTGAGTTTCCGGACATTGTCAACCCCAAGTTCGGCTCGGCCAGCCTCAGGCACTGTGTCATGCACCATATTCTGATATCGGGTTCACCGCTCCACGCCCGCAGGCTTGCCCCCGACAAGCTCCTCATAGCCAAGGCAGAGTTTCGGAGCATGGAGGCCATGGGCATTGTTCGAGGCTCCAACAGCCCATGGGCCTCCCCGCTGCACATGGTGCCAAAGGGGTCCAGCGGCTGGAGGCCGTGTGGGGACTTCCGCCGCCTTAACGAGGCCACGACCCCATTCCCCACATACAGGACTTCTCAGCCCATCTGGCCGGGGCTAGGTTCTTCTCAAAGATCGACTTAGTCCGGGGATATCACTGGATCCCCGTGCGATCGGAGGATGTCCCCAAAACGGCAACTATCACCCCATTCGGGTTGTTCGAGTTCCTGCGGATCCCTTTGGCCTTACGAACGCCGCGCAGGCCTTTCAGCGCCTGATGGACACCGTGGGTCGCGGACTCGACTTCCTGTTTATCTACCTGGAGGACATCCTCGTGGCGAGTCATTCGCGAGAGGAACACTGCGCCCACCTGCGTCTACTTTTCCAGCGCCTCAGTGACCATGGCCTCGTGATTAACCCTGGCAAGTGCCAGTTCAGCCTCCGGGCCATCAACTTCCTGGGACATCGGGTGACACGGCAAGGAGTAGTGCCTCTGCCGGAGAGGGTTGAGGCAATCCGCCAGTTCCCACGGCCTGCTACAGTACGTGGCCTCTGGGAATTCTTAGGAATTACTTTTTACCACCAGTTTGTTCTGGCGGCTGCCAAACTTTAGCGGCCGCTTTTCCAGCTGCTGGCAGGCAAGCAACGGGAGATACAGTGGGACGCTGTCGCCATGGCAGCGTTTGAAGGGGCGAAGGAGGCCTTGGTTCGGGCGACTATGCTTGTGCATCCGTCGGCCGACCCCCCCACAGCCCTTACCGTGGATGCCTTGGACTCTGCGGTCGGCGGCGTTTTGGAAGTCGGTTAACGGCCGTTGGCGGCCTCTCGCCTTCTTTAGCCGTCAACAGAGCCCTGCGGAACAGCGCTACAGCTGCTCGTCGGTTTTTGGCTGGACTCCTATCAGTCCCCGCTACACAAGACATTTTTTTTAACCAGTGACAAACATGGATCACAGCAGTCAAAGAATTCTCATCCTTTAATTGCTCACAATTTCACTAATCTGTGTCTATATTTGTATGATGGATATGTTTTGAATAATTCTGCCTGTTTCTTTTGATTCCTGATTGTATTTTGCTACATTGCCCACCCCCCCCCCCCCCCCACCCCCAATTTATGTAATAGGCAACTTATGTAAACTCACACTTACATAAGGAATTCTTTAAGCCCACTGCTTTATTTCCGAGTTGTGCATCTCAGTAGTCTCTGTAGCAGTCGGCTACTGCCGGCGCATGCAATCATTTCCACAAGACATTCAGCTGTTCTCGTGGATGCTCCCATGTGGTACCCCACTGGTACTGCACAGTACATTTACGTGCGTGAAGTAGCACTCCCGTTTCTGACTTGCATGACATTGGACTTACAAGGATTAGAGGGATGCAACCCTTACACAAGCCCTGGAGCACCTGAAAAAACAAAAATAACTGCACACTTCCGTGATGTGTAACCAAAGGTGTTATCTGGTTTCCCAAATTCATGCCTCAGTAATGTTAGCTTTACAGCTCTTATTAGTCCAACGTGCTCTATGGATACACCCACAAGTTATCCATGAAACCGACTGTCGTATTTCCCGGCAATGAAGACGCACTCCCATTTTGAGTTGCTAAATTTAGAAAAAAAGGCTGGCGGGATATGATCAAGGGTTTGGTTTAGTCCAGGGGTCAACAACCTTTTTTGCATAGGGGCCAGGACCCATGTTTGTGAGCGGGTGGCGGGCCACATCTATCGCCATAGTTAATAAATGGAGGTAATAATACATACTAAATAAATTAGTAATAATATACTAATAGTACACACTAATAATATAGTTTTCAATTAGTTTTCTGCAGTTCCCAGATCCCTTGCGTCCCCGGGAATGGCTGCAGTTCCCAGGTCGCCTGCGAGCCCCAGTACTGGCCGTAGCGCCCAGTCGCCTGCGAGGCCCGGGACTAGCTGCAGTGCGCAGGTTACCTGCGAGCCCCGGGACTAGCTGCAGTTCCTCTGTCCGGTTCCGGCGGCCGCTCGCATCCACCCGAGCCACTGAGTGAGTTGCTGGCAAGATCCCCGACCCCCTCCTTCTCAACGCTCCTGCCCTTCCCCGCAACTTTACCTCTGGCGGCCCAACCGTGCTGACCTGGGCCAGACTCCCCACACGCTGTGGAAGGAACTCTTCCTCCCCCAGTGGTGCTGTCCTTTTACAGCCGCTGTACTGGGGGCTAGCCAAGTCTATCTTTCTTGGCTAACAATCTAACCTTCGGCCTCCAAGACGCAGGTACAATTTTGGGCTTTATTTTAGGGTATAAAATGGCGTCTTCATTGCCGGGAAATAAGGTCCTGATTAGCATTTGCCATTTCACTGAACACTTGAAGTCAAAATGTTGAACTCCTGCTGTTTCATCATTTTTCATGACATTTGGATACAGAAGCTTATGAGCTAAAGATAAACATAGTATATAATGCCCACTTTAGAGGTGTAACTCGCATAAAAGTAAAGCAACTGCAAGTAAGAAACCAAATAATGGCCAAGATGTCAAAAACAGGAACATTAGGAGATGAATACTTCACATGCGGCTTTATTGCATCCACCCATGCTGCTCAACAAGTGTCGTCTTTCTATCAATGACACCATCCAACAACAAATTCAGCCAATTATGTTAACTTGGATGTGTAGGATGGAACTGTAGATGCTAGTTTACACTATAGACACAAATTGCTGGAGTAATTCAGCAGGTCAGGCGGCATCTCTTGAGAGACGGAATGGGTGACGTCTCAGGTTGAGACCCTTCTTCAGACTGAGAATCAGGGGAGAGGGAAACTAGAGGTATGAAAAGGTGCTCTCAGTCCGAAGAAAGGTCTCGACCCGAAATGTCATCTATTCCTTTCCTCCTACCTTAACTTGAGTCCACAGGAAGGTTTGTAAAGTATCTGGTTTTGGGAGCAGGAACATATCAAACCTCTGATAGCACCTGAATAACGTAACGACCTGCTGAATTAGAAACTGCCCAGTAAAAATACCCATAAATTATAAACAGCATTATAACATTTATTTAGCTTTTAGGCAAGATACAAAATACATTTAAAATCAGCAAATCTTCACAATGTGTCAACTTAGTATTCACTTCTGGCAAACAATTATAATTTATCAGCCGTGTCTGTCACAGTGAGCGAGAATCAGTATATTTACTCAATTAATAAATCGGGCGGGGGAAGGAATTAAAGGCAGGAATAGCTTCCAAGGCAGAAAGATGTTAGTTTTCAATTGTTCTGATCACCCGATAAAATATCGTCTCTTATTATTGGAGTGCGATCACAATATTGGTTACCCAGTGCGACCGTGGCTTATGCATGAACTTCAATCGCAGGCATTGCCAGGAAATTTAACAGGGCAGGAGCCAAAGCGACTGAATGAATAATGGCGTTAGAACTTTTTGAAGTCAATAAAAACAGTTGTTCAGAAATGATCAAGCAGCATTGAGTCCTGCCTTTCATACAGTGAAATTGTTAAAGAAAATCACTGGTGTAAACATTACACCGCTTGCAATTCGTCGAGGTTTTACACCAAATTTGAAACACGGTGGTAGTAGCATACTGCACTGCCTGTGTGTCTGGGCACATTGAAATTCATTTATTACATTCAAAGATTTGCTTTCTTCAAATCTTCAGGAAGTATACGTCCCTTCTTTCTTGCCTTGTTTTTCCTTCGCTCTACTGCAGCATCTTTCTTCTTCTTTAAATTTGTTTGCCTCTTTTCTTGCCGATGCTGCATCTTCTCGACGACATGCTCCGTTCGTTTCTCCCAGCGCTTTTGCCGCTGGGACTTCAGTTTCTCCTTTCTTTTTAAAGAAGCCTTTAACAATTCCTCGTTGTCCTTAATTTTCAGACCTTCTGCTTTGTACAGAACATTGGTCCACTTCATTTTTGCTTCTACTTCCATTGCTTTATTTTCATCTTTGCTTTTTAATTCTTCAATCTTATTCTTATGGGCTTGCAGCCTAGACAAAAGTTGTTTGTAGTTTCTGCCAGTCAAGGGTGTGATGCCACCTTTAATGCTGTTCCGTTTCTCTTTCTTCTTTAGTTTCTTGTCTATAATTGCCTCGCCTGTCACGTTCACCTTGTTGAAAAGTATTTGAGTTTCCTCTTGCTCCAATTTGACTTTTTTCTCTTCTTCTTGAGTTGTAACTGCTATGCTCTCCTGAACAGTGCTCTCCTCCTTCTTCTTCATTCGCCATTCCTTCCGTTTTCGTTTCTTCCTTTCCCTCTCCTGCTTTCTGCGCAGACGTTTCTTCTCTAGCTCTTCAGGCAACAAGCCTTTTTGGTTGCCCTGGAAAAGAATTGCACGAAACATAAAGGTAGGGAAAATGCAATCACTGGAAACACTTGGGTGGTGATTAGTTGTAAGCCACTCATGTGACACAACACTTAAAATTCCTGAGTAATCAGCGGCGAAATTAGTACTTTCAATCCCTTCACTGCTAATTCATTCCAGCAGAGCTTCTCATTTGAACAGGGACCTATCTTCCACCCCACTAGCTTCTACATTCAATGATTCACCCTACTGAATTTTTGCCAGCTGCATCATGATTCCAGCACTAAACACCCAACTCCCTTTTGCCATTTTGAAGAAATTACTCACTTCATGACTCCTTCTCGCTCTTCTGTCCCCACTTGTCACGCGGCAATGAATGGCACTTTCCCATGCAATCGCAAGAGACGCAACAACTGCCCCTTTCACCTCTCCACTTCCTGCCATCCAGCGACACAATAAATCTGTCCATGTCAAGCAGCGATTCACTTGCACTTCTCCCAAACTAATGCACTAAATTTTACATAAATAATGCAGCTGCTTCCACACTGGAAAAATCAAATGCAGATGGGGTGATGTAGAAACAAAGAACTACAGATGTTGGTTTACAAAAGAAAAGACAGAAAGTGATGAAGTAAATCAGCGGGTCAGGCAGCATCGCTGGAGAACATGGATAGGTGGCATTTTGGGTCAGATTCCTTCTTCAGACTGATTGGAGGAAGCTGGAAGAGAGAAGCGAAAGGACAAAGCTGGGCATGGATGTACAAAGTTGAATACATTTTGGAGCGATATATTTACAAAGCTCTTTAAGTCAAGAATAGAACCTAATATGGAATGGATTATATTTGGAATAATAGTAGAAGATATCAATTTAAACAAAGACCAAAAAGTATTCTTTAATTATGGGTTAATAATTGGAAAGAAATTGATACTTACATTTTGGAAAAATACAGCTATACCAACTATTAAAATGTGGATTAGGAATATGACGGACATAACACACCTTGAAGAAATGAGACACCGCCTAAGAGATCAATATGACCAATTCTTAAGGAGTTGGTCCCCTTTCATCGACTTTTTGGAATCATGTGATGCAGCAGTACCGTAAAGATTACTGAGTTCAGGTCAGGTCGTGGATAGATTTACATCTCCGAACAAAGATTTGAAAATTTCTTTTTTAAGGGCCTTTTTCTACTATCTCTACTTTCTACTTTTTCTTTTCTTATACACACACTTCACGTTTTTCAATTTTCTACTATCTATTTTTCCTCTTTTTCTTCTCTATTTTTTTTTTTTTTTAACTTTCTTTTCAAAAACATAAAACTAGAGTTTGTACATAGAATGTATTACGTTATAATAATAATACATTTATTTTTTTTGTATAGCGCTTTTCAAGGACTCAAAGTCGCTTTACATGGAGAGTCAAGAACAAAACAAAATAGAGCAGTAAGACAGAGATGCAAAGGGGAGGGGGACATGGGACTAAGGGTATGCAGAGGTGAAGAGATGGGTCTTGAGGCGGGTATGGAGGATGGTGAGGGACTCAGAATTTTGAATCAATTGTGGGAGGGAGTTCCAGAGCCTGGGAGCTGCCCTGGAGAAGGCTCTGTTTCCAAAAGTGCAGAGGTTGGATTTCGGAATGGAGAGGAGACGGGCTGATGTGGATCTGAGGGACCGTGAGGGTTGGTGGGGGGAGAGGAGGTCAGTGAGATAAGGGGGGGTCAAGTGGTTGAGGGCTTTGTAGGTGAGGACCAGGATTTTGTAGATGATCCGGTGGGAAATGGGAAGCCAGTGAAGTTCTTTGAGAACTGGGGTGATGTGGTGCCAGGATTTGGTGTGGGTGATGAGTCGGGCGGCTGCATTCTGGACCAGTTGGAGTCGGTTGATGTTGCTGGAATTAATGCCAAAGAGAAGAGAGTTACAGTAGTCCAGTCGGGAGGAGATGAAGGCATGGATGAGTCTTTCAGCAGCGGGGGGTGTGAGAGAGGGTCTGAGTTTGGCAATGTTGCAGAGGTGAAAAAATGATGTTTTGACAACATGGCGGATGTGAGGCTCAAGGGAGAGGGTTGAGTCAAAGATCACGCCAAGGTTGTGGGCCTGAGGAGATGGGGAGACAGTGGTGCCGTCAATAGTGAGAGTGGGGTTGTTAATTTTGGTAAGTGTTAATTTGGAGCCAATGAGGAGAAATTCTGTTTTGTTACTGTTTAATTTAAGGAAGTTGAGTTGCATCCAAGATTTGATGGCTGACAGGCAGGAGTTGATATGGGAGAGAGGGTGGTGGTGGGGGGAGTTGGTGCTGAGATAGATCTGGGTGTCATCAGCATAGCAATGGAAGTCCAGGTTGAAGTGACGGAGTATATGACCAAGGGGGAGGATGTAGATGATGAAGAGGAGGGGACCGAGAACGGAGCCTTGGGGAACGCCTCGAGTGACAGTGGCTGTGGCAGAGGTGTGGTTATGGAGAGAGATGAAGTGGGATCGGTTGAAAAGGTAGGCATGGAGCCAGCTGAGTGCAGAACCTTCAATGCCAAGGTCTTTAAGTCTGGTAAGCAGGATGTTATGGTTCACGGTATCGAAGGCTGCACTCAGGTCGAGGAGGATGAGGATGTTGAGGGAACCAGTGTCAGCAGAGGTGAGGAGGTCGTTGAGGACTTTGAGGAGAGCAGTTTCTGTGCTACGGAGGGGGCGAAAGCCAGATTGGAGGGGTTCGTATAGGTTGTACGCGAGGAGGTGGGAATGAAGTTGAGACGCGACGATACGCTCCAGGGTTTTTGAAAGAAAGGGGAGGTTTGAGATAGGGCGGTAGTTGATGAGAGAGGAGGGATCAAGACCAGGTTTCTTTAAGATTGGTGTGACAGCCGCAGTTTTGAAAGCAGAGGGGACAATGAGGAGTTGAAGAGATTAGTGAGGTTGGTACAGAGAGCGGGGAGGCAGGACTTCAGCAGGGGAGTGGGGAGAGGGTCGAGGGAGCAGGTAGTGGGTTTGGAAGAGCTGATGAGTTTGGAGATTTCAGTAGGGGTGACGGGGTCAAACTTGGAGAGGAAGCAGTGTGGAGGAGGGGTAAGGAGGTCAGTGGAGATGTTGAAAGGAGGGGCCTTGGTAGGTGGTGGAGTAGATGCTGAGGAGTCGGGTACAGGGGATAAAGATTGATAGATGGTGCTGATTTTGTCAGCGAAAAAGTGGAGGAATGAGTTGCAGAGATCCGGAGTGGAGGTAGGGAGAGTGTTGGCTCGGGGCTTGAGGAGGTTGGACACTGTGGAGAAGAGGGTTCTGTGGTTTAGGCAGGGGTCGGTGAATATGGAGGAGAGGCAGGCAGATTTAGCAGCAATGAGGGCATCTTTGTAGGCAGTGAGGTGGAGTTTGTAAGCTTCATGGTGGACTGTGAGAGATGATTTCTTTATGAGTCGTTCAAGTCGGCGACCAGTCTGTTTCAGCTTACGAAGTGCAGGTGTGTGCCAGGGTGAAGATTTATTAAAAGTTACGGTTCTTGTTTTGAGGGGGGCCAGAGTGTTAAGGGAGGTAGACAAGGTGGAATTGAGATGGTTTGTGAGATCATCAGGTGAGATGTGGGTTGAGTCCAGGGGGAGAGTGGTGGAGAGCAGGTC
Source organism: Malacoraja senta (assembly GCA_038087875.1). Taxonomy (NCBI): domain Eukaryota; kingdom Metazoa; phylum Chordata; class Chondrichthyes; order Rajiformes; family Rajidae; genus Malacoraja; species Malacoraja senta. Next base: position 49,660,066 of record CM075980.1, read on the forward strand.
AGAGAGATGGTGGGGGTCGATGGATTTTAGATTACGGAATGTGATTTCTCGGAGGAAGCGGGGGCGAGGTGTCGGAGAAGGGATGGTGAACCGTATAAGCTTATGATCAGAGAGGGGGAAGAGGCATGGATGGAGGTCGAGTACCGGTTGATTTGTGGAGCAGACCAGGTCAAGGATGTGACCTTTGTCATGAGTGGGAAAGGTGACGTGCTGAGTGAGAGAGAAGTTGTCAAGTAAAAAAGCGAATTCAGATGCGAGCTTGCAGGTGGGGGAGTCCATATGTATATTTAAGTCACCAAGTAGCAGCAGACATGGGGAGAGAGATGAGGCAAGTGTGAGGAGTTCAGTGAAGTCAGATAGGAAGGAGGGGTTTGGTTTAGGTGGCCGGTAAATGAGGATGACTGTCATGGAGGAAAGGGCTTTGAAGGCGAGGAATTCAAATGATGCTACTGGGGTGAGGGCGAGTTCAGCGATCGGAAAGTTCTGGTTGAAAATAACAGCGAGGCCACCTCCATGGCGGGAGGGGCGGGGTTTGGAGATATAATTAAATCCAGATGGGGATGCTTGATTGAGGGAGAAGACATTGGATTGTTGCCAGGTTTCAGTGAGCAGAAGGAAGTCAAGAGTGTTGTCAAGGATTAGTTCATGGAGGGCAAGGGCTTTGTTGTTGAGCGACCGGGTGTTGAGGAGGGCAAAGTTGGCATTGTGAGAGGGTGGAGGGATGGGGGCAGCCTGGAGAGATCTGAGGTTGTCCCAGTTGACAGTGCATGTGGTCAACTGGGATGGGGTGTGACGCGGTTGAGGGGGGGCAGAGCGTGATAGTGAGCAGATGGATGGAATGGAATGTCCGTGGCCGAAGCAAACAAGCTTGCGTCGTGAGCCTCTGTGGATGTAACGGGGTCGACGCAGAAGTCCAAACTGTTTAATGACTGGGATGCAGGATGGGATGTAATTGATTAAGAGACCAGTCAGCCGCAGTCAGAAGAGACCAGTCAGTTATGACATAGTTGGCACCTAAAATTAGGTACCACTGTATTGTTTTGTATTGTCAAGACATCAACCATTGTGCCAGTGCCCAAACAATCAGCTACAGGGAGTCTCAACGACTTCCGCCCAGTGGCACTCACCCCTGTCATTGCAAAGTGCTTTGAGCAGCTGATCCTGGCTCACCTCAAAGCCAGCCCCCCCCCCCCCCCCCCCCCCCCACACTGGACCCCCATCAGTTTGCCTTCCGGACCAACAGGTCTACAGAGGACGCCATATCGGCGGCCCTACACTCTGCCCTGACCCACCTGGACAGCAATAACACCTACATCACGTTGCTGTTCATTGATTTCAGCTCCGCCTGTAACACTGTCATCCCCGCTAGCTTGATCACCAAACTCAGCGGACTTGGCATCTCCACCTCCCTCTGCAATTGGACACTGGATTTCCTCACCAACAGACCACAGTCTGTTAGGGTCAACAACCTCACGTCCTCCATTATAACACTGATCAGCTCAGCCCTCTCCTCTACTCCCTCTTCACCCATGACTGCATCCATAAGAATGGCTCCAATGCCATCATTAAATTTGCCGACGACACCACGGTGGTAGGACTGATCAGTGACAACGACAAGTCAGCCTGCAGGGAGGAGGTCCAGCACCTGGCAGCCTGGTGTGCCAACAATAACCTCGTCCTCAACTCCAAGAAGACTAAGGAAATTATTGTTGACTTCAGGAAGATCAGAGGGGGCAGACATACCCCCATCCATATAAACGGGACTGAGGTGGAGCGCGTCTCCAACTACAAATTCCTCGGGGTACACATCTCGGAGGATCTGTCCTGGTCCCTCAATACCTCCAAACTGATCAAAAAGGCGCAGCAGCACCTTTACTTCCTGAGGAGGCTCAAGAAAGCTCAGATCCCCAGATCCTGACCAACTTTTACCGCTGTACCATCGAAAGCATCCTGACCACCTGCATCACGGTATGGTACAGCAGTTGCACGGTAGCCGACAGGAAGGCACTACAACGGGTGGTGAAAACCGCTCAGTACATCATCGGTGCCCTGCTCCCTGCAATGGATGCCCTCCACCGAAAACGGTGTCTGAGACGGGCCGGGAAGATCATCAAGGACCCCTTCCACCCTAACCATGGACTGTTTGCCCTCCTCCCATCAGGGAGGCGGTACACAAGCCTCAGGTCTTGTACAAGTAGGATGAGGAACAGCTTCTTCAACAACACTATCACATTGTTGAACTCGGAGTCCCGCTGATAGATTTCTCCAGTCTCTCCGTCCACATTGTTTGCTTATTCTGTATTTTTATTCTGTATATTATTCATATTCTGTATTTTTATTTCTATATTGCACTATTACTACGAACAGACGCTAAACTGCATTTCGTTGTACCCATACTTGTATCTGTGCAATGACAATAAAGTTGAATTGAATTGAATTGAATTGTATTAACTTCTAATAAAATAAACATTTTAAAAAAAAAGCTGGGCATGGAATAGTTTGAGAGGCAGATGGTTGGACAAAGGCCAGATATGAAAAACAGATGGTGCTAAACAAAAGGATTGAAGAGCTGCAACTTGTGAAACTGGGGGAAGGATTGCAAGTAGGAGAGGAGGGGCAGAAATTGGCAAACGTTCGGGTGGGGCACAGGGGCAGAGTTGGAGGGGGTAAGAAAGGGGGTTGGGGAGGGGGATTTTGTAGTTACTTGTAGACAATGGAGACAGGACAGAAAGGTCAGTATAGGAATGGAAAGATCATGATGGGAATGACGTTTTGCGCTGTAATCAGTCCATAGGAGTGATCCTGTCTCGGGCTTTCGCCACTTTAATTCACCACACCACTCCAGCTTGTCTGCCTAAAGCATCCAATGCAAGTGTGAGTAACAACACCACATCTATTGGCTTCCGGATTCATTATTGAATACTCCAACACTCACTTTTTATTTCTGTATCAGAATTAGCCATCTCTGTCTTACATTATTTTAGCCTAGTTTTTCCTTTGGTATAGTCTAGCCTACTAGACATGTCACATAGCTTTACTATGAGCATAAACTGATCCTAACAGTTACATCAACTCATTTGGTCTCACCTTATAAGTTACTCTCTTTGTTCTACAAATCCCTCAACCATCTTGTCCGTCAGTGTTTTCCTTCTTTCTGGCAAAAGATCTCAGACCTGAAATGGTGACCGTTTCTCTTTCCACAGATGCCGATGAGCTGCCAAGTGTTTCTAGCATTTACTGTTTGTTTTTTTATTTCAATTTTCCAGCATATGCAGTTTTTTTTTGATTTTTCCACATCTTATCCAAAGTTGCATTTTTGTAACCCAAGTCGTGGTTTAACTGGGGTTGCCAAAATTATTTGCCCAGGTTATTTTTTAAATGCACATCTAAGGATTCTACCCCAGTAAAATTTAAGGCATTTTAAAATATCATACCTGCCCCTGGCTTTCTTGAATTTTTTCATGCAATCTCTGCCGCAGAAGATTTACTGTTGAAAAAGAATTTGTGTCCACCCTGCTGACTAAAATAAAGCATATCAGAAGTTACAATTTATAATTGATTATTGTATTTTCATCCTTAGCCATGCCCGTAGAGGAGCTTTAAACAATACAATAGCTTCAAATAACTTTTACAGGACCTTATTATTAATCTATGCAGTACAATTACAAAGCATGTACAGGAACAAGAGGATGTATACAAAGAGCATTTAGTAGAAAAAGGCAAATTCTCCATGGGATGAATAGCAAATATTATCATTGTAAATGTTCTCACACCTCTGGGACTTTGGTGGCTTTTGTTCTGTTTTGTTTCGCCTTCAACAGTTTTAGGTTGATCCCTTTTTACCGCCTGAAATACTTTTATCTCCTTAGAAGGCTGCTTTTTTCTGTCCTTTTTCTTCTTTTTGGGTTGTGTTGTGTTTGCAGATCCTTCTCTTTTGAAAACTGAAAAAATACAAACACAAATGAAACACGGTTCATGCTTCATCTGCATTTAATAATTAACATCATCTGGACATTACATCCTGACCTTTATCTAGTCCAGTGCTTCTTAAACTATTTCAGTGTCATTCACCCTTGAGTCTTTATCACAAAATTTCATTCACCTTCGACTAAATGTTCTTATGTTTTTTTTGGTAATTTTCGTCTTATTCTCCCTTGTGTAAGTTTAAGTTTACATTTATTGTCACATGCACCAATTGGTACAGTGAGATTTGAGTTACCATACAGCCATACGAATAAAAATAACACAACACACGATAGAATTTAGCATGAACATCCCCACACAGCGGAATCAGTGTTTCCCACTGTGAGGGAAGGTAATAAAGTTCAGTCATCTTCCTCTTTGTTCACCCGTGGTCGGGGCGTCGAGGCCTCCGCAGTCACAGCTATGGCGGCCCAATGTTCAGGCCCTCTCGCCTGGATGAGCGAAACGGAAGAACATTCTCAGCGGCTTGGAGTTTCCGAATCGGCCACTTCTTACCGGAGACCGCAGCTCCCGAAGTCGAAAGGCCGAGCTGAGCAGAGATTCAACACTGGCGGCCCTCGGCAAAAGGATCCCAAGACTTCACGATGTTAAAGTCAGCGCCGCCCGCAGCTGGAAGCTCCACAGACCACAGCTCCACGGTGTTAAAGTCGGCAGTCCCAGCACTCCACACGGCGACCCCAGTAAGGCATCGCCCGCTCAGCGTTGATACTTCAGTGCTGCGTCGCTGCTGAAGCTGAAGCTCTGGACGGTCTCCGGCAGGAAAGGCCGCGCCAATCCAGATGGTAGGCCGCGAGGAGGGGGCGAAGATGCGGCTCGGAGGAAAGACGCATCCTCGACCAGGTAGTGTCTGAGAAAAACAGTTTCCCTCTTCCCCCCCAATCCCCCACATAAAAAGACTAAAAGACCTCCAAAACAAAACTTTTTGACAGACTAAAAATAAAAAAAGATGAAAGGACAAACAGCTGCAGGCGGGGCTACCATCCTCAACGGCGCTCCCTACCCCTAAATTGTATAATTTTATATATCATTTATTTTGTCACATGAGCAAAAAACATAAATGAACTCATTTCTTGTGTTTATTTTATTCAACTTTTTGAACATCTAAAAATGTAAAGTAAACTAGGGAGTGAAAAAAAAAGTTTAACTACCACTGCTGTTGGAAAATCATTCGATTAGAATGATAAAAAAACATTCCAACGTCCAAACACTGGGCTTCAGCCCCATCCTACCCTTTCAGGCTTTCATTACTGCAGTTTTATTCTTGGAAAACTAGCTCAAAAAACCATGGTCTTCCCTAAAAGGTTATATTACAGTAAATTTGGGAAATATCCTGCTACTTTGAAATTAGAAAACCATAGGGGGAGAGAAAAAACATAACAAATTTCCAGCTCCACTGCCATTAAAATCAATAAGAGCTTACTAACCACTTTAATGGCGATGCCTTTTTTAAGTATAGAAAAAATATATAAATATCTGAATAAATTAAATAATTCACCCTTCAAGTTTAATTCACCCCAAAATAATTTAACTCACCCTTGGGTGAACCATTCAGCAGTTTAAGAAACACTGATCTAGTCTACCTAAAATAGTTTCACTAAAATGTTACAATACAGGAAGATTACATTTAGTCTGAAGAAACGTCCCAATCCAAAAGATCACTTATCCATGTTCTCGAGATACTCTGAGTACTCCAGCACTTTGAGTCCTTTTGACATCCAGCCCCTTGTTCCCACACTGATTCCTTATGGGCATATATATTAAGTTATATTATCAAGTTGCTTCTCCAAACTTGCAATTTTTTTTCCCTTTAGCCTATCCAATTCCTTTTCTTTAAAACCCAAATTAACCTTCACGTCCTACAAATTCAGCATTTACATGACACTAGTGGAGTTCCATTTTCCCAATGTGTACTAAGTCCAAATTCAATCATCACTTCCTTTCTTTCTGAAGTACATTGGAACTCAGTGTTTCAAACTCAAATCTTCCTTGACAGATGGGACATGTTTAAAAGTTGGGTCACATCAATATTGTGACAGCAAGAACAAAAATAATGCTATTAGTTCAGCCCGGTTACCTTTTTGGGGGGGGGGGGGAAACACGTGCCCTAAGCTTGTTTTACCTTCCAGCATTTGCCACTTATAAACCTACAAACGCATTCTTACCAAACTTCTGTTTACGCAGCTCTTGGTTCTGTCGGGCACATACTTTGCTCCCCAAACTCTGTAAATACTTGTCCTTTGCAGCGAGACTCGGGGCATCCATTCTGAACTGGAAGACGTTGAGGGGGGAAAGATCTACCGGCGGGAAAGCGAGCAGAGTCACCACGTGGTTCAAGCAAGGTGGTGGAGAAAGGAAGAGGAGGGATTTGAATGTTATTCGCAATTGAAAAAGCTGCTGATTGTGTTGGCGGCCGCTAGTTGTGAGCAAAGATCATGGAGCTCCGCTCTGTGACCTTTAGTTGTGGGGCCTGGAGATAGATGGCAGATGTCGCTCGGCCCAGCGCCGGCGCGTCATCACCCGGCGCCAGGCCCTGCCCCTGCCCTGCCCCGCAGACAAGCGACAGGCGACAGGCGTGCGGGGCAAAGATCATAGAACGCGGGCGGGCGCGTCATCACTCGGCGGCAGGCCCTGCCCCTGCCCTGCCCCGCAGACAAGCGACAGGCGACAGGCGTGCGGGGCAAAGATCATAGAGCGCGGGAGGGCGCGCTCTGACCGCGTCACCGGCCGGCTCGGGAGCACCAGCAAAGATCATCGAAGCGCTTTCTGATCTTTGGATACAAGTCTACGATCTTGGGCACCAGGAAGATCCACGACTGGGGGCTAACGCCACCGGTGGAGCTGTTCTCGACCTCAGGTTGCCACAAAGCGCTCTACAAATTAATATATAGCGTGAAATGTAACAACGCAGCTCGGGTTTGGGAAAAGGTTTGCCCAAGACCGAAATAAATTGTGTGGGAAAGAACTGCAGATGTTGGCTTATACCGAAAATAGACATAAAATGCTGGAGTAACTCAGCGGTTCAGGCAACATCTCTGGAGTAAAGGGATAGGTGACGTTTCAGGTCGAGACCCTTATTCCGGAGAGGGAGACTAGAGACAAGGGGATAAGTTCTATCGTATAAGGAAGTGTAAGGTCTGAAAACGACAGAATAAAGCAGATGATGATCAAGGAAATGTAGAATGGTTCATTTGTTCATGTATCACACTGACTAGACTTCCCACCACAAGGTAACTGCGGATGCTGGTTTACAAAAAAAACAGACACAAAGTGCTGGAGTAACTGAGCGGGTTAGGCAGTATCGCTTATCGGGACTCTTCTTCAGACTGATGAGGGTGGGGCGGGAGAAAGTTCGCAGACAGGAGGGGCAGACAAAGTCAGGCAGCTGCTTTAAGGGCCTGTCCCACTTGGCGATTTTTTTCGGCGACTGCCGGCGTCATTGACTGACGTATCAGGGTCGGCGAAAGAATTTGGATATTTCAAAATCCAGCGGCCACAAAAAACATGTTGCGACATTTGAGGAGACATTGCGCGTCAATACGTCATCGCGCCGCGTCACGCTGCAACTTTTTCGGTGATGTTATAGGTCAGTCAATGATGCCGACAGTCACCGAGAAAATCGCCAAGTGGGACAGGCCCTTTACACAAAAGGGCACAAACTGATAGGTTGATACAGGTGGGGAGGGTTGCTTGGCAGATGGTTGGAACAAAGGCCAGAGATGAAGACAAAAAGTGAGATAAGGATAGAGGTATGAATTGTGAAGCCAGAGTGGGTGGGGGGAAGACCACCATACCTCCCCCACCCTTGTCTTGCTAGTTTCACTATTTGTATCTCTTCGTTATCACCATGTCCCCAGCCAACAGTCTGAAGAAGGGTCTCTAACCGAAATGTCATCAATTCCTTCTTTCCAGAGATGCTGCCTGTCCTGCTGTGTTACTCCAGCATTTTGTGTCTACCAACAATAGAACATTGTGGGCTCCACCTTTCCTTTGTCATCGATGCAGGCTCTGCTTTGTTCTGTACCTTCTCATACCTCTAGTTTTCCGCTCCCCGACTCAGTCTGAAGGTGTCAATCCGAAACATCACCTATTCTTTTTCTCCAGAGATGCTGCCTAACCTACTGAGTTACTCCAGCATTTTGTGTCTATTTTCAGTGTAAACCAGCATCTGCAGTTCCTTCTTTAACATATGTGTTATTTTACATGTGATCCTAACTTTTTTGAGCTTATGATGCAAGTCTGATTTTAACGGCTGCACTTGAACAAAAGAAATATGTAAAATACAAACTTAGTCATAGTGATACAATATGGAAACAGGCCCTTCAGCCCATCTTGCCCACATTGGCCAACATGTACCAGCTACACTAGTCCCACTGTGTGCATTTGGTCCATATCCTTCCAAAACTGTCCTATCCATGTACCTGTCTAATTGTTTCTTAAACATTGGGTTAGTCCCAGCCTCAACTACCTCCTCTGGCAGCTTGTTCCATACACCCACCACCCTTTGTAAAAAGTTACCCTTCAAATTCCTATTAAATCTTTTCCCTTCACCTTAAACCTATGTCCTCTGGTCCTCGATTCACCTACTCTGGGCAAGAGACGATGTGCATCTATATGGTCTATTCTTCTCACAATGCATTCCATGTTCTTAAATAGTTTTTAAAAACACTTTTGAGTATAATGATGCAGAAAAATGACCAATTGAAAATTCATTATACAACTATAAGCCAATGTTTCAGCAAAATAATACAATACAGCTTAGAGAAATGTTTAAGAAACATGGTTTAAAGAAGAGATATATATGTAAAGATATAGCGGTGCCGGTTGGCACACGCAGGTATCGAACCCAGCGTTCGTAATCCGCAGTCACGTGACTCGGGAGGGGCTGCTGTTTTTCGCGGGGTTTTGTTTTCGCGCGGCAGTTGTGTGCTGACCACCGTTGTGGCCAGAGGTGTCGTAAGAACCTGTGAGCTAAGAGGCTATTTTCAGAATAAAATAAGTTACAAAACTTAGTTGTCGTTCTTGCGACCGTCAAAAAGATATGTATTTATTTTGTTAATATAATCTCAACGTCAGGATATTCCATAGTGCTGCAAGGCCAATATTTAGATACAAAAAGGTTTATAATGGAATAGAGTTATGTGTGTATTTAAACTCATTGAAACATATGTGGTTTAAAAAAAAAGAATAATCCATGGACCACTTCTTTGAAGTAGGTCTCAGGTTCAGAACAAGTTCTTCCCTACAGCCATTCGACTATTAAACACTACAACCTCAAATAAGCTCTGAACTATTCAATTCAATTCAATTCAAAGCACTTTATTCGTCCCGAGGCGCATTACAGTAGCTTTTCAAAAAAAAAGGGACACAATCAACAAACATAAGCAGCACGCATACTGCACAATCAACCAACACACGCATTTCACAGACACACTGCACAATCACACAAGACACACCGCACATCAACATTCAACACATAGTAATAGTTTTCAACACATAGTAATAGTTTTTAAAGTGCTTCCTTACTGCTTCAATTAAAAGTGCATATAGAAGGTTATTTCATTTCATATGTTCATGAGTCAGTGATCAGCATTAAGAAGCTGGACAGCCCTGGGGATGAAGGTTGCCTTCCTCCTCTGTGTCCAGCAACCCGGACAGCGAAGTCTGCATCCTGAGGGGAGCCACTCAAACTCAGGAAACAGGATGTGAGAGGGGTCCTGAAGAATCCTGCGTGTTAACTTTACAGACTTGGTCGCATAGGGCAGTGAGAGTTCGGACGGGCTGCTCAATGATTTTTGAGCAGACCTTGACCACATTCAACAGGCGGTTTCTGTTTTGCAGGGTGATGGAGTGGAACCAGCTAGTGAAAGAGAAAGTTATTACATTTTCAATGAATGCGTAGTAGAATGTGGTGAGAATGTCTTTGTTAATCCCAAATGACTTCAGCTTTTTTTAAAATATATCCCAGCTACTTAGACTATTATTATTATTATTGCACTATTATTGTTTTTTTGTGTGTACGTATGTGTGTATATATATATATATATATATATATATATATATATATATATATATATATATAATATATATATACAGAGGAGGTAGATGAGGTTGGGACTATCCCAGTTACATGGGTAGGACAGGTACATTGATAGATCATATATATTTGTGAGAATGTGTATATACACACTGAACTTTTTTTTCCTCTCGTTTATTATATTGTTTCAATTGTACTATGTTTGCATATTCTGTTGTGCTGCTGCAAGTAAGAATTTCATTATTCTATCTGGGACATGTGACAATAAAACACTCTTGACTAAACCCAGGCTGAGATTGGGAGCTGGTCTTCCAGTATCCCACAGTTCCGCGGGACACCGGCCGGTCGGCGGCGGTGAATGTGATGAAGGGTATTCGTGGTGTCGGGGACACGGCGCTTTAACCGCGGGTATGTTGGTGCGGGTGTGTTGTAATCGTCAAATATTACTGTTTTAGCCGTCTGTTTCACGTCGTGGTCTGTGTGGAGGAACTCAGGGTGACCGTAACCGGCCGCAGGATCGATCACCGGCTCGTAGTTCCTCAGCATCCACAATGATCTGTGTAGGAAGGAAGGAACTGCAGAACCGAATATAGACACGAAATGCCGGAGTGACAGCGGGCCGGGCAGCATCTCGGGAGAGAAGGAATGAATGGGTGATGACCCTTCTTCAGTCCTTCTCTCCAGAGATGTTGCTTGTCCCTCTGAGTTACTCCAGCATCTTGTGTCTATCCCCAATGAACTTCTACCTCCGAGAAAACCCATCTCACTATCATTTATGTAACTTGCCTGGAGTCCTGGACAACAAGAGCAGTCTAACCAACTTCTCGCTTTATTAAATAATGCTTCACATGAGTTTCTGGAGGGAATTTAGATCTCGAGCCCAAGGAGGTGGTGGCGATAGTGGTGTTTAATTAACAGCTGATGGGAGGTTTAAAAAATAATCTAACAAATAATTAAATAATTTTAAACCTATAAAAAAAATAATTTCCTAAACTTATTAACTCTATCTCATGAAATCATAATCTTACAATATCATCTAACACTCAAGCACTGGTTATGATGAAGTAAGATTTAGATTTTGGATTTTAGAGCTGATATGTTTTGGAAATTGTTTTTTAAAAAAAGGTGTTAAATTAAAAAATAACGTGCTGGGGGAACTCAGCAGGTCAGGCAGCACCTGTGGAGGGAATGATCAGGTAACGTTTTGGATTGGGATCCTTCTCCGGACTGATGAGCTGGAAAAAAGAGTAGGGTTGATGCAAAGCCTAGAAATTGATAGGTGGATATAAGTGAAGAGGGAGAGGAGGTGGATGAAGATAGTGACAAAGGCTTAAGGGGAACAGGAGGCTAAAGGATATGAGTTAAGGAAAGAAGAGGATGAGTAAAATGTATAGGGGTGGGAGTGAAGTGGTAGGGAGTTGGTAAAAAGGGGGGATTAAAGGAGATGGGGAACTAAAATGGTAGGTGGATGGTGGTATGAGTATACAGAGATGGAAAGTGGCAGGGTGATAGGATATGGTGGTAGAACTGTGTGGATTAGGAAGGGGAGATGGGAATATGTGGGGGTGCAAGGTGCTATTGAAATTGGAGAATTCTGTGCTCCTACCGTAGTGTTGGGTTTTTTATGCTCAAGATTCCAGGATCTTGTGTCTCTTGGTTTTAAATCATATTTTGTACCAACATGTTTAAGAATATTTTCGCAACAATTCAGTAGTTTTGTCATTCTTTTTTTTTTAATTAGTTTTTTTCTATATTTCAGATATTTAGTTTCTTATTTGAATTTAAATTCCTTGGCTGATGTGATGAAATGGAACTTGTTTTTCTAAATCATTGGTCCAGAATTCTGATTGCAAGCCTGGTTATTGGATTTCCAGGCTGCCCTTACAGATTTTGTGGTTCTATTTATTCACTTATTCATTTCTTGGAATCTGGATGTCATTTGCTAAGCCAGCATTTATTCCCTAAGAGCATTAGAAACAAGTGACTTTCTAGGGCACTTAAGAGGACATTAAGAGACAATCACATTAGTGGTAAAAGTAACATAGAAAAGGTGGAGTATAGATGCAGATTTTCTTTTCCAAAAAGAATCAGAGTGTCAGCTGGGTTTTTCTAACTCTGGTAATTATGTGGTCACCATTGTTACTGATTTTTTTTAAATATAAGGTGATTGAAACGTACAGGTGCTATGATGGATTTTGAACTCTGGTCTCTCAGTTTTGGACCAGGCTTTTGGATTACCAGAGACTTAGATTCTGTTCCTTTTCTTCAATAGTTCTGATTGAAACTCTGCGGTAATTAAAAATCAAAATGCCAGATATGTTGAAAATCTAAAATCAAAACGGAAAAGGCTTGATATACATGAGGTTCCCGGGTTAGTAACAGTTCCCTTTCTGAGAACGGTTCGTAAACTGAATTTTCTGGAAGTTGAAATGAACAATTTCCCCTCCAGCAAGTGAATGTAGATAAATAGTTGTCTAAATGCATCCTGAATGTAGTGATGGGAGGGGAGGGAGGGAGGGAGGGAGGGAGGGAGGGAGGGAGGGAGGGAGGGAGGGAGGGAGGGTGGGGTGGGGTGAGAGAGGGGGTTATAAGGGGGGGGGAGGATTAGTGGGGAGCAAATCTGTTAATCAGTGAGAAAATTATCGGCGCTTTAAAAAGTGTGCGCTGAGAGGTGGTTTGGGGTTTGTAATATTTCATCTTGTATGCAACAGTTTGGAAAAAAAAACTTTTGGGTGTCACAAGGTTACCAGGTAAGGAAATTGATTTGGATACTATACACTAGAACAGAGACCGGGGGAACTTGGAAGAGTCAAATCTTTGTATGTCAGGTCATCTGTAACTCTGGAACCCCCTGCAATTAACTGGACAGGTAGCGCTTTTGGAGAGAGATACAAGAGATAATGTTTCAGGTCAATGACAACAAAGGTGCCGATTGTCCCGCTGACTAGCTGCAGCACTTCCTTTATTTATGTCAAGGCAGGGTTACAGTTTATCATGAATAATGGTGGACAATTAAACCAGTAAATGGAGAAGAGGGAACAATTTCAATTAGCACAATTTCATCCTCAAAAGGGAGAATGTAAAAAAAGACAAGGCTGGAGTATTTACAACCATCTTAAACCAAAGCCAATAAGTAGATAATCCATCTCACCCTCTTCCCGAGGGATATAACAATGGCTATTGACACTGCAGAGTTAAAAATCTGTTCCCGTGCCCACTATACTCCGGCAAACTGTTTGAATGTATCTCCAATGTGGGAGTAAACCCAACAGAGTGACAATTTGACACAATTTACCGGAGTAATTCATGAGGTCAGGCAGCATCTCTGAAGAACATGGATAGGTGATGTTTTGGGTCGGGAGTCTTCTTCAGACTCAGGGAAAATTGTCCAGGTATGTAGTCCTCAAGTTAGGACAAATTAAATCCATACTGTGTTAGATTACACTCTATTACTAACAAAATGATGGTGGGTACCATCAACTATCAAAGGTTACTTATTCACCAATAACTTGAACACTGTTTATTAATTTAAGTTCTATTCGCATTTCATGAATGATTTAGAGAAAGGAACCATCAGACATTTAATCTCCCAGCAAATTTGGATGGGGGCATCATCTATTATGTGATGAAAACTTAAAAGTACTGCATGGGTCAGTGGATTTGGTGTGATTTTTGAAGTAGTAAAATTTGTCCTTGTAATAGATGAAATTTGGACCCTATGCCTTTGAAGTCCTTATGATCTTGAAAACATATCAGCATTGTAAATTAGCACAGAGTATATTAAATGCTCTCTCTATTTAATTGTCCCTATTACGTGATGTTTAAAAAAATAAATGCTAATTATCTAATTGTGAAATGCATGGCTTGCTTCACTCTGGAAAATCATAGGCAAACACAGCATTTCCAATTATTTTCAACCCTTGTGTATCAAATGTATACCCACCAGGTTTACTATACGTGGTTGCAAGGAACTGTAGATGCTGGTTAAAAAAAGACACAAAGTGCTGGAGTAACTCAGTAGATCAGGCAGCATATCTGGAGAGCATGGATAGATGACCTTTCAGGTTGTGACTCTTCTTCAGGCTGATTGGGGGGGGGAAGAAAGCTAGAAGAGAAGAGGGGCAGAACAAAGCCTGGCAGGTAATAGCTTGATACAGGTGAGAGGATGAACAAAGGACAGAGATGAAAGACAGGTGTGAGATTGAAAAGTTACAAATTATATACATTATTTGTAATTTTACTTTTATGAACAATATTTTGTACTTTCCACCATCTTTGCATTCCACTGCCATTATAAGCTGTATTTTATATTTATATTCATTTTGACAATATTCTGCTATATAACTGAAATCGGTAATAATCAATGACCTTCCATCTTTTTTAGAGTTCCATGAGATCCATCCAGACCATGCCATAATATGCAGCCCTCGATCCAAGCTGAAACTAGGAATTTGACAAAAACAATTTCAATGGCCAAAAAGATTTGTTCTGTCAATGACCGCACTGAATTATGCACGTACGATAAGATAATAGACTGCTACAATAGCTAATACTGAAGGCACAGATGGAATTACTGCCTGCAGATCAAGACACAGAGAGTGCGGAAGCTGTTTCAAGTCAAAGGATCAGCAAGATTCCCACAACTTTGAACCGCAAAAGATCAAAGCTGATTGTGCACTTAGACTTAAATAACACACTGCAGTTGTTTGATACTGTTACCAGACAAGGACCTAGAAGTGCTCTTAGTTCCTTTTTAACCACTGTTACCTGGGGGCAGATCAACCAGGAAGGTAAGAATTATTTGCCCACAATATCAGAAAATTATATTATAAGACAAAATAAATAACACTTGTTTTAATGCTAACAAAAGGAGAATTGCAGATAATAATACATTTGTTCTTACACATTTCTGTAAAAGCACTCCAAGGTATCTTCTATTGTTATTCAAATTTATTCAAATACTATTGTTATTCAAATTAGTCACATCTTAAGCAGGTTAAATTAACTTTGTTGTTGGATGAACATAGATAAAACAGGATTTTAAAAAGTTGTAAATGGTAGAGAAAGTAAGAATATCACAAAAGAAAAGTCCAAAAAGTATCTTAGAAATGAAAACAATGAAAGAAATTGAACATGACAAAATTTAGCAATCATGTATCATACTTTTATAAACCACAATTTAAAAAATTTGGAACAAGAGTGGGCCACTGGATCCCTTGAGAGTGATTTGCCGTTATATTAAATTGTGGCTGATCACGATTGAAACCTCAATACTGAACTGCAATCCTGAATAACCACGGTAACTTTTCATCCATTTATCAATAATCTATTCACCCGAGCTTTAAAAATATTCAAAGACTCTGCACCTACTGCCCCATGAGGATGAGAGGTCCAAAGGTCATGATACTCTGAGAGCAAAAAAAATCGCATCATCTTTGTTTAGACTGCATTACTTTTAAATAGTGACATTGAGTTTGAGATTCTCGCACAAGAGGAGATGTCCTCTCATTTCAAAGCTCCCCTCATCTAATATGCTTCATCAAGTCCAAACTCTCATTTCTAAACTCCAGTGGATAAAAACCTAGCCTGCCCAGCTTGTACTCAAAAGACAACCTGCCCACTGGAGGTATTAGTCTAGGCAAAATTATTTGAACTGTTCCCAATATGTTTACATTCTTACTAAGTAACAAGCCCAATATTGTACATCGTACTTCAGATGTGATCCACTGATGCAATGTCAGACTGAAGTATAATCCCATATTTTCAGGGGAGACTAGATTCTAGCATCAACAGCCACTTGTTACCTCGGTATCTTCATATTGGTGAGACCAAGTAAAGACCAGGCGACCCCTGAATATTTGCTGAATATTTGTTTAAGTGCTCTGTCTGCCAAGGCCAGCTGGAGCTGGTTGCAAGCTACTTCCATCTCCGGTCCCCTTCCCATTCCCATGAGAACTTGTCTTGTCCACGGCCTTCACTATTACCAGAGTGAGGCCACTTCCCAGGGGAGTGTTCCCTGGACATTAAAAACTTTCCTAAAAAGCATTCCTGAAAGAAGTCTGTTCAGGATGATGTTCTAATTTCATTGTTGAAAGAATTAGCATTGTAACCCTCTAAATATGGCTTGAAAATTCAAAGCTAAATATGCTGGTTGCTTTATGAAAAGGACTAACTGAATAAAGAATATATAACAAATTTACAGAATAATTTAGAGTTGCACATAAATTACCATGAGATAAATGGAATTGGCAGAATTTTTAAAAAGTATCTGGGGCTGATCTTGATAAATTGGTTTTGATGCCTCAGCAATATAGTGAAGCAATTAATAGATAAACAGAATGCACAAATGGGTGATATCTAATTACCTACTTGCTAAATATGACTAAGTGTCATTTCAGATATTAATTTATTGCATTTCTCATAATTAAAAAGAGACAACCAGGATTCAATGTGAGACAGCTGAAGTAGGCCATCCATCCCCCATAGACTATCCTTCCTTTCATTTAGTTTATGGTTGAACTGAATCATTATTCCATTTATTTTATATTCTATAATACCCTTGCCCAACGATCTTTCAACTTCTTTTGAAAATTTCACAACGGAACTTCTGAATTCAACTAACCTCTGAAGAAAGAGCTCCAGATGTTCGTCCTTTGTACGGAAATAAATGTTTCTTGATATTGCTCCTTAAGGAATAATTCTAATTTAAACTGAATGTCCCTCATTTCTGAATTCCTCCACCTCTCTCCATCGATCCTTTCAGATACTTTAATCATATCAACATCTAAATTTAGTCAATCATCTTTCTGCTTTAGTTAAGAACATACAAGTCTATACTTGATTCCTCATGATGACCCACCCTTTCAGTCTCATGTTTACTATGGTGAATCTGTGCTGCAAGGTTTATGCTTTCTATGAAGCAGTGCCTAATCTGAACATGGAGTGGATGAATTAGCAGCTGGTGAATGCTATTTGTTACTTTAACTTTATTATTGTCACGTATATCGAGGTACAGTGAAATGCTTTGTTTTGCATGTTATCTAATCAGATCAGATAATACTATACATAAATACAATCGAGCCAAACTCAAGTACAACAGGTAAATCAAAGGGGAAGAGAGAGAGTGCGGAATGTAGTTCTCAGCACAACAGTGCAAGATTTCCAGAGGCAACGTTCAATGGCCACAATGAGGAGAGGAGAACTCCTAGCTTATGGAAGAACAGTTCAGAAACTTGATAACAGACGGGAAGGAGGTGTTTCCGAGCCTGATGCTGCATACTTTAAAGCTTCTATATCTTCTGTCCGACGAGAGCAGAGAGAAAAAGGAATGACCGGGGTGGGATAGGTCTTTGGTGGTAAGTTTACAAAGAAACACAGATTGAAGAAAGAAGTTTTTAAGATTTTTTAAAAACTGCACTTTGTAACCCTTCCTAAGAATACTGGTATTTTTTTTACTCAATATGAAAGTTCCCCACGACTACAGGTGAGGTTTGTTGAGAAAGCAATTTGGATATCTGTCAAACATGTGAATCTTGTTTCAGGGAAGTGGGAGTGGATGAGCCTTGAACCTTCTTTGAATCCACCATGTGATGGGGCTGTGAGCTATTATTCACAATTTGGAAAGCTACTCGACTTCACAGACACTGCTGATGGTAGCCTCTTTAAGAAGATTTTCACTGATCACTTACAGCAAATGGAATGGACAGATCCCCACAATGATCTCCTTTCTGTGACTGGTGAAGATGGAAAAGAGTACCACAGGATCCTCCCAGCTTTCTTCGAACTGCTTGATTGTCTGTTATCACAAAACAGAGAGTTTGCCATTGTATTTCGGACTTTTGGCACAGATTTATCTAGGGCTTTGAAGACGACACAGGTTACCCTGTCTGGTCAACATCCTCAGTATCAACATCTTCAGATGAAACATGTAAGTGATACTCAGGGTTTCTGAGATACATGTATAACCTTAAGATATCACACATCGAAAGAGCGGTATTAATGTACATAGAATGCTAATCCCATCTGAAAACTGAAGTAACTGTTAAAATGCATGTTTTAAACATTCATCTTAATATGACATCATGAGCTTTGCAAGAAAATAAACCTTCAGCATAACTGTAGTAAACTGTGTAGTAAAACCTGTAGCTTTGTCACCCCTTGCGTTTCCGTCTATTCCATGGGGAAACTGTATAAATGATACACTTAATAGTGAGCTTGAAGGGTGGAAATAGATGCATGTGTACAGTTGAGTATTTATGGTATGCCTATAAATAATATTCCTTTTTTGTTCCTGATGATATTTTTCAGAATTAAACTGCAATAGCTTTCATTAAACTGCAATAGCTTATCATGGGGCGCTGTCGAGTATGGCTGCCCTGCCAGCAGCTGTTAGTCTTTTCACCCTTTTAAAAAAAAATTTAGTTAGTTGAAAGTGTTTGTTTTGGAGGTCTTTTAGTCTTTTTATGTGGGGGGTGGGGGGGGGGGGAAAGGGGGAAACTATTTTCTCAGTACCTACCTGGTCGGAGATGCGTTTTTTCTCAGTGCCGTATCTTCGCCCCTTCCTGGCGGCCTACGGGCAGACTGGAGCGGCGTTTTCCTGCCAGGACCGGCCAGGACTTCAGCTTCGGCGGCGGCACAGCGCTGAGGCACCATCGCGGAGCGGGCGATGCCTAACCCGGGTCGCCGTGCAGTAAGCTCCGGAGTGCTGTGACAGCCGGCACCAACATCGCGGAGCTGCGGTCTGGAGCTTCCAGCCGCGGGCGGCGCTGAGCTTTAAACACCACGGAGCCTGGGATCTCACGACGAGGTCGCCAGAGTCGGAGCATCGACCAGCGCGGCCCATGGACTTCGGGAGCCGAGGTCTCCTGGGAGGAAGCGGCCGCTCCAGACACTCCGGGCCGCTGAGAATGTTCACCCGACGCCGGAGCTTCATCATCCGGCGAGAGGGCCTGAGGCATCGGGCTGCCGTATCGGCGACTGCAGAGGCCTCAATAGGCCCCGACTATGGGTGAACTGGGGATGGGACTGGACTTTGCTGCCTTCCCCCACAGTGGGAACCATTGTGGGGGGATGTTTTTATGTTATTGTTAAATTCTTTAATGTTATCTTTATTCGTGTGCTGCATGGCAAGTCAAATTTCACTACACCAATTGGTGTATGTGACAATAAATGTTTCTTATCTTATCTTATCTTAACAATACACGTTAGTGGTGTTTTCTTGGATGTTTTACTTCTTGAATGGAGAGGAAATACAGCAGTTGTTGAGTCCACCCAGAATGGTGTTGAGTGGTACGTGGCTCAGAGATAACATTTGGAAACGTTTTCTACATGCCATCCACTAAAGTTTAGTTCAGAGATACAGCGTGGAAACAGGCCCTTTGACCCACCGACTACCAATTTTCCATTCACACTAATTCTATGATATATCATTTATGCATCCACTCCCAACAAATGGGGCAATTTAAAGAGGCCAATTAATCTACAAGCCCGCACGTTTTTGGGATGTGGGGAGCAGCGGGAGAAAACCCACGCGGTCACAGGGTGAAATTGCAAACTCCACACTCCAGCCCAGCAAGTCCGTGCCGACCAGCGATCACCCCCGCACACTACGCCACTGTGTTGCCCAAGGTATGGTTCACCAAGAAGGGTCCATACATCTGTCCGTGCGTCTGGTTGGACCCATCATTTGGCCTCACACATTAATTGGTTTTACAAATAAAACTTTGTCCATTATGGTCTTAGCACATACAGTGCCCTCCATAATGTTTGGGACAAAGACCCATCATTTATTAATTTGCCTCTGTACTCCACAATTTGAGATTTGTAATAGAAAGAATCACATGTGGTTAAAGTGCACATTGTCAGATTTTATTAAAGGGTATTTTTATACACTTTGTTTTCACCATGTAGAAATTACAGCTGTGTTTATACATAATCCCCCCATTTCAGGGCACCATAATGTTTGGGACACATGGCTTCACAGGTGTTTGTAGTTGCACAGGTGTGTTTAAATGCCTCCTTAATGCAGGTATAAGAGAGCTCTCAGCACCAAGTCTTTCCTCCAGCCTTTCCATCACCTTTGGAAACTTTATTGCTGTTTATCAACATGAGGACCAAAGTTGTGCTGATGAAAGTCAAAGAAGCCATTATGAGACTGAGAAACAAGAATAAAACTGTTAGAGACATCAGCCAAAACTTAAGCTTACCAAAATCAACTGTTTGGAAGATCATTAAGAAGAAAGAGAGCACTGGTGAGCTTACTAATCGCAAAGGGACTGGCAGGCCAAGGAAGACCTCCACAGCTGATGACAGAAGAATTCTCTCTATAATAAAGAAAAATCCCCAAACACCTGTCCGACAGATCAGAAACACTCTTCAGGAGTCAGGTGTGGATTTGTCAATGACCACTGTCCGCAGAAGACTTCATGAACAAAAATACGGAGGCTACACTGCAAGATGCAAACCACTGGTTAGCCGCAAAAATAGGATGGCCAGGTTACAGTTTGCCAAGAAGTACTTAAAAGAGCAACCACAGTTCTGGAAAAAGGTCTTGTGGACAGATGAGACGAAAATTAACTTTTATCAGTGATGGCAAGAGCAAAATACAGAGGAGAGAAGGAACTGCCCAAGATCCAAAGCATACCACCTCATCCGTGAAACACGGTGGTGCGGGTGTTATGGCCTGGGCATGTATGGCTGCTGAAGGTACTGGCTCGCTTATCTTTATTGATGATACAACTGCTGAAGGTAGTAGCATAATGAATTCAGAAGTGTATAGACGCATCCTATCTGCTCAAGTTCAAACTATTGCCTCAATACTCATTGGCCGGCAGTTCATTCTACTGCAAGACAATGATCGCAAACATACTGCTAAAGCAACAAGGCGTTTTTCAAAGCTAGAAAATAGTCAATTCTTGAGTGGCCAAGTCAATCACCCGATCTGAACCCAATTGAGCATGCCTTTTATATGCTGAAGAGAAAACTGAAGGGTACTAGCCCCCAAAACAATTATAAGCTAAAGATGGCTGTAATACAGGCCTGGCAGAGCATCAACAGAGAAGACACCCAGCAACTGGTGATGTCCATGAATCGCAGACTTCAAGCAGTCATTGCATGCAAAGGATATGCAACAAAATACTAAACAAGACTACTTTCATTTACATGACATTGCTGTGTCCCAAACATTGTGGTGCCCTGAAATGGGGGGACTATGTATAAACACTGCTGTAATTTCTACATGGTGAAACCAAAATGTATAACAATGGCCTTCATTAAAATCTGACAATGTGCACTTTAACCACATGTGATTCTTTCTATTACAAATCTCAAATTGTGGAGTACAGAGGCAAATAAATAAATGATGGGTCTTTGTCCCAAACATTATGGAGGACACTGTAACTATTCTGTTCAAATTAAATCCTGGACATGCTTAAACTTGCTTAAGTCCAAGAGTTACTGATTAATGTGGCGCAGTGTTTGTCGCAACACTCTATCTCTGGACAATAGCAGCGAAGCTTGTTGGGATTTTCCAAATTTATTCTGGGGAATTGTCAATGTGGTCCGATGCCAAGTCGAATCAAGTGTAGGATCAGAGACCCCATTCATATTAGTGGGAATTCTTTGATTATGGGTATTTTTCTAGTTAGTTGACTTATGTTTTTCATTATTTCTAAGGATTTTAATACGTTTAAGTCTACTATTTTTATTCTGGGATGATTTTCATTTTAGTGGTCTACTTAGTGTTAATAGTTTGAAATGTCTCTAAATGCCAGAGACATTGAAATACCTTTTTAAACTGCCTCAAAGCTTGGTAGGAAATTAAGCTCCACTCTTGGGTCATTTCCATGGGTGAAGCCACAGAGTACCCTGTCTGTGGCATAAGTACCACCATCAATCTCGCTGCCGAACCCTTAAGGTGCTGATGAGATGAGTCCTCCGCATCAGGACGAGTTGAATAGAGGTGTGGGGGAAGAGTACGAAGAAACTCTGAGGGACAGACTATATCTTGTACATTCTGGAACATTGATGTGTCTATTCTCTTCACTTGTGTTGAATGACCTTGGTACGATCCCAGTAGTTAATACTTTTACGTTGTTCCTTTTTGCACTTGGTTTTATGTGTGTTCACTGATTTCTTCCAATCTTGACCAAGAAAGCCATAACAAACAAATGTTTTCCTATCTTTTCTCTTTAGCTGCCTTTAACAATGGTACCAGGCAAAATCCGTTGCAATAAAAAAGATGTTGTGTTGACCTTGGGATCTGAACGGATTTCCATAAAATCAGATCCTAAAGCTTTATATCACTACTTCTCTTCATTGGAGGGAATTGTGGGTTTTCAGGATCATTTTGACTGGTGAGTTTGAGATATGGATATTCTGCATGTTTAGTAGAGGTTTAACAAATATTATATCAAAATTACGACAACTTAACCGGTAAATGCATAACCCATAGCTATTGCATCTGCAGTGGATTTTTTCCTCTGGCTTAATGATGTTGCTCCTATGTCTCTGTCCACAAGCAACGTGGAGGATCCTTTTTGCATTTCTCTCTCCAAGCACTGTGATCTATCCCAAACAGTTTGTAACTGTTCTTAATAGATAGAAGATGTTTTGCATTTGTCAGCCATCTATTTTACACCCATTATTAAAAGAGGTATCCAGAAGATGTAGAATTCTGATAATTGCATTTGATACACTTTGTTTAGTTCTGTTGTTGAGTAAACTAGTCCAGTGGTTTAGAGCTGAAGCGACTGCCTGTTAGAATGGGCCAGATTAGAGAACTACTAGTTAATTGTAGCATGCACAGCTCGGAACAAGCTAAAGGTCCGAAGCTCCACCATTAAGATGAGCAATAAAACCAGAGATGAAGAGGTTATTTGTGCTGGGCTGAGGGACAGGATGCACCTCACATTTGTCACCTCAGCATTAAGCCAACAATGTTCAGTATATGTAAAATAACCCTATTTGAATGGGTTACATTACATATGCTAAATGTTTAAGAAGGAACTGTAGATGCTGGAAAATCGAAGGTAGACAAAAATGCTGGAGAAACTCAGCGGGTGAGGCAGCATCTATGGAGCGAAGGAAATAGGTGACGTTTCGGGTCGAGACCCTTCTTCAGACTGATGTGGGGGTGGGGGGGTGGGAAGAAGAAAGGAAGAGGCGGATACAGTGGGCTGAGGGAGAGCTGGGAAGGGGAGGGGAAAGAAGGAGAAGGCAGGGACTACCTGAAATTGGAGAAGTCAATGTTCATACCGCTGGGCTGTAAACTACCCAAGCAAAATATGAGGTGCTGCTCCTCCAATTTACAGTGGACCTCACTCTGGCCATGGAGGAGGCCCAGGATAGAAAGGTCGGATTTGGAATGGGAGGGGGAGTTGAAGTGCTGAGCCACCGGGCGATCAGGTTGGTTATTGCGAACTGAGCGGAGGTGTTGGGTGAAGCAATCGCCAAGCCTACGCTTGGTCTCACCGATGTAGAGCAGCTGACACCTACAGCAGATGCAATAGATGAGGTTGGCGGAGGTGCAGGTCAACCTCTGCCGCACCTTCACCTGCATCTCCTCCAACCTCATCTATTGCATCCTTCAGCCCACTGTCTCCACCTCTTCCTTTCTTCTTCCCGCCCCCCCCACCCCCACATCAGTCTGAAGAAGGGTCTCGATCCGAAACGTCGCCTATTCCTTTGCTCCATAGATGCAAAACGCGATACATTCATCTAAAAAAGCTGGCGATGTTGAGCTGTCTGTTGTTTCTCTTGTAATACGATGGCAGAGTAGCACAGCTAGTCGAGCTATTGCCTCAGCACTCAAACCCAGATCGATCCTGATCTTGGGTGCTGCCTGTGTGGTGTTTGCATGTTCTCCCTGTGACCGCATGGGTTTCCTCCGGATGCTCCAGTTTAATCCCACATCCGAAAGAAGTGCGGTTTTGCAGGTTAATTGGCCGTTGTAAAATTGCGCCTCATATGCAACAAGTGGATACAATGGTATGATTATGTAGAACTGGTGTGATCGCTTAATTGATCATTGGTGAAGACTCAGTCGGCTGAAGAGTTTTCATGCTGTATCTCTAAACTAACAACTAATATTGGGAAATCAACACACCCTGGCACACTGGGAGTGAAGACTTGCAGAAAAGAGCCTGTGTAGAGTAATGTGACTTAAGTCCACAGTGAAACTGCTGGGATGGTTATGAAAACTTCTCTCCCTTCAACCTCCCAAACCATCGTGTCAGCAAGTTTTATATAGCAGGATATCGAAACTTTATTTGGATTAAGTAGTTTAAATTCAAAATTCCTGATTCCAAAACAGAACTATTTATACCATTTATTTATTGTAAAATCGTAAACAGGTCTGTAATGAGCTTATTTCCAATTTTCCCATTACTAAAACAATTTGAAAGCAGACTACCACACATTGTGCTTGTGCACTGTATTACCTTATATCAGAAAATCACTTCATTCATTTTTTAATGTGATACTTTCACGTATCTCTTCTTCAGGTGGGCAAGGAATAGCTTCTCAAACCATGGTGGTAAACCATTTTGGATTGATCCTTCTGAAACTGGAATACAACATATCTTCATCGATGATAATATCCGCTTAAATGATGCTGAATCTATTATTTGTGCACAGGTACAATAATATTCAATTGATTTTAAATATGAATTAATGATTGGTTTCTGAGATTCAAGTTTTAGATCATTATTGTCATTATAGATTTTATGATGCTTATTATTGTTAGTATAGATTTTATAATGCTTAGCCGGCATACTGCTTGTGCCCTCATTGTCAATAACCTTCATCAGCTGAACTTCCAGTTAAATTCACTAACACTACTCTGGGAGTTGAGTGAGTCATTGATTTTGCTGTGTTCCGTCAGCATTATCATTTGCAGCATTTGGTAACCTAGAAACTCTCTCCCACTATCACCTGCAACCTATGTTACACAGCAAATAGTTTCAGCTACTTATAATTCCACTCAGAAACATCTGATATTTATTTGTACACCTCAGCTGATGTTTCTGTTGCCTAAGGGAACATCTGATGCGGCTATTCGCTAAGGCCTCAGCTCCATGCAGCCAGGTTGATTTCTCTATAAATCATGATTTAAATACAGTTTTGTGTGATTCTTGGGCACCTTCAGTTTTCCTCAAAGACTGGATTTGTATGACTTTCTTCTGAACATGCTGACCAATTATTAAATCATATAATTGTTTACCTTGACTGCATTACCTATTTGGCTGGCTATCCATTTGCAACTCCTCAGCAAATGAGACCTCTGGCAAAAGAAAATGTAGACAACACTCAGTCATGGGCTAAAAGTGGCAAATAATATTTGTGCTACAAAAGTGCCAAGTATTAAACATCTTCATACCCTTGACATTCAATAGCATTGCCATTGCTAAGTTCCCCAACACCAAATTAATTACTGACCAGAAATGTAATTGGACCCGTCTCATAGAAAGTGTAGCTGCAAGAGCGAGTCAAAAGGCAGTGTTTCCTGCGACAAGTCACTCACTTCCTGACAACCAAAATCCTTCTCACGGCCGATTAGGCATGTCAGGAACGTGACAACATACTTTTGACTTGCCTGGATGAGTGCAGTTACAGCAACTCTCAAGAAACTTGACACCAACAAGGACAAACAGCCTGTGTGAGTGGAACGTCACACCGCCATGAACATTCATTTACACAGCACTGGAATTTAAAAGCTGCAGCTACAAAATGCAATGCAGTTATTTGCCCAGGATAATCCAGCAGCACTTCTCCAAGGTTAACACAAAGAAGGACAAGGATAGCAGGTGCAAGAGGGCAGTAGCAGATCCCCTTCCAAGTCGCACACCATCCTGTCTTGGAAATATATTGTCAGTCTCCTTTGTCTTCCATTGTGTCTTATTCATGAAATGCATATCCAGTAGCTCTATTTTCACTCGATGGACAACATCAGATCAAAAATGTGACTGGCTATGATCTTCCAGGGACAGTGGAGAAAGGCCAGCAATGTCCATATCCCCAAAGAGAGTTTAAAGGAAAACCCACACATCATATTCCTGGTTTGCTGTGTTCCATTGCCTTCGGCAGCTTGACATAATTGTTTTTAATGTTTTTTTGTACCTAAGACCTCCCTGCTCACACTTTGGTTAACCCAATGCAGTTGCACATTCTTTCCCTGCAACCTTTTGTTCTAGATCTGTTTTTGCCCCTCTTCCCTTGAATCACTCGCTTTGCCCGATTCTATTTCCCAGCTGGCAGTATTTAGTTTTAGTTTAATTTAGAGATAGAGCATGGAAACGGCCCTTCAACCCACCGAGTCCATACCGCCCATTGATCACCCGTTCACAATAGTTTTATGTTATCCCACTTTTGCATCCATTCCATACACACCAGAGGCCAATTAACCTATAAACTCGCATGTCATTGGGCTGCGGGAAGAAACTGGAATACGCCGAGGAAACCTATGTTATCACAGGGAGAACATGCAGACTCTCACAGACAACAGCTGAGGTCAGGCGCCCTAAATAGGCCTAATTGTGATATCATGGCCTTGGCTCTCAATTTTCAGGGAGACCAAAGATTTGTTTGTTGGCCTTTCAATGTGTTCAAAGATTGAGGCACCAAAACTCCAACTGAGAAAATAAATTTCTCCTCATCTCCATCTCAAATGGGTAATCCCTTTTTCTGATGCTATGCTTTGTCATAGAGTCATACAGCACGTAAACAAGCTCTTTGGCCCGACTTGCCCATTTCCCTCTAAATCTTTCCTATCCACGTTCCTGTCCAAATGTCTTTTTAAATGTTGTTATAGTATCTGCCTCAACCACCTCCACTGGCAGCTCGTTTTATATACCCTTTACACTCCGTGTGATAAAAAGTGCCTCTTAGGTTCCTATTAAAGCTTTCCCCTCTCACATTAAACCTATGTCCTCTAATTCTTGATTCCTCTACTCTGGGCAAAATAATGTGCGTTCACCCTATCTAATCCTCTCATGATCTTGGACACCTCTATAAGATCACCCCTTACCCTCCTGCGCTCCAAGGGATATATCCCCAGCCTGCCCAACCTCTCCCTATAACTCGGGCCCTCAAGTTCTGACAACATTCTCATAAAACTTCTCTGTACTCTTTCTAGCTTAACACCAACCTTCATATAGCAGGGTGACCACAATTGAACACAATATTTCAAATGTGGCTTCACCACGGTCTTGTACAACTGTATCACAACAGTCTAACCTATATACTCAATACCCTGACTAATGAAGGCCAATGTACCAGAAACATTTCAGATCACTCGACCTGTGATGCCATTTGTAAGGAATTGTGTCCATTGGACCCTAGAACCCTCTGCTCTACAACACTCCCCATGGCCCTGCCATTCATTCATAAGGTCCTGTACTGGTTTGACTTCCCAAAGTCCAACTCCTCGATCTTATCGGCATCAAACTCCATTAACCATTTGCCCACTTGCCCAACTGATCACGACCTTGCTGTAATTTTTGATAACCATCTTTGATATCTGTGATACCACTCACTTAAGTGTCATGTGTAAACTTACTAATGCCATCTACTTTCTCATCCAAATCATTGATACAAACCATAAACAGCAATGGCCCAAGCACCACTAGTCACAGGCCTCCAGTCTGAAAAGGATCCTTCCACCATCGCCCTCTGCTTCCTTCCGTGAAGCTAATTCTTCATCCAGTCTACTAGCTCTCCCTGGATCCCATGCAATCTAACCATCCAGAGCGACCTATCGTGGAACCTTATCAAATGCTTTACTGAAGTCCATAGACTATGTCTATGGGTTTGACATTCAACCTTTTTGGCTACTATTTAAAATAACTCAAATCAGATTTATAAAGCATGTTCTCCCACCCACTACAAAACCATACTGACTATCCCTCAGAATCTTCACCAATAACCTGCCGACTACAGATGTTAGGCCTGCTGGTCTATAGTTCCCAGGCTTTTACTTGCAGCAGTTCTTAAATAGAGGCGCAACATTAGCCACCCTCCGGTCTTTCGGCACCTCGCAGTGCCTAATGATTATTTATATATCTCAGTCAGGGTGCTTGCAATTTCTTCTCTAGCTTCCTACTGTGATATATCTGATCAGGCCCGATCTTCATATGCCTAGGGACGTCCAGCATGTCCTCGATTGTAATACAGACTGTCCGCAAGGCATCTCCATTAACTGTCCCCTGTTCCCTAGTCTTCATGTCTTCCTCCATAAAAACAGGAGAAATACTCATTGAGAGCCTTGCCATTCTCCTGTGACTCCAGACAGAGATGACCGCTTTGGCTTCTTATTTTCTAAACTACCCAGACCCCATTTTCTGTCCATTTTTCCTTCACAGATGTTACCTGACCTGGTGCATTCTTCCAGCAATCTGTTATTTGCTGAAGATTTCCAGTCTTTTGTGTCTCATTATCTAAAGCAATGATAAATATGACAATAAACACAATGACAAGTAGAAAATAGTAGAAAGGTGTGAGATTGTGGTGCAATCTGGTCATGTTTAAAACAAAATTAAACTACAACAATAGAATAACCGAATGGGGTAGAACTAAGAGCACACGACAACACCTTTGAGAGGGAGTGTTGAAGAGAAGGTGTTGCTTCAGGAGTCAGATAACTGTGGGAAAGGAGCTCTTTTTAAGTCTGGATATTTAGGCTTTCAAGCTTCTGTATCTGTTCCCAGAAGCTAGAAGAGAGAAAAGGAAGTGGCCTGGGTGGCTGAAAGGTTTTATTCTGGCTGGAGGTCCATGGCAGTGGTACTCGACAGCGATCTGTGCTGTGGTGCCTGTTGTTTGTGATCATATCAATGTCTTGGATGTAAATATAAATGGATGGTTGGCAAGTGAAGGATACAGTGGGATTTAGATCAGTTATAGATATGGGCAGGGAAATGCTGGACACAGTTTACTCAGAGCCAATGTGAGGTGGTGCACAAAAGTAAAGAGAAAGTATACAGATAATGGCATATCAATGATGTGCAGAGGGATCTTCGAGTCTAAGTCCATAGTAACACATTAAGTCTTTGAAAGTAGCAATACGAATGGATGGCATGGTAAAGAAACCATATGGTATGCATATCTTCATTGTCAAAGCATTAAGTATAAGAGCCAGGAAGTCATGTTGCATCTTTATAAAACTTGCTTAGGCCACATTAGGAGTATTATGCACAATTCTGGTTGCCCAGGAAGGATGCAAATACTTTGGAGAGGGTGCAGAATAGGTTTACCATGATGCTGCCTGGTGTTGAGAGTCCAGGAGAGGTTGGACAATGGATTGTTTTCTCTGGTGCCTTGGACGTTGAGGAGATCAGATAGAAGTATATAAAATTGTGATAGACTTGGATAGGGAAGATAGTCCGAATTTTTTTCCAGGATGGAAATGACAAGACGAGAGGGCATAGCTTTAAAGTGCGAGGATGAATGGTCACAGAAGATGTGTGAGGTAAGTTTTTTCACACAGATAGTGGTGGAAGCAGATATGATAGTGGGGTTTAAGAGGTTTTTAGAGAGACACATGCAGGGAATTGCAACATATGAATCATGAGCAGGCAGGAAAGACTTGTTTAACTTGGCATCATGTTTAGTATAGACATTAATGGGCTGTTCCTGTGCTGTACGTTCCTATGTTCATCCTTGAGGATCTTTCCAGTCTTCCTGATGCAATACAGGAACGGGCCCTCTGTACAACACTGGCCCAAATTATTTGTCTCAAACAATGAAGATGGACTGGATGGAATAAACTGACGAGCCTGTATGGACAGAGCTGTGTTCACCACGTTCTGTAGGTTCTGGCAGTCAAGAGCATAGCAATTCCCATGGCAGGCTGAGATGTATTCTGTCAGAATACCTTCTATTGCACAACTGTGGAAGTTTGCGAGAAACCTTGTGCACGTGCCAAATATTTACAGGTGCCTCAGAAAGCAAATGTGTGGATGTATTTTTAAAAAATCATTGCATTTGTGTGAAAACATTAAAATGTGACATGCACAAGCATCCACCTAGAAGATAAAGTCTGTGGCTCCAGAATCGGCCTCTTCAGCCATCTCAAGACTCACAGAAATGACCCACACTTGACTATGAATGATAGCCGATGGTGATGATAATATTGATGCTTAGAAATTTGAAGCTGTCGACCATCTCTACACCTCCATTGATTATGATACTATTGTGTTCACCCCCTCATTTCCTTAGATCACCAATCAATACTTTTGCTTTGCTGACATTATATTGTTGTTGTTGTTCTGACACCACACCACAAAGTTCTGGATCCATTTCCTATACTTCATCTCATTATTATT
Source organism: Malacoraja senta (assembly GCA_038087875.1). Taxonomy (NCBI): domain Eukaryota; kingdom Metazoa; phylum Chordata; class Chondrichthyes; order Rajiformes; family Rajidae; genus Malacoraja; species Malacoraja senta. Next base: position 49,690,399 of record CM075980.1, read on the forward strand.
GTTGATCCAGCTGACAACAGTGGTATCACTGGCAAACTTAAAGATGGAGTTGGCATTATACATGACTACATAGTCATGATTATATAAGGAGTAGAGCAAGGAACTTACTTCAAAACTCTGAGGACCATCAGTATTGAAGGTCAGGACAGAGGAAATATTATGAGTACTTCCAACGGATTGAGACCTTCCTGTCAGGAAGTCCAGAAGCCATTTTCAGATGGAGACCCCAAGGCCAAGATACAAATGTTTTGGGATGAGTTTATTCAGTACTTTGTTTTCTACAGAGAATTAACTTGAACAATACCAAAGATATACACTGCCATCCTAAATTAGTTCACCATTCTTTTTTTAATCATATTTCTTCTACTCTTATGATTTAATAACTAATTGATTACAATGTGCTGGTTATAGTTGTTCCTGGCCAATGTTTAGATGTATTTTAGCTGTATTCAGATGCTGAGACACACAACATTCCTATAAACCCATTAGTATTCTAATTCAGCAGCAATTGATAAGCTTCTAATAGAAAATACATTCAAATTTTCAAAGCCATGTTTATCGTTTTGTGCAACCAAAATAACCACATTTCTGCCTGAAGATATCTTTGTCTGGTAATTTAGTAGAATGACGCATTTTGCTTTTCAGTTTTCCAACTGAAAATCATCTTTACAACAATGAAACGTGATAACAAATGAAATTTGTAATGGCTATTCCCTGGTGTCATTCACCCATGTGTTCCTGTTACAATTTCCACCTTTGGGCAATATACACTGATGCAAGTCCTTGTGGATTATATTTGTTTTAAAGCATTGCAGGGAACTTGCTCCATGTTGACCTAAAGGTATTTGTACTTAGACACTTCCAGGACAAAGAACCAGCATGTCAAGTAGGTAATTGAATTACTTGTGTTTGTCCCTTCATATTGCTTACCTTTGCACAGTGCACACTCATACCCGGCCTCAGAAGAGACTACTGTGTGACATATTTTCAGTTCCAAAAATATCCAACTGCAGGCGTGAGATCAAATTAGATTTACAGCAGGGGTGCTGCTGTCCAAAACAGTTGGCAACTTGCTGCTGCACGCATCTCGTGCACCTTATAGTGAGCACTGGAACTTGTAGCCAATTATTGTGGTAGAATTCTGAGGAGAAAGAAGTGACATGTACAATAGGAGGCAATTTATATTTTTTTCCACTGAATAGGCAAAGTCCAAAATCACAGAATGCATTAGGCCCATCAATTGCTCCATTTTCCACACTCAAATTTGTCTTATGAACTGCCTTCCACAAATTTCATGAAGAGAACTTGTATAACATATCTCTCTTATGTTAATAACAAAGTTGAAGTCAGGCTGGCTGTCGTTTCTGATGCCTACATATTCATCCATTGCTCCGCAACATAGATTACTCTAGGTTGTAATATTTTTCATTGATGCAAACAGAACGGAGTGTCCTTTATAAAACCTTATAACCAATTTAGGTATGCCTGGACACTGGGATATGTATATTTAACACAATGGAGCAGATGGTTCAGGTTTACTATGCCTGAACACTGGGATAAGGGAAACGAGAGATATAGACGGTGTTGTGGAGAGATAAAGAACAATGAATGAAAGATATGCAAAAAAGTAACGATGATAAAGGAAACAGGCTATTGTAAGCTGTTTGTAGGGTGAAAATGAGAAGCTAGTGCGACTTGGGTGGGAGAGGGATAGAACGAGAGGGAATGCCGGGGCTACCTGAAGTGAGAGAAATCAATATTCGTACCACTGGGCTGTAAGCTGCCCAAGTGAAATATGAGATGCTGTTCCTCCAATTTGCGTTTAACCTCACTCTGACAATGGAAGAGAAAGAGGACGGAAAGGAGGGAAGGGGAGTGGACAAAGGCCGAGGCGAGATCTGGTGAGAGGATGATGGGTGTTCAGAGAGGAGGGGGGATGTGAGGACTATTGTATGGGTTGGGTGTGGTCGAGATAACCTGGTTAAAAGAGGTGGAAGGGGAAGACCCATCACTACTGAGGTTCCCTATAGGGGGGGGGGGGGGAAGCAGTAGGACCTAGCAGAGTCAGGCCACGTGCTGTTGGAGTCTGCATCGTGAAGTTTGTGGGTCTGGTGCTGAGCCTGGAACTCAGGTGAGGTGACAGCTCCGGCCCGCTGGTGGGCGGTGGAGAGGTGAGGGTCGGTGGAGTCGCTGCTGGAGGCCTGTGGGGGGCCGTCGGCAGCCGAGGCAGTTTCGGTGGTCTGGGATCGGCTGGGAAGGCGGTGAAGGTCAGAGAGGCGGTGGATGTTGGTGCTGCTCCTCGTGGTGGCAATCTCGGCCTCGTGGTGTTCGGGCAGGCGGCACGGTCCAGCAGTGGAGCGTTGGGCCTTCGGGTGGTCGAGTCGAGAAGTGTCAGTGGAGGGACTGGTCTGGGGGCGGGCAAGCTTGTGATCCTTGGTAGAGTACAGGTAGGTAGGTTGGTTGAGGGTGTGGACTGGCGTCGAATGAAGTACAGTTGGGGTCTGTTGCAGGTGTGGGTGAGTGAGGCCCGGAGCTGCGGGAGAGTCAGAGTGAGGGCCTACTGGTGCTGGCGCATCGCAGCCAGTGTAGAACGCGGGACACGGAAGGAGAACTGTTACGAAAAGCGGCAGATCGACTGTCGGTACCTGTAATCTGGGTTGGGTCCGATCTCATATTTCGCTTGGGCAGCTTACAGCCCAGTGGTATGAATATTGATTTCTCTCACTTCAGATAGCCCCAGCATTCCGTCTCTCTCTATCCCGCCCCAACCCATCGCACTAACTTCTAATTTTCACCTTACAAACACCTTTCCTTTATCATTTCATTTTTGCATATCTTTCATACATCGTTCTTTATCTCTCCACATAACCATCTATATCTCTCTTTTCCCTAACCAGTCTGAAGAAGGATCTCGACCCGAAATGTCACCCATTCCTTCTCTCCAGAGATGCTGCCTGTCCCGCTGAGTTACTCCAGCTTTTTGTGTCTATCTTCGGTTTATACCAGCAACTGCAGTTCATTTTTATACACTCCAGTTTTATATATTCTGTTTGGAAAAGGCATCAAAATATGTCAGAAAAGTCAAGAAACAACTATAAAGCTGGTTTCAGGATCCAGTGTGAAGTGGTGAACATTAAAGAAAACTGAAGTACTGATTTGCACATTGGAGAAAATACGATCAGTGATAGAATGGCAAGGTTGGGAAACATGGGTATATAGATGCAAGAAAATAACTGATGGATGATGTTGAATGTGGCTCTATAGGACACTGTCCCAGTCCTAATTAGGTCTGAGAAGAATTGCTCTGCACTATATGAGTAGAAGTCTTCTTTATTCTTTAATTGATGCAGACTTCATTTCTAATGCTAGCTATACCTAATTATCCTTGACAAGTTAGTGATGAGCTGTGCTGTCCGTGTAGTGAATAGACTTCTGCAGTCCTTTTTACTGTATGTAGCACATTAAAGGATTTTGATGTAGTGATAACGAAGGTATAGCTATATATATCGTCAAAAAACTGTGACAGAGGGGAACTTACAGATGATTACTGTTTCCTTCTGCTTATTGCCTCAAATGATTGAGTTTGAGGCTTTGGAAAGTGCATCTTAAGGATGTTATACCCTGCATCCATAATACGCTGAAGGTGAGGGAGTAAATGGTCGGGGTGTCAATCTGTAAGCTATTTCATCCTAGATGATGATGAGCTGTAGTACTGTAGCTACATTCAACCATCCGAGTGGGCAATCACTATATTGTTGGTGGAAAGGCTTTGGGTATTCTGGCGACAAATCACTATTGCCGCACATCCGTTCTGAATGCTGACTTATTTAAAAAGTTATGTTGTAACCATGCAAATTGAATTATTTTTTTCAAGTATATGGTCCCATCTTTAAATTGTTCTAACATCAAATTAAAAGATGTGTCATGGATTAGTAATAACAGAGGTCTAATCGATTGGGAGAACTGTATGACATAACTCAAAACGATGAGGTGTTTATGATCCTTTCGCAAAAATTGAACATGACAGTTTGAGTTGCTTTTGTCAAGTCCACCTCCACCGTATTGGTTTTAATTGTGTTTATTCATCGTGCATCATTTAATTATATCTGGGTTAAACTGCAAATGGAAGATCAGAGCTTGAGAGAATTGCAGCACAGGCATTCTCTTCTTCTTATCGAGTCCACACACAAGATTAGAAGTTGTTAAACCGGAGCTGAACACACTTCTCGGCATCTGCATACAATGGTGTCTGTCTTGTGCTTCTTGTGCGTGGTGGAGGAAAGATTGGTGGAAACAAGGCCGTGACGTGAACGCTCTTTCCTTGACCCCAGCACAGGCATTAATGATAATGCATAGAACTGTACAGCATAGGCCCACAATGTCTGTGCATAGTAATCAACTTCATAACACAGCACAGTAGGAAAGCATTGATATGCACCTCATATTTAATATTGTATGCATATCTAGTTTTGGATGCTTAAACATCCATGTATGTTAGTCCTATTTTTTGACTTTGAGGCAGAAATTTATGAGCAGCCAGCTTTGCCCCAAATTAACCTCAGAATGTTGTACCTGTTGCAGTTTCTAAGATGGATTATTTAGACCAGCCTGTGAACAAGAGAGTCATTTCTGAATTTTGATTAATTCATTTCCATACCATGAACATTACTGAACACTGTTGTTGGTAACATTAATAAGGCAGAATTGGAGTGACCTTTGAAATCTTTACCTTAGTTCGAACGCATAGAAATCAACCTCTATTGCCTAGGAGAATCTTAATTATGCAATAAGCTCTGCAGCGAATGCAGGTCTCACAAGAAGACTTGGAAATGGCTATTAAGTGGAACAAGTGGCTGATATTATTGTTATGCCAGTTGAGCACAGGTTGACACCAAAATATTCTCTGACAAATTAAGAGCAGAAACTCATTGCAAATATCTGACTGGTGAACAGTGAAATAACAAAATATTGTTGCTGCAAATTTTAAGTTTATATTGCATCTCGTATAGCATATTTTGTACCAATCTTGGCTAGATTTTCAACATATAGAATTGTCTGGTCAATGAACTAATTTCTCTTATTCCTTAAGCGATGTGGAGTACCGTACTGCTAGCATGTGTAACTTCTGTGATTTTTTTGACATATTTAATCAAATCAGCAATTCTGTTTTTCCTTTCACAAAATAACAGATGTTTGTAGAGGGTGGCAATGAAACCCGAATCGTCCCAACCGCAGAGTTGGATGACGTTTGCTTGGTCCGGACTGACCTTCTCAAGGCCATCCACGACCGGCATTATTTCATCAAGTGTGTGGAGCAGTGTGAAGAGAACTACAACAACTACACAGCTCTATTGTAAATGAGGGCATCCTATCACATCAGCAATCCTAGCTGATAAACTCAGGGCATGTGTTTGAAAAAGAGACGGGTTAATATAATTATATTAAATATATATATATGGACATGATGAATGTTGAAATACATTGTTTAAAGGTTAAAGTTATAACTGTAATGATAAATTACTGGAAAAAAGAACCTGATGTCTATTGTAGAAATGTTTAAAGTTATTATATTGTATCTCAAACTTCAACTGTACGACATACAAGGGATTACATTGATTTTCATAAATATTCATTAAACATTAATATAAATCTGTTTATTTTACTGGGAAATGCACTGTATGGAAATGTTACATTTTAATAGTGTAATGAAACAGGGATGTATAATATCAATTAATATATAAGAGTTGAACAAAAGTTTCTTCTATGGGATTTCAGAACAAATGTAAATTGTAGTTGCATCCATTTCCGTCCTGGATAAAACAAGCATTTGATGAGTTTTACAGTAACTGTTTTAATAGTATTTCAACAAGCATCTTGCTAGCTGGTGTGACTACAACTAGGCCTTTTATAGTCTGAATAATCAATGATTTGTGCATGTCAAGAACACAGAAATGAGTGATTCTTGAATCCTTGTTAAATGAATAGCATTTTGCTTTGTAAGTATTGAGAATATTGTTCAGACTTTTTAGAGGCATAACTTAATTGTAAGTCAGCAATTTAGTGATGAGTAGATGTTCAGTTGATTGATTTGTGTAACTGGAGAGTTCTGGAAACTTGTACACATTGACTTTCTGAATCTGTTCTGTGTCAGTTACAATAAAAAAATTAACTTCATGCATTGAATTACTTGTCTTTCTTTGGGAAAAAATAATTTCATTAATGGAGTTAATACTGAGTGCTGTTTCTTCTGCCTACCTCCATTTTAATTTTAAATTAAAATCAAAATGATTTGGGTTTGATATTGAATCAAACTATATTTGAACTTGAAATCCAATTAAATTTATCCCTTGATTATGATTTTCCACAGCAAGAAAATATGAAGATGTCATAGCATTCTAGCTTTATTATTTCATAATTTTGAGTATGTTGATTTTTTTTTAAAGAGTTTGTCTACTTTTTATGTATCTGCTTTGAAAATAATTGTTTTACCTCTGAATCTTTTAAAAAGGGCCATTTGGGTTGACTTTCTCCCATCCGCCCAACTCCCACTAAAGGGATCCATGAGGAATGGCATAACTGTTTGGAGGATCGGTGGAACTTAATGTTCATAAATTGAATGAATAAAAATGCTGAGTATTTGATTTTTTTTATAAATATGTTTCCAACAGAGTTAGTAATGTGGCAAACATTAAAAAATGTAGTTGCTGAAGAGAATTCCACAGATTGGTGTATGGTGAAACATTTAAAATAGTTCAAATTGGGGGAAAATCCTCTTACATTGCATAGAGTATTACTAAACATAAGGTTCAGATTACTTACTGGATCTCATGACTGATAGGTTTGGATTCCTTAAGTAGTTTTTGCAGACTTATTGGAATTTAAGGCTTTTGAAAGGAGATTGAATCCGAGATAATGAAGGTATGTGCACTATTTTAGAATTTGATTGAAATTAGCCACAGTTTATTTTCGGGCTGTTCTGGTATCTTACTACAGGAGTATTGTTCATAAACTGGGTGGTAGTGGAGCTGTGTATCTGCTTCCCAAGCACCTGCATTTGCAGATTCAAATTAGTTTATTGTCATATGTACAAGAGGGCAATGAAATTCCTTGTTCACGTGAATCTCACAGAGTAAACAGTAATGATAAATACATAATAAATATGAATGCAGAAACAACAAAACATTGCAAGTGGAAAAGCTGAGTTATAAAACTGAATATTAAAGTACAATAATCAAATCGCCCGAATGAGGTAGAATTCAGTGTATCAGTACGTGGCAGCACCTTTGGAAATGGGTAAAAGGAGTGCTTGGTTCCCGAGTCAGATACCAGTGGGGAAGAAGCTGTTCTTAAGTCTGGATGTCCAAACTCCTGTATCTTCGTCCAAAAGATAAGACAAAAGAAAAGGGAATGGTCAGGATAGCAGGTATCTTAAATGATGCTTTCAGCCTTACTGATGCTATGCTATGGGTGGAGGGAAATGATGAGCCTATGATGGATTAGGCTGTGTTCACCATTATTTGCATGTTCAGGCAGTCACGAGCAGAGCAGTTACCATGCCTGGCTGAGATGCATTCCATCAATGTGGAATTCTCTGCCACAGAAGGCAGTGGAGGCCAATTCACTGGATGTTTTCAAGAGAGATTTAGATTTAGTTCTTAGGGCTAAGGGAATCAAGGGATATGGGGGAAAAGCCAGAACAGGGTACTGATTTTGGATGATCAGCCAAGATCATATTGAATGGCGGTGCTGGCTGGAAGAGCCAAATGGCCTACTTCTGCACCTATTTTCTATGTTTCTATTAGAATACGTTTTATAGCGCATGAGTAGAAATTCAAGAGAATCATCACGGACATGCTAAATCTTGATGCCGAAGAAAGCAAATACAACGAGGCACTCTCATGATCACTGCATCAGCGTGAAGGGTTGAGGTTTGGTGGCTGATAACATGGATGCCTAGGAATGAAGTTGGTAACCATTTTCTACACCATAGAAATACACATACACATTTATAAACATTTTTCCCATTAATATACCTCCCTCTTCAGATTTGATTTGTGAGCAATTAACCTAATTTATTATACTAATTACTAAAAATATAAAATCAAATTAATTTTTTTTAATTGTTTTTTAACTTTCAGAGATGTGGTACATATCATCTCGAAAAATCACTGTCACTATCCAAAAATCCCAAGAGAGAAAACCCCAATTTCTGATATTTTTGACGAGGCCAATAGCTTGATTGAAGAGTGTAGGAAGAAACTGCAGATGTTGGTTTGAAGAAGGGTCTCTTCGTAACAAAGATGAGCGGGAAGCAAGGGGATTGAGTAATGTTTAAAGAGCAACAGAAGATAACTAAAAAGACAATATGGGGAGAAAAGATGAGGTACGAAGGTAAGCTAGCCAAGAATATAAAGGAGGATAGTAAAAGCTTTAGGTATGTGAAGAGAAAAAAATTAGTTAAGACCAAAGTTGGACCCTTGAAGACCAAAAAAGGTGAATTTATTATGGGGAACAAGGAAATAGCAGATGAGTTGAACAGGTACTTTGGATCAGTCTTCACTAAGGAGGACACAAACAATCTTCCTGATAAAGTAGTGGCCAGAGGCTCTGGGGTGACGGAGGAACTGAAGGAAATCCACATTAGGAAGGAAATGGTGTTGGGTAGACTGATGAAGGCTGATAAATCCCCAGGGCCTGATGGTCTGCATCCCAGGGTACTTAAGGAAGTGGCTCTAGAAATCGTGGATGCATTGGTGAAAGTTTTCCAATGTTCTATAGACTCAGGATCAGTTCCTGTGGATTGGAGGGTAGCTAATGTTATTCCACTTTTTAAGAAAGGTGGGAGAGAGAAAACAGGGAATTATAGATCAGTTAGCCTGACATGGGGAAGATGCTGGAGTCAATTATAAAAGATGAAATAGCCACACAGTTGGATAGCAGTAACAGGATCGGTCTGAGTCAGCATGGATTTACGAAGGGGAAATCATGCTTGACTAATCTTCTGGATTTTTTGAAGATGTAACTAGGAAAATGGACAAGGGAGAGCCAGTGGATGTAGAGTACCTGGACTTTCAGAAAGCATTAGATAAGGTCCCACATAGGAGGTTAGTGGGCAAAATTAGGGCACATGGTATTGGGGGTAGAGTGCTGACATGGATAGAAAATTGGTTGGCAGACAGGAAACAAAGAGTAGGGATTAACGGGTCCCTTTCAGAATGGCAGGCAGTGACTAGTGGGGTACCGCAAGGCTCGGTGCTGGGACCGCAGCTATTTACAATATACATCAATGATTTGGATGAAGGGATTCAAAGTAACATTAGCAAATGTGCAGATGACACAAAGCTGGGTGGCAGTGTGAATTGTGAGGAGGATTCTATGAGAATGCAGGGTGACCTGGACAGGTTGGGGGAGTGGGCAGATGCATGGCAGATTAAGTTAATGTGGATAAATGTGAGGTTATCCACTTTGGTAGCAAAAACAGGAAGGCAGATTACTATCTAAATGGGGTCAAGTTGGGAAAAGGGGAAGTACAACGGGATCAGGGGGTCCTTGTTCATCAGTCTATGAAAGTAAGCATGCAGGTGCAGCAGGCAGTGAAGAAAACGAATGGCATGTTGGCCTTTATAACAAGATGAGTCAAGTATAGGAGCAAAGAGGTCCTTCTGCAGTTGTACAGAGCCCTAGTGAGACCACACCTGGAGTATTGTGTGCAGTTTTGGTCCCCTAATTTGAGGAAGGACATTCTTGCTATTGAGGGAGTGCAGCGTAGGTTTACAAGGTTAATTCCCGGGATGGCGGGACTGTCATATGCTAAGAGAATGGAGCGACTGGGCTTGTACACTCTGGAGTTTAGAAGGATGAGAGGGTATCTTATTGAAACATATAAGATTCTTAAGGGTTTGGACACGCTAGAGGCAGGAAACATGTTCCCGATGTTGGGGGAGTCCAGAACCAGGGGCCACAGTTTAAGAATAAGGGGTCGGCCATTTCGAACGGAGACGAGGAAACACTTTTTCTCACAGAGAGTTGTGAATCTGTGGAATTCTCTGCCTCAGAGGGCGGTGGAGGCAGGTTCCCTGGATGCTTTCAAGACAGAGCTAGATAGGGCTCTTAAAAATAGCGGAGTCAGGGGATATGGGAAGAAGGCAGGAACTGATTGGGGATGATCAGCCATGATCACATTGAATGGCGGTGCTGGCTTGAAGGGCCGAATGGCCTACTCCTTCACCTATTGTCTATTGTCTCGACCCGAAACATCACCTAGTCATTTTCTCCAGAGATGCTGTCTGACCTGCTGAGTTACTCCAGCTTTTTTTTAATCTTTAGCTTGATTGAAGGGATTTGTAACTGAAAGTACTCCTAACCAAAGGAGGATGGAGTAGCAACTTAGAGAAGTGCGTCTCTTCCATCAAACGCTAGAGGGCACAACTAAACTGTCCAATTCCATGGTGGAAACAAAATGCTGGAGTAACTCAGCGGGACAGGCAGCATCTCTGGAGAGAAGGAATGGGTGACGTTTCGGGTCGAGACCCTTCTTCTGTCCAATTCCATGCTTTGAATGCATTTAGAACCATTCACTGCACGGATACGGATTGTGAGCACTGTATATATTTTTAAATTAACTTCCATTACCGGTGTAGATTGACTTCGTGAAATATGTATAAAATATAGTTATTTGCGATTTAAAAAAAGAGTGGTCTCAAGTGTGCATGGGCCTGAGGTACAACGTTTCTCACAGTTAAGTTGTATTCAGACGCCGTATGAAGGACCAAACGGGGACAAGGATGTTTGCTGAATGCCTAAGTACGACTCGGATCTGTAAAATCTAGAGCCGAAAGGGGAATACAAACCCTAGCATTGGTCTGCATCGTTGGTCAGGATTTCAAGTTGTTTCACTTGTGGCCTCCTTCGTCGATTTCCGCAACAAATTTGCAGCGCAAGCACAGAACTGTGGCGATGATAAACAACGTGTGGGCAACGCCACAGACATCCGCGGCAAATTCTTGACGGAAATCTTGCACTTCTTTCTGATGGACCTGGAGAGTTACTTGGTTCTCGCTGCCAACGAATCTTGGCCGAGCCGCTCTGCATGTTCCAGCACTTTGTGCAAAGTGTAAACTATTGCTGGTGAGTAACCAAGAAGCAACCGGTAGCCAGGGACTACACGAGCCAAAAGAAGTGTCTGAATGAACTTGGGTCCCCACCCGAAACTTCATCGTGTTCTCCAGAGATGCTGCCTGACCCGCCGAGTTACTCCAGCACTTTGTGTCCTATCCGGTTTGTCGGTCGGAGGCGGTGCTAGAATGTACAAACAGCGAAGTCCAAATACACCCAGCCCTCGCCTTGAAGATGGACACAAAAAGCTGGAGTAACTCAGCGGGACAGGCAGCATCTCTGGAGATAAGGAATGGGTGACGTTTCGGGTCGAGACCCTTCTTCAGACTGGTTAGGGATAAGTATAAGCAAACACACAGGCGGGAATAGTTCAATCCTGAAGGGGTTTGAATTATGTTCCCGCGTCCAAACAACCACACGTTTTAGTTCCATTGTGTGTCTAACTCGTTATCACCCAGATCACAGCCAACAACGGACCGTTTCCTTCATCATCGTTACTTTTTTGTCTATCTTTGGAGTTAACCCTTTTTAGCGTTCTGCATTCAGAAGCGGTGCACCATTGGGGGGAAAACACCCCAAGGAAACTGGCGAAACTCCTACCGTGAAAACATCTCCCCTTGAAGAACAGTGCCCATCAGAACCCCTGTTTAGCTGGAAGTTGGCTTGAGTGAAAATTTTGCTCAACATGCTATTCAATCTAAGTGCCACCTAGCAAACTGTGGCAACATCTGTGTCTGTATAACTCGTTTTCACCTCGCCCACAGCTAACAATGGCCAGTTTCCTTGATCATCGTGACTTTTTTGCATATCTTTCATTCTCTCTATATCACCATCTATATCTCTCGTTTCCCTTTCCCCTGACTCTCAGTCTGAAGAAAGGTCTCGACCCGAAACGTCACATATTCCTGCTCCCCAGGGATGCAGAGTTACTCCAGATTTTTGCAACAATCTCCGCGTTTTAACTTATATTGTACAGTGCAATTTCCCGGAGAAATCTCGAACCCTGGAATGTTCTGAGCCTGAAAGAGTTAATTTGGGTGACGTGTTTTTGTTTGAGATTTTTAGCTTCCTCGGAGAGAGAAATTGTAAAGACATCAGTTGAAGGCTGGGGACAGAATGAGAGGGGGAGAGAGAGAGAGAGAGAGAGAGCACATGGAGAGAGGAATAAACTGAATTCCCAATTGACAACTGAATTTCCAATTCACAGTCGGGAACACTTGTGGTAAGAGGAATCGATATTCCTGGAGAAAGTGATGAGAGTCAGAGGGAGAGCAGTGCAGCGTGGGGTCGGGACAGAGTCAGAGAGGCGGCAAGCATGAGGAGTCGCTGCAGAAATCAATGGGGCGATAGGATCACAGCCCAGGGTGAATGCAGAGACAGAGACAGCCAGCTTGCGTTTGGAAAAACAGGCGAATCCTGGGAGGTTGGTGTGGGTGCATGGAGCCAAGTGGGTGCCGAGAAAGCGAGCGAGCCGCGGCCGTACGGGGACCCGCACCGCAGCCGGAGCCAGTAGAGACGGCAACAGTTCCAGCAGAGCGAAGAGAAGTCAGCCGGCGAGCGCTTACATCTGCCAAGACACGGGGGAAGGGACAAGCTTGAGGAGTTGACACAGGGCGGCTCAAAGCACGGGATGCTCCAGCAGGTATTGCCGCGAAACACACAGGGACATGCATATGGTAACTTTATGTTGGCCACATGGAACTTACTCGCTGTTTCACCGAGATTTATGAACGAGGCAAGTAGCGAGAGGCAACAAGTTTAAGGTGGATGTTTATTCAATGGAATAAAATCCAGCAAATGCTGGGATAAAAAATCGCAGCAGGTATAAGGCAGCGTGTGTGGATGGAGAGGCAGACGTTTCCACTCTGCGACCGCCTTTGTAAGAACACATTTCTCTAATTTCAAGTAACCCTTGCATTCCCTCTCTCTCCGTCCCTCCCCCACACTAAACGTCCTGCCAGTTTCACTGTTCGCATTCCTTGGTTATCACCTCACCCGCAGCCAACAATGGACCATTGTGGGCTCCACCTTTCCTTGGTCATCGGTGATGTCTCGGATTTGTCCTGAACTTTTTCATACCTCTTGTTTCCCTCTCCCCGACTCTCAGACTGAAGAAGGGTCCTGACCCGAAACGTTACCTATTCCTTTTCTCCAGAGATGCGAGCTGACCTGCTGAGTTACTCCAGCATTTTTTGTCTATCTTCTGCAGTCTGTTTGGTTTTCATTTACGTAATAGAAATCCATGTTGGGGTGGAAGATTGTACAACTTGGGAATAAGTACATAAGGGAGTAGTTTCGGGGAGAAGGATTGAGGCAAATCAGTCTCTCTGTGGAGAAAGCAGATGACGGCACAGTTATGCTGAATTCCAGGCACAGCACAGCTGATGGAAATAAGATGTGATTCTTCATGCAGACCAAGATTGTGTTCTCAACCTCAAGCAAACGGCTTTTGGCGTTCACCTGTGTACATCTGCCCACAGATTTTGTTATTTGTGGGCTTGGCAACATATTTCTATTAATCCAGCATCTGTTTCACTGTGGTGTTCCCCACAGGGGAGCTGTATGTTGGTGAAAGAAACAGCCAGTTTCTCCAGCCTGTTAGTTTAAGGTTTCACACTGGGCCATTCTGGGTCAAATGGGGAAGTGAAAAAAAGACTTAAAATTGCATTTCAATCATTAAATAATAAATGAAAAGATTAGAATATAGAAATGGGATGAAGGGAATGCAGGAAACAACTTTTTAAAAAGTCTGCTGCATTAATTTTCTTTGGAGAGATTAAGACTTGTATTATATTTTTCAGGTGGAGAGCAAGATCATCTGCAATTAATATTTCACTTATCCCTACTCTCCCACTAGTGGAAGCATCCTCTCCACACCCACTCGATTCAGGCCTTTAGCTTAATGTTACAGCATGAGAAATACCCATTTAAAAAATATTACAGGAATATTAAAAGCACTTTTAAAGTTTGGGGTATTTGTATTGTTTTAGGGTTAGGATGTGGAGTTTCTGTTCAAAATGAAGGATATAGATATTCACCTAAGGGATTAGAAGAAAGCTTATATGGGTCTATCATTAATCATTAACAGCAAAGGTTTGATTTATAAACAGCATATGAATTTGATTATGAGAAATTCCATATGAGGTTATATTTATATTTGTTACTCATAATTACTCATGGTGGTGCAACTGGTAGAGCTGCTGCCTCACGGTGTCAGAGACCTAGGTTCAATCCTGACCTCGGGAGATGTCAACATAGAATTTGCAACATAGAATGCTAAACTTGTCACTTTACCTCCCCCCTCGACTCCATTCAAGGACCCAAGCATCGTTCCAGGTGCGACAGAGGTTCACCTGCATCTCCTCCAACCTCATCTATTGCATCCGCTGCTGTAGATGTCAGCTGATCTACATTGGTGAGACCAAGCGTAGGCTTGGCGATCGTTTCGCCGAACACCTCTGCTCGGTCCGCATTAACCAACCTGATCTTCCTGTGGCTCAGCACTTCAACTCCCCCTCCCATTCCGACCTTACTGTCCTGGGCCTCCTCCATGGCCAGAGTGAGCACCACCGGAAATTGGCAGAGCAGCACCTCATATTCCACTTGGGGAGTCTGCACCCCAGCGGCTTGAACATTGACTTCTCCAATTTCCGGTAGCCCTTGCTGTCTCCTCCCCTTCCCAGCTCTCCCTCAGCCCTCTGGCTCCTCCTCTTCCTTTCTTCTTCCCGCCCTCCCAAAGACATGCAGGTTCGTAGGTTAATTGGCCTCTTCAAGTTACCCCTAATGTGTAGAGAGTGGATGAGAAAGTGGGGAACATAGAACTAGTGTGAATGGGTGATCAATGGCCGGCGTGGGCTGCCTGGCCTGTTTCTATGTTGCATCTTTTAATCAACCAGTCAATTAGTATTTAAAATTTTTTTGGTGTATTTCTAAGGACCAGTTGGCAGACACATATGTGTAAACGTAAGTTTTAGTTTAGTTTAGAGATACAGTATGAATAAAATGTGCAGCCGACTGTTCGCGCTAGTTCTATGTTATTCTGCTTCCCCTACACATTAGCGGATATTTACAGAGGCCAATTAACCTATAAACCTACACATTTTGGGATGTGGGTGGAAACTTACCCACACACAGAAAGAACTCCATACAGAGAGCACCCAAGGTCAGGATCGAACCTGGGTCTCTGGCGTTGTGAAATATAGGTTGATATCAGTAATTTATAAGATGTAGAGCATAATATTATTTAGGATGTAAAGTATGGAATTCCATTTTGAGGTTCAACTTGCAACGTAATTGTGACAAGAATTCTTTGCTGATAGTCTCCATGGATTTGGAGACTATCAGCAGCAGCAGCCCCCACACTGCGCATTTCAGCACTAGCCCTTGCATTTTCTACAGCCGAATATTGCGCCCCTGTTTGGTCCAGGTCATCCCACACACACCATGTGGACACCCAATTGAACTCAACAATGAGGATCATCACAGGAACAATCCGCTCAACACCACTCCCCTGGCTCCCTGTCCTATCCAATATAGCCCCTCCACACATTCGGCGAGTAGCCCTCACTCAAAGGATGCTCCAAAAGACCAAAAACTCCCCTCATCTGCCAATTCACATGGACATCTTCAACCCACCCACGGCTCGACTTCCATCTAGACGACCAATTTGGAAGAACCCACCACCAGCTGATTACACCACCCAATCAGCTTGGAAAAAGGAATGGGAGTCCAAGGACGTCCCAAATAAACATCTGGTGTCAGACCCAACCCTACCGGTCCCTGGCACCAATCTCCCAAGGAAGCAGTGGACGACGCTGAATAGATTCAGGACTGGACATGGCCCCTGCTTGGCCAGCCTTCACAAATGGGGCAGCAGCCCAACCCCACGGTGTGTTTGTGGAGAGCAGGAAACAATGCAACACATCATTGAAGCATGCCCATAAAAAAGACTTAAAGGAGGACTTGTCACCCTTCATACAGCAGATCAAGAGGCAACTGCTTGGCTAAAGGACTTTGCATTTGCTAAATAAATAAATAATGCATGGATTGTGAGATCGATGTTGCATTTGTGGTCTGAAAATAGTAACAAGGAATGAGGGTTAAATAGAAATACACTTGCCCAGTTCCACTTGTCCAATGACTCAGTTAACTAGTCAGTTCCCTTTCTCTGTTTTACATCTTCAATCCCTGCACCAAAAAGACAAAAAGACTACATGGATAGGACAGGTTTGGAGGGATATGGACCAAATGTGGGCAGTTGGGCACTGGTCTCCCTCATTGTCAGAGTGAGGCTAAACGCAAATTGGAGGAGCAGCATCATATTTCGCTTGGCCAACTTGCAGCCCCGCGGTATGAATTATTGATTTCTCTAACTTCAAGTAACCCTGGCATTCCCTCTCTCCATCCCTCCGCACCCAAGTTGCACCAGCTTCTCGTTTTCACCCAACAAACAGCAAACAATGGCCTGTTTCCTTTATCATCGTTACTTTTTTGCATATCTTTCATTCATTGTTCTTTATCTCTCTACATCATCGTCTATATCTCTCGTTTCTCTTTTCCTTTATAGTCTGAAGAAGAGTCTTGACCGAAACGTCACCCATTCCTTCTCACCAGAGATGCTGCCTGTTCTGCTGAGTTACTCCAGCTTTTTCTGTCTAGCTGGGACATGTTGGCCGGTGTGGGCAAGTTGGGCCGAAGGGCCTGTTTCCACACTGTATCACGCTAATTACTTTGGAATCAGATGTCCACCAATATTGCTCTTTGCAATGAATCCACAGCAGCAAATAGACAGGATCTTATGCAAGACTGCCTTGTTCAACAGAACAATGTACAACACACGTATCCACTCGACGTAAATAACTTTTCCATAAAGCATTAGTCTGATTCACTTTGTAATCAAGTGCTTTATTATTGTCATCCTTACCCAGATGCAAACAAATGTTATTCCCTTAATCTCTTTTCTAGCTCATAGACCTAGGATTTAATTGCTAAAAAATACTAACGCTAACAACTAACACTAACACTAACACTATAGGCTTAGAATAAAATAAAAAGCCATGCATTAAATTGTTTTATTCTTGCTGTTTTATTTGACTCATTTACAGGATTCGTGGTTTTGAAAGAGTGAGTGACATTTATACGTCTAGATAGGTGGAAGGGCGATGAGATGTGTTTAGCTAGCGATGAATAGTAGTTACTGTATGTTGCCTTCTCATGGTATATTATTTGCAACAGGGACAGACAGCAACAACAAGTGGGCGGCACGGTGTCACAGTGGGTTGCACGGTGGCGCAGCAGTAGAGTAGCTGCCTTACAGCGCCAGAGACCCAGGTTCGATCCTGACTACGGGTGTACAGAGTTTGTACTTTCTCCCTGTGAACTCCAGGGGTTTTCTCCAAGATCTTCGGTTTCCTCCCACACTCCAAAGATGTACAAGTGTGTAGGTTAATTGGCTTGGTGTAAGTGTAAATTGTGCCTAGTCTTTGTCGGATGGTGTTAATGTGCGAGAATCGCTGGTCAGTACGGACTCGGTGGGCCGAAGGGCCTGTTTCCGCGCTGTATCTCTAAACTAAACTAAACTGATTGGAGCAGATTTTTCTACCAGTAAGTTATTTTTAATTTTTTTAATCCATTGAATTTCACACGCAGTTTTAGGTTCAATGTGTGTCTGAGGGTCAGTGATAGACATTTTATTGGGTATGAAGATCTGAAATTGGTACAAAGAATTTCTCCAGTAGAGCTAGGGTGCTGATATCCCCGATCAATCACCTTAACGATGAAAAATCTGCAGAAGCGCGGGTTAAATCTGTGTTCAAATGACTACAATTTATCAGGACAAGCACAGACAAGACCATTCACAAGCTTCAATATTCCAGGTATTTGTATGCAATCACCAATTGTTATTGCATATAAATACCTGGAATATTGAAGTTTGTTTTTTGGTTCTTAAATAAATGAGGATTTACATAGTGCTTGTTATTAAACCTCCAGGAGTTCTGCATTCCTCTAACTCGAGCGTCCTGTAAACCTCAGCCCACTTTGCCTTTGATTACATTCAATGATCTCGAGCCTAAAGTTTGCAATCTCTCTTACACACCTTTCCCCCTCTCCTGAAGTCACTCCATAAATCTTATTTCTTTGTGCTTTTGATCACCCTTTTAACAACTGTTTTTCTATATCAGCGGCATGGCGGCGCAGCTGGCAGAGCTGCCGACTCTCAGCATCAGAGACACGGGTTCAATCCTGATCTCGGATACCATCTGTAGTTTGCATGTTCTCCCTGTGATCGCGTGGGTTTCCTCCCTGTGCTCCGGTTTCCTCCACATCCCACAGATGTGAGGGCTTGTAGGTTAATTGGCCTCTGCAAATTGTCCCTAGTGTGTGGGAAGTGGGATAACATAGAACTAGTGTGAATGGACGATTCCATGCTGTATCTCTAAAAATATATATGTTTTAGTTGATTATATTTCTCTGAAAAGGCACATTGTGTTTTACTGTGTAGGAAGGAAATGTATATGCTGGCTTCACCGAATATAGTCTGAAGAAGGGTCTCAACATGAAACTTCGCCCATTCCTTCTCTCCAGACATGCTGCCTGTCCTGCTGATCCTGTCCTTTATAGCACAATATGAATGTTGGTCCTTATATGGTCCTTATATGGGATTATTTACTCTAATGTGTTGGGACCGGTTTGCATCCATAGTTCAATGTACGGGCGGGTAACATATGTACATTAAGGTCAGAGAATAAATCGACCATGTGAACACTTGAGGTACATTCTGGTGATGTGGAGTCACAGCAGTTAGTGCTTCTAACTCACCACTGCAGGATCCTTGCTGTAATCCTACCTTTATGTGCTGTATTTGTGGAGTTTGCATGTTCTTCCTGTGACAATGTTGGTTTCTGCTGGATTCTGCTCTGGTTTCCTCCTATTTATGTTGGTAGGTTCATTGGCTTTTGTAAATTATCCCTTAATGAGAGTAAGTTGCTGAACAAATTGCAAGGGAGTTAGTGGAGACATGAGAGTTAAATAAGTTGGAGTGAAATAGGGAAAATGGAGAGGAGGAATGAGACAGATGGGATTGCTCTGCTGTGAGCTAGCATGGAGCTGATAGCCTGAATGCCCTCTGCTGACATTGTAGTAAATTGGTACGATAGTTTCCCTTGAGCATTTGTGTTCAGAGTGTGTTGGTTTGCTGGGTGCTTGTATTCA
This sequence comes from Malacoraja senta, assembly GCA_038087875.1. Lineage (NCBI taxonomy): Eukaryota > Metazoa > Chordata > Chondrichthyes > Rajiformes > Rajidae > Malacoraja > Malacoraja senta. The sequence goes on from CM075980.1 coordinate 49,709,725, forward strand.
CCAAATGTAACTTGGATTAAGTTTTATGAAAGGACAAAAAAAAAATCAATAGTCAATATTGTAAGTATGATAACATCCACAAGATGGTATTGAATGCTGTAAACAGTTACTACAAGCAAAAACTTGGTAAGTAATCTAAGCAGTATTTGTAGCAGTCAGAAGAGGGGTGCCAACCCAAAAAGGCATCTGTTCGTGTTCTCCAGATATGGTGCCTGACCCACTGCGTTACTCCAGCACTTTGCTTTTTTTAAGCAGTATAGTGAGGTACAATGAAAACCAGCAGAGTGGATTATGAAATCTTTTGTGTGCGTGTGTGTGTGTACTGTGTGTGTGTACATGTGTGCGCGTGCGTGTGTGTTAGTGCGTGTATGTGTGCGTGCATGTATGTACGTATGTGTGCTTGTACATGTATGTATTTGTGAGTGCACATGAATGTGTGTGTGTGTGTGCGTGCGAATATGTATCTGTTTAGTAAAGATTCCTAGATGATTGTTGGTATTGCAGCAACCTGCGCATCAAGTGCATCTGATAATATTTGTCTTGTTGCACAAATCTCAGTGTAATAGCCCTTGCATGCGGTATGTTAATGGAATGAATAAAAAGATACACTACCATGGCACAGTGAATGTGGTCCAGAGGAGGTTTACCAGAATGATCCCAGGAATAATTGGGTTAACATATGATGAGCGTTTGATGGCACTGGGCCTGTACTCGCTGGAGTTCAGAAGGATGAGGGTCAACCTCATTGAACTCTGAGAATAGTGAAAGGCCTGGATAGAGTGAATGTGGAGAGGATGTTTCCACTAGTGGGAGAGTCTAGGACCAGAGGCCATAGCCTCAAAATAAAAGGATGTACCTTTGGAAAGGAGATGAGGAGGAATTTCTTTAGTGAGAGGGTGGTGAATCTGTTGACAGACTCTTGGTTAGTACGGGTGTCAGGGGTTACGGAGAGAAGGCAGGAGAATGGGGTTGAGAGGGAAAGATAGATCAGTGACAATTAAATGGCGGAATGGAGTTGATGGACTGAATGGCCCTTTCTGCTCCTTTCACTTATGAACTTATGTTTCTGACTGATGACACACCAATCACAACTAGAATTACGCACATTCAGAATTCCTAATCCCCATTACTGATGGCTCCTTGCAGTGTGAAGAAAAATCGGAGGAATCACACGGGACCATCCTTGTTCAACCATGTGTCTATCTAAAAGCCTCTTTAACACTACTATACTATCATATCTGCCTCTATAACCATCGCTGGCAATGCGTTCCAGGCCCCCACTACTCTCTGTGTTAAAAACTTCCCCCTCTTACCTGAAGTCTATGCCCTCAAGTGTTGGATATTTCCACCCTGAGGAAAAGGTTCTGACTGACTACCCTATCTGTGCCTCTCATAATTCTATATACTTCTATTAAGTCTCCTGTCAACCTCTAACATTCCAGAGAGAATGGTCCAAGTATATCCAACCCCTCCCTGTAGCTTTAATCCAGGCAACATTCTGGTAAAGCTCCTCTGCACCATCTCAAAAGCCTCTACATTTTTCCTGTAATGGGGCAACCAGAACTGCACGCAGTACTCCAAATGCAACCTAACCAAGGTCTTATAGAGCTGCATCATGACTTTCTGGCTCTTATAATTAATGCCCCTAGCAATGAAGGCAAGCATACCTTTAAGCCCAGGTCATTTATATATATCTGGGGAATTCTCAAGAGCTGTGTAGCCTATAAAAATGTCGGTTTTGCAGGAAATGTTCATAAATCACTTTTATTCTTTAAATCGTTTTTATAGCATATACTGTAGGTTTTGTTGCCCATCCCTGATTATCCATGCATAGGTGGGTGTGAGCCACCATGTTAAACTGCTGCAGTCTTTATGTTAAAGTTGCTCAATCCATGATGTTAGGCAGGGAGTTCCAGTATTTATACAATGAAGGAAAACAGATACATTTCCAAGTCTGGATGATGTGTGACTTGGACAGGAGGTGACATTCTCATATGCCTACTCCCTTGACTGTCTTGGTGGTAAAGGATGGTGTTAAACAAGAACGATACAAGAATTCACCGCAGAACTTGATACAGGTAAGACCACCTGAACCAGTTAAAGGTAAAGCCACCACAACCCTCAAAGCTCCTCAATCATCTTTGGTCACTTCTGCATTCTCCTGGTTTCAGCGATTATTCAAGACCAACGTTTAAGGTTGACCTATCATCAAAATATTTGCACAAACTTGCAAAAACCTTGCCGATGCCTAAACGTGGCTACTCTTTTTGTACTGTCTCCATGGCACAGCGCCAGAGTTGCTGCCTTACAGCGCCAGAGACCTGGGTTTTATTCTGTCTACGTGGTTTGTACATTCTCCCGTGACCTGCATGGCTTTTCTCTGAGATCTTTGGTTTCCTCCCACACTCCAAAGACGTACATGTTTGTAGATTAATTGACATGGTATAAATGTAAATGGTCCCTAGTGTGTGTGGGATAGTGTTTTATGTACGGGGATCGCTGGTCGGTGCGGACTCAGTGGGCCAAAAGGCTGTATCTCTAAACTAAACTAAACTACTGCCGAGGTGAATTCCGCTGTATGATTTTACCGGATTGTGGGTAAATCAAAGAATTTTAATACACTGAGGTACACGTGATTATAAAGTATCGTTCAATTACTGAATCATTGAACATACCCAGAAAAAGAACGGGTAAGCATCTCACTTTAAACTATGTATCTGCTAATATATGATCTTGAAGAATCTGAAATGGATTTAAACATTGAACCTGTTTGCATTGGTGGATGTAAAAGAATGGCAGATGTTGTAAATCTAAAATAAAACTGTAAAATGCTGGAAATTCTCACCAGACCAGGCTGCATCTGTGTTAGCTCTATTTCTCTTCCCACTAAGCATTTCCCTGCTTTTTCAGTTTTTATTTTGGATTGGTGGAAATTTGAGCTTCAAAATAAGTAAAAATAGCTTTTAAGTTCTACATGCATACTCCTGAAGAGCACAAACTATGCAAGAACTACATGCACACTGCCCCAAAGTGGATGAGAAGATTATAGATTATCAAAAGATTTTGCTTTCCCTTGATGCTATATCAGCAAAACCAATACTGACGCCTGTTTTTATTCCTTTTATGAAGGTTTAACCCAGAAGAAAGGGAGATGACGCCTAACTCTGAGGTGAAGGTTCCTCCGCTGTGCTCTACTTTCCACTTCAAGGCATTTACTTACATATTCTGCCTACAGATTACCATATAAAATAACCTACAAAGTAGCCTTTACCAAACTGTGGCTATAGCTGTTACAATGGAATCTATTCTTTTATAATTTTGTTTTGAGTTCCAGCAATTGCTAAATCATCGTTCCAAGTTGTTGCCTCTAAAAATGGTTTGTCAACGAACTTCATGCTTAGTGCTCTGGAACTTGTAACTGAAGGACTTTGATGTTCTTTGGGAGACTCAGTGGGAACGCATTACTGCAGGTATGGCAGTGAGCGCTGTGAAGTCAATGTATTGGGAAGTATTCCCTCCAATGCCCACTAAGCGAGTGTACTGCACTCCTGTGTATCAGGATAGGCAATTATTTGTATTCGGAGGCTGCAGTGAGACAGGATTGCCTCTGGACAAGGTGGAAATGCTGGACGTAGTCAGTCAGAAGTGGACGGGGCTTCCCTCAATGCCCACCCCTCGCGCTGGGGCCGCAGTCACCATTCTGAACAAGCAAATCCTCACCATTGGAGGCATGAATGAAGACCAGTGCCCTCTAGGATCAATGGATGTCTTTAACATGGACGAAGGCAAGTGGGAGAAAAAAGCACCACTGGGACAACCTTCAATGGGAATCACAGCTGTCAAAAAAGGTACGTCACTTAATATTTCTCAGTCGGACTTGAGCTTTCTCTTGGAGAACTTCAGCGAACATGAAGTCAGAGGTAACAGTTCATTTACTGACAAAACAGGAATGAAGTTAGACAAAAAATGCTGGAGAATCTCAGCGGGCCAGGCAGCATCCATGGAGAGAAGGAAAAGGCGACGTTTCGGGTCGAGACCCTTCTTCAGACAGGAAAGAAGTATATGTCCTGTGTAGCAATGGATGAAATAATATTTTACGTAGAGTACGATATTTTTAAGGTGGAGATTGACAGATTCTTGATTAGTAAGAGTTTCAGAGGTTATGGGGCGAAAGCAGGAGAATGGGGTTGAGGGAAAAATAGATCAGCCATGATTGAATGGCGGAGTAGACTAGATAGGCCGAATAGTCTAATTCTGCACCTATAATTTATGAACTTCTGAATATAAATTAAAACTTGGTTCTAAATTGTTTTTATTTGTTTAGAGTCTGTGATAACTAAATATAGTTTAGTTTTTATGTTCTAAAGCCAGCATTAAATAGATAAATTTAATTTTAACTATGGACAGATTACTTGATCTTGGCTTCTGCTTTGATATGTTAATATTATGCTGCATTTAGAGATCTCTCACTAAAATGCAAAGTTCAGTGAAACCTCATTCTATCAACTTCTGAGAAATCCTAAAATGGATTGTTGCAAAAACATTTGTTGCTTTATCATCATGCTGTGTAAGAGAGAATCATAGTTTGAAGTCTCAGCATGTTTTAATTTCAAAGTCATGAGACTCCTTAACAACATGACTTTACGCTGCTGCTAAGCAACGAGCGAGATGAAGAAAGGGAACATCATGTGCCCTGAGGAAATCATTATCTGAAGGAGTAAATATAAAACATTCTTAGATCAGATATCATGGAAGAAGAGTTAGCACTTGTAGGGTGCGAAAGTTGACTTGAGTCATACATGATACAAATGCCCAATTGTATCATGGAGCCAATGGATTGGGGTAAACAACAGGCAGCAGATGCAATATCATCTGGTTTGGTTTCCAAATTGAACTTTACCTCTCTAATCTTTTTGCTAGTTACAGCAAAGAAATGTTTTATATTTGTTTTCCATTTTCTATTATGTTAATTGCTTATTGCGGTGTTCAATCAGGTTGGATGAAAAACTTGGCCCAGGTGATTTTATACCAATGTGGAGTTACTCTGTATTTCACCCAGTTGGATTATTCGAGTTCTAGCGGGTTAATTATATTGTATTTTGTTGGAAGGAACTGCAGATGGTGGTTTATACCGAAGATAGACACAAAGTGCTGGAGTAACTATGCGGGACAGGCAGCATCTCTGGAGAGAAGCAATGGGTGACGTTTCGGGTCAAGACCCTTCTTCAAACTGAGAGTCGGGAGAGGAAGACACAGAGATAGGGAAGGGCAAGGTGTGAAAACAAGACAACAAAGGGGTTCAAGGAAAATGTAGAATAGATCATTGTTAGCTGGGAGAAGCTGACAAAGAAGCAAAGAGACTTAACATTTAATCAGGGCACAGTCAAACTGGTCAGAGAACTAGGAAGGGGAGGGATGGAGAGAGAGGGAAAGCAAGGGTTGCTTGAAGTTAGAGAAGTCAATATTATATTGTACTAGGCCAGGTGCGGACCCGTTGGGCCTGTCCCGCAAGGCAATATTCCACCACTCACCCATAGCCCCCAACTGCGCAGGTGGCGCTGACGGGTTCCCGTTGTGACGCCAGAGATCCCTGTTGTGACGCAAGTCACGGCAACCCTCCCCAACTGCACAGGCGCGGCCGGCAAGTGGGAGCGCGACTGCGACTTTAAAAAAGTTCAAAATGGCAATAACCTGCAAAATATAAGATCAATGTGAATGCATCTCACTCTCCCTCTTCAGTCCCCTATTCCCCTCCTCCATTATCCTCCCACTCTGCACCCTTCACCAACCCTCCTCTGCTTCTTCCCCTCACTCCCTGCCTCCCCTCCTCCCTCTCCCCCTCCCCTCCTCCATTACCTCACCATCCCTCTTCCTACCCCTATCCCCCTCCATTCCCCCTCATCCCCAGCACTCACTCCCCCTCCTCTTCTTTCCCCTCTCCTCCTCCCCACCCCACTCCCTCCCTCACCTCTCCCTCCCTCTCCTTTCCCCTACCCTCAGTCACTGCCTCCCAACCTCCATAACCCCTCTCCCCTTCCTACCCCCTCCTCTCCCTCTATCCACCTGCTCCCCCACTCCCCAACTCCCCTCAATCCCACCACCCCACAATGAAAATCACCATTTTTTTTAAATGAAACCTCCCTCCTATCCCATCCCCCCCCACAAGGAAAATTGTGTTTTTGTTTTAAATTGAATTCTCAATGAAAATCGCGTTTTTCTTTGAAATAACCTAAACAATAATGAAATAACGAAAACGGAAGAATTAAAAAAATCGCGTTTTTTAATGTAAATGAAATTTGGGATCCCATGGTGACGTCAGAGTGACATAGAACGCCGCTGACAGGCAGGGCAAGTGGGAAAGTGTTTTTGTAAAGTTTAAAATGTCAGTAAGTTGTAAAATATACCATCAATCTGAACACAACTTGCTAGTTTACATCGCAGGACAATGGTGAGTTAGGTGGGCCAAAAATTGTAGCGCTATCGTGCACCATTTTGGCGTAGTTTCAGGGACAAACCCACACGCAAACAAACAAGATGAGAGTTTTACTAATATATAGATAGATAGATAGATAGATAGATAGATAGATAGATAGATAGATAGATAGATATTTGTTTCTGACCATAGAGCAAGTGAAGGGGACACAGACTTTTATTGTAGACATTCTGGTGTCATCTAAAGATTGGTGAGAGGGGATGGTGATGTGAGAGGTTCACCCACTTTATGAATGTATGGCGGTACACATTTAGACCTTAGACTTTTGAGATACAGTGTGGATACAGGCCCTTCAGCCCACCAAGTCTGCGCCAAGCAGCGATCACCCCGTACACTAGCACTATCCTACACACTAGGGACAATTTACAATTTATATAAGCCAATTAACCTACAAACCTGTACGTCTTTGGAATGTGGGAGGAAACCAGAGCACCCGGAGAAAACCCACAGGGAGAACGTACATACTCCGTACAGACAGCACCACTTGTCAGGATCAAACCCGGGTCTCAGGTGCTGTAAGGCAGCAACTCTACAACTGCACCACTGTGCCATCCCAAAATGTGTCCAATTCCTTAGAGTTAAATATGATTTGGGACAAGGATTCATAGAAATATTGGAAAAGTTTTATTGTATGGCCATGTAAATAATATATTATAAATGACATGTTGGGAATGGAGTGCCATGTCGATATCCATGCTATTTATTGGCTGAATCAGAATACTGTAGCAAGACTGAAGTTTAAACTGGAGGTGATTAAATCTAATTATTCAGCTAAGATGATTATTTAGTCAGAGCACTGTATCAGATATAGCAAAGCTGCTGCAAAGTTGATTTGTTCTCACCTCTACATCACGTTTATATTGGAACATGGCTCCAATAAACCTTTTCAACAAATCATGCCTGAAATACTCATATTGTTCAAATGCAACATAAAGCCAAATTATTTGCCCATAAATTCCTGCGCTGTAATTTCTTCGTTTACACCATATTATGCTTAAGAAACATTGTGAATTTGGATGAAGAACCGCAGAATGGAGTGGGAGTAAACACCAAAACAGAATTTCAGAATGGCGGCAACTTGGTGTGTGCCAGAATCTATTTACAATACAAATAGAGATTAGAGATTAGAGAGATTCCTTTATTTGTCATTCAGACCTTTCGGTCTGAACGAAATTTCGTTGCCTGCAGTCATACATATAATAATAAATAACAAAACACACAATAAACACAAATTAAAATAGTGTTGGGATCATCGAGATCTATCAGATTTGTGTCTCCAGAACTATTTTTATGTTTACATATTCCATAATCTTCTCATTGTCGAATTGTTTATTTCCATTCTATATTTGAAGTAAAACTTCCATCGTTTGACCACACTTCGAATAGAATTAATATTTGTGCTATTCAAACCAGTCATTTGGACAAACAGTCTAATCCTCTTTTAGATAGTTAAATTAGAACTCAAAAGAGGGTGAATTTAGCAAATAACCTTGTAAGAAACATGGCGACTCTTTGTGTACTCTCTCCATGGTGCAGCAGTAGAGTTGCTGCCTAAAGGGTCTGTCCCACGTGGCCATCATTTACGCGACAGGCCGGTGGCGCGCAAAGATTTCGTGCAGCATGAAATCCTGGAGCGCTACGCGATACCGCGCGCAACTCCACACTCCTCCACCCCACTCCATGCACCCGTCCCGCGCTACCCACATGCTACCAGCTCGCGTAAATGGCGTGCAAATGACGGCCAAGTGGAACAGGCCCTTTACAGCGCCAGAGACCCGGGTTTGATCCTGACTAGGGGTGCTGTCTATATGGAGGTTGTACGTTCTCCCCGTGACTGCGTGGGTTTTCTCCGAGATCTTCGGTTTCCTCCCACATTCCAAAGAGGTTTGTAGGTTAATTGGCTTGGTATAAATGTAAAATTGTCCCAATTGTGTGTACGACAGTGTTAATGTGCGGGGATCGCTGGTCAGTGTGGGCTCGGTGGGCCGAAGGGCCTGATTCCACACAGTATCTCTAAATTTAAATTAATTCTGATATTAACAGCATTTTGCATTTATATCATGGAATTTATTGGTCGTTATGGATTACATATATTGTTTCTAGCATGTGGTAAATAATACAAATTATGACATTGACATATGACATGGCCTTACTGTTAAATGTGTTGACGTAATCCCCAGGGCCTGATGGTCTGCATCCCAGAGTACTCAAGGAGGTGGCCCTAGAAATCGTGGATTTTCCAATGTTCAATAGACTCTGGATCAGTTCCTGTGAACAGGAGGGTAGCCAATGTAACCCACTTTTTAAGAAAGGAGGGAGGGAGATATCAGGGAATTATAGACCAGTTAGCCTGACATAGGTAGTGGGGAAGATGCTTGTCGATTATTAAAGAGGTAATAGCAGAGCGTTTGGAAGGCAGCGACAGGATCGGTCAAAGCCAACATGGATTTATGACGGGGAAATCATGATTGACTAATCTTCTGGAATTTTGGGGGGATGTAACAAGTAGAATGGATAAGGGAGAGCCAGTGGATGTGAATGACTTCCAAAAAGCCTTTGACAAGTTCCCGCACAAGAGATAAGTTTGCAAAATTAGAGCACATGGTATTGGGGGTAGGGTAATGACATGGATAGAGAACTGGTTGGCAGACAGGAAGCAAAGAGGAGGAATTAACAGGTGCTTTTCAGAATGGCAGGCAGTAACTAGTGGGGTGCCGCAAGGCTCATTGCTGGGACCATGTTATTTACAATATATATTAATGGTTTAGACAAAGGAATTAAATGTAACATCTCCAGGTTTGCGGATGACACTAAGCTGGGTGGCATTGTGAGTTGTGAGGAGGATGCTATGAGGCTGCAGGGTGACTTGGATAGGTTGGGTGAGTGGGCAGATGCAGTATAATGTGGATAAATGTGAGATTATCCACTTTGGTGGCAAGAACAAGAAGGCAGATTATTATCTGAATGGTGTCAGATTAGGAAAAGGGGAGTTGCAACGAGACCTGGGTGTCCTTGCACATCAGTCACTGAAAGTAAGCATGCAGGTACAGCAGACAGCGAGGAAGGCAAATGGCATGTTGGCTTTTGCAGCGAGAGGATTTGAGTACAGGAGCAAGGAGGTCCTACTGCAGTTGTACATGGCCCTGGTGAGACCACACCTGGAGTATTGTGTGCAGTTTTGGCCTCCTAGTTTGAGGAAGGACATTCTTGCTATAGAGGGAGTGCAACATAGATTCACCAGGTGAATTCCTGGGATGGCGGGACTGCGCTTATATTCACTGGAATCTAGAAGGAATTTAGAGCGCATTTTATAGAAACATATAGAAGTCTTAAGGGATTGGACAGGCTAGATGCAGGAAAAATGTTCCCCATGTTGGGGAATTCAGAACCAGGGGTCACAGTGTAAGAATAAGGGATAGGCCATTTAGGACTGAGATGAGGAAAAACCATTTCACCCAGAGAGTTGTGAATTCTCTGCAACAGAAGGCAGTGGAGGCCAATTCAATGGATGTATTCAAGAGAGAGTTGGATATAGCTCTTATCCTGGGCTACTGATTCTGGATGATCAGCCATGATCATATTGAATGACGGTGCTGACTCGAAGGACTGAATGGCCTACTCCTGCACCTATTTTCTATGGTTCTATGTAATTTAGTAAATGTTGAATAATGTCGTTCTTATCTGCTTAATGGTTTCAAACAGCTTCAGATGGTAATAGATCTAATACTTAACATGACATAAAACATTAATCTTCAAAGTTGATACAGCATCATATGTTAATATTTACATGCACAAGATTTGCTGTGGAGATATCTCTACATCTGTTCACATAATTTCACCCTGAAGATAGCAAAGACTTTCCTACAGAGTAAAACATGGCACCTCTTTATGCATCTGGATGCAGTAATGATATTTTATGACCTCCACCACCCCAGTTTACTTGAGAGCGATCAGCAACCTCATGCTTTTCATACCTTAGTTCTGTCATTGCTTCTCCCCAGACAAGTCTGAAGAAGGGTCTCGACCCGAAACGTCACCAATTCCTTCTCTCACCCATTCTGCCTGTCCCGCTGAGTTACTTCAGCATTTTGTGTCTATCTTCGGTTTAAACCAGCATCTGCAGTTCTTTCCTACACAAATCTTGTGTACTCTGCACCAAGCCTTATCTTGTATATTTCAACAGTCTTCATATACAGGCCATACACTACTACAACGGTTTAAATCCAACAACCCTTAAAGTATGTTTCATTAATAATCATACCAGACTTATCAGAGCAGTCCTAAAATTCATCCATCTCCAATGTCGTTAGCACCATTTGGAGGAAAAGGATTTGGAAAAATAAATTATTTAAAAAAAACTGGTTTTGTCCATGTTCTATATTAGAATGAAATCCAAACATATTTTATTTGACAAGTCAAGATGCTATCAGTTCAATTTACCATTCACCCTGACAATAATCAGCTATGACATAGACCACATTCAAACTAGCCAGAATAATGCCCGTGTGCATAAATATATGCTCACAACCATATCTACACAGGAGCATAATGTAATTTTCTTGTGGATATTACAGCAGGCACACATCAACAGAAGAAACTGATGAAGTGATGAAAAGTAAACAGTATCTTGTACCATGTCGGAGACTGAAACCAAAGCCCAGCTATTTCAGGATATATGCATGAGATCTGACTAATGATTGTGATCTGTAGAGAATATTGAAATCTTAGTCCATCAACTCCACAGCATTGTCAGTGTCCATTAATAGAAATGCATTCATTCTCCCCATGCAGTTCCAATTTGAAATTCCGATCAAACAGGTCACCATGCCTCTCATGATTAATTCATCCAATTTGTACTTGCCCCGTTTCAGAAAGTATGGGGCAGGAATCAGCTTTCAGCATTAACATGGAAATAACTCAGCCTTAAAAATATTATTCTGTGACAGGAAGATATGTAATATGTACCCCATTACAGATATGCTTAGCATCATAGTGTCTTACAGCATGGAAACACGCCCTTCGGTCCAACTTGCCCACTCCGGCCAACATGTCCTATCTACACCAGTCCCACCTATCTGCGTTTTGCCCATATCCCTCTAAACGTGCCCTATTCATACTTATTGGATTCTATTGTGGGGATGACTGGTCAGGGAGGAGTAGAAGCAACAGTCAGGTCTGTGGCACCAGTCGTGGCTGTGACCCACAGTGGGGTAGGGTGAAGGCAAACAGAGCGATCGTGACAAGAGACTCATTAGTTAGAGGGACAGGCAGGAGATCCTGTGACCGTAAACGGGACTCTAGGGTGGTGTGTTGCCTCCCTGGTGCCAGGGTACAGGATACAGGATGTCTTGGAGTGGCTGCAGAACATGCTCATGCTCAGTTGGTGCGCACATTGGCATAAATGACATAGGTACGAAAAGGGACGAGGTCCTGTGGAGTGAATTAGGGAATTAGGCAAAAGAATAAAAAGCAGAACCTCGAGGGGTGCCACGTTCTATTGAGGGCAGGAATAGGATAGGATGGATAAACGTAAGGCTTGGGGGTTGGTGCAGGGGGAAGGGATTCAGATTTTTGGACATCTCTCCTGGGATAGAGGTAACCTGTACAAGAGGAAGAGGTTACACCTGAACTGGAGGGGGGCCAATTTCCTTGCAGGGAGGGTCACGTGTCACTTGGGAAGGTTTAAACTTGAGTAGTAAGGCGGTGGGAACCAGCGTAGAAAGTCAGCAAATGGAACGAGTGATGGGAAGGTGGAAGATATGAGCAGTAAGTCTCAAAGGAAGGGCAGGCAGGTGAAACTTAAAAGGACACAAAGTGCTGGAATAACTCAGCTGGTCAGGCAGCATCTCTGGAGAACATGTATAGATGACATTTCAGGTTGGGACCCTTGCTCAGATTGAAGAATGAGCGAAGAAATGGCAGATAGAGTTTAATCCGAGGAGGTGTGAAGTGTTACACTTTGGGAGTCGAAAGAAAGGGGAAAGTATACAATTAATGGCAAGAGCCTTAACAGCATTGATGTACAGAGGGATTGTGTGGGCCAAATCCATATTTCCAAATCCAGTCATCCCCACAATAAGAATCCAATAGCTGAAAGTAACAACACAAGTAGGTATAGTGGTAAAGAAGGCAAATGACCTTCATTGGTCAGGGCATAAGAGTCAGGAAGAAATGATACAGCTTTATAGAGCTCATGATGCAGCTTCAGGACTTCAGGACATTAAGTCCTCACTCCCATCCACCCTGGATCAGCATCAGTTTGCATATAGAGCAAATAGGTCAACGGAAGATGCCATCAACATAGCTCTACACTCTGCACTGACACATCTGGAGCGCCCTGGCTCATATGTGAGGATGTTATTTGTAGACTTTAGTTCTGCATTTAATACCATCATCCCCAGCAGAATGGTGGACAAACTGTCTGATCTGGGTGTTAATACAAACACATGCAGATGGATTAAGGACTTCTGAAACAGACCACCCACAGACTGTCAGGATGGGGTCCAATTACTCCCCAGTCCTGACGCTCAGCACAGGAGCGCCACAAGGTTGTGTGCTGAGTCCCATCTTGTATGCAATATACACTTATGACTGCACACCAACACACAGTACAAACAGGATCATCAAGTTTGCGGACGACACGACTGTGGTGGGACTGATAAACAACAGCGACGAGTCTGCCTACAGAGATGAAGTCCAAAAACTGACTGTCTGGTGTACCAAAAACAACCTGGTACTCAACCCATCAAAGACAAAAGAACTGGTCGTTGACTTCAGGAGGAAGAGGAGAGAGGAACCTGCTCCTCTATACATCAAAGGAGACATGGTGGAGAGAGTCACTGGCTTTAAATTCCTGGGAATAAACATCTCCCAGGACCTCAAATGGCAAATGAACACCGTCACTCTCGTGAAGAAGTCACAGCAGCGGCTGTATTTCCTGAGGTCTCTGCGGAGAGCAAACGTCTCACAGCCGCTGCTGCTGTCCTTCTACCGATGCGCCGTGGAAAGTATCTTTTCCTATGGCATCCTGGTGTGGTTTGCTAGCTGCACTGTGGCTGAGAGGAGGGCGCTGCAGAGAGTTATAAAAACTGCACAGAGCATCACAAACGCTCAACTGCCCTCCTTGGATGATATATATAGGGCCCGATGCTTGCGCCGGGCCACAAACATCAAGCAGGACACATCCCACCCTGCCAACCACCTTTTCACTCTGCTACCCTCTGGGAGGCGATTCGGGTCTCTGAAGGTTCGCACCGGTAGACTAAAAAATAGTTTCTACCCATGTGCGATAAAATAACTTAATTCCAACAGAGAACACTGGGGAAGCAAAATGTAATTCCAAGAAATGCAACATTCTTTTAAAATTCTTTTAAAATACTTATTTATTATTTTTACTAATAAGTGTACATATGTGTCAATGGTTGTCGTGTTTGTATTTTTTAACCGGAGGAGATGCAATGGAATTTTGTTGCACAGTATTGTGCAATGACAATAAATGTATTCTATTCCTAAGTCAGGAAGACATGACACTGCTTTTTGGGCTATGGCCAGGCTGCATTTGAAGTATTTCTTGTGCCCCATTACAGGAACCGTGGGATAGCTTTACAGAGGGTGCATAAGAGTTTACCACAATGCAGCCTCGATTAGAGGGTATTGTTGAATTGTTTGGACTTGTTTTCCAAATGCAAACTAGGATTGTTTTCTCCGGAGCACTGGAGGCTGAGGGGTGACCTGATAGAAGCATATAAAAGTATGAAAGGCTTTTTCATAGGTTGAACATTCAGAACCTTTTCCCCAGGGTGTAAATGTCAGCAACTAGGGGGCATAACTTGAACGTGAGATGTGGCAAGGAGGTATGGGGTCCAATTCTTTACACAGGGAGTGATAGGTGCCTGGAATGCACTGCCTGGGGTGGTGATGGAGGCAGATGCAATAGTACAGATTAGTTTATTGTCACGTGTACAGTGAAGAGCGATAGTGGCATTAACGAGGCTTTTTGATAGGCACATGGGTACACAGAAAACGGAGGGGTATGGATCACGTGCAGGCATCATGTTCAGTACAGACATTGTGGGCTGTCGGTCCAGTTCCTGTGCAGTACTGTTCCATGTTCCGGTGTCGACAGATGGCGCAATGGGCTAAGTGTTCGGCTGGCAACCGGAAGGTAGCTGGTTCGAATCCCGCTTGGAGTGCATACTGTCGTTGTGTCCTTGGGCAAGACACTTCACCCACCTCTGCCTGCGTGTGAATGTGTGTGAATGTGTGTGAGTGATTGGTGGTGGTCGGAGGGGCCGTAGGCGCAGATTAGCAGCCACGCATCCGTCAGTCTGCCCCAGGGCAGCTGTGGCTACAGAAGTAGCTCACCACCACCGAGTGTGACTGAGGAGTGAATGAATAATGCGATGTAAAGCGCCTTGAGTATTAGAAAGGCGCTATATAAATCCCATCCATTATCATTATTATCATTATGTTCTAAGGAGAGGTTGACATTAGCTGACAAACAATGGTTCTTTTGATTTTGAAAATGTTCTTCAGGTAAAATGAGTAGTCGCTTGATAGACTTGCCCATCAGAACATTTGGATATTTAGCATGGTTTACTTTCCTTAATGAACAATAAATGCCATGATCATTAATATGCCCAAATATTGTTCCTAACATTGGTGTGGAATATGATTTAAAGTTGCATCTCCGGCATGAAAATGTGTTCCAGCTATTTTGTTTATAAGCATGTGGTTCCATCAGATATACTTTCATAGAAGTTGACATTACATTAGGGCAGCATGGAAACAGGACCTTCGGCCCACCAAGTCTGTGCCCACCAGCTATCACCCGTACACTAGTTCCATCCTACACATCAGAGACAATTTACAGAAGACAGCGGGAGAGTTATTGCCTTGCAGTTGTTACCCAGGTTCCATCCTAACTATGGGTGCTGTCTGTATGGAGTTCGCACGTATTCCCTGTAACCATGTGGGTTTTCTCCGGGTGCTCCCACATTCCGGAAACATGCAGGTTTGTAGGTTAATTGCCTTCTGTAAATTGCCATTGATGTGTAGGATAGAACTAGTGTACGGGTGATCGGTGGTGGACGCAGACTTGGTGGGCTGAAAGCGCTGTTTCCATGTTGTATCTCTAAACTAAACTAAACTAAACTTTATTAATTATTATTATACATATCAAAATTTAGCAATCAGTTATACCTGGTTGACCATCTGACTCCTTCCATCCAAACCTGTCTGCCAGTTGTTCTTTTCTTAGAAACAAGACGCCTTTAATCAGATGAACAGCTCACCCAAGTGTAGACTCCAGACCAGGCAATAGCGAGAAAGTGTGAAAAATAAATCATGGTAGAATTTGCTGAGTACCCTTATGTATCATGTACATATTCAAGTACTGAACAAGTGCAACCTGTTCAAAATAATATCTCTGCTATGTTAGAAAAAAATGGAGTAACAACTGGAGTAAGGCACCATTGTTTGTTTGTGGTGGGCGTTGTGCATTGACGTAAAGGTTCATTGACCCATTGTAAAAGATGGACTAATCTGATCGCTGACTCACTCTTTAATTTCTTGCTGCTTTACTGCATCTCAGGAACATGAAGACATATTCTGTACGCTATGATTTATCTGCTGACATACATAGGGCGCACTCATATTATTTTAAGAATATCAGTTGACTAACAAGGTAATCTTTATTTCTAATGCTGTTTGCTATTAATGCCATGGAAGATTTAAAATGTCCTTGGTGTAATTGTAGAAAGCATATTGTGGTGCGTAGGATGGCCCGACCCTTGGGAGCCGCCACAGTATGATATTTTATGCTGGTGTTCACTAAGGGAAGTCATGAGGTTAGATCTACTAACAACACATCTTTTACTGAAGGCAGCCAATGCTCAAGTAACTGCATTGGCTATACAACATATATAAAGTCTCACCACAAATTTTCAGGGTAATATACTAGACCAAGTGGGACCCGTTGGGACCTGTCCCCTCAACACGCGTGTAGCGGCAGATTTTCATATCTTTCAGGTAATTAGCACCCTAGCCGCTATTTGGATGAGAATGGTTGAAGGGGGTGTCTTCTAAACGCATGCAAGCTCACTCACAGAGACCTTCAGAACTTCTTCTCTGATATACTGTAGCTTCAAAACACAGTCTTTTGATGAATAAATGCTTTATTGTTGATAGAAAACAGTAAGTTACATCCAAGTTTCTTCCGACTCGACAATCTTCTCCGAACTCCAGCTTATTACTTTAGACATTAGAAAACTCCTCGTGTCTCCCCGGCGGGGAATTGAACCCCGGTCTCCCGTGGACCTCGCATGGCCCGCATGATCTTACATGGTAGAAGGGTTAACCTTCCCCATGGTCTCTCCAAACTAGTCTAAAAATTAAACTTCTGCGCAAGCATCTAAGCTCCAAACACGCCTAAAAACACGTCATAAATCTCACCCACAATGGGCAGTCTAAAATTTAAAGGCACATGCCATCATCAATGACATGCAAAACAGGCCAAATGGCCACTACAGCGCGGCTGCGGGGGGTGGGGGGTGGGGTGGGGGGCGGCCTGCGGTGTCACACATACACACTACCCACCCCACACACACACACTAACCCCCTCCCCTTCCTTGATATTATATTAATATCATTCATTGGTTCCTTGTGAGGGGGGTAGAGAGGGAGGACAACTTGTTCTATGTGATCTTATTTGATTGTGCACGCTAGGTTGATTGCATTCATGGAAACACTTGAAGGTTGCAATCTCCCACCCCTGTCCCATTGTGATGTCATATGTAAATGAGATCCATTGTGATTGGACGTCTGTGAGATGGCACTGTGACATCATCAATGGAAAGTGCTGCAAGAGTCTCCAACTGAAAAGCAGTTAATTTTTTTAAGCAAACGATTAAAAATGTAAAAACTTTGGAAATATAAGTTGGAATGCGACGGGAAGATGTTTATCCCGTCGAGGGAAAAAATGTGAGTAGTACGAAAATGGGAAGGCTGTAGCCAAGCGTTTTGGAAGAAGATACAAATTGAGATTAAAAGAAAGCCAACACAACCCGGCATACACACGGAAATTTAGAATGTTGAGAACAAAGGGAAGAGTTTTTAGAAAAAGTACCAGACTGTGGGATCCTTTGGACCCGTTGGGTCCCATGTCCACACGGGACAGCTGGTCCCCCAACGCAATATTCCGCGTCTCCACCGATTCCAATATCGGCCAGTGGGGGGGGGGGGCTTTCTGGAGCGCTGGTATGGGTGTTGTGGGCCACAGGGACTGGTTTCCAGAGGGCTAGTATGGAGATTGTGGGCCAAATGGATTCTTGGGCTGGCAGCTCAGTCACTCAGGCCTGTTGGGCTGGCAGCTCAGTCACTCAGGGCTGGTGGGCTGGCAGCTCAGTCACTCAGGGCTGGTGGGCTGGCAGCTCAGAAACTGCCAGAAATTCTGCCCAATACAAGTGAGAGACTCTGAGAGAGAAAAGGGGAGAGGGTGGAGAATTAATTTTAGATATTTTTAATATTTTTCTGCAGATCACAGCAATGAAGGAGGAAAGTCCATCCTGGCCTGGATCTCACAGGGAGCCAATGAAGGGTGGGAGAAAAATACTGGGGTGAGGTTTAATACTTGCAGGGGGAATACTTACTGATGGGCCAAAGGGACTCCTCCTGGGCTAGTACAGGCCTGATGGGCCAAAGGGACTTTAAAAAAATCGGAGTGAAATCTCAGTGAAAGGCACTTTTTCTGGACTTTTCCTGGCCTGGCACAGACCTTTTGGGCCAAAATGCTCCTCCTGGACTAATACAGGCATTCTGGGCAAAAGGGACTGGTTTCTCAGCTAATAGGGGCATTGTGGGCCGAAATTAGTGGTTTCAGGCAGGCCAAACAACTCAATTTCATTTCCATTTCAATTTCAAGCACAGGGCAGGCCAAACAACTCATTCCATTTCCATTTCCATTGCAGTTTCAAACACAGGGCAGGCCAAACAGCACATTGCATTTTCATTTCATTTCCATTTCCATTGCAGTTTCAAGCACAGGGCAGACCAAACAGCTCATTGCATTTTCATTTCATTTCCATTTCCATTGCAGTTTCAAGCACGGCAGGCCAAACAATTCTTTGCATTTTCATTTCATTTCCTTTTCCATTGCAGTTTCAAGCACAGGGCAGGCCAAACAGCTCATTGCATTTTCATTTAATTTCTATTTCCATTGCAGTTTCAAGCACAGGGCAGGCCAAACAGCTCATGGTATTTTTATTTCATTTCCATTTCCATCGCAGTGTCAAGCACAGGGCAGGCCAAACTGCTCATTGCATTTTCATTTCATTTCCATTTCCATTGCAGTTTCAAGCACAGGGCAGGCCAAACAGCTCCTTGCATTTTCGTTTCATCTCCATTTCCATTGCAGTTTCAAGCACAGGGCAGGCCAAACAACTCATTTCATTTTCATTAAGGGCTAACAAATCATTTGTTGCAAGTACATTGCAGACTCACAGTTCAGTTGATTCACAGCTTAGATTCACAGCTTAGAATCACAGTTGTGGCCTCTCCATCGCGATCTTCCAGAGTGACTGAGTCACGTCCAGGCATCCGGGGTTTTATAGTCCTGCCCCCCCCTCCCGGAAGGGCGTTACCTTCATCATGGTGATTGACAGGCGAGAGGACCAATCAGCCGATTTCAACATTTGTTAAACACTCATAACTTTTTTATTTTTCATCTATCGGAAAAATCCTCAAGGCTGCCTTAGCGGAGGAGGACTGTGAGTAGGATGGCCAAAAATTATAGCGATACACGGTAGCGTTTTTTCTAAAATCAATATACAGCACAGACAGGAAGTGTTCAAGATGAGACATTTAGTTATATAGATAGATAATATAGATATATAGATAAAGTACTTCTTCACATCTGTGAAGTTACCATTATTTTGTTACAATTGAGGAGTAATTCCTACTTGAGCATTTCCATGCACTGTTGGTACACCTCAATGTAGATAGCTTTGTGTTGGTCACTTATTCACTTTCATTAATACTTGTGAATAATTATCCAAATAAATCCGTCAATGCCAGGGAAGAAAAGGTTCTCTTTTATCCTTTTGCAGTTTAGTTCTGGTATTTGTGAAGTTTTATCATGTCCTGCATTAGTCAGCTCCTGACCTCTCCAACTGTTTTGTTATTGTCATTCCCCCTGCCATTCTTCAATTATTCATGGCGGCACAGTGGTGCAGCTGGTAGAGCAGCTGCCCCACAATGCCAGAGACCCTGGTTCGATCCTAACCGCAGGTGCTATCTGTGTGGAGTTTGCACGTTCTCCCTGCGACTGCGTGGGTGTCCTCCAGGTGCTCCTGTTTCCCCCCACATCCCAAAGACGTACGGGTTTGTAGGTTAATTGCCCTCTGTAAATTGTCCCCTAGTGTGTTCGGAGAAAGTGGGATAATGTAGAACTGATGATCGATGGTTGGCGTGGACTCGATGGTTCAAAGGGCCTGGTTCCATGCTAGATCAGGTCAATGTTCAATGATCCAGTAGAAAAACAGAGCAAATGCACTTGCTTTTTAATAAAATCAATCCAACATTTTAGGTATCATGTGTAAATTCTTCTCCTTATCTGTCACCATGTTGTCCCCTTTTCTAACCTTTGTCACTTACTCCACCCATCTGACAATCAAAGCCCCCCCTCACCTGTATCTACCTATCACTTTAGGTAGGGGGGCCAGGCTTTGTCAGGCCGTCCTACCTAAAGTAGGTGGGGGCCAAGCTTTGTTCCGCCCCCACCTCTTTTCTAGCTTTGTCCCCTCCATTACAATCAGTCTGAAGAATGGTCCTGACCCTAAACATTGCCTGTCCATTCCCCCCACAGTTGATGCCTGACCCGCTGAGTTCCTCCAGCACTTATTGTATTGTGCAAGAGATAACACAAGTCTGTAAACCTAAGAGATTACATTAGTGTAAGAAGATCAACACAAAATGCTGGATTAACAGGCAGCATCTCTGGATAGATGAAATGAGTGATGTTTCAGTCTGAAGAAAGGTCTCGACCCGAAACGTCCAGAGATGCTGCCTGTCCCGCTGAGTTACTCCAGCATTTTGTGTCTAATTTTGGTGTAAACTGCATCTGCAGTTCCTGCCTACACACATTAGTTTAGGAGATGGAAATGTGAGGGAACGTAGGACTTCCTGAAAATTACTTTCCCACAAGACAACATCAGACAATGGAGGAGGAAGCAGATTACTTTGAAAAACAGATATTAGTCATATTATTCTGGCACAAATAAAGAAAAAAGCATAATCGCATATTTGGGGTTTCACATGCGCTCATTGACACTGACAAGCAAATGAACGGTATATATCACAGCTTCCTTTCATTTTTGCCAGGAAATTGTATTAGCACCACCCAGAGAGGATGATTACACTGCTGCTCCAAAGATTGCTGGTTTTTCTGCTATTTTTTTAAATTATCCTTTTGGTTTTTGAGTGCAAATGTAACATTCTGCTTATGAAATGCATCATGTGAAACTGGTGCACATATGTTGCATGCTTGTTTCTAAACCAAGGTGACATAGTTGTCTAACATTGTCAGGGGGAATGTGTGAAAAGCGTGAAAGATTACTAAATCGTGTTTGATTTAGATCAGGCTCACATGCTCCACATTCACACCAGCCCATGGGCCACTTCTCGCATTCAGTGGGGACCAGGCGATGAACATGTTTATCTCCTTGCAACGTTTTTAGATTGAAACGTTGAAAACATGCAGCTTGCTGATCAAGAAGAAAAAAATTAATTCAAACATTCCACTTGCTAAGTGAATATCCATACATAATTGCAATCGATAAATAAAATAAATAGGTGCATTTTTATTACATCAGCCATATCCCTTTTGTGATGTTCAAAACTGGTTAGTTACCAATGAGATGCATTTGAAGTATTTTTCTAATAATGTGGGAAATTATGGAGCGGCACAGTGGTGCAGCGGTAGAGTTGCTGCCTTACAGTGTTAGAGATCCTGACCAGGGTTGCTCGCTATACAGAGTTTGTACGTCCTTTCTGACCGCATGCGTTTTCTCCAGGTGCTTCGGTTTCCTCCCACACTCCAAAGACGTGCAGGTCTGTAGGTTAATTGGCTTCAGTAAAATTGTTAATTGTCCGTAACGTGTAGGGTAGTGCTAGTGTATGGGGTGATCGCTGGTTGGCGTGGACTCGGTGGGCCGAAGGGCCTGTTTCTGCACTGTCTCTAAATTCTAAAGTCTAAAGAAATTTAACAGTCTGTTTGCTTACCACAGGGTATCACAGACGATAATAGAGTCGTAGAACCATAGTCATAGAGTGATACAGTGTGGAATCAGGCCCTTCGGCCCAACTCGCCCACACCGACCAACAATGTCCCAGCTACACTAGACCCTCTTTGCTGCACTTGATCCATATCGCTCCAAACCTGTCCTATACATGAACCTGTCTAACGGTTTCTTAAAACATTGGGATAGTCCCAGCCACAACTACATCCTCTGGCAGCTTGTTCCATACACCACCACCCTTTGTGTGAAAAGTTACCCCTCGGATTCCTATTAATTCTTTTCCCCTTCACCTTGAACCTCTGTCCTCTGGTCCTCGATTCCCCTACTCTGGGCAAAAGACTCTGTGCATCTACCCACGTACTCATCCTCCTGCGCTCCATGGAATAGAAACCCAGCCTACTCAACCTCTCCCTATAGCTCACATCCTCTAGACCTGGCAACATCCTCGTAAATCTTTTCTGAACCCTTCAAGCTTGACAATATCTTTCCTATAACATGGTGCCCAGAACTGAACACAATATTCTAAATGCGATCTCACCAACATCTTGATCTTTGATGTAGTGCTAATGTTCAGTGGATTATTTTAATGCTTTATGTGAAATAATCGGAGAGTTGCATGCAGTCCTGGTCATCCCGTTACAGGAGGGATGTAGTGTGTTTGGGGAGAGTGCAGAAGAGGTTTGCCAGAATGCTGCATGGATTAGAGGGTATTGGCTACAGAGGGAGGCTGGACAAACTTGCATTGTTTTATCTAGAACTAGACCAAGTGAGACCCATTGGGTCCCGTCCCCCAACGCGGGGGTGGGGGGGGGGCGTGGCGTCACACGGGAGGGCTGGTCCCCGAACGCGGCGGTGGCGCTTACCCCGCATTTCATAGAAGTATATACAATAATGAGAGTCATAGACACGGTAGATAGTCACAGCCTATTTCCCAAGGTGGAAATATCAAAGACTACAGGGCATAGCTTTAAGGTGAGAGGGGAAAAATGTAATGGATTTGTGTGGTTGAATTTTTTTCCACAGTGGGTGGTGGGTGCCTGGAATGTGTTGCCAGGGGTGGTGGTGTAGGAAGATTTGAAAGTAGCATTGAAGAGAGTTTCAGATAGGTGCAAGGATATGCAGATAATGGAAGGATATGGATCCTGTGCAGGCCAGGGAGATTAGTTTATCTTGGCATAGTCATTTGGGCTGAAGGGCCTGTTCCGGTGCTGTACTGTTCTATGATAACTCTCATCTGTGAGAGGGTCAGTTGTGTCAGTGCGGTACCAGGACATCAGGTGGACATTGCTGTTCCAGCCACTGCACTGGGACTGCGATGGGATGGCATGATAGCGCAGTAGTAGAGTTGCTGCCTTACAGCACCAGAGACCCCGGTTCAATCCTGACTACGGGTGCACTGAGTTTGTACATTCGCCCTGTAAAATTCAGTAAAAATTATAAATAGTCCTTAGTGTGTAGTGTGTGCTTGTGTAACAGGGATTGCTGGTTGGCGCAAACTCGGTGGCTGCAGGGCCTGTTTCACGCTGTATCTCAAATCTAAACTAAACTAAACTTGGATTTGAATCTTCCGACTTGGAAGTGAAAATGTTAGCGAATCCACAGCTTAAACCATGTGGTGAGGTATGTATGGAAATAAGGGAAAGTAGAAAGTTTATTCCTATGGTATCTGCCTTTTATTAACCCAACCCTAACATGGAGGTTACTAAAGACATCACATTGATCCTGGTTAGCTGATGTAAAGTTTTCTTACCTCTCCTTTATTTTGTGCTTATTTTTGGACAGTCCTTCTGAAATAATTCAGAGCATAGTTCCTACTTGGCTGGGTGTACCCCAAAACTATCAGTGACAGGGTATGTCAGTGGGTAGTCGGTAGGTATAGATAAGAAATAATTTTCTCTTTGATGTGAGCAAGCCTCTGCAATCAAGAACAGTGGGCAGAGATTCACAGGAAGATGGAGAGTTAGGGTAGGGGTGGGTTGATATTGTTGAACATTGGTTGTGGGTTAGAGTAGGTAGATATCATGGACAGCATGGATAATTTCAACTACAAGGGGACTCATCATTTGCAAAGGCATCCGTCTGAGACATTAACTGCTTCTCTCTCCACAGATGTGGCTGTATTCAAGCTTTTCTCTTTATATTTCAGATTTTTAGCATCTGCAGTATTTTACTTTAATGCTGTTAACAGCTGTAATTGGGCATTTGCTGAAACACTGAAAAAGATGGATCCAATATTATCCATGTATAGCAATTGTACAATAAATGGACATGAAAGGGTGCTTGTTGGCTAATTTAGTTTAGTTGCCACATGTACCGGGGTACAGTGAAACGTTATTTTTGTTGCATGCTGTCTACTAAGGAGAAAGACTATACATGATTACAATCAAGCCTCCCACAGTTGTACAGGTACGAGATAAAGGGAATAGTATAAGATATAGTTCAGAAAGGTCAGATTAAAGTTAGTCCAAGGGTCTCTGATGAGGTAAATGGTAGCTCAGGACCTCTCTCTACTTGATGGTAGGATGGTTCAGTTGCCTGATACACAGCTGGGAAGAAACTAACCTTGAATCTGGAGCTGTCAATTTTCACAATTCTGTACCTTTTGCCTAATGGGAGAGGGAGAAGATGGATTGACCGGGGTGCTACTCGACCTTGATTATACTGGTGGTCTTGCCGTGACAATGTAAAGTACAGATGGCAGGAGGTTGGTTTGCGTGATGCCCACAATTCTCTTGCGGTTTTGGACGGAGCTGTTCCAAAACCATGCTGTGATGCAGCCCGTTAAAGCTGTTTCATGTGGAGTTGCACCCGTTGGTGTGGCAAATTGTGAAGCTGGACTGCACAGGGACTGAAAATGTGGAGCCACGATGTCCACTCGTTGGCCTAAAGATTGATAAAAATCACACCCTCATTTTCTCTCTCCACTGCAACTCCATTTCCCAGTTGGTAACTCTCTCCCTCCCTGTAACAACTGGATGAGACGGCACCAAGGCTGTTATACTTAATCAGAGAAGAGCATCATTGAATCAGAGGCCCCTTGTGTGCATACCAATCAAAAACCAATTGCCCAGCCTAATCCAATTTTCCAACACTAGGCCCATCTCCCTGCGGTCAAGGCACTGCAAGTGCACATCCACGCAGTGTTTAAACACTTTGAGTGTTTATGCTGTTGCCACCACTTCCGGCAGTGAGTTCCACACTCTTACTACCCTCAGAGTGAGAAGTCTTTTTCTTCATCTTTAGACTTAGAGATACAGTGTGGAAACCGGTCCTTCATCTAAAGATTGGTGAGAAGGGGTGGTGATGTGAAGAGGTACACCCACTTTATGAATGTATAGTGGTGCACATTTAGACTTTAGACTTTAGAGATACAGTGTGGAACAGGCCCTTCAGCCCAGCAAATCCGGCCAACCAGTGATCACCCCGTGCACTAGCACTATCCGACACACTAGGGACAATTTACTATTTTACCAAGCCAATTAACCTACAACCAGATCTCCATGGCATTGGATGTGGTGGGGGGGGGGGGGGGGGCGGTGGGGGGGAACTGGAGCACCTGGAGGAAACGTATGTGGTCACAGGAGAACGTGCAAACTCCACGCAGACAGCATCCGAGGTCAGGATTGAACCCAGGTCTCTGGCACTGTGGGGCAGCAGCTGGTAATTGCCCCTCATAAGAAAGGTTGTAAGCAG